>JAGSMZ010000028.1:1200000-1934693 GCA_029286645.1 Papilio protenor
TGTATAAAGTAAGTTAAGTTCGAACTAACTAACTATCAAACTAAAAACACTAACGAATGGTTAAATATAGCTGAGAAACCGGACATTAGTATTGTTAAAATAAGCTGTTTATGTAACTTTTTCGTTATTTGTGTGGATTAGGATATGGTCGTTTTTGACTTTTTTCATTTAATTTTCTTTCATATATGATAACAACTTTCCCGACAAAACACTTTTTTGGTTTGTAGACGTCACGCCTTTACGCCTATTCTTGTTAATTAAAAAAAATGGCAATAATACCTTTTAGATACAAGAAACATAACGTAAAAAGTAGGAAATTGAAATATTGGACTGTCAGATAATTCAGGTAGGTATATTCACGAGTGGGAGAGTGAGTGTGAGCGGAGCTATTGCCTATAGGCTGCGTTCATGGCGCTATTTTGGCGAATTCTGGTGGCCGCTTGCTCGTTTGCTCGTAACATAAAAAATGAGGTCTCGGTTAGCGCGTTCTTTTGTACTCGTACCAAAAATCATTAAAGTACGCAACATTTTTTCGGAATGAATAATAAATAGTACAACGGTAAAGAATGAAGTAACACATTTTAATATTCTACTGTTAAATATCCTATGGAATTAATGTTGAAGTCTTTATAAATTGAAAGCTACGCTTCAATTTTATATATTAAATACTCGAAATACTTATATACAATTGACTCTCTGTGCGCTACGGTTTCACTTGTCTTGCTGCTTGTTATGTACTTCTAATAATAATGAAAACAAATTTGATTTTTAATAATAATTATTTTTAATAATAATGAAAACAAATTTACAAGAAATAATAATACAACAACCAAATAAAAACGACAAGAAATTTGGAAACGAATAAACAAGATAAATAATACGACTATTGCTGGGCTCCTGAAGTTTACAGTTATCTTATTACCAAGTGATTCATTAAAGTTAGGTTGACCTAAGTTACAACGGAGTAAAAGTCAAGTTAGATAGTTTAAACGAGCTTCATGAAGTTATCGAACCAAAAAACTAACGAATGGTTAATAGTAGCTGGGAAACCGGCCATATATGTTATGGTTTCTACTGTCACACCTTTACAAAAATAAATTTTCGTTATACACTAGCTTCTATTGAAAAGAGTGATAATCATATATTTTTACAGTTGTAGTGGAAGCCTATTTTAATCTCAAAACTATCGCTAGAATAAATAAAAACTAGTCTTGAAATAAAAAAAATGTTTTAGTGAATTATAAATGATAACGTCTGTTTAGGTTATAAATAAAAAAAATAACTTTTAATCGAGAAAAGAAACATGTATTGCGTAATATTTACAGAAAAAAGACCCTGATAAAAATTTGACATTTCTTACTTTAAGAATTATATTTCTTCTTTTTCACAAATGGCGTTTGACCTAAAACTATAGAAACTCCTTCGACAACTTCTGCATTTTAACATTAAAGGGTATCTATTTTATTTCATTACAATAAACGTTGATATATAATTTTGTAATTTATTAAAATACGCGTATAAACGCAGTGTACGCTGAAACTCAATAAACAAAAGTTCCTAACAACTTTATATAAGAGAAGCCGATATTAAACCACACGATCACATCATAAATTTAAACCCCTTAATGGTACATTGTGTTTCGGGCACTGTTGGCGCCTGTGTTATATGTCACCGGAAAATTATTAATATCGCCAGCTTTTAATCTTACTAACGATATTATAAAATGTCGCAAAACTGTGAATTCAATAAATAATTACGACATATCCAACGTGTTTTATTAACAGTTTTTTATAATAATATAAATTTCTACTGTGAAATAGAATATTACATACATGTTTTACTAAATTGTGAAGAAAAATGTCTGGAAGAAAAGGTTTTACCATGCGCATACTTTACTTATTTTTCCTGTCGTACTCTTAAGTGCGTACTTGTAACGATGTCTATTCTCTAGTCTAGACTTTTTAATAGCTTGCTATAATAAACATTGCTTAACAATTGAGCCATCAAACGCAAAAATCAAATCTTTACTAAAGATTGTAGACACTCTAAACGCATCCAGTGACTATAGGTTTATTTTATGAATGTAGATACATACGTATTCAAACATCAGAGGGGCAGAACAAACCTCTTGCGAGTGCCAATTTTCAAAGTTGGAAGCAAAAGGATTATTTCTGCGCACATAGTATCGCGCCGCCGCGCCATTTCATCCCGGTAGAGTAGTCGACCCCGCAACCCCGTGCCGGCCGCGCGTCTCGTCCATGTGTCGGACACACTAAATACCTCTACATTATATTCGACGACAATTATGCGACATTTATCAATATAATATAGATTATTATATAAATAATAAATATTAAAGTGATGGAATTTAGTTCGGAAAAGTGGTTATCTAAAAAATCTAAATATAGAGGTTGTTTGGATGTTTTTAATTAGATAACTTTTTAAGTAAAAGTTCCGATTACTGTTATTGTTTTAACTTATGTTGTGTCGAAGTGAGTGTTTTTATATAATAAATTACGGCTGAACAAATTTCAAATAACTTATTAAAAACTCTGTTGAACAATTTAAACCGTGTTTTGTCACATTTTAGTGTTTTTGTTTGAATAAGTTTTTTTTTTCTAATTGCATACTATTTCTCAGTTTCTTTTTAAGTTACAATATTGTTTCTTTCTTTTTAACTATCAATGTATTTCAATTTATAAATGTAATTGATTTTTTTTAATAAAAACACATTTTTTACATTTAGTTTCTATATTGATTTGATTACTTTTTAATGAAATTGATTATAGCTTTTAATAATTAATGTCGTGAAGTGTTGACAACCGACATTTTCACTGATGTTTGTGATGTGAATGAAAACAATATCATCAAGATGTGGGTGGCTTTTATTGGATTTGTGTTCCTGTTTGGTAAGATATTTATTATAATCTTTTATTATACAAACTTCATTATCAACTGTATAGAAAAAGTAAATTATTATTGTAGCAAAATCTGAAAGATGTGGGATAAGCGGGGATAAGCGGGCTTATTGTGATGCAGTCTAAGAACATTCTGTTTCTATTTTGAAAGACTAAAGTCTTAATAGTTACTACTCTAGTCTCTACTCTTCTATCAACATGAACAATAATATATTTGCTCGAATGTCGGCGATTTGACAGACGTTCAAAAACAACACGGAGATGTATGGGTAGGTATATCCTATTCCCGCACCCTAATCTATGTATCTTCTCGTAGACAACGCATCCGCACCTTTCTATGTATAGTTATCTATGGACAGGGGTCACTACGCTATCCGATATACCTTAGAGGGTGGATGTAAGTTGCTCATCTGTTACTTCTGTGCGTAAATGTATGGATGTAGAAATGAGAAAGAAGTGTCAGGATCGAGCTAAATAGAGTTCCGTGGTCTCTGCCTACTACTCTAGGTTAGGTGTGAGTTATGTTGTTATTCTTGTTGTATGTCCAATTCGTATCAACAATGCAGACTGTATTTAACTCTATTTAACAATTTCGACCCTTGTCTTCATTAAGCTATCACATGTAACGACGTAGTATCCGGGTAATCTATTGCAAAGAGATACATAGTTAAAATATCGCTCAGATTCTCTTTGAAAAAGCTTAGATAGCAATTTTATTAATGCAATAAAACGCACGTTTTGAAACAGCACACAAAATTCTTCACTAATTCCGAACTTCGAATAACTCTTTGTAACACTTTACCTTCTGAGATCGATACTTAGTCTTTTACCTTTAACACGTTTAATGCCAAACAAGCTCTAAAATACCTAGTACGTATCGCTTACAGTGCGAATAAGATATGTATATACGAGTATATACAGGGAGTGTTGCACCTGGTACCCCGTAGCGCAGGGACTAAAAGAATAGAAAAAATCTCTGCCGCTTGATGCGTGTCAACCTGAATGTCCACTTTAGAATGCTCTTGGTTCTAAACCGTATCAGAATTCGTATTTATTTACATTGTATATTCAAACTCCACTGAACTAACAATAAAGTCTATTTCAGCCGTTGTTTACTGAACAGTGTAGATTCGATTTATGGTGATGTTTATTTCGTTGAATAATTTTCGATAAAGCAACAGGTAACAATAACGTTACCATATTTTGATCTTCTACCTTTTCCTATTTTAATAATATAATAATCAATGTATTTGATGTCACATTTAGGACAATTAGTCTTAAATCATTACAAGTAGGGTGTTTCCCATTGGGTCTATTGATTGTATGGATCCGATCGGCGTAATGGGAAAAAAAGAACTAATGGGTCTTTCGATTGTTGGGTCGATCGGCCGAACGGGAAACGCCCGATAAGTTTGATGAATATGAAAATCTGTTTTGTTTGCTTATTTATACTTTTGGTGCTGGTGTGAATTTTGATATAATAATAATGTAAGATGATTTGATAAAGTAAGATGAATATACAACTGTTTTTTTTAAGATACATGGAATCTATACTAATATTATAAAGAGGAAAACTTTGTATTTTTGTATGTATTGAAATAACTCAAAAACTACTGGGCCGATTTTAAAAATTCTTTCACCATCAGAAAGGTAATTTATCTTTAGGCTCGTTAAAGATAAAATATTTAAAAGATTACAAATAAGACTACACTATAATTATCAGGAGGTTGTAGGAATGTCTTTTCAGCGGTAATCTGTCGAGATCTTAGAAAAACATAGAATAATTTTGTTTTAAAAAATATACTAGTCCTTTCTATTGATAGTGATCGTGATTTTTTCCAGATCACCGGTATTTAGAATGTCGTATTGTTATCCCGTTTTCATCGAGAATCGAAGAATTCCAATGTGTTTTTTTACTATTTTCAGCAGTAAAAGCCTACGGTATGACTCGTGTTTTCATTTAAACGATTCATGAATCACGTACTTAGAGGCAGTTAATTTAATGAATTCTATTTTTAAAGTTGTTAAAAATTCACTTTACAAGGCCACTCTTTACCGTATATTTAAAGGTGACCTAATTAAGATTTTTGGATATTCACAGACATTGTTTACTTGAATTCGCTGTGAGTTATTTTTTTTGTTTTGAAGTTGTCTACAAAAATAAAGGAATATTCACTTTTATGTTGTTTTAATCAAAAGCAACAAACATCGCGTTAAAAACACTTTAGTAAAAGATTGCAACTAAAACAAAATAAAATTCGAGTTGCTTTTAAATAAAAATTGGCTGTTTCTATAACAAAAGTAATATTTCACTAGTCCGAATAAATAGTCCCAATTTGTATTGCATATTCCACATTTTGCTTTGCTTTATTTGATTTCGATGAAATATTATTGTAAATTTTTGAAGTATACAAAAATTTTGTTAATCTTAAAATATGTTCAGACAAATAAAACAAGATTTAATACCTTTCCAAAAGGTACTTTAACCCAAACCTAAAAACATTAGATTTTGCATAAACACCATACTAAGAGTATTATTAGTCATTCTTAATTGGTTATTAAAAAATACCCTTAGTGTAGATTACTCATGATGAACCTGCACTCAGTGTTAACCTCTTGACTGTAACTGCTGCTTAATAAAGCAAATACTAACGGCCGAATACTGCTCGAGCAAATCAACAGTGTTATCAAACTGTATGTATAGAATGTATGATAAAACCCATACACACTGTCTTCGAATGTAAAAAAATGTTTTTGTGTAATAGGGGTGTCAGCGCGCCCTGGTCACTGGGACCATTTGGGGCAACCTTACTTCGACAATAACACGAAGCGCGAGGTCGCAGCTACGATCGGGAAGGCGGCCTTTCTACTGTGCAGAGTTAGGAATCTTGCCGACAAATCCGTAAGTAACATTTTATTATGCATTTTTCTATATGAAGTCATATGACACGTCGCCCTACTTTAAATGAATAGCCCTGCCGACTGCATGTCATTATCTTAATGCATTTTAACAGTGGTAGGACCGATTTTCCTCGTGCAATACCACGACGATAAGAGAGACGTGAATTGGAAGTCACTCCGCGTTTCGTCTAAATATTGTGCCTGCCAGAGGATCAATTTCTCTTCACCTTCCCACCCTTTTATTATATGAAAAGGTCCTCGCCAAATCCAATCTGGACGTAAAGGAAGAGGAAATATATTCTATAGAAGGCGAATGCTGTCTACGATCAACGGTCACTTTACTATTTTGGCAAATTGAAGTAAACGCTTGCTTGTTTACTACCTTTTATCATAAAAATGACAGTATTTTCGTATAGATGTTTGCAGAACACGCTTACGGTATTTATGTAACCATGTAGTGTAACGCGCGCTATATCCGAGTATATCCAGTTATCAGCGCCTAATAAATTCTAATATTCCAGGTATCGTGGATACGGAAGCGTGACTTGCATATTATATCAGTAGGCGTACATACGTACAGCGGTGACGGGCGCTTCGTGTCGCTCCACCCTGAGGGCTCCGATGAATGGACGTTACGGATTTCACCAGTCAAGCCGGCAGACTCTGGTGCATATGAGTGCCAAGTGTCGACAGAACCAAAGATTAGTCTCTCATTTCGACTAAGCGTTGTTGGTACGTGATAAAAACTATATTAGTTAATTTTGTAATATCCTTAAAAATAATTAAATGTCCTGTGATGTTCAGGAAAGAATAAAAAAGGAATGATACCGTACGCTTCAAATCTGTCTATTTTTATGCTCAGTGGCCATATAGAACTGTTACAGTTATGAAAAACAAATCTCTTTTTTTTCTACGACCTTTTTCGCCTTTTTAATATATACTTAACTATACCTACATCTTTTTCTTGTAGTTATAATTTTTTGAAATACTCTTTTTAACAACTTCACGTGCAAATAACGCAATTTTTTACGTGTCATGTTCAGGAATACACAATATCCTACGTCAGAATTGTTGATAGGTGTTTCTAAGCTTGATTTTTACCGGAACACCGTTTCTATTTTGTTTTTTCTTTCACATTTTCACCAGTTTTACGTTACGTACACATATCAAAATTTTTCAATAAACTATTAAACTAGGTGGTCAAATTGTTTGCTTTACAATTAAGTTATAGTGTACATTGTACAAGATGTTAACATTGTAGAATTAATAAATAAATAAACTTTTAATTTGCTTCGCTTTATCGATGAAACATGAATGCAGTTAATATGAGGCTTAAAGCTGAAGTTTTATATTAAGTAATTCAAGTGCCTCATTTCGTTTGGTAATGTTTTTAAATGTGTAATCTAAAAAGTTGCATACGTTTTAAATTACCTCTTTCTATTTAAAAAATACATACAAATTACTTTGTCTGTTTTTTAATAGTAATTTTAATCGTACAATGTGTTTTTGTTTTAACGCAAAACAGTTTCGAAGGCGGAAATTTTAAATGGAAACGAATTATTCGTTAGAAGTGGATCGGACATCAATCTGACATGCATAACAAAGGACGCTCCGGAAGCACCCAGGTATTACAAATTTACATTGAATAAAACAGTATGAGACAGACATTTTAATTATTTAGAATTATTAGCAAATTTGAAATTAACTTAACTATACTTTTATGTAACCATTTCAACTGAGCCTAGACTTATGCTTGGATATGGTTCACGAGATCGAATGCCTGGTTATACCGATTTAATATAATTTAATTAATAAGAGCTATTGCTCTTGGTGGTTAGCTTACACATGTGTTTTTCGTTTCACAGTTTTATTTATTGGTTTCGAGACAAAGACGTGGTGAATTACGCGCAGAGAGGAGGCATAAATGTACTGACAGACCAGAAGACGAGAACCAGTCGTCTGCTAATAGCAAGAGCTATACCACAAGATTCTGGCAACTATACTTGCGCGCCGAGCAGTTCGGGTAAGTCGATTAAACTCTTCAAAAAGTTACATTACAGTCGAGGACTTATATTTCTAAGATACGTCGTTTGTTGTTCACAATACGATAGCTGCAAATTGTGGTTTAAGAACCTATAAGTATTCTATAATACCTGTAACTTTTTTCTGGTAATAATAAATAAATAACCTTGTAAATTTTACCTTTTATATGTTAGGTCCTTAGTGGTAAATGAATTTAATTATTTGACTGTACGATGATTTCGAATTCATACAACGTTGCCTGTACTGTTAGTGCTAAATAAATATTGTATATTTTTATTTTGGCATCTGTTATCTGTTTGCAAATGGCGATGCAAAAATCCAGCAATTTAATTCGAATGGTAGTGAAGCAGTCAAACGAGCTGCGGCACTGCCCTCTTGTGCACTTCAGCTGAAACGATATCGCGTCCACAGTAACGACCCAATTTGACTTCACTTTTAGGGAAGCAATTGGCTTTATAGAGTTTTATTTTAACTAACTGGTAGTAGGAGCGCTTCACTGCGACATATTGCTTGTAATCTACTGGACGTCATAAAAAACATAAACGTACATACTTTCTAGTAACATTAATAATTCAAGAATTTTTTTTCGAACTGCATCTTACCCAAAAATGTTTATCACGACTGCCAGTTAACCAAGAGGTTCGAGTTTCTTCGTGCTCCGCGCGTGGATTTAGTCCTCTCGCGTTTGTTACGTTGGGGTTTTAATGGCGGATGCAGCTGCATCAGAGCATAATATTGCTATCCTAGATTTCAAAGACGATAAGATAGATAACAAAATGTTTCTTAAGATTACAAGTGTTTTAAAAGTGGAAGCTCTTAGTTATATTAAGTGTATAAAAGTCTTAAACCTTTCCCCTACACTTCCATCCTTCATTATTATGTCCAACATAACTGGATTGGCATAACATATATACTCGTACTTGTTGCGGGTTATGCATTGCAGTGAAAATGTCTTTTTGACCGACTTCCCAAAAGAAGGAGATACTCAATTCGTCTGTATGTTTTTTTTATGTGTGTTACGGCATAACTCCGACGCTAGTGGACTGATATTTTTGTAACCTAAGTTTCATTAATTAAATTGGTATATTTTTTGTTCAGACCCTGCGTCGGTGATCGTCCACGTGCTGAGCGGCGAGCACCCCGCCGCCATACAGGGCTCCGCCACATCAATACGTCTCAACTATTACATAATAACCACTCTCCTAACAATGTACGTTGTAAACAATTCCACTCGATCATCTTTTTTATCCATACTCTTAGCTAATTATATTTTAATTCTTCTAATTGTTATTTTTATATTGTTGACCAATGTTATCATTAATTTCTTAATTCATTGCACATTAACATATTTATTAAGTCAAAGTTGACTAAACACGCTATTGAATTCGTTGTACTAACTTGTCTGTGACCAATTCCGACTTGAAATGACTTGATAGCACTACTTCTTACTTTCAGAATTATAATCAAACAACTTTGTATTAAGTTTAATTGTACCGTTTCAATTTAATAGAATAACAAATACTTTAAAGCAGGGGTGGCCAACTTGAGAACAAAATCTACTGTTTACTGACGAAACCTCGTGCAAACTTCCAATTGCGTACTTCTTGTAGTCTTGAAAGAAACATCATTTTTCATTATACAAATATGTAGTATTTTTATTTTTTTTAGAGGGAAAACATAAAACTGACTATTCTTAGTTAGACATATTTATATTCAATGGCAGAATTGTGACATCTTTCGCTTCGACATATTTTATGCATTTATGTTTTTTACCTTACCATGATTAATTACGATCCACCGGTTGGCCACCCCTGCTTTATAGCTATTAGTTCTTGTCATAGCAAATTATTTGGAAACAGGAGTATTTATATAAATAATTTTCCCGATAGTTGTATCAAGTTTGTTCCAAAGCAAAGCCTAAGGTTCTTCATCGGAAATATTGTAATTTTATAGAAATTATCAAATAAAATGCAAAGAAATTGTATATAAAATTGTACCTATATACTAGTTATAAAATAAACCTGTAAAACTAAGATTTCTGGTACAAATATTCATTTTAATATTTATGTTTATGATGACGATACATCGATAATATTTTTAAGTAGTTTAGTACGATCAAATTGTAAATTAGATATCAAAACTTCGAATACGAATTTTATCGCATATGATTCAGAATCTAGTATTATAATATTTTGTTCCGTTTATTGTTTTCATTCCTCTGTTTATCCCCTTCTCAATTTATTACTCTGCATAATAAAGGTAATGCATCTCAGATATTGTTATACCAGTTTTCTATGGGCGGTGACCTCTGTGCTCGTGTTATAAAAATAAACATTTCGTATTCACAATAACAGATTTACTGCCAAGGTTATTTAAGTGGGCGGGTTAATTAAAAAGCCTGATTATTCTAGTTGTTTTGTAAATAGGTATCTCATTTGTATTACTTCAATTGTTTTTATTTGTACATTCAACCGTTAACTTCTTTTTTATACAAATAACTCTTTGAAAGATTCATTTTTATTACTGTTTTTCACCGTAGGTTTTCACTACTGAAACACACGTATGAAAACAAATTGCCGTCCTTCACGTTGTTTTTGAAAAAAATGAGATGGCAATATATTTTCGCACTAATGTGTCTGCAGTGAAAACCAACTTAAACACGGCACACGAAACGTCAGTGTTTACTCTTATGATTTTAATATCTATATTGCTTCTATTAATTAGTAAAATGCTATTTACACCATTATCGAATTATTTGTCTACATTTCAGTAATTAATTACCGAACGCTTTCAAAATATTTGTGCGGACACTCTGACAGTTATTAAAATTTTATTAATAAGAATAATGTTTAAACAACGAATAATATATTAGTACTATTAAAATAATATCAGATTGATGTTTCATTTTCATTTATTAAACAAAACTTGTAAAAAACAATATAAATTAATGTAAAGGAAAAGGTTCTGCTAAAAGCATTGCAACCTTATTAAAAGTGTAAATAATAAAACTCTATGTATGAAAATGATGACATACAAATTCAGTAGCATAATCTATCAGTTAAGGAACTGTCTGATAGTGAAATCTACTGCAGTCACACTTTTATTAGACACATTGTCTCTATTTTTTATATGAGAATGTAAGGGATGACTATATTATGTCGATGCAAGTGTCACTACAGTAGAAACCCACTGTCTTATCGATGATTTCGTAACATTAGATAAATCGGTAATATGGTTGTGACAAAATACCGATTTGTAAGAGAAAATTAGACATAGTTTTTAATGGAAATACACATTTCCTGCGTATTTGATGTTGAAAGATATATTAATGAAAATAAAGCGATCTACGTCTAAGTAAAATTAAATGTTTTAATTTCCTATTAATATAAGTACTCAACATTTACATAAACAAGTTAAATAAAAAATATCTTAGCAAGCATATGGAGGGCTTTTACAGAACAGATTAACATCGTACAAAGCGAATTGTAAATTGTTATTTTTAAATAGAACATTGTGATTTTTTTTAGTAAATTCGTGTAAATTTACATAACCTCGGAGTGACGCGTCTTAAGTGTGACATTGGGGAGTGGTTGTTTGCGGAAGGTAACTGTAACCTTCTACTTAAGACGCGAAGTCAGCACTTGTAAGTGACGGAGCAGACTTAACTTCTTAGGGGTAAGTCGGAATATTTAAATTTCAGGTGCTAAAAGTTTTAACGTTTTAAATAAGAAATTGCTTTACTCACCCAGAAAAAGAAGAAAAGTGTTTGTACTTTTCAAATAACACTTATTTTTAACTTTCGGAATTAAAAAAAATATTTACCGCAATTTTTTGCTTACAATCTTTAGTGCACTTCTAGCGAATTTTGACAAGAGGTCATGGACGGCCACAATTTGATACGTACTATAAAACTATAATACGGGTTGCATATAATTAATATATATATGATAGCATTAGCCCGAGACTTTCACTAAGTTTACGTAAACATCGCGCCGCGCAGATGCGTGACAACAACCAACTTTTTGTGTAACTACCGACATAAAATTAATAAATTTGAACAAGTTTAACTATTGTAATAAACAATTAATAAAAGGGCACCGGATTTAGATTGAAAAAATTGCGAAGTAATTTATAAAAATAAATTAATTTGCGTGTTCAGGCCTCACGACAATGAAAGCCGTCGCAATAAAGAACTTTGACAACTTAGCGTGGACGTGCAGACTGTAAGGGAGTATATCCCACAAGAAGATCTCTGATCATCCCCCAAGATGATGACCATAAACCTGATACTCCAATTTCATTATAAGTATGTACAATTCTTCTGTTGCTTTAAGGTGAAGTATCTATCAAAATTATATTAAGTCTGTTTTAATTTTTAATATTGTGCAAGCGTAGAAATAAAAGAACAGAGATCTCGTCAGATTGTTAAGGACAGAATACTAATTAGGTCAACTAGATGTTTCAAAGGCCGTTTAAGTAGCCTTTTGAAAACGGTTGAAATATTTTACTCTTTTGAAATAGTATCGTTTTGTCTATTTTCCAGCGAAAGGATAAAATGAAACATGAATTGTGTCGAAATATGAAACAAGACAAAACACGCTCAACTAAAAATTGAATTTATTGTATTTTTATTTTTGGCTTTACAATATTGGTAACCTGAGAGAGACGATTTTGGTTATTAATTTCAGTTTGGAAAAAAATAATAATTTTGTTATCTGTTTACATTTTAACTAACTAGCCAGCGTAAATATTTATTTAAAAAAATGCATTTAATAACAAACAGTTTTGGGAACAGATTATCATATTATATTTAAATGATAGCTTTATTATTTAAGGTTACGTTAGACAATATCATTAGCGTCTAATCTTTTATTGGCTGTTTTCTTTCTAACAATGATTATTCTTTTTCATTATATAATTAAAAGCAATACGATAATAAAATTGCCCAAGACGATGTTCGGTTATCTCATTTAAAAATACAATAGACACAAGCGAAGTGAAATTAAATTAACTGAAGTTGCCAAAAAAGGTTTTCGGCTCAGGCTCAGGTGCTCGTTTTGGAGAAATAACAAGAGAACAACTTTATTTATTTATATATTTATTTATTTATTTATTATAAAGCCACTCAGCACAAGTGCTGATCTTCCGTGGTCATTGATAATAGATAGCACTACCACTAATACATTTTACTTTACACATAAGGTACACAATGATGTTTTATACAATTTAACAAACTATTTCAATACTATTTAATTTTTGTACATAAACTACATTAAGTGCATATGATATTTATTTACTATACACTTTAAAAAGTCATAGAGTGAAAATTTTATTTATAAAATACTGCAAATATAGAATACGTCAGCCTGGCAACCTGAAAAAAAAATTTATACAATATATATTACAACACAGAGATTAATTAATTAAGATTTATGAGGCTTTTTTGAAAGGAAAGGTTCCGCGGAACTTAATAATAGTACGGGAAAATGTCCCTGATATTGCCACAAAAAGGAAATTCGAATATATTTAATAGGGCAATTCTTCTATTGAGAGCTTATTCATGATAAAATATTAACAATTTCTGTATTTCAATCGCGTTTAGGATGTTCTTAAATTTACATCTAAATAATTATAATTAATATTGAATGATTATTATTATTGTAAAACTTACCGAAACAAAAGTCGCATACGATAATTCTTGTATAGCGAACGCTTTCAGAATAAGCGACTTCTGCGCTTGGGCAGTGCTAATAAGGACCAGATATTTGATGTCCTTTTGATGCTGTGGGAAGGAGTCGCACAGATGCCAACCACAGGAATATATGTCAAATGATAGAAGCGAAGCCTGGTCAAAATTTAACAAGTTTCAACTTATAAAAATATACGTTGGACTTTGTAATTACATTAAGAAAACCCTTTAACAAGTCTATTTTAATGTTTTATTGTCGATTAATTGTTACTTAGTTGTCAACATTACGAATATTTAAATTAAATAAGTAGCTAAGTATTGTTTTAGAAACTAGAATTGTTTTAGAAACTTGGAACGAATTTCATGGAAATAACTTGGGTGAGTACTTAATAAACTTAATATAACGTGCCGTTTCCTCTTTGCCATAAGTGTACTTAACCTTTCAGACCTTAGAATAGTGTACATACCTGGTAAGTTATTTCACCGGCATTCCAAAGGTTAAGAGCCAACAATATGAATAAGGAACTAACGAATGTATACGTCATTATCGCATCTGTTACATTTTGTCGGGGAGATATCTGTAATATTAAGAATAAATTGAATCCATTAAAAAAAACGTGAACCAAATTATATTATTGAAAAATATATCCATCGATCGGAGTCTTATAAATACAGACGTGAAAATGTCGTCGAATTTTTTTTACTATGTATACGCCAAACAATTTTGTTTTTAATATTGCTTTGTTCAGCGAATATTGTTAAATGTAACACTCTAAGTGTAGGAGATGTTTTTAGAATTTAAACACACTTCGGAATATTCACTCAAATAGTAATTAAAGCCTATTAAAAGTTGTGTTACAGTATTTTAATAATTTGTAAAACGTTCGAACATAAATATACCAAAGCACACATATGTAAGCTGACGCATTACATCGTTAGTAACATAAGTAATTGCTAAATTAAAATCTTGACTCACCGCTAATCTTAACAGAAGTAAAACAGCAACAGCAGAACTCTCACAAACTTGTAGAGACATTATCATGCCAAAAACACGATTTACTTCTTTTAACAATCTATGTAAAAAAAACAAAAGCCAACTTAACACGTTTCCACCGACTCGCCGAGTTCACATATAAAAAATCGTAGAAGCATCGAATGTGTTAACTATATTACAAAACTTACAAAATTAATTTCCGATGCATTAAAATCCCTTGCATGCAGCCAAATTTAAGCTTTAATATAGCAGATTCTTTCCTCATATTGGTTTTATTTCGACTGAATTCTTTGCTTATTTTCTTGAAATGGTTACACAACGTGATAAACTTATAAGCCATGATAATGAGGTGCACTATGGGCAAACAATCTGCTGCCATCATCGGTAGCATCATGTACAACCATGTCATATAGAAAAATACTCTCAGTACACTCGCCACATATGTTGTGCTGTCATAACCTGGATAATATGTCACTACCGTATAGAATGGCGTCCCTGAAAATAATATAATTATCTGTTACTAATATTGTAAAGGAGAAAGATTTGTATTTTTGTATGTATTTAAATAACTCAAAAACTACTGGACCGATTTCAAAAATTCTTTCACCATAAAAACATAGGCTATATATTTCATTATTATATTAACAGCTAGTTAGTTAATATATAATAATAAAGAAAGAAAACAATAAGGAAGAACGAAATCAAGAAACAGTGATGGTAGGAAATTAGACTGGTGTGGAAATTAGAAGCACTCTGTGTTTTATCTTCCTTTAAGTACTTTATATAAATTTGAGTACTTATTTAGTGTTATTCCAATGTGAACGCTACAAAAAAGGTTTTAAGCAGTATTCTTATGTAAATATAATTTAGTGTTAAAATTACCTTCAGTTACACATTTTCTCAAACTGTCTACACCATAAGCTAGAAGTGACAAATAAACGGAAACAAAATACAAAAGCAGACCGTATTTAATTTTTTTATGCTGTTTATTCATTATCACATCATCTTCCATATCCGCGCCGAGTTCAGCCATTTCATTGTTTAATTTTCTTATCGACTTTTTGTAATATAATAGTAGAAACATTTTAGCCAACACCGTGTTGTGTATCACGGAAAACATGACCGCAGAATTCTTTTCAACTTTCGGGAAATCTCCGAAGCAAGCGGCGAGATTTTCCAGCAATACCATAATTATGTAAGCACTTAATGATATTGTCAAATAACAATATTTCTCAGAACCTTCGTTCCAGTAATTACCAAGTCCCGTGTAATTAATTAATCTACAAATTTTCATGAGTAATATTTTTGTTCCTTTAGACATTATAAAGGAAACCTTAAAGCACGTTTACGTCAATTCAATTGAAATTCAGTAATGACTTTGCGTTCGTAATCAAAGATATCTTATACATTCAGTGTAGAAGCAAAATTAATTAAACTTTTCCATAGTTCGTAGAAGTTTTGATGTAATTGATCCATAAACACTAGGCGAGTTTCCTAACAGAAATTAATGAGAGCATTAATAACACACTGACAGAATTATGGAAAACTTTTTTCTTATAAATGGTAATTTATTACGAGCAGAATATAATTTATGTTTCGAATTTTGAAAGAGTAATAGCTCAGTAAATGGAAACTTAATTGTAGCTACCAGCTGTACTCAGAGTCGTTAAGTGGTCTCACTTAGCGCAGATTTCTTATACTTAATATCTCTACTACCAGTACTCCATAAATGACCATCATACTACTGTGCGTAAGTAAGAATCTCGCGAAATTTGTCTTATTTTCTCATAATATACATACAAATCTATTTAATATACACTAAGACTGTCCCTTAGTGACCGTTAAATGATTTTTTTGGCCATAAAATATAAGAGTCATCATTATCAACTTGCCCTTATCCCTTATGGAGGGTCGGCACAGTATGTGCTGCTCTTCCATACATCTCTATCAGCCGTCATATCATATAAGAGTCACTAACACTTATAATTAAGAAGTATGTTTCAAACATTTAATTTAAAATACAACGTTAAAAATCACTTTAAAAATTATAATAAAGCTAAAATAACAAGCAATTGTTTCACAAGAATCAAATTGAGTGAAGTAAAATGAAGTTCAGGTTTGATAAGTCGAGTACAAAACACGTTCGCGTGTTCCCCAGTAATAAGAAACGGCGCTTGCCGTTACCTCTAATTAATGGTGGTTTTCTGCGAGAACGAAGACAATATATCGTTCTGGTAACGCCTATTGATGAAGGAATTGAAAGCGATAAGCCCGACTTACGGTTTTTTCAAATCTTCGCTATTTCGTATAATTAACACGAAGACTACGAAAGAAAAACATAATTTGTTACTTAGATGTCTTTCCTGAAAATTACTTAGTAATACTTGTTTTAATTACTTTATACTTTGACTGTTATAAAACAACACACGTGTTTGAAAAATAAATCCATTGTGTATTTGAATTTTATATAACAAAGTTATAAGAAGATGACTATAGCCCGGTATATTCCTAGAGAAATAGTTATTACTGACAGCTTTAACAATTAGTATGGTGAAATTTTGAGTCTGAATTGACAGGCGACGACGCAGGACAGACGACGCTGGCGCTCTCTCGTGTCGGAAGCCAAAACCCACTTTGGGTAGCTGCGCCAGCGCAGTAAGTATGGTAAAATATTAACTGTGAGTAGAACTGTACAGTTACAATTGTAGCTGAACAGTTCAGTGTTTAGTTAGAACTGGGCGTATGTAACAAGCTTTAGTTAACTGACCGAACTGAGTATGTTAAGCGGTAAAACTTAACGTTATTTGTGCAGTAAAACGACAAAAGTCGTATTTTTCTTTTATATAATATAAGGTGGCAAACGAGCAAGCGACCACCCGAATCCGCCAAAATGGCGAAGCGACCGCTGCCCATAGACATCCGCAATTGCAGATGCGTTGCCTACCCATAATCGACGGAGGAGGAGACGCACATAAAGATGATATTTCCCTTTCCTGTGCGTCTCCTCCGCCGTCAAATCCACTTTCCCTTCCCATCCTTTCTCATAAGAAAAAGGGTAGGAAGGAAAAGGGACCAAAGTTGGGCCTCCGGCACCACACTCATCAGACGAAACGCGGAATTGCTTCCACTTCACGCCTGTTTTCTGTGTGGTCGTGGTATTACACCGGGCAAGCCGGCCCATTCGTGCGAAGATGTTAAAGCGGGCTCTACCACTGTAAATCGTAGCAACCTTTCCAAATATTTTTAGCAAGCAAAAGAAACATAGTAAATATCTCTCTAATTGCAGTGTCCCAATTAAACTGGACTCTACTTTAAATAACACTAATTAGTATTATCTCTTAAAATTTGATGTATTTTTCTTAATTCAGTAATGAAATTTTATTAAAAGAGAGGCTTTGAATTTCTAGATGAATTAAATGGTTGCATGAAACATTTATAAAAACAATTGAACCTTGAATTTTCACTTTTGTAACAAATTGACATATTCTATTGTTTTTTCTATTTTTCTAAGAAAGTGATTAAGATGGCTAAAGGTCGAAGAAATTTAACATATGTCAGTGAACATTCCCCCTTTTTTGAAAGATGGTGAAAATGCACTTTTATTAACCTATTATAATGTTATATCTTGAGTTTTCAACATTAAATAAAGAAATGATTTAATTGGTGGTTAGATTAAATACTTAAAATTGAAAACTTGATTAAGTGAAACGCCAAGACAAATTAGGTTACGCTGAAGTGATGGGGCGTGCTCGCGCGGTGCACTCGCCGCCAATGCCACGCTGCAGATTCTCTTTTTCATGTTCGAATATAAAGTGAGACATGTTTTTTTGGACCGAAAACAAAGGACAGTTAATTAAAAACAAGTAAAACTTTACTCTCTGGCATACCTCTGTACACTCAGGGGAAATATAAGAATGAAAACATCTGCGAAAAACATTTCTTTTATTACCTTTTCTTTGATTTAATTACTATTATTTATTAGGTGTTTTAGAGCTTATTATTATATTATTAAGATCATCTGAAATCTACGTGCATTTATGAATGTAGAAGAGAGAGTATCGAGCCAAATTGAAGTCCGTGGTTTCTGCCTACCCCACTGGGTTACATCTTGAGTTATGTTGTTATTTTTTGGATATATTCTAATTATCTAAAAACTTGTTTATTCATTTCGGTTTTTCCTTGAAAGACAACATCACCTGTAGAAAATAAAGTGATTCGTTGGAAGCCGGTAATATGATTAAGTGCTCGCCCTGGATGGCCATATCTAATTATCTCTCGAACGATATTTTCTTATAATTCGAGCGACCTTTTTAATCTTCCAGGAACTGTGTATAAAGGTATAATACATTTTTTTTCTCTGTCTCAAATAAAATGTTAATAATAGAAAGTCAAGCTGAACGGGAGGTAATCCTAATTTATTATTGCTCATAGGACGATACATCCGTTTTTGTACTTTTTTGCACTTGTGTCATACACGACGGGTTCGGGTTCCGCGGCGTAAGCTTTAGACTATGTATGCACCGTAGGGCATAATATTGTAAACAAGGGGATTATGGACGATGTAGTGGTACTTACCTGCTCGATGCCCCCTTCACCGCCTGTGTGCCTGGTCTCTGTCGGTGTCAATCGAATCGAATATAGTTTTGTCAAGTCTATAGGCGCTAGCGATATTACCTGCTGATGCACCCGTATGCACCGTTATTGTTCCAAACGCGAAACCCTAATTCAAACCGACCCCGTTTACTAATCAAAATGACACATCCGTTGTGTCTTTCGCGATGTCGGACAGGCAACGACTTCCGATAAGATTTGAATTCGCACTTCCGTAACCGAGAGACTCGCTGCTTGCACACGACTCTTTTTACCGCAAAGCATGCCAGCGCCCGACCAGGAGAGGGATTCGAATCTACCCTTTGCGGGCGAATAAAAATGCGCCCGGTTACCCGCAATAACCCAGACATGCAAATTTAAACTATTCTTCTTAAAGATTCTGCAGATCGATTATTAGATTTCTTCCTTAAACGAGCTACAGTGGTATTTAGAAGATTTGGATTGTGTAAATAAAAAAATGCTTACTAAGCAGAATTTAATCATTTATTATTCTTTTCGTATCTAAAATCTAATAAGGGTATAGAATAAAGTTTCTTGTTCCATATAATTGGCTCTTATCTAATTAGATAGCAAAGCTTATCATTATTTTTCTTCACGCTAGTAAACTGGCAGATTTACTTGTCTAGAACGTTGTTTTTCATGTTTCTCATAACAGCAAATGCTTTGTAAGACCAATTAATAAGCTGAAAGAGAATAATAAATATTAATAGATAAATATTAAGTTACATCTAAAGTTACAGCTTTAGGCATTTGTCTGTTGTTTTCTTAAATTTTTTTGTGAATACAAGATAAAGTCCAGAATTTCGACCATTGGAAGACTACTAATTGAAACTTGAGTGATAAAATTGAAAATAAAATACATCAAAACTTACGTTAGTGTATGTACTAAGTGACAGGGAAAAATACTTTCCAGCTGTTATTAAAAGAGGGCGCTTGCATCGCTCCATGAATATAATTATGTACATTTTCGTAGATTGATCTATGTCCAACCAAGGACTATCAAATGTCGCCTTTTGAAGTTCCAGACTCTGTTAAAAAATAACTGTTATATGCAACATCACCATCAAGTTTAATATAAGAAACCCTTAAATAACAATCGATCTTTATAGTTATACTAGCTTTCGCCCGTGACTCCGTCCGCGTGGTATTAAAAGAAAAGTAAATAGCCTATGTGTTCTTCCAGACTATCCTCTACATCTGTACCAAATTTCATCGAGATCCGTTCAGCCATTTAGGCTACAAACTCTAACAAACATCCATCCATCTAAACTTTCGCATTTATAATATTAGTATGATTTAATATGAAACCTGATTCATTTTTGAATTTCATTCATTTTATGGTTATCGAGTCGAAAGTTATTATCTAACATTTTAGTGAATAATGTCTAAAATTTTGACGTGTAATTAATATCGTGTGCAAACCATACTCACTTTCAAAATTAATTCATTACCAAACCAACACAATATGAACACTTCTGTCAACATGCATGTTAAATATATAGCCATCCACATTATTTGCATGCAATGATCCAAATGGTTTTCGATCTATAATTCAGTAAGTAAAGAAAATTTTAAGTTAATTTACATGGGTTCATTTCTCGCAAAGAACGTCCAGAACTGAGTTTAAAAAAAATATATTTATTTTATTGTTACTGATCGATGGCATCGTAAATCACAATATAAATAGAACATTTAAACTCACCGATAAAAAATTGATTCCCACTAAACAAAGTACCATAACACTTAACATAAACTGTAGAGCCGACGACAAACTGAATGCAGATTCTATCATTGTGATATACCTGAAATAGACATATAAATGTCACTAACAAATTGTAAAACGCCTGTTTGTAAATTGCCTAAGAAATTTTAGAGTCAGTGATTTTTATACCACGATTTCGTTCTCAAAGTGATGTGTTCTGTTCCGACATTTGTAAAATTTCTATTGTCACTTTCACGCTTTGTCGGCAACATTATCTAAATACACTTTACGTACTGTTTTTTTTTATATCATCAGCTGGCAAACGAGCAAGCGGCCACCTGAATCCGCCGAAATGGCGAAGCGACCGCTGCCCATAGACATTCGCAATAGCGGATGCGTTGCATACCATTAATCGACTGAGGAGGAGACGCACATAAACAGGATATTTCCCCTTCCTATGCGTCTCCTCCACCGTTAAATCCACGTTCCCTTCCCATAATTTTCTTATAAGTAAAAGGGTGGGAAGGAAAAGGGACTAAAGTTGGGCCTCCGGCAACACACTCATCAGACGAAACGCGGAATTACTCCCACTTCACACCTGTCTTCAGTGTGGTCGTGGTATTACACCGGGCGAGCTGACCCATTCGTGCGTTAAAGCGGGCTCTATCACTGTTTCAAGTTGTAAGTCTCAAAATGTTCAAACCTTATGATAGCATCATGATGTTTAATGCAATTCTTCAAAACACATTTCACATGATCTTTGTGATAAGGATGACTTCTAGAATTAAAAGTTTTTAATTGTCTTTTTTCTCGACGTTGGGCCATTGTTTTAAAATTCCTCAAGTTAAACGATAATATTTCTATTTGTCCAACTGAAACAAAGGAAAATGTATGAGCCTTACCATAAAAAAACTTACACAGCGTTTTAAATACATTTTTTTATATCATGAGTTGGCAAACGAGCAAGCGGCCACCTGAATCCGCCTAAATGGCGAAGCGACCGCTGCCCATAGGCATTCGCAATGGCGGATGCGTTGCCTACCCTTAATCGACGGAGGAGGAGACGCACATAAAAAATATTTTTCCTCTTCTTATGCGTCTCCTGCACCGTCAAATCCACGTTCCCTTCCCATCCTATTTTATGAGAAAAAGGGTGGGAAGGAAAAGGGACCAAAGTTGGGACTTTTAGTTTAGGACATTTTTAGTTAAAACGTGCGTCAAGCCTTTAATACCGTGATATTTTTAGTGAAACATAGAGCGTTCAGAGTTAAAACACGTGTTTAATTATACAGTGTGTCTAGTTTTGGGGTAATATAAATTTTACTTCTATAACTAATTATAACTAACTAACCGTTGTCTGAGATTTCAGGTTCTAATAAAAAAGATTGCATCATGTGCTATTAAAACTATTTAACTCTTAGCCATCGAGTTTTACGGCAAAAAACATATATACATCTGAACTTTCGCATTTATAATATTAGTTAGATTGTAAGTTTGTTTCTGATGAATGTTTGAGTTGTTATTTCAATGAAAGCGTTTTTTTTTTTTTAGTTTTTGCTTATGAATTATAGTCTAATTTCGTCCAATGGGCGATCACTAGTTTATACTTGCTTACGTGATGAAAATAAATGAAATAATATGTCGGTGATTTGTAAACGTCGATGTACGGATATTCCACATTAGTTGGTAATATAACAAAGTTCTCTGTTATTGGCATTAGTATTCCCACTGGAACAAATAATTCGCTTTATTATTCACTATCTGTTTCATAGTAATAATTGTAAATTTTAAATAAATGAAATAATATGTCGGTGATTTGTAAACGTCGATGTACGGATATTCCACATTAGTTGGTAATATAACAAAGTTCTCTGTTATTGGCATTAGTATTCCCACTGGAACAAATAATTCGCTTTATTATTCACTATCTGTTTCATAGTAATAATTGTAAATTTTAAATAAATGAAATAATATGTCGGTGATTTGTAAACGTCGATGTACGGATATTCCACATTAGTTGGTAATATAACAAAGTTCTCTGTTATTGGCATTAGTATTCCCACTGGAACAAATAATTCGCTTTATTATTCACTATCTGTTTCATAGTAATAATTGTAAATTTTAAATAAATGAAATAATATGTCGGTGATTTGTAAACGTCGATGTACGGATATTCCACATTAGTTGGTAATATAACAAAGTTCTCTGTTATTGGCATTAGTATTCCCACTGGAACAAATAATTCGCTTTATTATTCACTATCTGTTTCATAGTAATAATTGTAAATTTTAAATAAATGAAATAATATGTCGGTGATTTGTAAACGTCGATGTACGGATATTCCACATTAGTTGGTAATATAACAAAGTTCTCTGTTATTGGCATTAGTATTCCCACTGGAACAAATAATTCGCTTTATTATTCACTATCTGTTTCATAGTAATAATTGTAAATTTTAAATAAATGAAATAATATGTCGGTGATTTGTAAACGTCGATGTACGGATATTCCACATTAGTTGGTAATATAACAAAGTTCTCTGTTATTGGCATTAGTATTCCCACTGGAACAAATAATTCGCTTTATTATTCACTATCTGTTTCATAGTAATAATTGTAAATTTTCTCTAAACAAAAAAACTTTCAGTAAAAACTTCAGTATTAATATAAATAAAGGTATCTCGTTAATTTAAACCAACGAATTAATAACTTTTTTTAATTTCGCTTGCACGAAGGCGATAACTATTTGTTAAAAAATGAGGTTAAAATATAAAATAAACTTACTTGCAGACGCAACAAAAGCAGCCAATATTGTGTCCATAACGCCGTCAATAATGCACGTAGCGGGTTTGTAGTATATCTGAATAGAAGCGCAATTTAAACTCAATATACTAACCTAACATCACGTAATGTTTAACCACAGCCTTACTGCAAAATTCTAAATAATATTAAATGTAAAATTATATTGTACTAGCGTTCGCCCGCGACTCCGTCTGCGTGAAATTAAAATAAAACAAAAGTGAGTAGGCTATGTGTTCTTCCAGACTATCCTCTACATACAAACTCTAACAAACATCCATCCATCCATCTAAACTTTCGCATTTTCATATTAGTTAGATTGTAAGTTTGTTTCTGATGAATGTTTGAGTTGTTATTTCAATGAAAGCGTTTTTTTTTTAGTTTTTGCTTATGAATTATAGTCTAATTTCGTCCAATGGGCGATCACTAGTTAAATAAACTTGCTTACGTGATGAAAATAAATGAAATAATATGTCGGTGATTTGTAAACGTCGATGTACGGATATTCCACATTAGTTGGTAATATAACAAAGTTCTCTGTTATTGGCATTAGTATTCCCACTGGAACAAATAATTCGCTTTATTATTCACTATCTGTTTCATAGTAATAATTGTAAATTGTAAATAAATGAAAATTGTTATTATGCACCGTATTAGCATGTTTTAGTTGAATATTTAGTTGTTAAAACATAATCCGTATATTGCGTTGGCAGTACATTTTACATATTATCTTTTAAGCTATTTATTACAAACTAAATTTTGAAATGTTGATATACGCATTAAAAATAATAATAGTAATTAAAGGCTATTGATCATGCCGAAATACAGAAATGGTTTTACTCCTCCATCGATAATCGTCCATTCGTTACTTTGTTTTTTAATTAACTTTTTATATTATTTCTCCTTTATATGTATGTCGCAATCAGAAGAAGAAATCAATTTGAATTTATGTCATAATTAGAACAGAAGCGCCGCCAAGCGACTGTCGAGAGAACTTAGATCATTCTGAAAATAGGGATGGTTGCGAGAACATTATTTAAACGATATGAGCTTTGTGAATCGATGATTACACAAGCCGTTATGTATTTTTTTTTGTAGAAAAAAAAGTTATATTGTAGTATACCTGAGACGGCACCCACACACATCCCCGTATAAGCACTCATCACAAAACGAGCAGTTTTTATTCTTCTTTTTATAATATCATTATGTTCAATTTCTTGCGGCTTAAATTCAGGACAGCGCATGAAATTAAGTAAATTCAAAATCTCTTTCTTCTTGTACCAGAAAACTATAAGTTTAAAGTACGTGTACATTTCGCTGAGAAATAGATACAGTCTGGAATGAAATTGGTAGATTAATAATTAAGATATTTTCTATTAAGACCCATAGTCTTCTTATGAACAACTAGGTGTTGCTCGCGACTTTGCCCGCGTGAAATTAAAAAAAAAAAAAAAAAAAAAAAAAAAAAAAAGTACAACTCAAAAACTACTGGGCCGATTTTAAAAATTCTTTCACCGTTAGAAAGGTAATTTATCAGTGAGTAACATAGGTCACATTTTTTATTATGTTTTAAATTACGCCCGGGCAAAATCGGGAGCAACAGCTAGTATTAAGTATAGATGTATTTTATCACTCTTTATAGTTCTATATTGTATATTTATCCTACTAATAGTGAGTATAAGCTAGTGCATAGAAATAGACAAATCCGATTGGTTGCGAAAGCTTTCAACGTTTAACTCGTAAATACCGAGAGTGCTACTACTAAAATATTCAAATTTAAATATTCACCCTTCAGCTATATGACCGATGTTTCCACCTCGACGTAACAAGTAAAATATCTCACCTATACACGGTATTATACAAACCAGCCAAAATACTATGAAAGTATAGAAAATTTTAAGCCAAAACTTCAGTGTCTTCCAAGAGCTGTTATTGTACCACATGCCGTACACTTTCAACCAGAATATATGAACGCTGACGTAATGTATTGGATCAAGTTCGTCTCGTGTGTCAACAAAATCGTAAGGTAAGAATTTTGATAGTAATTTTAAAAAGATCCTCGGTAAGGAAGTCATTTTGTAAGTAAGAAGTCGGAATGAAACGGATCGTATGGTATTCAAAACGTTTGTTCCGGTTAAAGTAAATATTTCTATTTAAATACCTTACCTGTATGAAAAACATTTTATTAAGGCAGGGTTGTATTCGTATTATAATTTTCGTTTGTCGGTAACTCAATTTTCAATATAAAAGTTTAGTTTCTGATCATAATTATTGTAACTTACTGATTACTTATAAAAATAACTACGTTTACTAACGCTTGTATGTAGAATAAGTTTTTATATGAAAACTGTTACTTTCATTAATTATAATAAACTGTTTTTTGTATAACACTCGTGCGGATTGCCTACGGCCACGGCTTTGACAAATATACACCGTGTTGTCGAAATATTCCGCAGCTCTTTTCTACAAATATGTATAAATAAACACTTTTATAGCTTTAAGCATATTACAATTCGACCCAATTCACCGCTTCTTGTGCAGCATTTATTGAAAAACGAACAAATTAAATTTTTGTTTACAAATCGTGCTCTCATATAAACTTCACGCTGTTTTAGTGAGATCAAATCCGTAAAAATCAAGAATAACAAGCATTATGTATTTTTTACCACGCCAAAACTTTCCTTTAATACTTATCGTCTTACATTTTTCTTTACATCCTCGTTTCTTTGTTCTTATTATTAAAATATAACGAAAATCATAAATAGTTGAGCCTTAAATGGTTCATTAGAAATGTTGTCTGTGGCAATTACAATAATTACCACAGCGGTATAATTATCTAGTAAAACAAAGTGTAATGATGAAATAATAAGCCATTTACTTTGGTAAAGAGACTTTTAAGTAGAAACAGATTATATCGTGATATATTTACAAAGAAAGGTATATATTTATATTACATTTTAATAAGGAATAGACGGGAATCGAGATAGATTGTGTAGTGTTTTGGGATAGATTCTGGCTATGTTGGCCACACTGAGAGCCCGTGGCCAACAATGAGAGCACTCGAACGAAATTAATCATTATCAGTATCAGTACTATTGAAACAGTCAACAAGAACAGACGTCTGTCTTGTGTACGAGCCAGTCTGTCGGCGCTACAAGTATATCCTGCTAATTGGAATGAGAATGAATCGCCAACTAAATAGCTTCGGCAGATACTTATGGTAGTACTTAGCATCAGGTGCACCTATGTTGCCTTATGTAAAGGAATGAGTTTTGAAAGTACAATGCTGGAATGATTGAATATTCATTTATCATCTACATCGTTACTTAACTATCTTTTATGATAGATTACGTTGAGGTAAAATAAAACGTGAAAATTTGTATTCAAATCGAACAAAGACAGTCATTTAATCTAATTGAAAAACATTCGATCTATTTTATTCGACTCTCAGTGAATAGAATTCGACTCGACGATGAATACGTACTGTAAGGTTTATTATTGGAGCGCTGAGTTAAAAAAAAGTTTAACCGTTATTAAACATCGTCGTCGAATGGAAATGAATTTAACAGTAATTCGGAAAATTAATAAATGTATCTCTTGTGTAAGTTTTTTTTTTTTTTTTTGACTGAATGGTCACTGTTTGCCTTGAAGAGGCATTTACAGATTCACCGGGCTTGAGGTGGCCGAGCGCAGATGGCGCTTAGCCTAAACCTCGTTTATGAGTAACTAAGCTCGAGGGCTCCCTCAGGAGCCTCGGCACGAGCCGTTACTTCGTTATTATTACCGGGTTGGGAGGCACCGAGCTCTTAGATCGCTTCGGTGGACGCTCCATGGAGTGACTAGTCTTGTGTAAGGGTTTCATTTCCTCGTATTAATATTTGCAAACGGCAGATCTTTTTATTGCGTTACAATTAATTATAAATATAATAATTAATTATATTCCCTTATTAATTAGAGACATTGAAGTTTAAAACAAACTTTATTCAAAATAAGTTTTCTAAAGAATAATCACGAAATTATAAATCAGTATTTTAATTAAAATACTATATGAATAGGCAATGCTATGAAGCAACGAGAAAATTAAAATAGGATTTTCATGTTTTAAACTTTAATAAACATAATTGCTTTTTGGTTAAAATAAATAGAAAGTTATTCAGCAATATTAATGTGTCGGGGAATTTTAATTAAACTTAGTTACATGTTTATGTTTGTAAAAAATAACGAAATCAATGACTGCGCTTAACTGGAGCTTTTATAATTTACGCAAAAAATAATAAATTAGTTTATACACGAAATTTACAGTAGCTTGCGTTAGATAGTATATTGGAAATCTAAATAAATCTAACATTAGTTCCATTATTGAAATAACGGAGGCTCCAATACATGTATTCACAGCGCCACCACTTCTCACTGGAAAAAATAATATTGGTAAGGCATTGTTTGTATGTCTCCCTTTAACAACAACTTTTTTTTTCGAGTATATTAATCTATTACATTTAATCAGTCGATTTTTTGTGTCTTAAATTAGGTTAGGGTACAAATCTAATAATTTTTATGAGTTAGTAAGTAGTAAGTATTTTATATGTGTTAGTGGTAAAATTTTATAAGAAACTAGCTGCTGCTTGCGACTTCACCCACGTGAAATTAAAAAATAACAAAAAAGATAGCCTATGTTACTCACTGATAACGTAGCTTGTTAATGATGAAAGATTTTTTGAAATCGGCCCAGTAGTTTTTGAGTTATTTCAATGCATACAAAAATACAAAGTTTCCCTCTTTATAATATTAGTGTAGATAACTTACAGAACATATCTGAAAAACTGAAGATTCTATCTCTTACGATTCTCATTTTCGGGAATGCAGTGAAAATAATTCTCACTCTACTCGCAGACGGTTCAGGTGTGTACTCCTCGCGATCTTTACGATAAATATCCATCTCACAGTTGCTTAGACAGGAGCAGTCTTTGGGAGTTCTAGGTAAGTGGGCACTTGAACTAAATTTCATCAATGTCTCCTTGGTAACTGATAATGCCATGATCTCTTTCCTATTCTGAACAAAACAAGTGAGCTCGGATAGTTTACAGGTGCGTTCATTTCCTGAAATGTATAGGATATAGATCAGTGTTTCTCAAAGCGGGCGATAACGGCCCCTCGGGGGCATTTGAAACCTAGAGAGGGGCGTTATAGAGCTCCAGAAAAAATTGCGGGCGTTGATATGGGTTAGGGGGGCGATGCATAATTTGTAATTTCATTTATTTTATATAGTATTCTAAATGTCACTAAAATTGTATAAAAATGGGGGGCGCTCAAAAATCATTGATTTTCAAAGGGGGCGGTAAAAGAAATAAGTTTGATATACACTGATATAGATGCTCAAAATCAACGACAAAATAACCCACATGATATTTGTTTTCTTGCCATAGAGTATAAATTCGTTAACATGTAAAAAATGTACAAACATTTTTGTATTACAATCGTTTAAAAATACGATGTATTTTATAATATAAATGTCAGTATGTAAAGTTGGTATTAACAAACGAGAAACCTTTAATGGCCTAGAATCGTTTCATGCGTAACATTTACTCGTTCCGTTTGTAAAACATTAAAATTTTCAAGGAAATTAAAAATGAACTTTTGTTTTCCATCCTTTAAAAAGCTTTGTACGTCAACGCGAGTTATTTTGTTATAATGAACTTTTTTAATTAATGACGTATATTACAGAATGTCGAGTTTAAATTTCAATAACCAATTAAATTTAAGGATAAACCTTTGTCTACTGACCTGTGATCTTATAAAAATGTGGTACACAGCCGCATAGCTTTTTAATTAACTGAATACGACATTCCAATAAACAATTATTGTACGAATATACTGGATACCTTGTACTTATTGGCTCATCGAGAAATCTATAACAATTTAAAAACATATATTTTGATTTGCTTTTCTTTTCTCACGTTGTTTCTCCTCCCATGATAAATCATATAAAACTATCTTATTATTATGATGTATATATTATTACATATGATAACCTAAATTTAATAAACAAAGGACACACCTTACAATTTACGCCAAAACGATCAAACTCCAAAATGTTTCGAATCACTTGTCCTAACATTTTCATTTTATCTTCGTCTTCACTTTCACTTATCTCACATTGTCAATACCTACATATTTTTATACATTGTAGAGCAATTAACGTTTGTTTAATGGCCAACTATTGAAACGACATTTAAATATGTAACAGCGTTTTAAATGATAAGGCTTCGCTTACACTCCAAATTCCATAAAAAATTTGACGTCTGTTAGATTGCAAGTGTTTATGATTAGTTTCAGTAGTCGGCCGTTAGTGATTCTTTTGAAACGAGGTGGAATATACGCTGTTTTGCCTCGTACCTGCACTGACGGACTTGTATTGAGGCAGAACGAAGCTCCTTTGATATTTTCGTGCTCCATATTTGAAAGCCGTACGTCATAAAGCCATCTGAGTCCACGGTATATGAGGGAAAGGTGCTTATCATCGGCTCATTCGGACTGTGTACGTAAATCTGAGAAGCAGTAGTAATTAATGAGACGATTTTTTCAAAAAGTAATAACTTTTAAATTAACTGCGATTTTACAAACAAAAATTTCGCATAGAATATGACGATATTAATATATTTGTTTCACTTTCTGATTAAATGTAATTAACGATACGTTTATACGTGGATATTTGTGCAGGAGAAACTGATAGAACGTAAGCTTATAAATGACTGTGGTATGTTAATTAAATATAATGGATTTACGTACATGTGATACAACATCATCGTTAATAACATCAGCGTAGAAATCTGCGTCAAACGCCGATAATTCAACGTTAGTTTTAACATAATTTACATTATCATTTCTCCATTTTCTGCAAACATGAATGTCATATGTAATCTTCACACAATATTACAGTAAGAGCGCACACCTAAAATCAAACTATCGCACGACTGTTTAGTCTCGCTTTGATTCCTATGAGCTTATATGGAGTTGCGCAAACTATTCTTGATTTCTAGTTATGCAACTAAACAGTTGAATTGGCTGCGAAACAATCGACTGTCGCACAACAGTTTTGCGATAGTTTAATCAAAGGTGTGCGCACGCTCTAAGAAATACTACCGAAAACTTATTAAAAACAAAAGTCATCCCTATATTGCTCTTTGAAAGAAAAGCTATAAATTCAGGTGTAACGAGAATTCAAATTTAACCTATTTAAAACTTCATACATGACTAGTTATGTCACCTAAATTGTATCAAATTAAACTCATGTATTACTCACAGCGGGTCATCGAATATGGCGACGTTAGAATTAATGACATGGCACATCCCAAATTCAGTCATAGCAGATTGTATAGACAGAGAATAGTTGAAGTTTGTGGTTAGAGCGTGTTTGTCAAATTGATTAAATAGCATAGCTGCTGTTTTTGCATACTCTTCAGGATTTATTGGCTGAAATAGAAAAGTCAAATGTACCTTTTTTATCATTATTTAATGTAATAGTGATGTCTGTCAATACCCTTGATTGCATAGCACTTAAGAAAATTTTATCTTTGCATTGAATTGTAAACAAAATATAAAAACTGTGTTAAACATTAAATCATACTAATATTATAAATGGGAAATTTAGTAATGTATGGATAGATGTTTGTTAGAGTTTGTAGCTCAAACGGCTGAACGGATCTCGATGAAATTTGGAAAGATGAAGAGGATAGTCTGGAAGAATAGATAGGCTACTTACTAGCTTTCGCCCGCGACTCTGTCCGCGTGGAATAGATAAAAAAACAAAAGTGCGTAGCCTACGTATTCTTCCAGACTATCCTCTACATCTATGCCAAATTTCATCGAGATCCGTTCAGCCGTTTGGGCTACAAACTCTAACAAATATCCATCCATCCATACATCCATCTAAACTTTCGCATTTATAATATTAGTCAGATTAGTAAGATATACTTGATTGTTACAGCTTACTTGAGGACCCAATAATGTAGTAGGTTATATTATTATTTTACTTACGTTGGTATTACCGGGATCCACTAAAGCTAAGGTATTTAAGTTCAGCACAGAAGCTGTTGCTATAGCCCACATATATGACTCCAGATAAATTCCCGTTTTGTTAGATAATTCACTGAAATATACAAGTCATTGTTAATTTTAATAAAGAGTTATTGAAATTCACAATTTCATGAAACTGACAATGTTTATGTACGTTATTGGATCCACTTCTAAGATTCACTGTGATTTTATAAGTAACAACGTTTAGCTTGAAACCAATTAAAGTGTATCATTTCGATTATTTAGATTCTAGATTATAAGAAACGTGGTATTTTTTTTAGAAAAATGTAAAGACAAATACACCCTCTAGTTTCAAATATAATATTATAGTTTGAAGGACGATATACATTTTTGCAAAATTTTTAAGCAATGGAAGCTGATTTTAAAATATGAATTTCACTCACACCACTAAATTATTAAAAGTCGTCAAATTTATCTTTATTATTGGACATAAAGTAAGGGCTGGATATGAGATATTCCATTCTAAATAATCCATCTCCACGCTCATTACTGTCGGCGAATTCTGTTAAGGAAAAAAATATTGAGGAATCACATATATTCCTTTTTAATATAAAAAAGCGTAGCAAAAATATAATAACGATTTATAATAAACATAAATATTCCATGTTTTGTAATACTCACTACAAATCGTGTAAATTGCGATGAAAGCAGACTGTAAATAATTATTAGCGAAAATATGAAACTCGACGCCCAAAATAATCTAGAAAAAAATATACATCACATTTTAAATAGCAACCTTTTCTATATTCGACAGTGGATACCCACTGTTATATCGCAGCATACCTTTCTGTCCAATGTATGTCTTGGTTCACAATATAAGACAAGCCATGCGTAGTCGAATTCTTAATACCAGATCTAATATCATTTATATAATTTTGTTTATTCTTACGTATATTTTTAAATCTTTTTTTAAACGCCACTTTCTCTACCATTATATTTATATTACTTCGAAATTATTGTTTTTTATAATAATTACTACTTTATGATCACACAACTTCTTGTTAGGAAAAGTTAATAACAGTAACTCTAGTATCTACAAGTACTATGTGGACTAATGATTTGTAAGACTACGGCGTACGTGGAGTAGAAACATTTTATATTTTTTACTACTTCAATTAGATATTTTATTTGCTAAATGTTGACTGTATTGATGGTTGTAGTAAATAAATAGAAGGCCTTGTTTTTAATATTGTAGAATAGTAACAAGGTAACGTGTGGTGGCTTCGAGCGCAACTAGTCGGGCGCGGTGTGAGAGAACGCGGGGGGCGGACGAAGTCTGGAAGGGCCCCTCTGCGCGTCTTCCCTGCTGGCGTTGCAGTCGCACGCAACAAAATTCTTAAACGTTTTGTCTGTTGACTTTATATTAAAAATGTAGCTACCTTTTTCAAGAGATAACGATACTGGATATGTTATAAATAAAATAAACGGCTATACAAATAAGGAAAGTAGACAACTAGGAAATTACAGAGTTCTGACATTGAGTGAGCCGTTTCCTCTTATTTCAGGGAAAACAGTTTATCGCTTAAATATAAATTTAAAAGTTGTGTAACTTGTCCAGAAAGGTTTAGTTTAAGTGTTTTAGCATAAGCTTTTTTATTTCTGATGTTAATTTCTAAGTCAGTCTGAATCGTTATAGCCTTTTCTAAAGTACACAAACCAAGTAACCAAATAAACTAGAACGGCTCATTAAAAATTTAACGGAAGGCTTCATCCTCATTGATAATTCGATTGTTAGGATCCTAAAATGTCCGGTGCTCGAGACTTAATGTAAGTGACGTACATCAGGTGGGCTTAGTGTGGTGTGACGCGGAGGGGACTGGCCGCCTGACAGATGGACACTGATACTTTAATACTAGCCGTTTGAAATATAAGGCAACTTATTTAGTGCTACATGCGATAAATGCTTTATATTCATTGTGATATAATACTCCTGCGTTGTTAGACAATTTACTCTACAAATTTTCCTTGTTCCCTACATGCGTAGATGAATAAAATACTAAAATATAGAGTAACCACTCTATGGTTGTCTCTATTAATATAACGTACACTTAATGGAAAATAAATTGTGTACAAACAATGCCGTCCCATTTCAGATTATTTTTTGTCATACTATATTAATAATAAGCAAGTTGAGTACCTTTATAACTTATTTATGGGTTTCATATTATTATTTATTAATAAATTACTTTGTAAAAATGATAAACTGCGTTTTTACTGTGTCGAAAAGTGAATTGTCCCAGAATCAGCTACATAAGCGCACAATACATAAGTTACGAAGGGATATGGAACGGTGGAAATGTCTAGTTTTAGAGTAGCATTTACGTAGCTAACAGTTAGAGCTTGCGTAGCAAGTACGTAAAAAATCGTAGCAGTCGCGTAATACGTAGAGGGCAGTTGCTGATTGTATTAGGGATGTGCAAATATCGTTATCGAAGCTGAATAACCGAATGAAAAAACAGGGTTTTTTTATTTTGATGTTAATTTCTAAGTCAGTCTGAATCGTTATAGCCTTTTCTAAAGTACACAAACCAAGTAACCAAATAAACTAGAACGGCTCATTAAAAATTTAACGGAAGGCTTCATCCTCATTGATAATTCGATTGTTAGGATCCTAAAATGTCCGGTGCTCGAGACTTAATGTAAGTGACGTACATCAGGTGGGCTTAGTGTGGTGTGACGCGGAGGGGACTGGCCGCCTGACAGATGGACACTGATACTTTAATACTAGCCGTTTGAAATACAAGGCAACTTATCTAGTGCTACATGCGATAAATGCTTTATATCCATTGTGATATAATACTCCTGCGTTGTTAGACAATTTACTCTACAAATTTTCCTTGTTCCTCACATGCGTAGATGAATAAAATACTAAAATATAGAGTAACCACTCTATGGTTGTCTGTATTAATATAACGTACACTTAATGGAAAATAAATTGTGTACAAACAATGCCGTCCCATTTCAGATTATTTTTTGTCATACTATATTAATAATAAGCAAGTTGAGTACCTTTATAACTTATTTATGGGTTTCATATTATTATTTATTAATAAATTACTTTGTAAAAATGATAAACTGCGTTTTTACTGTGTCGAAAAGTGAATTGTCCCAGAATCAGCTACACAAGCGCACAATACATAAGTTACGAAGTGATATAGAACGGTGGAAATGTCTAGTTTTAGAGTAGCATTTACGTAGCTAACAGTTACAGCTTGCGTAGCAAGTACGTAAAAAATCGTAGCAGTCGCGTAATACGTAGAGGGCAGTTGCTGATTGTATTAGGGATGTGCAAATATCGTTATAGACGCTGAATAACCGAATGAAAAAACAGGGTTTTTTTATTTTGATCCGTACAACTATGAATCTATCTACTCCTATCTTCTATGAGTAAAAATCGAAAAGATGATCTTACACAAACAATCCCTACTAAATTGTCAAATGATTTGTCAAACTAATCATCCTTATTTAGACAAACAATAGAATAGAATAATTCGTAAGTTTCGAGTTATCGAACTCCTGTAGTTGGTACATCTGCCGTTAAAATAAATTAAATTTGTGTAACAGCGTCGTAGCATATTTGTAGTACATATTTGATAAGTGACTAAAAATGACGATTTCACATGTTGATATTTTAGTCAATTCCCCCTGAGATTCGAGCTGTCTATATTCAGTATTTAGGAAATTACTTTGACTAATTCTGGTTTGTATCAAAAAATATAAATTTGTATGATATCCATATGCGTAATATAATTTTTATAAATTGAACCTACATGTGGCTTTTAGGTTTATATTTTATGTATGAAAAAGTATATGTGATTGATAGTTTAGGAAAATAAAACAAAATTATAACCATAACACATTTATTTCTATTCTTAGGCATTATTTAACAACTTCTTAAATTAATTCTTGAAATATATTTTATGACTTAATTCATACAGCATTATTATCATCTTATAGCTAAATTCGTTAGAAGGTAGACTGAATTTTCAGTAAATTAGGGGTGCTATCCAGATATATTGCACTCTTACTATGTATTTTACTCTTTTAATCTTAAATCAGGTTTTCCATATGCCATTAGTACTGCATTTTCTGAACATGGGACCTAAAACAAAAATTATATTAGGGTTGGATAGCTTCCTCTATTTTTTTTTCGCAAGATACGTCGTTGGAAAACCATATCGTACAGAATTTTGAAGCTATAGTATATATTAATACTTTGTAATATATTGGCAAAATTGGCTTTCTATAAATAACAGTCGTATGTTTACGTTAATGACGATTAAAAAAGCGAAATTTTATTATTATCCCAACCATCTAAATTTTACTTTTAAGAATTACCTTCTGGAATTTGTCAATTTTAAATGACTTTCTTAATCTCCTGTATTCAACGTCAAAATCAATATATTTAATTCTATCCATCAAATATTGACGAAAGGCAACGTTCTGGAAGATTGTGAAGTACCTTCATCTTTTAACTCGTTCTGCGAAAGAAAAAATGAATAACATTAAACTAAGTATCGAATATAATAATTAAAATTATTATATAATCCGCAAATTTTGTTACAATTTGTACCATTAAAGCTTACCTTCATACTTTTTCCAAATACCCAAAATAGTTGCGGTGTGCTTAATCTCTTTCCATCGACATTTTTATTCGTCTTGAAGATCATCTTTAGCATTTACAATTCCATTCACTGGAACTACGCCTGTAATACATTTAAAAAATTAAAGTCAAGCAAATAATAAAATTTTCAGCGATGTAAAAAGTTGAAGACGTGTAGATTATATTCACAAGGACATGAAGAATTCGTAAAAAATCCCACCAACGACCAATTATTTCGCACCAGAAATATTGCTGAACACGCCAAGTTATAAGGAATATTCCATACTACGATTTTCAAGTAGAATTTCAATGTACTCTGCATCAGTCTAGTAGTCCATGCAAAACCCAAATAAGAAATAACCCATATTCGATAGAATCAACTTACCATCAGCCTCGAAACAAACCATGGAAATGCCACATATCTCCTACTGTGAAGAACATTTCAAACAAGTAAAATACAGAGCAGATTCATCATGTGTAAATTAATTATTATAGGAACCAATAGAACGGAACAAATGTATATTTAATTAACAAAATTACCCCAAACATGTGGTTCATTTCTCTCAATGAATAAGAAATACAGAGAAATTTACCAACACATTGTAACAATTTGAAAGATCTTACCTAAAACATCAGTTTTAAGCGACTGCGATTTTTTATGATTATGAGTCAATATATTTTATCGAGGTATCTATTAAGAGGCTATTTATCAAGAAAATATAGATTCCATGGACATCACAAGACCCAATTTTATTACGATGTACATTTGAAACATTTCGTGCCAATAGACCAAACATTTGAAGCAACCGATTTTTCACCTTTATTCATAGAAATTCCATAGAATAAAAAAAATCCGTAAATATTGCCACAAAAACCATCCACTCCAATCTTCCTTGGACTACGGCACATACGAAAAGGAAAATTAAAAATATACATTACCTAGACTGAAAGAATACTTGCCTTTGTTAAAATACCAACGCTTCTTCAACAATGATAGTAATATGAAATGCATCCTTTGGAAGTGTAATTTATTTATTGAAAAAAAAACCTCGTACATGACACAATAGGACACTTTAACACTACAATATTCTAGAGTACAAGATATAAAAGGGTGAGAGTGAGGAGATCGACCAGTGGGAGGCGAAGCGCGGCGGCGACAAGACGACGACAACACGCCCTCACACCGACACACACATCGATATCACATCCCTGAAAACACAAAAAAATCAATTCACAACCAGATCGTGAGTCTCACGTGCAAAGGAAACTTGCACCCAGCACAGCTCAGCACTATCAAGTTGCATACATATAACTTTTACTTTAATAAACCACAATTAATTCATGTTCCCCTCATGGAAATCGATAACAGAGTATCGAAATCAAATACCCAATCTGATTATACGATCGAAATCGAAAAATAATGTCTCGATAGTAGACGAATGATACAGTCGATTATAAAGCCTTTTTTCATTGATTTGATCACCTCTTAAAAGTCAATATCTACTTTTCTCCCTTGACTTGCGAATACATTTGGCGATCGAACGATAAACATGAGTTAGAAAAAGCAGACTTCGTTTTATCCAATTGATGTTGTAATGATACCATTTACTACAATAATATTAACCACATAAAAGAGTCAGTGCATTCTGTACACCTTAGTTAATGATTGTAATGTGTTATTTCAACAAATATACGTAAAACTCAGAATAAATCACATACTAAAACTAAAATATAAATTCTAATATAAATATGCCTAACATAATACAATATCTGTCGCCCGTGATTTGGTCCGGGCGCAATTTAAAAAAAAAAACTTTATTAGGAGCCTTTGTGTTCTTCCAGACTATATTCTACATCTGTGCCAAATTTCATCGAGATCCTTTGAGCTGTTCCGCAAATTTCGAACATCCATCCATTTAACCTTTTCCATTTATAATTAGTAAGATGTACAATCTGATAGTAAGTACACAGGAGACGAAAGAAAATCGCAAGTAAATTAGATACCATCATATTTTCCATTTCTACTTGAAGTCAAGAAAACCTGTCAACTGGTTACTGTTATAAAAGTTTTAGATAACCGGACCAAGACCTAAAGTGTTTTACCGCAAACAATAATCAAGAAGTTTCAAATAATGCGACGACAGACGAAACTGTAAGTAATACATATAACATCAAAATAATTTAAGCCAAATATATCATATTTTCACCATCAAATTTATAAAAAACAAATAATTAATGCTGTAATTCTTAGTGGGCTGTCCTTAATCTAGACAATATTTGTATACCCAATAACTAAGATACACACATAAATATAATACATCTATACTATTATAATAAAGCGTAAACACACACTTCTTTGTTGCCTAAGATGTCAGCAATTACAGCATATTTTTGAATAATTCCTTTTTTAATAAAAAGCCCTACACTTACGTCATGCTTTAGGCTATATATTTTCACGCAATTAAACTTAGGGGGTAAATATTTTGGATAAAAACCCTAATGTGGGAAAGAGACCATAAGTTGCTGCCAACATCAAGGAAGCAAGGTTGCCATGGTTTGACATCATGTCATGTCATTTTGACATTTGCAATTAATAATTTGAAAAATGTAAACAATAAAATGAAATTTTTATAATTTTACGCGGATGAAGTCGCATGGGAACAGCTAGTTAAATATACATAAAGATTACTTAATTATCAATAGAATTTTGTATCCAATTTAATATAATTGTGTAACACAATTTCATGCAGATATAAAAAAATTAACATGAAAATTCAAACCTTTGTCACTTAGAAGAAACGCACATCAATCGTCCTGCCATCGATGCGGGTCCTGTCAAACATTTCTGGAAAATTCCTTAAGAAAATTATTGCTGTTACATACATTTTCTTTTATAAATTGCTCCAGTTAATGAAAAACAAAACAACTGCCATTTTAGCTAAATCAAATTTTCATTGCTTTTTTATTGTCAAAACAACTCGCATTCTAGTCGAGCGAATCTTAATATTTGGAACCGTTCCAAAAATATAGTCATTTTTATGGAAAAAGAAATACTTTCAAACTAACACAGTAGTGTTTCTACGGTGTACAGTAAAATGAGAAATAGATAATCAATAAAAAAATAAACTATAACATACAGATGTAAAACATAAAATTAATTTCCATTCTCGAGCTACAAATAAAACGCTCAAAAAACAGTAACTGACGGCAGTTTCTAGAAACTACGAATTTGAAGTTTAGTTTTCAAACGAAAGAACCTACATACCTTTTAAAACACATGTTTTACTCAGTTTTAAAAAGTTAAATTATACAATAATTATAAAGGATACTGATAGCTCTCTCTGCGTCCCACTCCTTGTGGAAGCGCACAACGGCGGTGTCGGAGGCCGTCATCTCCGCGAACTTCACGTCGCCGCACTCGCTGAACTTCTCGCGGATCAGCTGCCACGTCACCGTCGGCGGCAGCTGCGACAACACAACAGCTAAAACTACAAATCATTACAAAACCTAAAACTAAGCCGATAGCTACAAGATTTGTGCAAGAGCAGCCTTACTACCATTCCTAGTAATGTAATCGTAACTAGCTCCTAAATAACCGGATACAATATTGACAATTTGCAAAATAAATGCTTGTTTGACAAAACGCCTTTCATTGTGAAAGAGCAATACTAGTCATGGTAAGCGCCTGCCGTTTTTTGAAGAGCAACGGATAATTTTCGGATTTTTTTTATACCTTTTTCAAAATGACTATTCATTCAAAAAACTGTAACTGGCGTAACACATACATTCCCTTCTGGCAAAATCTTTCATTTTACTACTTATATCATGGTGATATTCAAAATGCTGTTTTTTTTTTATTTACTTGTTATAGTATTTCAAATGTAAAACAAAACAAATTATTTTCAAGTAAATGAGGTAAGCAGAGTTAAGCATTTTCTTTTGGCATTAGGTTAACCTCATTCACTTCTTTAAAATGTTTACATAAAAGATGATTTCCGGTTATCTTATGCAGGATTATATAATTCCAAAGAAATAGGACTCTAGCGCTCAAAATTTAAACTGACATACAACTGGCATGTGGCAATGAGCCTATACAATGCCAGACCAGATTATATCAGAAAATATACTAAAGTTAGGAAAAAAATAATAATCAAAACATCCCTTACATTAGTAATTATCACCATGTCAGATATTTTGTCTCTTGAGTTCTGTTCAGGTCTGGATTCTCTGACGTAGTTCTGACTCTGGTGACTGGAAGATGATGTGTTCACTACCTGTCTGTTGGGACCTGGAACGGGACCAAAACCTATTAACAAAATATTTTACATTTCACTTATTAATATAATCAATTGTAACGAAGCGTCGATTATCCAAACTAATATAAGAGCTTATTTAGATATCTAAATGTAAAAATTTGTATTGAACTATGAAGAATATGTCCAATAAAACTGTAATATCTTGTAGATACAACTGTTTTCTATGGAATTTAATTAAATGTCTTATCCTTTGTTTATATTATTTAGGCATTTCTAAACAAGAGATAAACATCATAATGCTTAAAAAACAATAATTTTCTGTCATTTTTAAAATTAAACTATCATTGACTAAGCAAAGGCTGTGACTCCGTCATTGTGGAATTTAAAAAAACAAAAATGAGTCCGTGTTCTTGGAGACTATTCTAAATCTGTGCTAAATTTCATCAAGAGCAGTTCAACCTATAAACTCTAACAAACATCCATCTAAAATTACACATTTATAAAGTTAGTAAGAAGATTGACACATTTTTACTTGAAACAGAGTCCGGATAATCGACGCTCTATAATAACAAAACCTACCTGATAATGGTCCACTACTATGTCCAGGGTTGCCAATCACATTGCTGTTCATATTTGTATTGGGTATCATATTAGATGACATATCTGTAGTGTTCATTGCCATATTGTTTGTATTAACATTTGCCTGCGCTGAGAGTACATTTGCAAGGTCATTCGCTGTTAAACCTTGTTGGAGCAACTGATTTTGCAATGCCCCCAGACCTGTCAACCCTAGAGCCTGCAATGCACAAGTATCGCTACAATTAGTATGACCAATGTTTGACGTTTACCAATAAATCATAAGAAATTAACAAAATACAGATAAAAAAACATTGATACGTAAAAATGTAATATTAAGAAAAAATAACATTTGTCAAATTTAGTTCTTTTTAAATTAAATAAAACCTAAGCTTATTTGACCAAAGGTGATAGGAGTTATTTTATGAAATTAATTTCTTATCAAAAAAAATTAGCCCAGCACAATTTGAAAGTTATGAAATAAAAAAAAACAAATATATTTCACCTTATTTAGAATTACCTGCAAGCTCAAGCCACCGCCAAGAGCGGTGTTAGGGCCAAGTGTGTTTGCAGGCAAACCGGAGCCAAGGCCGTTGAGTGCCACTCCAGCGGTGGGCACAGCGCCCAGCACGCCCGCACCGAGAGGCGGGTTAGTCCCAGACAAACCTATGTTCGTTGTACTCTGTCCTTGGGGCAAATTCCTAGCAACATCTCTCAACGGCTCCCCATTAGGTCCCAAACCTAATCCAATACCTTTCAAACCTTCCGGCAGCTTCAATTCATTTTTATCTGATGTACCGCGGTCCATACGGACTGTCATTCTGCGGTCATACAACATTTGCTTGTCAAACATTGATATTGCCTGAAAATTTAATAATGTTTGTGAAAAACAAACAACAAGAAGAAAAAATTTACAATAATAATCTTTTTTTTTTAAGTCACTTAGTAAAAAAAGGTTGAATATTACCTGTACAGCTTCAACAGGATGATCATATTCAATAACAGCAAAGCCTCTGCTATTTCCATCTTTATCAATAGCCAAATCAATGTTATAAACTTTTCCCGCCATCTTGAATACCTCCTTTATCTTTGTGCGATCAGCTTTATAGTCCAACTAAACAAAAAATCATAACAGTATTAAATGATAATACAAAAAGCATTTTCTGACATTTTTCTTTAAGGTTTCTACAATGATAAAGTAATATATATCATTTATTCCATTTCCGTAATTTACAAAAAAAAGCTTTATTATTACGCAATATTATTTACCTCTTATTATTATTTGCTTTTAAATAAAGAAATATTAATGGTATTCATACTTACATTTGCAACAAATACTTTTTTAACAAGGGGTGGTTGGACATTGATGGAATCCAAAAACTGCAGACTCAAGCCATAGGTGTTGTAATTCTCAGACTCTCTTGGTTTACTTGGACCCCAACTAAAAAAATATGTATATCATTATATCTTAATTTTTTTTATAAATTTCTTATTTGAACTCAGAAAAAAATCTTGACTCACTTGTCTTTTTCTTCTCGAGCAATTCTTGAATTTCCTCCACCAGATCTTGTATTATTTCGAGTCCTATCACTATTTCCTGTAATACCATAATTTTATCTATACTAATATAATAAAAAGGTAAGATTTGTATTTTTGGATTTTTGTATCTATTGAAATAACTCAAAAACTACTGGGCCAATTTTAAAAATTCTTCCACCCTAAAAAACTATGTTATCAGTGAGTAACATAGGCTGAATTTTTACCCTTTTTTTAAATTTCATGTGGGCGAGATCAAGAGCAACAGTTAGTAACACAGACCCAAAACCATGTTTTGGCTACCACTGTGTGGGGAATTAAAAAAAAAACAAAAGCAAGTAGTCTATATGTCCTATAAGACTATGCTCTACATCTATGCCAAATAGCATCAAGATCTGTTCAGCATTTAGGTGGCAAACTATAACAAACATCCAGACTACTAAACATTTGAATGTATAGTATTAGTAATATTATTCCCATTCTTTGTCTTACCCATTTCCTCTTTCAATACAAGTTTCCGTCCGAATAACTCATATCTATGCATAACAGATAGTGCTTTCTTAGCAGCTTCCGCAGTGGAGAAAGTGACAACACCACATCCCCGAGGCTTCCCATGATCATCAGTAAACAATTCAACAAATGCCACATCCCCTACCTGAAATAGTACAAGTTTATACATAACATTGGTTTCAGACAAAAAATGTTTATTTTCATGTAATTTAATAAATCAATGAAGCTCATTTCCTGAATGTATCAATAGATGCAATAAACCTTAGTAAGTTTATCTTATAGGATATTTTATTTATTGTGTTTGGTAAAAACGTTAGATCTTGAAGACACAATCGGTCACAATTACCTTTTCTTTAAATAAATCTTTAAGATCAGTCCATCGGTATTCGTAGGGAATATTTGACACAAACAGTCGTTTTCCTTCCGAACGATCGCGGTCATTTGATCGATCTCTCTCAACATCTGAAAAGCGGGAAGGCCTGTCCCCACGCCTAGATCGGTCTCGTTCCTTTTCTTTTTGATTATCCATGACACTTACTTTGGAATAATTTCTCTAAAACATAATAGAATTATGTTAAATTCTAAACGTTAAGTTCACCGGCAGTCACAGTACACCAGTGCGAAATAGAAGTGTTTTAAAAACATGTACATTTTAAAATATTCAAATTCACTTACCTTAACTTATGTTAAGGTTACGATGTACGTACTATGATTATACCTTTATTTTTAACAACACAAACGTAAAGCGGGAAAGTAAATTTACAATCCTAACAAAATGGCGTATTACTGTGTATTTTTTTTATTTAACTCGGCTTGTTGATGACGCAAAACAAAATGGCAGATTGACAACTTTCAATGTTGCCTATTTCGATTATGAAAATTAAAAATTATAACCTAAAACGCCGGAATACGTAATTTATTTCGGGCATTTTTTATAACTTTTATTACTTAACTTAGGTTCGTATTGAGTGTATGTAATTTTCAAAACCCATACAGACACGTAAGAGTTAGTTAGGCGTGTCAATTAGGAACGCATTCCCTAAAGAGTATGGACTAGTAGGTTTATTAAGATAAAACTGTTGGGTAATTGAGCTCTACATTTTAATTTAAACGCGCATCAGTTAATAGTTAAAAAGTAACTTCTTATAAAACTATATTTTGAAAAGAAATAGTAATGTTTGTTGATAACGGAACATAGATTGAAGATTTTTTTCTAATAGCAACATAAAAGTGCGCTATCATTTTGTTGTACCACCAACATGTCAACTAGAATTTTAATCTGTAAGTAGAGTACACTGCAATGGTATATTGGATGTATATGTGTATTTTTCTCCCACGGCAGTGGCAGCGGCAATAGCCATGCAGTCAGACTTTGGATCTTTAAAATAGTTGTGAAAATATTGTAATGATGGAGCAGGCAAAAGTTAACATACCTAAACTTTTTGTGTGCACTGTTATTGAAAACAAGGATGAAATTGAAGAGGTAATGAGTACAAATTTGCTATTCCTCAACAAAGAATAATTTAGTCGGCCATGTAAAACGCAGTTTCACCGTAGTAGCGACGGCGGCGCTGTAGTCATGGCGCGAAATTTTAAATTATATTTAAGATAATGGTAAATGTCCCCATTAACCTAACTTTTTGTTACAGAGATATGAAAGAGCGTACACTTTCTTGCAGTCTCTTGTTGCTGATTGTAGCGAGAAGGAGGCACACGATGCACTGAATAATGCTGTATGTAAGAATCATGAGGACATATCACTTGGAATGCTCCTGTCTATTCTCACTGAACCCCACAATGCAACCAAATGTTACAGAGATCTAACACTTATTACTAGAGATGGATTAACATGCGTTCTCAACAATTTGTCAAACTTAATTCTAGAGAGATATTTAAGATTTCATGATACTACAAGGAATCAGTTATTATGGCTCATAAAAGAAATGATGAGGAATTCTGTTACAGGAGTAGATAATGTTTGTTGATAACGGAACATAGATTGAAGATTTTTTTCTAATAGCAACATAAAAGTGCGCTATCATTTTGTTGTACCACCAACATGTCAACTAGAATTTTAATCTGTAAGTAGAGTACACTGCAATGGTATATTGGATGTATATGTGTATTTTTCTCCCACGGCAGTGGCAGCGGCAATAGCCATGCAGTCAGACTTTGGATCTTTAAAATAGTTGTGAAAATATTGTAATGATGGAGCAGGCAAAAGTTAACATACCTAAACTTTTTGTGTGCACTGTTATTGAAAACAAGGATGAAATTGAAGAGGTAATGAGTACAAATTTGCTATTCCTCAACAAAGAATAATTTAGTCGGCCATGTAAAACGCAGTTTCACCGTAGTAGCGACGGCGGCGCTGTAGTCATGGCGCGAAATTTTAAATTATATTTAAGATAATGGTAAATGTCCCCATTAACCTAACTTTTTGTTACAGAGATATGAAAGAGCGTACACTTTCTTGCAGTCTCTTGTTGCTGATTGTAGCGAGAAGGAGGCACACGATGCACTGAATAATGCTGTATGTAAGAATCATGAGGACATATCACTTGGAATGCTCCTGTCTATTCTCACTGAACCCCACAATGCAACCAAATGTTACAGAGATCTAACACTTATTACTAGAGATGGATTAACATGCGTTCTCAACAATTTGTCAAACTTAATTCTAGAGAGATATTTAAGATTTCATGATACTACAAGGAATCAGTTATTATGGCTCATAAAAGAAATGATGAGGAATTCTGTTACAGGAGTAGATAATGTTTGTTGGAATCTAATGCGTTATGCATCAGGAGGAGATATAACACCAAAAAACATTTATCTAGTAGAATCTCTTTTAGATATTTACATTGAAAATAAAGCATGGTTGGAGAAATTTCCTGTGCTAATTTGCATGGTTGTATATACTTACTTGAGATTGATTGAAGATCACAATGTACCACATTTAATGACATTGCGTCAAAAAGAAGTCAATTTTGTAATAACTCTTATACGAGAACATTTCACAGATGTTTTATCTTTAGGGCGGGATTTGGTGAGACTACTTCAAAATGTGGCTCGCATACCTGAATTTCACCAATTATGGCAAGACATTCTTACAAACCCCAGGTCACTATGTCCAAATTTTACAAGTGTCCTACAAATACTGAACACAAGAACTTCAAGAAGATATTTACAATCAAGGATAACACCAGATATGGAAAGAAAACTAGTTTTTCTTACCTCTCAAGTTAGATTTGGACACCATAAAAAGTACCAAGAATGGTTCCAGAGGCAATATCTAGCTACCCCTGAATCTCAATCACTTCGTAGTGATATGATAAGATTCATTGTAGGTGTTATTCATCCAACAAATGAATTGCTCTGTTCAGACATCATTCCAAGATGGGCAGTTATTGGATGGCTTCTCACTACTTGTACATCTAACGTAGCAGCATCTAATGCCAAACTAGCACTCTTTTATGACTGGTTGTTCTATGACCCTGACAAAGATAACATAATGAATATTGAACCAGCAATCTTAGTGATGCACCATTCCATGAGGTCACATCCAGCAGTTACAGCAACTTTATTAGATTTCTTGTGTCGAATTATCCCAAATTATTATCCACCATTTTCAGATAAAGTGCGACAAGGTATATTCAATTCTCTTCAGCAAATTATTGAGAAAAGGGTATTGCCCAATTTGCAACCATTGTTTGATTCACCCAAATTAGATAGGGAATTAAGGACAACTGTTAGAGAAACATTTAAGGAATTCTGCAGCAATAGCAATGGAGAAGGAGGTTCTGGTGTCCGTGAAGAAGGTCTAGATGATTTGCCTAAGATGGGGCCGGATGAACCTGCATTTTCGGATGATGAAGATGAACCTCATAACAATTTACCAGAAGACACAGATGATGATGATATACCACTATCCGAAGTGAGAGCAAGGGAAAGACCAGAGTTGGCAGCAGCACTGCCATTACTTTTACGTCCTTTTGCTGAAACATTATTAGATGATAGATCTACATCTGCCACTAAAGCCTTCATTAATGCATGTGGAAGTCCAATGGCAACAGTGTCCGCACTTGCAGATTTATTTGCAGCAATTTTGCAAGAAGCTCCTCCTGTTAAAATTACTTCTAATCCTACACCTACAGAACTAGAAGCTGTACTAGATTCACCTATATTTGCAATGTTCACTTATTTGACCGAAGGAACAGAAGCAAAGCGAAAAATAGTACTAGATATATTTAAGGAGATTCATGTACAAAGTTCTTTTCAAAATGTAGGATTTTGTTTATTATTTTACCTGAAAGTATGTTACGAAAGAGATAGAAAGACAGAGCGAGATGCCGGTAGGAAAAAAAATGTTAAATTCAAAGTTGATGTATATAAAAATTACTGCAATCATTTAGAGACAAAGCTGGCGGACAATTTGGCTTACGACTTTGAGAAGTGTCAAGAAACTGATGCTAATTTACTGGTGTGGTTGATACCAGATATCTATAGAGAGTTCAAAGATCAAGCACAGAATCACATTAAACTTCTTAATGTGATAGTCTCAACTTTGGATGCTGTTCAATTACAGCGTCTTGTGTGCCTCACACTACAGGGCACTTTGATGATGTTCAAATCTGATGATATTACGACGATGCTTTCGACAAGTCTTGGATGGGAGACATTCGAGCAGTATTGTCTTTGGCAACTTTTAACTGCCCACGATATCTCCGTTGAAGATGTCTTACCAATCATTCCCAAATTATCTTATAAGGGTCATGCCGAAGCTGTCACCTCTGTCTTGTTAATGTTGAAGCAGGAGCGTCCAACAGCGGACGTTTTGCGACAAATGTTTTGTAGAACAGTGGATGATGATGATACATTTGTTGTTTCCACTATTATGTATTGGTGCCAGGACTTTGAAGACAAAGTTGGAGATTTGCTTTCAGTTTTATTAAGCACTCGATACCCTGGCACGAGTCCAAATAAAAGAAAACGTCCTGGTAAACAGAGTATACCTCCCAACGCACCACCTTCTGCTGAGCAAGTATGTTTTATTTTAGTGTGCTTTAGCATGACATTTTATCCATACTTGTTAATTGCCCTATTGTTTAATTTTGCTTTTCATATTTAAGAATTGTGTATTTAAATACAAAAAATTAAGGAAGTATAATTGAAAATATTTTTAATTTTTTCCTCAAGGTTTTAGGTCATTTGGAACAAATAAGGGTACGTTGCGTAGAACAGAATGATATGTCTATTTTCAAAATGGAATGTATGCAAAAAGCTCTACAACACTCACAGTCCAATAGCAGTGACAGCTTACGAGTAAGTGTTGCTATTTATATTAGATTAAAACATCCCTTACAGAGATAAAACACTTTTTTTTTCTTTCAGAGACAATACAGTCAACTGTTCTCTCTGGCATGGGAAGATGAACTACCAATATCAAGAAGAGCCAGAAAGTTAATTTCTAATTCTTTACCTCTTAATCAAAATTTACATTCCTCGAATGAGGATAGTGAGGTATTATTTATCATTCAATTCATTTCTCAAATTAAGTATCAACTTATCTATTATTAGCTGTTGCTCGCGACTTCGCAGGCGTGAAATTAAAAAATAAAAAACAGCCTATGTCACTTACATATAAATTCCCCATTAACGGTGGAAGAATTTTTAAAATCAGCCCAGTAGTTTTTGAGTTATTCCAATACGAGTCTTTCCTCTTTATAATATTAGTATAGATATGGTCTAACCAGAAATATAACGGTCCATGCCATATTGCGGAAAAATATAGATTTTTTTTATTTGCGTACATTAAAGTGTAATAAAAAAGTCGATTGAAATATTCAAGGCAGAGAATATTTTATTCTTAAAACTGTATTTAATACAACTTATAAAAAGCTGTTTTATTGGGTTTATGTTTCAGGAGGAAGAGATTGTGAAACCTAAACAGGCAAAGAGAAGAAAAAAAGCGATTTCAGACAGTGAATGACGAAACTTTTTTAAAAAGTTTGGTAAATTTAAAAGAAAAAGTTCAACATTTAAATATAATCAATTTTAATATTGATTATGTATAGGAAACTATGAGTTAGTTACCATGTGTTGAAATAACCAAACTTGTTGCAGTACTGGTTTACGGATGTAATAATTAAATATTTTTAATATTTAATAATACATGGAAATACTATGTTGGGGAAACCACAAATAATCTAATACTGTTTAATATATCAAAGCTCCTTATTTAGTTATGTAAAATATTTCCTTGTATATAAAGTTATCATGTTAGGGCTTCAACCGAAGGAAAAAATAGACTCCTAGATTAGCTATTGTGTGAAATAATTACTATATTAGGTGATGTAGTTTCTTAGTGTCGTGAGAACAATAAAATCTTTTTTATGTATATAATATTAGTATAGCTTTTATACTTGTTAACTGAGGTAAGTACATATTTTGTCAAAAGTTTAAACAGAGTTTTAATGTTAGCGACATAAGGTATGATATAACGGAGAATAAGGAGCTTTGATTTAACATAAGTAATAATATAACTTAACATAAATGACCTCACTAAGCAGAATACTGTCAAAACTTATTTGGGCTGGACTGATTTTTTTACAATTCTGCTTTGAAAGTAACCCCTGTTAGTGTTTTATATCATTAATTAACTTTTATTTTACAAATCGTTACTCAACAATTATTACTTTGCTGCATTTGCTTACAAAAAAATAATATTTGCACAAATGTACTTGGATGGTTACAAGGTATACATTTCTCCAAGAAATGTTGGACTATGTCCATATTAGTCAATCATCGAATGCATTGTAAATTCCTAGATCATTAATAGTTAATATAATAATAGATAATTGTTGTATAGATCTTTAGTCCCCATATTTTTTTTATGTTTAAGAACACAAGACCAACTGTATTAATGAAAAATGTATTAAATAACATTTTTAAAAAATATTTTACACTAGGATCAATAAAATATTTTCCCTTTAGGTAGTTTTTATTTGGATTTGTATATTTAAATTTAGGACAACAAACATTACATATATTTAGATATTTGTTTATACTTCAAGAATATTTTAAATGTGACTATTTTTTTTTAAATCTCTATAGAGGAATAATGTGGTATTTATAGATTCTGGAGTTTATATCTTAAGGTCGAAATTTATTATTCTATTGTCTTAAAAACTATGTAACAGCCACTTAAAAATAACACTTCCTCATTTTTCTGCAATTAAATTTATGACTACGTATATTGCATTTTCACACATTTTGCGATAAATACAATGTAAATAATGTGTAAAAATTTCTGCTCGAAAAAGGTGAAATTAGGTATTTAAACACTTAATGTAAATTAAAATTAAAATCTTATTTATTTTCCCCGCCTTTTACACTGATCGTGTTTGTGGTTACTGATTTAGCATTTAAAATAATTACATACAAATAATAGTCACACATTATGATTTATATTTTATCTGGTGTTATGTAGGAATGACTGGAAGCTTATTTGATTATGAAGGTTTTTTAAAGTTAAATAGAACATTTTTTTAATAAGATGAAAAAACTGGTGGAAGAAAGAAAATGGATGGTTCAACACCCATCCAATATACTTTAAAAACATTTACTAAGGGTCAGGTAAAACATTCAAAAGAATGGCAAGTATCTTATGTCTTTTGTATATCAATAAAAACAACAAATTCTTACAATATTTCCCGTATTCCCATTACAACTAATGAACATTAATAAGTCACTAGAGCCTTCCTTGTTTAAACCTCTGTCTTGCTTGCGCTTTGCTGTACTTTGGCTTCTTTTCTGGTTGAGCAGCCTCTTTATTTGCATTGTCACTTGCAACTGGAAAATAACATATCACAGATAAACCAATTGCGAATTTTCAAAAGGTGTTTGTTGGTTGTGCTAACTTGTTATTATTGACAACTTAATATGACAACAGTGTCTTACTATTTTTTATTTAACTACTTAGCTTTTAGCCTCTGCCAATAACTTCATTTGTGTAGAATTAAAAAAAATAGTTGTGTTCTACATATATGCTAATTTTAATTGAAATCCATTGAGCTACTTTGAAGATTCATAGTAAAAAACTTCCTTCCATTTCTCCAAACATTACTAATTATTATCATTATCTAGCATTACTAATATAATAAATCAACAGTTAGTAGTAAATGTGAGAACTAAAAAATAGAAATTACCTAAATCCTCAGGTGGCTGAAGAGATTTTCCTGCACCCCATGTATTCATCAATGTTACAGACTTTCCAATAGACCAGCCTAAACCTGCCAATGCTATTGAAAATGCAACCATACTGAAAGGATGCTGAAAAGAAAGATTCAACTTAACTCCATATCATAGTAGGGTGACATGAAATTAACACATCAAATGCATTTAAATATTTTCAAGGTCAAATGATTCAGTGACATTAACAATAAATCTATTATTTTCTTATAGTAGAGACCATACTGAACTGAGCCATCTTTTACTTAAATACTACCTTTATAATAATTAAATGAAACATTTCTTTAAAAACTACACTAGTTATAATAGTTTAGGTATACTCACTCCTAATGTTGGATTGGTTGTACAACAGTAATCCAATATAACAACAGCAATACCAACAATGAATCCCAGACATGTGCAAACCCAAATAGTGTTTTGATTGCCTGAAAACAAAATATATACATTTTATCTGACTGAAAAGGAGGAGGTTCTTAGTCAACCACTTTGGCCCAAAGCAGGCTGGTTTCTTAACTTGAATGTACAATTGTCATTATTTTTTTTTATGAAAAAACAATGTTATATAAACATTATAATAAATTATGGCTCCACAAATATGAATGGCAAGGCAGCTAAGTAAGGAATTACATAAATGGTTATAGCCATGAAGACTTGCAAGTGCAGTATTCACAGAGTTTCTGTTATGTAGCTTTCAAATATGATAATGGAACTTCAATTATCAGTAATTGGAGTAAGAATAGTGAAAAAATAAGGAAATATTTCTTCATAATTTATTTTTTTTATAATCAGTAATAGTTTGTAAAAGAATATAAAAAAAATAAAATGTTGACTTACTTTGTATTTTCTGCTTTTGCATGTCAGTTATATTTTTAATGGACTCTATCAGTTTCTGGTTTTGAGGATCAAGTTTTAAAGCTATAGTGTATGACACAATTGCTTCATCATACAAACCACTTGCTGCTTCAACTTCAGCACGTCGAAAATAACCCTAAAACATAAATTAAGAACATAATAACAATATGCTAAAATCATAGTAACCTTATACAGTAATTTTCAGAACCTACCTTTGCCCATTGTGGTTGTAATTTGACGGTTTCATTTGCATCTTGTAATGATAAATAGTGTTGGTCCAGTTTCAGAAATGCAAATGACCTATTACTATACAAAACGTAATTGCTAGGGTCCATTTTAATAGCATGTGTATAATGTAAAACTGCCTCTATGAATTTCCCATCTTTTACACATTCGTTACCTTTGTTTTTAAGTTCTTCGACACTAAGCGTTTGAGGCTCTTTTTTTGATTCATCCATTTTATATAAATAGATTAGATATTAATATAAATATAGAATTGTAAAACTATAAGTCAGTAAAGTACATTTAAAAGATTATTAAAATTATATTGACCTCAATATGTACAAAGTGATTGTCAACCTGACAATTGTTTGACAATGACATAAAAAAAGCATCACAAATGGGACAACTCTCTGCAGATAACAAATATGGAGTACAAAACATATTATTGTAATTTAAAAAAGGTGGATAAGTACAAGTTTCACTACCTACCTATTATGATAATGTTCAAATAAAATGATTAACAATTTTTTGTCAAATCAATATTGACTACACTCTCTCAGTCAAAGAGTACTCTCAGTTTATGTCAATGTCACATTTTGATTGATTTGTTGACTTTTTACATTGTTTTAATTTATAAAAACAAAAAGGTTATGCCTGTTTCGAATATCTTAGTATAGTTTTGCATTATTCTTTGATTCTTAAAAAATGTTTGGTTTGAAATTGAAATATTTTTTAAATTTATCTGAGAAGGTTATTGTAAGAAATTTAAGAAATAGGCGGACACCAGAGGTTACTGCTAACCCTGGATTGAATAAAAGAATACAAGCTTTTAAAGAGCAGGGAATTAAGATTGAAAATTATGATGCGGAGGAGTTTGTTGAAAAATCAAACATCAATTTCTATAACGTAAGTTGGTCTGTTAATTTATTTGTGTTATGATTTACAACAGACATAATTAACTGTTTCCGTTCATCCAGGTTGGCGACGCCTATAACGATCACTTAAAGGAAACTTTAATAGGTAAACATGACCTGCAATACAAAATTGTAAAGGAGAAGTATTTTAAAGAGAATTTGCCAAATCTACTAACTTGGAGTGAAAAAGAACAAATCCGCCATCTCGCTACAACAGAACCTGATGAATGGACACCACAGAAAATAGCAGAAAGTTTCCCTGTTACAGTACCGGTTGTAAAGGTATTGTTTTAATAAAAATTTAAATTAATATCAGCCTTCACCAGTTCTGGAAAATAGCCGTATCACGCTCTACTGGGATCGATCTATTATTACGGACAGGACTATTGTTGCCAATAGACCTGATATAGTAATAATAGATCGGTCTGAGAGTTGTGTAATGTTAGTTGATATCACTATCCCACATGACGAGAATCTCGTGAAAGCCGAAAAAGAAAAATTATTAAAATATTTGGATCTGGCTCACGAGGTTACCGCCATGTGGCGTATGAAATCGACTACCATTATTCCGATAGTCGTTTCGGTGCACGGGCTAATAGCGAAGAGCTTCGACCAACATCTCAAGAAGCTCTCGCTAGACGGTTGGATTAAGGGCCCGATACAAAAGGCGGTTATTTTGGAAACCGCACGTATTGTGAGGAGGTTCCTGTCTCTGCAGCCCTGACCACTGGTTGCTCGAGTCATCGGATTCCGCAGCCGGTGGAGTTCTATTTTTTTATATAGAGTTTTAGGTTTATCAAATAATTGAGTAAATGAAACATCAACATTCAAGCCTTATTCTTTTATACAAAAATTATATGCATTTTAATATAGTCCATTACAGTAAAATAACTTAAATATATTCAAGTAATATATTGCTAGAGTACACATCAAACTTATTGCGTGTCTTTTATTATTATATTTTTACATACAATTGTTATTCAAGATATAAAAATACAATATGAGACCTTTAACATTTGTATTTTATATGAAACAAAAGATATGGCTGCAATGATCACAAATTAACTAAAATATAGCGTTAATACATCTTACGACATTTATGTTGTATAGTTTGCATTATTTGTTAGGTCTTTTGAGTGTCACAGTATAAAGCATTTTGTACCTCACAAGCTTTCAATTCCTTTCCTCATGTATTTTAGAATCCATACTCTAAATTATGTACGAATGTACAGTCAAGGAAATCCATGGTGTATCAATTAAAGAAAAATTGTCTTGTTATTTTCGACGAGACAAACTCTGTGTTTTCTTACAAACAACAAAGCTAGCCTGTGTGTACTACTGTCATTCTTTTTTTCGTATAAACACATTTAAAAGCTGCATATAGGTTATTATTTCGTAATATATCAACACGAACAAAACATTTAAACTGTAATTTTCAAATGCCCTGATAGTACTAATAATATTCCTTAGCTAAATTCATTGGACAAATAAATTGTGAGCTGCGGAAAACAATAACAATAATAAAAAAAAATTACAAACTTGATGTGACATCATTCTGTTAAAATATCTTTGATATTGTTTTAAATATGACTGAAGTGGACTGTAAGCTCTGATCAAAACAGTAACAATGAAAAAAGTAACAAAAGAGTAGTAAAAGACCCGCGAAGAATGACATTAGAGGATTTAACTGTAAGAATAAAGGAGAGGTTAGAGAGTGGAAGTGAGGTGGATACACCAGATAGAATAATCATAGACACTGTAAGCACAGAGAAGTCAAAACTTGTAAACAATAAGGAAATTGATTTAATAAGTTATAAGCAAGAAAGTGATTTAAAACAATATAAAGAACCAGACAATAAATCAATCACTTTAATGGCATATCCAGAACGAATAAGGATTCCTAAAAAAGCATACAAAAAAGGTGCCACATACAAAATAAATGATTGCTATTATGATCATGATGGAAGATTTTTATATAGAGTTTTAGGTTTATCAAATAATTGAGTAAATGAAACATCAACATTCAAGCGTTATTGTTTTATACAAAAATTATATGCATTTTAATATAGTCCATTACAGTAAAATAACTTAAATATATTCAAGTAATATATTGCTAGAGTACACATCAAACTTATTGCGTGTCTTTTATTATTATATTTTTACATACAATTGTTATTCAAGATATAAAAATACAGTATGAGACCTTTAACATTTGTATTTTATATGAAACAAAAGATATGGCTGCAATGATCACAAATTAACTAAAATATAGCGTTAATACATCTTACGACATTTATGTTGAATCGTTTGCATTATTTGTTAGGTCTTTTGAGTGTCACAGTATAAAGCATTTTGTACCTCACAAGCTTTCAATTCCTTTCCTGATGTATTTTAGAATCCATACTCTAAATTATGTACGAATGAACAGTCAAGGAAATCCATGGTGTATCATTTACAGAAAAATTATCTTGTTATTTCCGACGAGACAAACTCTGTGTTTTCTTACAAACAACAAAGCTGGCTTGTATAAACACATTTAAAAGCTGCATATAGGTTATTATTTCGTAATATATCAACACGAACAAAACATTTAAACTGTAATTTTCGAGGTGGAACACAGCCAAATGCCCTGATTGTGCTAATAATATTCCTTAGCTAAATTCATTGGACAAATACATTGTCAGCTGCGGAAAACAATAACAATAATAAAAAAAAATTACAATCTCGATGTGACATCATTCTGTTAAAATATCTTTGATATTGTTTTAAATATGACTGAAGTGGACTGTAAGCTCTGATCACAACAGTAATATTAGGCCATAGTACGTCTGGGGGCGCGGCGATGCCCCCGCCGAGGCTATAAAATTACATAAGGGCCTGTACCACCACTGGCTGATAGGAGGCTCAGATAGCTTAAAAATGACGTCACTGTAAGATAAGGGAACAAAATCCGATATTTCCAACACATATTTCACACGTTGGATAGTTATCAGACAATTTACAATTTGGTGGGACAGGCCCTAATCCATCTTATTTGACACCATTCTAGTGATTTAATTTTAAACTATATATCCAATGACTTCATAAATAATACTTTCGACATTTGGCAGTACATTAATTTGACCCTTCAGTCAAAGTCGATGATTTTATTACAAAATGTACTTGATACGTGTAAAATAATTATTTTCCAATCAATGCTTTTTTTTACACAATACAACGTTATATGTAGTTTTTAATGAATTTTATTAATAAAAATCGATAATAATTAATTCATTAACATAATTTAATACTATATAATTAAATGGCAATTTCTGCCTATTCTAAACAACATTCATAATTATGTACATTTCGTTTTCAACTAATACAAATTTAAATACTTCAATTTAGCACCCACTATTCGAAAATCAGCAAAGATAATGCATTGAAAATTATTTTTAACTATGGGTTTTGACCTGTTTTCGTCCCAGAGTATATCAGCGTCAATACAAATGTCACTGCAATGGAAACCCACTGTTATTCAACGGCGGATCCAGGATGGGGGTCATGACCCCCCCCCCTGAGCTGGTTGGTCAAGAGCTTGTCAAAATATATTTACATATTTTGTCAAGCTCTTGACTTGACCAAGACTATGTGACCCCCCCCCCCCTGGCGCCAAAGCTGGATCCGCCCTTGCTGTTATTACTCATGCGCAGGTTTGCCGATGTAACCCCATTCACTAACACCAACGCGCTTACACAGTACAATTAACGCGTGACGTCATTAGGCCATCGGTAAAGTTGCGTACGGGTAATATGCAAATTCACTCCAATTTAACAAAACTTTAAATTAAATTATTTCTTGAATATCCGAGAATTAAAACAGAAAATACATGTCATTGTATTTTATAAGAATATTGAATTTTAAAACTATAAAAAAAGATACAATAGCGATGATTTAATTATAGTTATTATATTATAATTAAAAATGTAATGATTATTTCGATTAGCATTACAATAAATAAAAATAAATATGATAAAATTAATTTTCGAGTCTTTCAAAATTAATGCAATTCTATGTTGGTATGTGTGATTTGCAAATTATTATACAAAAAGTATTTATTTCAGAACTATTTAAATATTCTTGTGTTAAATTGAAACAGCTGTATACAGGGAAACAGTGCACAATACTTTTGATGTATATTGCTTGTTAATTATAACCATAAATTGGGGCAATCTTACTTGAATCTAATTTAGGCCAATATTTATGAAGTTTTAGACTAAGAAAGCGCTCACGCCGTTCATACAAAGATAGGCAGAGTTATAAAAAAGCACAAACATGAGTAGAACACATTTTCTTTTTATCTCATCGTATTTGCGAAACTTGCTTTTTATTAAATAAAATTTGTCTTATATATTTTATACTCATGATAAGAGTAAGGTGGATAAGTAATCTGATTTTTTCCGTTACATTTCACTTTTGATCTAGTTATATGACATTTGTTTTATATTATTTTAAAGACAACTTTTTTTAAAGCATACAAATAATATGCACGATAGTATATTGTAAAACTATTATAGCTAATTTTAAAAATACTCATTTTTTTATTTGTAACATAGCCCGAGTATTTGTTTTGATTGATTAGTAAATGTTGAATGATCGCTTTTTAATGGCCTATTCAAATTATATCGGCTCGGAAACACTTATGGACGCGAATTTGTTTTATAATAAGATCCGCAATACTCTACATGCCTACATTTAGTTATAAAATAGTATTTAAACTGTAAAACCATTGTGACATGCAAAACAGTTAAGTAACTTTTAGTCGACGTAATGTAGCTTACCACAATCAAAATATTTAGCTTGCAGGAGTCCAATAAGTAAGGTGAGATGGGGAGAGAGAAAGACATGTGAATGGGAGAGATCTTTCATCCAGTAGTGGGCGCCTTAGATTATGATTAGTTTCAGTTACTTATAGGCGACAGGGGAAAGACATTAGGCAACAGGCGAGATACATTGTGGCTGTCACTATGTAAGGTGGTTATATATGGCTATTCTGGATGCAGAGGACATACATGTGTCGACAGGGGAGATACACTCGACAGGGTAAAGACATGTAAGATTATTTAGTGGACTATCGCGCTAGTGCGAGCCGCTTGAAGTAATGCCGGCAGCAGAGCGCGGTGGGCGAGGGCGGCAGGTCGGTGGGGCGCGCCTCGCCGCCGAGCTGCTCCAGCGCGCGCGTGTACTCGCGCTGCAGCGCCACCAGGTCGATGTTCTGCTCGCCCAGCGCCCACATCGACAGGAACACTATGTCTCTGTAACACATTTATATACATACTAACTTTCGCCCGCGACTCCGATCAAGAGGAATAAAAAAAAAGTAAGTAGCTTATGTGTTCTCCCAGACTCTCCTCCACATTTAAGCCAAATTTTATCGTGATCTGTTCAGCCGTTTAGGCTACAAACTCGTAACAAACATCCATCTATACTTTGGAATTTATAGTATTAGTAAGATTTTACTCGTTTCTCATAATTCAATCACATTTCATTAAAACATGGAACAATATTTGCGCGCATTAGAAAGTGATGTATACTTATGTATTCTAAAAATCCTGACGTAGGGGCTCTTAAATAGGCTTCTGCCAGGATTTTTATATTCTCGGTTAGATCATACACAAAGATTCAGTTGACATTATAGCAAGATATATTTGGAGAGGTAAAGTACCTGTAAAATGATGGGTATCGCTTGTTGGGGCTGGAGGTCTCGCGCCAGGCGGCCAGCTTGCGCAGCGCGTCCGACAGCTCGTTGCTCAGCAGCCCGTCCAGCACCGCCAGTATCACCCTGTTACAACATACAAAATAAATGTTAATTACATTGAATATTAATAACGAAGAAAATAATTTAATTAACTATATATTAATATTATATATTGAATTTGAAATTAAAATTGTGTAAATATAAAATAACCTTTTATTTTAACCCATATGTGATTTACTAATTAACAAAAATATGGTAGAGTTGCTGACATAACAAATAGTGTGTGTTTATTATCTATACTAATGTTATAAAGAGGAATGATTTGTATTTTTGAATATTTCTATATATTTAAATAACTCAAAAATTACTGCTTCGATATCAAAAATTCTTTCACTATTAACGATAACGTAGCCTACGTTATCAATAGTAACATCGGTTAAATTTTCTAATTATAGGTAGACGAAGTCGCGTGTAACAGCTAGTATTAATCTATACTATTATAATAAACCGTAAACACACACTTCTTTGTTGCCTAAGATGTCAGCAATTACAGCATATTTTTGAATAATTCTTTTTTTAATAAAAAGTCCTACACTTACGTCATGCTTTAGGCTATATATTTTCACGCAATTAAACTTAGGGGGTAAATATTTTGGATAAAAACCCTAATGTGGGAAAGAGACCATAAGTTGCTGCCAACATCAAGAAAGAAAGATTGCTAAGGTTTGTCATGTCATGTCATGTCATGTCATTTTGACATTTGCTATTGATAATTTGACAAATGTAAACAATAAAATAAAGTTTTTATAATTCCACGCGGATGAATCCGCACGCGAACAGCTAGTTATAGATATTGTTATTTATTTTTGAAGTGAATATGTATTGTAGTGTTACACACGTGTGTGCGGCGCGCGAGTCGTGTTCAGTGAGCAGCAGCGCGCGCAGCTGCTGCGAGCGCGGCGGCTGCGCGCGGCGGGCGCGCCACACCGCGTGCAGCGGCGCGCCCGCCTCCGCGCCCTCGCCGCCGCCCCCGCCGCGGCACATCTCCCAGCAGCACTGCACCACGCAACCTGCACACAATACATGTCAAACTCATAACTGCGATCTTACATCTATTTTTATACTTCCAATTTATTTATACTTCCAAAATAATACTCTCTCTCCCTCTCTCTCTCTCTCTATCTCTCTCTCTCTTTTTCTCTCTCTCTGTCTACCAAAGTTGTATCCCATATGGTAATGGGTTAATTTCTTATTTAAAATTTCTCCTACTTCACTCTATCCTGGGCATCTTGATCTTGGCACTCGCTTGTGCCTTACTTCTAAGATATAACAACATATATTGCTGTAATCCACGACAAAATCGACATTTTCATATAAGTATTTCGGCACTGGAATTCCACAGTATAGAAAAATAAATATTTTTGGCGGCTCAAGGTCATCTGTGTCAGGTCAGTGCTCGTCCCCCACCACCTTGGATGGTATTTCCATTGGGTCGTTCGAATCCATAAAATTGGACTTAAGCCGTTTCCGCCTTGATAAACTTAAATTGTGTTCTGTGCAACTCATTAAATATTTGATGTTTTTAACGAAGTTTTCTTACCCGAGTTATCTGTATCATGCAGTGTATCACAGCTCTGGTATTTAGCGGAGAAGTTGGGACAGAGCAGGTCCGGCAGATGGTTCTCGATGTTGGCGCGCTCCAGGAACCAAACCAGATTCCAGTACACTATAGGATGTGATTCCACGAACTCTGGTTCCGCCAAACATAAGTCACCTTCTCTACCTATTGGAAAAAAAACGCGGTTAATAAAACTAAATAGAAAATGCAAACATTTACAAAAGTTAGACATTCGTTCTCACCCAATATAGACTCGAACTCCTTTCTCAACACTAAAGGATTCAAATAAGGAACACTAATTGTTTCCGGTTGACTTTGCCCTTCTCGGTAAATCTGCAAACAAAAGTTTTCGTGTAAACAAATTGTCACTTTATTCAATTTAGATATTAAAATGCGATGAAGCCTACAAACTTTTTGTCGGAATTAACATAAATCCTAATACCAAGTAAGAAAGATATCTTTCTCTTTTTTATATAAAAATTTTTGAAGCTACTATGTTACACGTGCATATATTTATGTGTGCATGTTCGAATAGATACGTCCGTCCCTGCGTACGTGTATACGTGCATCCGTGTATGTGTACGCAAGTGTACGTGCATCCGTGCATGTGTTCGAAAGTGTACGTGAGTCCGTGCGTGTGTACGTGCATCTACGCATATGTACATGCGTACCTGTGCAGTGAGCAGCGGCACGGTGTGCCTGCCGCAGGCGGTGCAGCGCGTGTTGAGGTTGGAGTCGTCGGCCGCCCAGCCCGCCATGATGTCCTCGTCGTACAGCGCGCCGAGGCACTGGTGGCACTGCGAGCACGACGTCAGCTGCACGCGCACCGACGCCCTCTCTGGACTAGAGCTCTCCTATCATAGTTTTACGAAATAAATAGCGGAACTCAAGTGCTCATGGCAAAATAAAATGCGGTTTATTTCTAATTTTTTCTAAGCGTTGCTTGGGTAGAGCAACATTTCTAAGATCTTATTTATACATTCGATTGTTAAAATTCAAAATACAATATAATTGCATGTAAACAATGTTGTATAATATAAAAACTTACTGTATGTTGTGGGTACAGATTGTCGGGCAGGTGGGAGAGCAGCGTAGCGAGGGAGCCGCGCTCCATACTGCAAGCCAGCTCGGCGTCGCTCGACGAGCGCCTGAACCCGCCGCCGATAGACCCCTCTGCGACAATATACATTTGTAAATAACTAGCTTCCGTCCTCGACTCCTTTCGCTTGGAATTAAAAAGAAAACAAACAAAAGTAAGTAGGCTGTGTTCTTCCGGAATATCCTCTACATCCATGCCAAATTTCATCGAGATTCCTTTAGCAGTTTGGCTGCAAACTCTAACAAACATCCATCCATCCGTCCAAACTTTTGCATTTATAACATTAGTATGATTATATAAGTCTATCTTTAAATGGTAATGAAAAATACAAGCAAAAAACTTACCATCGGGATTGTATTCAGAAGATCCATCATTAGAGTCCTCCTCGGTGATGAAGCTGGTGAGAGCGCTGGTCGCGTTACCGAAGGCGCCTTTAACGGGCGTGGAGTTGGCCGATATCACTTCCTTCATCTCATCGAACTTCTTCGCCATACTGGTCGCAGCTGACTTCAGACTGCTCAGACCGCTCTGAAGTAACTCGTTTGATTTCTTACCTGCTATACTCGTCGGACTGGAATGTAATATGGTTTTATATAAATTAAGACACAATTTACGATTATTTTATATTTAAGAAAGTTCTCGTATAGTTAAGTCCTTATTCTGGATTCGAATGAATAAACAGACTTCAAAGAGCTTATATTTATATTCAATTAAAAGTTTACAAATGCTGATATATTGATAGTAAATGATGCTGCCACTTAACATCAGATGACGTCGTGACAAAGCGCCAGTTAAATATTTATAGTACTAATGTTACTTAAAATATATGAAAACGGAGGCGTATATTAGCAAAACATTTGGTTATATTTTATTTAGCCGTTAGTATATTTGGTGAGAAATAAATGAGTGCACAAGCTGAGTTAAGTATAAACCCACAACAAGCAAGCAATAAAATAAAGTACAAATTGAAACACAGCAAGCTTAACCTTATAGAATAAGAAACACACAACATCATCGATTTTCAAAGCTCGTGGCATTATAAAGTATGTCATACATATAATTATTTTGGGGATTAGTCGTGTAGTACTAGTTTTCCGTCACCCAATTTATTACCAAAACAGAGAAAAGAAACCAGTAGGAAAGGTTTGAAAGATTTTTTTTTAATAATCTTCGGATGATTTCACATTAATTTATAACACTCCATCCAGGCGACTACGATTTATGTAAAAAAAGTTAAATGAACAGACTTAAGCGGCACTGAACGTGTTAAAGAACGTTTGAAAGTACAAAATGTAAAGATTATTTGCTGAAATTCCGAAGAGTTCATAAGAGTTTTGTACCATACAAATTATTGAGACCACCACCGATTTAACCTTCACCTTGTTAGCAAGGAGAAGAAACTGGTCTTACCTGAAATAATTCTCGATCATTGCCTTTCCTATTTTCATGTTTTCCTTGCGGAACGACAGTCTGCCGGGCGAATAGCGTCTAAAGGGACAAATATTCTAGCAATGGATTGCCATGTGGTGCAGTTTACAAACAAATGGATCATATCTTGTTTTTAACTATATTTACATAGATGCAATTATCACCAAGCGGCTGTCATTATAAATAACAGCTAGAGCGCCAGTGGAAATGAGACATATAGCAAAAAACGTCCGCGTAGGGCTGGAGTCTCGCTAGTGGAAATTGGTTCTAAGTTTATAGCGTAAAGAGCTATGATTAAAAAGGGAGTTACTGAAATGACAATGCCCTTATGTAAATCAATAAATCCATTTGTTTTTCTATTTAGCTATTCAGCTACATTAAAAAAAAGTGATAATGTGTTAAATCTAAACATGCTTTAAAAATGTTATTAATAATTTAAAATTGACATCAGACAACCTTAATTTGATGTTCCTCATACTGTTTGGAGAATGTTATAGTACAAATGAACGAATGGATAATTTTATATAATTAAAAGATCATCTGATTCTTTACTATTTACAATATTTTTAAAACACGAAAAAAATATGAATATATACGCAACAAAACATAAGTTGTATTATTAACAAAAATATATCTAGAGCATAGCAAAACACACGAAATTAATTACATAAAATATACTCACTCTAACTTTGTAGTTTGCATTGAATTTATAAATATAGAATTAAAAAGTTAACAACGATCTGATAAAAATCTGTGTTAATCACACATTCGCTCAATTTAGCCTACAATTTTTTTTCAATAAACTGAGTATTTTATATGTCTACACCAAAGACATTTAAGAAATATATAGACTAGACATAGTGAAAAAGATTTTCTCACCGGTAATTTCTCAAACAGGTACTATATCAGTTGTAAAGTTTAGTACGCCACCTCGTGTCCTTGTTTTAATCATTTGTTATAAAATAAACTAATCAGTGTCACAATCACAATGTAAACCTTTAAATATTATTAATTATATTGACATGTAGTTTTCAGGCTCTCTACAGATAGCGTTAGCGATGATTATTTGAAAAATGTCTCAAGTGAAGTGTCAACTATGCCTACTCTATATATCTTTTTTAATCTCTTTGGTCTACACAAAAGTATGTAAATATGATGCAATACTCACCCGAAGCTGATCTTCAGCGTGTTCCCGAGACTGACAAGGCCAGAGGACATAGTCCCCGGCGCTGTCTCGCTTCTGTGCAGGTTTCTATAAGAAATCATTCAGGTTAAATCTGCAGGAAGAGATATGGGAGAGCTACGCAGTTATTGTCATAGAGGTAGCAATATAATCATTTTCTTGTTGAGTATTAATTTTAAACCAATGGGAATATTAAAACATCTATAGGAGACAAAGAAAAGTCAAGTAACAATTTGCTCAATAATACTTTGCTATAATTTAAATAAAGCAATTAATCCGATAAATTGTATCCCACAAGCTAAGAAGTTTTTAGTTTATGTTAAAGCAGCTCCATTTTCACTCTTTTTCATAAGAAAAGTATGGTAAGAGAAAGTGGATTTGACGGTGGAGGAGACGCATAGAAAGGGGAAATATACTTTTTATATTTCTCTTCTTGCTCGTTAGTCACTTTATGATAGAAAAAATCATATGGACGAATTGAGAACCTCCTCCTTTTGGGAGTTAGTTAAAAAGGTTACACAAAATAGATACAAAAGTTGAATTGAAAAAAATATGAGCATACCCAGGCTGGTCATCCTTGTCCTCATCAGCGTAGGATCCCGCGCGGCGCCGGAACAGCTTGGGGCTGGCGCTGAGCTCGTGGCGGCGCTGCGGCGGGCTGGGCGGCGCGGGCGTGGCCTCCGCGGCCCCGCCCACACTGTCCGTGGCCCCGCCCACCGCGCCCACCGCCCCCAGCGCGCCCAGCGGGTCGTCCGCCAGCACCGGCGTGCGGGGAGACACTCTAATAGTACATGATCATCAGATAGTTATAGGTTGTTTATTTTTAGTATAATTAATAAAGTTATCTACACTTTTATAAAATTTATTGGATTATAAAATAATATGCCAATAACGGCAATCATTTCTATGTGTCGATAAACATATGCATTTTATTGAAAATGTTTATATTTTATAACACTATTTATCAATATATGAAGTTTATTATAATTTGTGAAACTTTTTTTTTCATGTCAATACAGGTTACAAGGTGGCGTACTAAACTTGACAACTGATATAGTACTGTTAAGAGAAAGTACCGGTGAAAATATTTAGTTCATGCGAAGCCTGTACATTAATTAACTATCTCTGTTTTGTACGTACTTAAGTGGAGATGTTTTGGCTTCTTCTTTGTTGGATATCGCATTCAGTTCTTTATCTGTTTCCTCAGGGAAGCTCAACGTTCTCGAACATCGTGACTTTGGATTTGAAGTACCTGTGGAAATGTATATTAGTTGAGTCTCCTTTGTCAAAACCTTGAACAAAAACATACTGTTATATCTATTTTATAAACGCTGAAGTACGTCAATATATTTTGTGTAAATTTATCGACAGTAATAGCCAATTGTTATATTTCCCACTAGAGAAGTATAGACGAGAATCTGCAGGAATACTTTTGTATCAATTTTTCGACAATGAAAGCCGAGTCTTACCACTAGAGAAGGATAGCCTCTGCAAGTTCTGTACGATTTGCGCGTCTCCCGCGAAACTCTCCGAGCGAGTGAGTATGCGCAGGTCCGACGGACTGTCGGGGCTCACGTGAATCGTCTGAAAATAAAATTATATTTGTATATATTTTGATATATAACTTAGAATTAATTATATAGCTCATAGCGACAAGGCCGCCCTTGAACAAATTTTAGAGTTGATTAGCTTAGTTTTAGTACACCTTTTGTTATGTTTGTGCAGAGTGTTATGTTTATTCAATGTTAGAAAAATTAATAATAAATGTCAATTATAGCATTTGTTTTATTTGAAAAGAATATAATTATTTGGGTCAATTAAACTCAATTGTCATAATAAAAGTAGTTGTAAAGTCTGTGGAATCTTACAAACTTTTGGACAGTAATAAAATACTAACTTATTATGTTTTTGAACTTAACGTACCTGTCGTTTCTCTTTAATGGAAAGCGGTGTCGGTGGGGTCGTTTCCTCGCTGCCCAGAGAGTTACTCCGCGGTCTGGCCACTTCACTTAAATCTTGATTAGACGGCAAGCCTGAGCAATAAAAATTATTTACTGTTAAATTATAAGTTCTTTACAAAAATATCATTGCATAATAACAAAAATCAGGTCTACTATCATTATATATGTGGGTTTCGTCGCGCGTTTGCCGTTGCTTCAATTTAATTCTTCCTATTGGGCCGATCTAATTCATATAATCAATCTACTCAATGGGAGAAAAACTTTAAAAGCCCGATCGGCCCAACGGCAAACACCAATTTCGTTTCTGTTTTTTACTTTCGTTTCCTATTTTAGAAAATATGAGGAACGACAGTATTTGTCACTACAGTCGAAATAATCAGAAGTGATATGTACATTTTGAAGGTAAACCATTAAATATGATTATATGACCTGATATAAGTATGCCGGCGGCGGCGGAGAGGCCGTGCGCGCGGGGTCTCCGCGGCGCCGCACGCACGATGTTGGCGCGCCGCCACAGCGCCTCCAGCGCTCCGCTCGCTGCAAACAATACACTTTATCTATTTTTCCTTTTCTGCTGCAAGAAAAGACAACTTAATATGATTAAATTGTATCTATGTTACTTTAAGTTTGTTGTAAATTATAAATTTGACAATGCAGCTTTCCCTTCCCGATTGAAGAATTATGGGCAGACCCAAAACAAGGAAAGATGTGGCGCTAAAAGACATGTGGACAATCGGATTAGGATGTCTTAGATAGAGCGAAGTGAAAGAGATTGACAAAGAAAGCTAACCCCACTACCATATGGGATACTGGCTAGGAAGACAGATAGAGATAGAGAGAGAGAGAGAGAGAGAGAGTTAATTGGAAGTTTCGATGTGAATAAAAGAATACGTCATTTGAAGTAGTGACTTACCCGAATCAATACTGGAACGGCTTCGTGCGTGCTCATGCAGCGGCGGCACCTCCAGCTCGCCGGACGCGCGTACGCGAGGTAAAGTATTACTACTGCCTGTAAATGACATAATTATAATAAATATCTTTTAAAATATATGACCCAAAAAGTCGGAGAGACGCTAAAAAATAAATAAAGTAGATATAAGTGGTCATTACCTGGATTGTTCTGCACATGTCCGGCAGCGCGGCTGGCTCGCAGCGCGCCCGCCTTGCGGAACAACGCGGCGCCCACCACTGCGATACGCAACTTGTTCCAAAGCAGCTGCGATCCGCTGAAATTATATTAAATTCAATTACCATCATATCATGAATCGATCCATTTAAATAACTTTCGTATTTCATACGGATTTATCCGTTTTCACGATGAAGAAAAACATCGTGATGCAACCTGCATATATCTACGAATATATTCAAATATACATGTGAAATGAAGTGAAGTCAACCTGGATTATACCAACATGGTTAACTATGGCCTAGTCATTCATAACTTCAGTATATTCTGCACCTTACATATGAGCTGACAACAAATTCCAATATAATCATATTCCAAATTATTGAAAAAATTATCAACACCAGGAAAATTTAACTTTAATATCTTCCATCCATCTCTCTCTCTCTCTCTCTCTCATAATTATCTCTCACTCAAAGTTACTTTAGCAGACTATTAACTCCATCCGTGTATTTGTGATTACCTAGGCATATCCTTAGGCCAGGCAGCTTCAAGCACACAGCGGTTGTAGTATCCGTATGTGAGTGCGTTGGGCTGCAGACCAGCGCGCTTCATGAGGAACAGCAGCTGCACCGCCAGCACCGGCAGCGAGTGCACGCCGCACAGCTGCATCATCACACGGTAGCACACCTACCAACAAGTTATATTATTTACCCCTTTTAATATATAAAAACATTTCTTTTTTTATAAGAAAAGGGGGACAAACAAGCAGCGGGATCTTTTTTCTTTCGCCTGCGACTCCGTCCGCGTGGAATTACAAAAAAACAAAAGTGTGTAACCTATGTGTTCTTCCACACTATCTTCTACATTTTGATTTCCAATGTAAGGCAATCTAAGACTCGGTTGATTGTTCGTAGGAAATAAGTTTCAGCTTAGTCTGAAAATTCTCAGAAAACTATTAACCTGCCATTTTCCTTAATAACCGACAAATATTATACGTTATACGAAGTTGCGGGCGACATCTAGTGTGAGAATAAAAATCCTGTCTATTAGGCTATTTGTTTCAACCGCCATTTTAGGCGATATTGACTTATATATATATATATATATATATATATATATATATATATATATATATATATATATATATATATATATATATATATATATATATATATATATATATATATATATATATATATATATATATATATATATATATATATATATATATATATATATATATATATATATATATATATATATATATATATATATATATATATATATATATATATATATATATATATATATATATATATATATATATATATATATATATATATATATATATATATATATATATATATATATATATATATATATATATATATATATATATATATATATATATATATATATATATATATATATATATATATATATATATATATATATATATATATATATATATATATATATATATATATATATATATATATATATATATATATATATATATATATATATATATATATATATATATATATATATATATATATATATATATATATATATATATATATATATATATATATATATATATATATATATATATATATATATATATATATTCAGAATCAGCGAATTTTTCTGCGTCGTTTCAACCGGGTTTCATAAAGATCAGAGCACTTTTGTGGCGCTTGAAACAATCAAAATGTAGGTGTCGTTTTTAAGTAGCCATGTATGAAGCGCCAAAAAATCAGCAGTTATTAATAGACAGTGGATTGAATGAAGTATGCAGAATTATAGTAATTTTAATCTAGATCCGGTCTGAAAATCTTTTAATTGAAATATTTTCGGGAACTGCTTATATGATTTTTTTTCTAAAAATGAAAACTTAAATGGCTCTCCTGAACATTTAACCAAACGGCGCTTAAAACAAATAGCCTTTCACCCATCGAGAAGATATACCTCATCGCAGGGCACGCGCAGCTTGGTGGCGCGCTCGAGCAGCTCGAAGGCGGCGCGCAGTGCGGCGTGCTCGCGGCCGCGCTGCAGCGCCAGGCGGCACGGCAGCGCCAGGAAGTACAGCGAGTAGCACGCACCCAGCAGGCACTTCGCCCACGACTCCGGCGACAGGCTCGCCTTCCTGGCTAGCCTGCAATCATAATAGTATTATGATGCATAAGTGTGCGTGCACGCGCACTGAATGTTTAGTAATAAACCAGCTGTCAAAGTGATTGGGCGTTTCATTGCATATTCCACGCACCTATACTACATATTATAAATCATCTTAGAAAGTTTGTATGGACGTTTGTTGTTATATATTTCCAAAATGACGTAACTGATCTCGATGAAATTTGGTATGATGTATAGTCTGGAAGATAGACAATACTTTATCATATAAATCAACAGATACTAAAATATAAAGTTTTAAAATGGACCTGATAACAATTTTTCCCACGCAAACCTGCAATATTTTGTGGTAAGACATTTAAAAAAAAATTTGAGTTTTTTATTTTTCATTACGATGTCTGTCAAATCAATTAAAAGGCGTTGGGCATGAAGAAAATCCTGTAATGTGGATGTATCCTCTATAAAATACTAAGTTATAACTTAAGTATTCAAGGACTGTAAATTGAAGTTAATTAAATATTACCTGTACTGTGACGTACCTCTGTGCGGCGGTGATCTCCTGCTTGGTGCGCTTGGCCATGGGCGAGGCGTCGGCGAGGGACTCCGCGGAGGCGAGCGCGGCGGCGGGCAGCGTCTGCAGCGCGCCGCCGCGCCCGCCAGCGCAGCCCCGGCACACCTCCACCAGGCCCAGGTCCAGCTCGAACCTGGAGTACGTGTACGTCTCATCTGGAACACATTCACTATTAGCTAACACGAATCTATAACTATATTTTATTTCTATACTAATATTATAAAGAGGAAAGATTTGTATTTTTATTGAAATATTTTCGGGATCTGCTTATATGATTTTTTTTTCTAAAAATGAAAACTTAAATGGCTCTCCTGAACATTTAACCAAACGGCGCTTAAAACAAATAGCCTTTCACCCATCGAGAAGATATACCTCATCGCAGGGCACGCGCAGCTTGGTGGCGCGCTCGAGCAGCTCGAAGGCGGCGCGCAGTGCGGCGTGCTCGCGGCCGCGCTGCAGCGCCAGGCGGCACGGCAGCGCCAGGAAGTACAGCGAGTAGCACGCACCCAGCAGGCACTTCGCCCACGACTCCGGCGACAGACTCGCCTTCCTGGCTAGCCTGCAATCATAATGGTATTATGATGCATAAGTGTGCGTGCACGCGCACTGAATGTTTAGTAATAAACCAGCTGTCAAAGTGATTGGGCGTTTCATTGCATATTCCACGCACCTATACTACATATTATAAATCATCTTAGAAAGTTTGGATGGATGTTTGTTGTTACATATTTCCAAAATGACGTAACGGATCTCGATGAAATTTGGTATGATATATAGTCTGGAAGATAGACAATACTTTATCATATAAATCAACAGATACTAAAATATAAAGTTTTAAAATGGACCTGATAACAATTTTTCCCACGCAAACCTGCAATATTTTGTGGTAAGACATTTAAAAAAAATCTTGAGTTTTTTATTTTTCATTACGATGTCTGTTAAATCAATTAAAAGACGTTGGGCATGAATGAAATCCTGTAATGTGGATGTATTCTCTGTAAAATACTAAGGGATAACTTAAGTATTCAAGGACTGTAAATTGAAGTTAATTAAATATTACCTGTATTGTGACGTACCTCTGTGCGGCGGTGATCTCCTGCTTGGTGCGCTTGGCCATGGGCGAGGCATCAGCGAGGGACTCCGCGGAGGCGAGCGCGGCGGCGGGCAGCGTCTGCAGCGCGCCGCCGCGCCCGCCAGCGCAGCCCCGGCACACCTCCACCAGGCCCAGGTCCAGCTCGAACCTGGAGTACGTGTACGTCTCATCTGGAACACATTCACTATTAGCTAACACGAATCTATAACTATATTTTATTTCTATACTAATATTATAAAGAGGAAAGATTTGTATTTTTTATTGAAATAACTCAAAAATTACTGTGCCGATATGAAAAATTCTTTTACCATTAAGTAGCTATAATATCAGGGAGTGAAATATGCTATGTTTTTTTAATTTATTTAATTTCACGCGGGCGAAGTCGCGAGCAACAACTAGTGTAACATAAATCTATACTTCTATACGGATACAATAAAGCGTAAACACGCTCTTTTTAGTTATATAGGATGTCAGCAATCATATTTTTTTTTCATAAAAAGCCATACACTTACAACACTATTTAAGCTATATATTTTGAAACTATTAAACTTAGGCAGTAAATGCGGGAAATCAACAAAAAATACATTAAAGTTATACGAAATGTAATAAATTGTGTTATACAATTTTTATAATGTCATGCGGATGAAGCCGTACGGGAACAGCTAGTATAAAATAACCCTAATATTACACTTTATAAAATTTTAAATTAATCATTACAAAATTCATCAATCTTCGAGGAACAATACATGACGTCAATTTACGTCTTCAAGATTTACATTCATATACTTGGACCCAATCACTGTTGAACAGTTGGGACAGCGAACTAATCTGAATTTATTTATTGTTAAAAATACCTGGTTGCGGTGGATCCGGAGGTAGTACGAAGACGGTTCTCTCGGAGAGGTTGGAGGCATCAACCCCCAGCAGGGGGTGTCCATCCCCCGCAGCCACGCGCTCGATGCATTCATCGAAGAAGGTAAGGCCTACGTCCGCGTCGCACACGAACGAACGCTCCTCGATGAAGCGCGTGAACATCTGCGTGCGCATCATTAACGCGAAGAAACGTTGCTGCGTCTGAAATACAATAGACGGTCAAATTAGAATGGATAATAATAAATCTATTTATTGATAAAAAAAACTTCTCACTTTTTTAGACAAATTTGATTTTTAAGCTACCATAGGCCGAATATTAAAACAATATTTAAATAGCATCTTTAATGGTAGCGCTATATATTTTCGCGCTATTAAACTTAGGGCGTAAATAATTTGGAAAAATCCGTCATGTGGGAAAGGGACAAAAACTATAATACAAGCTACAAAATCAAAAAAGCAAGGTTACCATGGTAACAATAATTGTTATCCAATATCAAAGGGCTTTGTCATTTGTTTTGCATTTTAATTTTGACATTTGGAATTGAAAATTTCACAAATGTAAATACAACCTTTATAATTCCACGCGGAAGAAGCCGCATGGGAACGACTAGTTGTAAATATAATTATATATATGAACCTTATCTCTGGAGCGCAGGAAAGCTTCCATATGGAAGAGTGCGTGCGGGTCGGTAGTGCCGACGGTGGGCGCCTTCGTGATGGGTATGAGGTAGCCGCGGTAGCCCTGCAGCGTCACCGCCATGAAGCGGAGGAACGCTTCTTGGATCTTCAGTTCTAACGCTTGCTGGAAATAATCAAATGTAAACTTAAACATGTTTTTCTTAATAACACAAAAAGAACTGTTACTTGAAATTTATTTAGCAAACAAAAAAGGAATAAAGATATCTTCTTTCGTTAAAAAGACTAGACAGATCTCGGTGAAATTTGACACAGATGTAGAACATAGTCTGAACGGACACATATACTACTAATCGTTTTTTTTTTTTTTGTAAATTCAGCGCGAACAGTCGCAGGCAAAAGTTAGTTAAATAAATGTATATAACAAACAACTGACTGTTCGTGATTTATTTAGCAAATAAAAATATACAAAAAAGGAAGTTCTTTTAATTCTTTCTTTCTTTCTGATAATTAAATACTCACTTCTTTTCTTCTCCTTTGAAAGTCTCTATCCAGACTTGTAGTAGGTTCTCCATTAAATTTATTACCGGATCGTTGTACTGGTGAAGCTGTAAATATATATTTTTTTCATTAAAGTAACAGGTATGAAATTTTAATGAAATAAAAAAATCCGTCATACTCAGGGTCGTCTAATAGCATTCGTTAACAATAAAATTCACACGTGTATGTCAATAGAGTAGTACACTAAGGTCTCTCAGTGACTTGACGACTCTGAGTGCGGCATTATCTGATTCAACGTACCAGGTCGTATGTTGGCAAATAATAGTTCCAGCGTGTGTCGCAGCGCACGCGCCTGTCGCTTGGGAAGCAGTTTTAACGATATATGTCGTTGAGACTCACATATCTACAACAAAAACTAACATTCAATTTACTTATATCTAAAAGCAAAAAATATATAAATTGGGTTTGGATTTTAAAAAGTAGTGAAAATTTTCGAATTACTGTCAGGTTTAAATTTTTCATAATGGTTAAACTAGATGCAATTTTAGATAATAATATCTTTTCTAGTGCGCTTTGAAGTTTCTATGATTTATTATACAATCAATATTATTTTCAATACTTACTGTTATATTATTCGTATCTAAATCAACACAGGTGACATCTGGCGGTGGTTCGTAGAGATCAAAAAACCTTGAATCAACTCCTATAAGATATGGAAGAGGTGCATGTAATACTTCAGCCAAGCCTGAAAATAAAATACCAAAATATAGAACTCAACACTATGTAGAAAATAAATACGTATTTAGGATATTAGTTACCTAACGGACACAGCGGTATGTATGGACACTGCCATTTGAAGGGAAACAGTAAACTTGAGACAGCTTCTGATACTGCAGTTAATGTATCCGGCCTGGAATATAAACAAAATTTAAATATCAAAACTTTAAAAATATAAGAAAAAAATTGTGAGTGTATGGGTTCATTGAGTGATGTATCCATATCTTTTCCATGGATCGCTAACACAAGGATACGTCTCCGAAATGGTGTGAGTACGTCAAAAGGCCTTAGAATAACCACTTTAAAGCATTACACAACTCTGGCGGTGAATTCTCACATAAATAAAGTATTCAGAGACTTGAGTGATTAAAAAAATTATGGATACATTACCAAGTATCCATATACTTGGTAATGTATCCATAATTTTTTTTAATGACTATAAGTGAGGTAAATATTGGTTATCCGTTTATTCCAAGGTATTTATTATTATATATAAGGGTATTTCCAAGGATATACCTAAGAAAATATATGGATATCTCGGCAAGCAAACGGATATCTGCAATTATATACCTCAGCGAGTGTATGAGTATCTTCTGTTCAGTGATGGCGAGGGCTAGCAGCAGTAGGCAGTTGTCGGGGCCGAGGTTGAGCAGCAACTGGCGGAATCCCGCGCCGCTGCGAGCCAGCGGTTGTTCATCACGACGGGTTACTATCACACGCTCGTGGGCATGAGTAGCTGACAACTGAAATTAAATAGAAAACATACATATAATAAAATTGGAGTGTCTGTTTGTAATATCAAAAGAATAATTCCAGATTTCGGGAAGATGATGCATTTGCGTTGCTGATAACGAAAATCGCATTTTTTTTTGTCTGTCTGTCTGCAAGCCGAGTTTGTTCCGAGTAATCTCCGAAACGGCTGGACTGATTTCCTTTTGATTGAAATCAGCTCAATACATTAGTTATTTTTAACACATACAAAATACAAATGTTTCATTTTTATAACATTAGTATAGATCATATTGATTCGAACCGCGGATTTTTAAATTACAAGTCATATGTTTACCCCTGAGACACCAAAACTCATTTAGAAGAAAAAACGAAGAAACTTGGTTTTATGTGGTTTATAAACCTACCTGTAGCAATATCCTTGGCTCAGGAAATGGAACCTCCTCCAGCAGATGCGTTACATATCGTTCAATTGGTATATGTAGGGGTTCATCACTCCACGACATATCCTGAAAACAGACATTAAATCTATACTAATATAATAAAGCGTAAACACACACTACTTAGTTATGTAGGATGTCAGCAATCACAACATATTTTTGAATTATATAATACCTTTTTTAAACAAAAAGCCCTAACCTTACAAGCTTTAAGTTATACATTTTTATGCTATTAAACCTAAGGTTAAATATATAAAGTAAAGTAAATATTTTGGCAAAAACCGTCATGCGGCAAAGGGACATAAATTACTATGCTGCCAATAGCACTAAGGAAGCAAGGTTACCATGGTAACTCATAAACGATTCTTAGCCAACATCAAAGACCTTCGTTGTCATTGAAGCATTTGAATTTTGACATTAGCAAAGAATTGAAATATAAACAATAAAATACAGTTTTTATAATGACATGCGGATGAAGCCGCACCGGAACAGCTAGTAATATAATAAATTCTCATATTACACAACATATTGTCCACAAACTAACCAAGATGTAGAGTAGCCAGCGTTCGAATGTATCGCTGAAGGGCCAGCGCGACAGCAGACAGATGCACTTGATGACGTGCGTGGAGTGCGAGGCGTGCGACACGCCGGCGCGCCAGCCCAGCTGCTCCTGTTGCCATGGCGACAGCTGCTCGTGCCCGTACCGCTCGTAGAACGTCACCGCAGACCCGTACACCTACACAACGATATCAAACTAAACAACTGAAAAGTGTGAAAATATTGAACACGTGAAACTTTGCTATTTAAATTACACAGAATAATATTTTTATTGCCAAAAATGAGAGAAATCATCTAACACAGTCATTCGTTTGATTGTTTATTATCCATTCCTTGAAAATTATCTTACTAATTGCCACACAAAGTCGTTAAAAATCTTAGTGTAGATTTAGTAAGAGAAACCGAAACTAATGATATGATCTACCCTGAAAACTGACCCTGTCTACCCCGTCTACCCAGACTTCCTTTGTAAGCTTAAATTAGTATTAGTGAAATACCTAATTTTAATGTGAGAAAGAATCAACTTAAATCTTGGAGGGGGGAAAATGGGCATAAACATAACTGACAATATTCCTCTATCTAGTGAACAAACCTTGTCGGTAGCATCAGCGACTGTGAGTACGAAGGTGGAGAAGACAGGTTTGGGAGGTGCCGCGTTGTTCGGCCACAACTCCAGCGTGGCCCCCATCGGTAGACAGAACAGTGGTACTGAAGTAGGAAATGCTAGACTACGTCTGTCTACCATTGGATACCTGAAATGAAGAGTTAAATATTGTTTAGCAGTTTATTTCAAATGTATCTAAGGTCCAGTGAGTTCCAGCAAAGTGATTACTGATTTATTTTTAAGTGCGAATTTGGTTTCGCCAATTTATATGCATTACATACTAAAAGTTAACAAACGAGCAGCAGCTACTTTAATTCGCCAAAATAGCTGGTGACCATTGCCCATAGACATTCATAAATGGATGGATGGGTTTATGGATGTTTGTTAGAGTTTGTAGCCTAAACGGCGGAACGGATCTGGATGAAATTTAGTTTGATGTAGAGCATACTCTGGAAGAACACATAGGCTACTTGCTTTTGTTTTTTAATTCCGCGCAGACCGAGTCGCGGGCGAAAGCTAGTATAAAATATTAAATCGACTTTATAAGCGTAACCTGGTTGGGTCCTCTAACTAATCATACCGAAGAGTATATTTGGGTCGCTTTTTGCTGGTCGTCGCTAATTATCTCTGTGAAAGTTCTAGCAATTGATGCTAATTTTTACGTACATTAATTAAGGTCACGGTTTAAATATAAAACTGCGGACTGAATTTTTCTGTTATTTGGAATACAGTTATTAAAAATTCTCAAGGCCTGACCTTGAATGCCTTACGTCTTTTTAAACGCTTTTTGAATAATAGACAGTTACTTGAAGCATTTTTTACAACAAATGAGACCTATAAAAACTGACCTACCACAACTAATTCTATAGTCATAGATTAGACAATGATAACTACATTTTTTGGTAAATAAGACTTATTAGTATGGGTATAATCGCCAAAAAATGCTCTTTAATTTGGTCATATCAGGATAATTACTTGCAATTTTTTTTTCATATATCGAGTGTTTCATATTTTAATAGTGGCTTCAAGATTTTTTAATAATTTAATTGCTTATCCTGAAAAGTAATGAAATTGCATTTATCATATTCTGACGTATGGCCACGGAATTAAAATACTAACCTGAACAATACTTCTGGTTTGTAGGATATAAGTGGTGGACGGTTCATTGACTTCTTGTAGCAGAGAAAAACGTCGCTTCCTATTAGACCTGTAATTTAAAACAACTTACGTGTTAATTATCTATAGATAAGGGGAGCTGTACATTCTTTGCCGTTGCAATTAGCATTGCCAGTGCTCAAAGACCCTGTGTTCAGAATCAAAGCTCGTTGTTCCTATATAGGGCAAATCAAGAACAAACATTATAATACTGGGTAACTACGTTATTACATGAATTTTGGGACACAAGTTTTGGAAATGTGCATCCAAATAGCAGTATATCTATGCTATGTTGATTTCAACGGCGGATCCAGGGGGGGGGGTCATGACCCCCCCCCCCTGAGCTGGGTGATCAAGCTCTTGACTTGATCACTATGTGACCCTCCCTGGCGCCAAAGCTGGATCCGCCCTTGGTTGATTTACCTCACTCTGTCCTCGTGTGAAAGAGCTTAATTTTAAAGAGTTTTTTCTGTTTCGACTTTCTTTGCCTTAGGTACTGACTGTTTTAATATTGATTGACTGATTGTTTCGGGTATAAGTTATGTTTGGCTTTATTTCTTCGACATTTAACCTTTTTACATTTACAAACAAGACTACCTTGCTTAATCGTATTATAGTCTTTCAATTCGTGGTAGAAATGAACCAGTTTTTGTAATGTGACCGCATACTAAAGGTAGGTTTTTGCGAGGACACAACAGTTAACATTAACCCTCATTAAATTTTATTATAATTACAATTTCTTGAAATGACTTGCGATAAATTTAAATTAAGTTTTATCATACTTTTGGTTACTATTTACAAAAAAATATGTAACAAGAAAGCCTTGTGGAATGTAACACAACATTTACAAAGACTTAAGAACTCAAGAAATGAGCATACTCCCATAAAGATCGAAGTTTCTTCTCTCTGCATTTTTGTCCTAATATTTAAGTAGTAAGATGATTACAGAGCATTAAACGTTGGCAGCCATTGCTTTTGTCTCTCATCATATAAAAAAAAGATATAAAAACACAAACCTTTGTTCAAGTTCTTATTGATCATACAGAAGGCGTGCGGCGGCATCTCTCCGCGGCTGGTGACCACTACACACACGTCGACGACCACCAGCGCATTACAGGGCGCGGATACGTGGGCGCGTCTGTACGTTATGAAAGTCTTCGCGCTAGAGTTGTTGACGTTGGCCACTCTACCACCAACAGACACCATGACCATCTCAGCGTCAGCCATAAGACGTTCCCTACCATCGTACATCACACCTGAAACAATTCATACTGGAATATCAAAGGACTCCTGAAAATGTTATCATCATCATCTTCCTCCTTATCCTACTCCCATAGAGTCGGCGCAATAGGTTTTTGTCCTCCAGATAACTCTATGATACGTCATCTCAGTCATAACTCCTTTCTTCATCATGTCACCTTTCACGTAATCCATCCATCTCTTTCTAGGTCTATCTCTATCGGTGTACCCTTCCACACTCATAACTAACAAGATAATTTTAACATAATAAAAAAATTGTGATAATGTTGATGTAGATAAATGAGTTTTGAACCCTTATGTCGACGGAGTTTTTTTGTAGAAAGAAAATAAAATATGTTACCAACACAATATAATCAAAATCTCACGTATTTTTCTCTTTTATTTATTAGATTTAAAAATTAATTGTGCGTCACACTGGATACTATCGAATTAAGGGTTAAAAGTCAGTCTTGTTGACAAACATACAAATCATTTCTATTTATAATAGTGTAGAAAACATAGGTCATACAAATATTAAAGAGTCAACGAGCGTCTATCGTTCAATTTAAATTATCATAGTCTATATAAAATAATTGTTTATGATAAAACTCCGATCGAGTAAGGCCAATGCGTACATTACAACAATGAAAGTGGCGCATTTCTTCTAAGGTTATGTATTTTTAGAATGTTCGCTATTTAATAACTTATATGGATTCTTTGAAGTATACGCGTCATCAAAATTGAATATTATCGAAGGAGTTACGCTTAGTAAATAAAAAAAAATGCCGACTTTAGTTCATGGGAATGAGTTAAATGATATGTAAAAGAATTTCCATATCTTACTACTTACTAATATCATAAATGCGAAAGTTTGGATGGATGGATGGATGCATGTTAGAGTTTGTAACCTAAACGGCTGAACGGATGCTGATGAATGGCATAGATGTAGAGGACGATCTGGAAGAACACATACGCTACTTGCTTTTGTTTTTCTTTAATTCCAACCGAACGGAGTCGCGGGTGAAATCTAGCAAGTAATAATAAAATTCGTCTGTATACAGCTATAATCGAGGTCGAAGCTAAGTCGACTAGATTATGTCTTGTCAGTGTGGATTAATTTAAAGTGTGTGTAAAGGTTCTACTCGTATATTAAAATGTACTGATAATATACCCGAGAGAATTTATGCTGCACGGTACACGATTTACGCAAGGTCTACTAATTGTGGGTTTCTATTGTCGTAATACTTGTGTTAAAACACATTGTTGTCTCTGTTTTGTCAAAGAGTATGATAGTGATGAAAGTATGTTTAATACAAATGTTTCCAGTGAGAACAAAGTAGGATATGTTAGCTTCTGCAGTCCTTACACATAAGTCTTAGGGTCTGAATAATTAATGTGACGTCCATCATACTAATACATGTGCGGAATAAAGAATTCTCATTATAATTAAAACTGTAATGCAAATGTTATCATTAGATTGTAAGTATCGGTATTAAGGATATTACTAGGCATGGGCGTCGCCAGCCCCCTCTCTCTATCTAACTCTATTCTAAATAAGACCATATTCTTGGTAGCTGTTTTCTTTCTAGATATTGCCGAGACAATAGGCTGGCGACACCTATGTTTCTATGCGGCGGAAAGAAAATCTCATGACAAATTTGGCTAAAGATAAAATAAAAGTTCTTCTGTTTGGATATACAAGGGATATGTGTCATCTACCATCTGGCAACTTTATGCTATTTTAAATAAACATATAACAGTCCAATACGGATGTGTCGTATAGCGTAGGATTGTGCACTAACGCGAGTGGGCGAAATTGACATGACAACTATTCAGTGTAATTTGCTTATTTTATGCCGTTGCCCTTACTAGCACAATCTTAATACTTTTTAAGATAGTACTTTAAACTGGGGAGTCTATAAAAAAATAGCAATAAAATAATTCAAAGACTTACAGATTAAATATTATTAAAATAAATCCCAGAAATGCTAAAGAATGTTACTATGTATAAATAATTATCGCCAAGTACTCATTCCTTTGCACAAAAAAATTTAAGAGAAGATCAACATGAGATAAATGCCATTCAGTGTACACACAAAAACGAAACGCGTTCAACCACGCGTTAATATTTTTTAAGATATAAAATATATAATAAACCAGCAATGGGTGTGGCATGGTGCTGGATAACTTTATCTCTCTTATCTACAATGCCCTACCACTGTGTGATATAAAAACGAATCACTATGTAATAATTGTCAATTTTTAAACATACATATAATGTCATCGTTGACTACATGTACTGTACAAGTTAACACATTTAGGGACACTAACTCCTCTCACAAGTTAAATGTGAAAAAACCATAGTGATATTGAGTGTGTTAAAGATGTGACATCATTAATTGTTTCCAATTTATTTTTCTTCTACTCAACAGACTTTAGAAAATAAACATTTCACATAACTTATCACTTAAAGCTGTATAAATATCACTTACCTATATCCACTAAGGGGGGTTTGTCACGTCCCCTTCGTAAGCAAAGGAAGCACTCAAGTGATCGCATAGAGCCATGGTTCAAGTTAGCTGACAGACCAGTTGGAGTAAACTCAATTAACTCATAGCCACTAGGCACAGTCTCTCCAAGACTCGGGAATAGTACACCTATGGAGAATATTTTGTTTATTTGTCATCAGTTATTGTTGTAACATAAATATTATTAACTTTGAATATTAATTAGTTAATGCAATAATTTGATTTCATTTGGAATATGTTTCCAAAACATTAAAGTGTAACTTATTGAAAGACTAAGGGTTTGTCCCACCAAATTGTAAATTGTATGATAACAATCCAATATGTAAAATATGTGGTGGAAATATCGGATTTTGTTACCTTATCTGACAGTGACATCATTTTTAAACTATCTGAGCCTCTATTAGCCAGTGTTGGGACAGGCGCTTAATATGCTCTTACATCCTTTTCTTAATTCAAGTAGAATGAACTCAAATGAACAATCCCTAGTCATTTTCAACCAACAATATTATGAAGAATTCTTTAATCCTTCATAGTGAGGAAATAGAAGGTATCTCTTACTATAAAGGAACTAATATTGTACTTTTAACAAAATCTATAAACCATTCATAGTAGTTAACCACTAAAACCATATGTATATTATTCATTCCTAAGATATTCATATGTACCTCATTACACTAACTATTGCATTATAGAAGTATTGAACTGTAACATGATACACCACAAACTATGTGGTTAAGTATGGCAAAATCCAATATGGTAATAGATATTTTATCGTTTTTGTTTATATTTATCTGTACTGTGCTAGTATAAATCGAATATTACACACATATACCTTTAAATATAATACAAATTAAATCCTTGTGATTTTTGTTTAATACAATAATATTAAGTTAAATACATACCAATGTCTGTTATGGGCGCTTTAGAGTTATAGCCTTTTAGATGGCCAGAATCGGAATCGTCCAATAATTCTGGTTTCTCAGGCAAACCAGCCACAACAAAGTAATCCGCTACACGCCGTTCATCCATTATAGCGCTTTACCTTTGAGTTACCTGCAAATTTTATTTAAAATAAACAAAAACAAACATTTATAAAGCTGTAAGTAGTAAAAACATCACAGTTTAATCTTGAAGACATTGAAAAAAAAACTAACCTGTTTTACTATTAAAAAGCATTATAATAAAACATCAACTTGAACTGTTGGACAAGTGAATTATTATTTAAGATATATGTTTTCAATTTTCTACTTAAACATTTGTGCAAAATTAAGAAAATTTATGAAACACGAATTATAATATGTATTGGAATTGAAATATGAAAACTTGCAATTAGTATTGCACAGATAAAAACATATTTTTCAAAAGGACTCTCCTGTCAAAGAGTATTTTAAACGTCACATAAACCGTAAAATCCGATTTAAACGTCAAGATATAAGAAAGATAATAATTGAACTTTATACAACAAATGGTAAAAAATTAAGAAGTCCTAGAAAAGTAAGGGTTTTCTAATATTCGTTGATTGTATAATAATTTTTCTTCGATTTCTTGTGGCTGTGCAATTGAGCTAACACTGACACTGACAGTCTGTCAGCTGTCTCAGGCAGTCTTTCTGTCACTCATGTAAATAAAATTGAATTGAATTCAAATGAAAATAATTACAAGTTTTGTCTGTGATAATGATAATAAAATGTTTACAATTTAAATCAAAATATATGAAATTAATAGCGGATATATAATAGAAAAATATTTTATAATATGTTGTGTTTACGTAATAGTATCAAATGTATTAAAATGAGAAGTATATTTTTGAATAATGACTATAGATATATCTATTATAGTTCCTGTCTATAATGGAGCACAATGGATAAATGGCTGCATGAAGTCGATCGCTAATCAAACTATATTTCAAACGTTGACAAAAGTAGAAATTGTTGCCTTTAATGATGGAAGCAATGACAATACGGACGAACTACTCCAAAGATGGGCTCAATACTTTAAGGGACGTGAAATAAATTTTCTTATAACAGGGTCTGAACACCCTAAAGGCGTAGGCGCAGCTAAAAATGGTGCTGTTAGGATAAGTTCCGGTTTATATTTATGTTTTCAAGATATTGATGATTCAATGCATCCAGATAGACTACTATTGCAGTGGAATTATGCAAGGTTTAACACTAATACTCTAATAGGTAGTAAGGTGACTAGAACACCGATAAACTCAACACCGAGGTTTGTTCATTGGGCTAATACTTTAGAGTCTTTACAATTAAAGCAACAAATATACCTTTCATATGGCCCTACAATACTAATGCCGACTTGGTTTTGTCATAGATCTGTGTATGATAATGTTGGAGGTTTTGTTGAGACAGGGCAAGGAACACCAGAGGATCTTATATTTTTTTACGCTCATATTGACAGGGGTGGAGATTTGCACAGGGTAGACAAGGAGTTGGTTAATTATACTTATCATAAATATTCCACAACATTTTCAATTTCAAGAAAAGCAATACAATTAATTCAGTTACAAAGACTTGAAAAAATTGTCTTATCACAATGGAAACAGTTTACAGTTTGGAATGCAGGCAAAAGTGGGAGAAAATTTGTGAGATCTCTAACCCCCAACAACCGAAATAAAGTTCTTGGATTTTGTGATGTAGATAAAAAGAAAATAGGTTCTGTGATAGAATTATATTGTTCAAAACAAAGAAAAGTAATGATTAAATTGCCCGTTGTACATTTTACTGAAGCAAAACTTCCAATTATTATTTGTATGAAATTAGATCTGACTAATGGGGAATTTGAAAGGAATCTTCAATCATTGAATCTTATAGAAGGAAAAGATTATTATTTATTTGGATAATGTTAATTAAAGAATATTACATTTAAAATTGGTAATAAAAGCTTTATTTACAGTTCAACTTGTTTGGTTCTAAATTATACCCCACATCTTCTCAAAGTGTCATCTTTTCCTACCTTGGATGATTAAGGGGATTTTCACTATTGAAAGCACGACTCTGTAAAGCGATTGGGAGCTCTTTCTGAATCACTGGCGTAGGTTTTTGTTCACTTAAAAAAAAATAGATTGCTCATAACAGAATTCTTATTTAATTTGAAACTAGCGAAGAACACGAAATGACACTCGAAATGTTAGACACATACATATCTTTTTCGTCTCAGACAAATATATCATTGGTTTTAAGCGAAGTTCAAGAATACAAATGAGATGGGGACTGTAATATTACCGCCTGACTCGACGTTACAGTTTTCAAAGTTGGAAAGAAAGGAATTTTTCATTTTGAAACTCAAGTTGATCTTTACTAGCTAATACATACTCCGTGCATTATGAAATGTACAACATTATTTGTCTTGGTCTTTGTACGTGTTTTGTATACATTTTTCACCATTGTTTCGTACTTTTTTGCGAGTTTCCACTGCCGAAAAACCTGTACGAAATCATGTTCTCATCCTTGTTCCCTATAAAGGAAAGACGACAATATATGTTGAGATAACTGCTTACAAAGGTTCTAGGTTCTGCGTATTTAATTTTGGTTAATGCCCAGATCATTTTTTACTAATGCTCTATCCAATAATGTGAGTCAATCAAAGTACAAGACTATTAGAAACTTATGTGATTTGTAGTCATTAATCGTGAATACTAATCGAACTTTGTATCAGAAATTATACTGTAATTAATAAGGTTAGCACGAGGGAACCTTGAGATAAATTACTGCGACAAAGTTTCAGTCTCAACGTAACACGTTACCGTAGAGTACAAAGATAAAGGGTCAAAAGATAGCTTATATCCTAAATTACAACATAATTAATATCACAAATGAAATTGAATTTGCTCACTAAACAAAGACTCGGCTCATAACAAAGGACTAATTACAGATTAATTGGGTGAATGCTTCAGGAGATAATTAATAAACATATCTTCAAAGCTAAATATTTATAAAGTAATTAAGTATATACATACATGGGATATATACTTAATTAATTTATAAATACCATTAAATGCACTTTTTATATCATATCTTTACAAATAATATAGATAAGCGTGGGAATAAGAAACAATTGGCACAGAAAAAATATAGTTGTGCATTGAATCTTAAGAAATCGAAAAATTGTCTATATAAATGTGATATAACCATGTGAATATTTCCGTGGATATCTTCTTAATAAATAATCAATGGTTAATAAAGCTTTCGACGAAAATCATGTGTCTATTTTATTTCATAAACGTTGTACTTTAAGAATCGAAGTTGAGACTTTAATTGCGTTGTAACGACTAAGCCATAGGGCTTTTAACGTTTGGAAATTATACATCAAGGTTCCCATTTCTGAATGTTTATTGAATTGACAAAGATTAAATCAATCAATTTGATTTAAAAGATCAAACGTTAGTCTGGAAAATACATTAAATTATTCCATCAAATAATTGGACACGGTTTCGTTCACAGATCGAAAACATCAAAAAGGAAATTAATTTATTTAGGATCAAAAATAACTTTAACGATGCCAGTTATTTACATATTATTTCTATATAAGTTTCATTCAGACAATACGATCACTTTAAGGGATGAGGTAAAATTATTTCGAGTTCTAAAAATAACCAATTACACCTTAGTGGACGAAGAAAAAAGTATTTAATTTCAAGATATCCAAATATAGATTCCACGACCCCAGTGTGGGTCGCTACTGCTATATAAAAAACTGGTTTACAAGCTTGTAGATACTGACGTAGATACTGCCTTAGGTGGCCTAAGATCACCTTCAAAAATAGCGTCTTGGAAATTCGCAGTGTTAGAATTGAGAGCTAAACAATAACTAATATGTAACTTTAACTGAAATCGGAAGACTGCATTATTGAAGTAACACAGCTTCAAAATAAACTGGCGTAATGTGTTTCCGTTATTTCGCTATGCAATTCCATTCTATATCTAGGTATCTAATACATTTCCTGTTCAAATACATCCTTACTACTGTTATAGTGATTGACACTGTGTGTCTGTACATAAATCTATGTGTCTACATTAAAATTATTCTTTACAATCGAGACACTCGTAATTACAAAAGTTTTACTCGTATCGTCAATTGATCAGATTATAATTGGAAATGCGGAGAAAATATACCGAATAAAGTGACGTTCTTTAACTTTTTTCTTACTTAACGTGAAATCTAGCAACCTAGCAAGGTTAACATAAGCTAGCTGGTTGTAAAGCTATTAGTTTCGCTATATGCTAAAGTTATGAAACATACTTCAGTGACAGTAATTCAAGGCTGCGGTATGTTTTACTATTTGCTAACAAATGTACTTATCTTAATCTCTGTCTATTAAATTATATAGAAGGGGACAGCCAAGGAAATTAAGCATCCGAAGACATAGAGATAAAATTTTTTTGCGTCTCCTGCGCTCATTACAAAATTACTTCTATATCTTAACTTTCGTCGAGGCGAAATTCATGTACATCTAATGACACAAATAGAAACGAAATGAAAATGTAATAAGAAAATAAAAATATTTCTTCTCCATCCAACAAAGCAGATAAACATCTTGGAGCTATCTATAAACACGGGTAGCGGTCACCGTAGTAATGCGGCTCTTTAGCATCAGGTGAACGCCCTTCGTGTCTAGAAGCCTAAACAAAAAAAATCTAGTTTCTCTGACACGCGTGACCTTGACATAAAGTTTACATATGCACTAGAACCTCGGACAGACGGCCAGTTGTCTTTTTCCTATCGTATCGTATTCTCGTAGTCGAGGTTGTGCGGAGTTTTCGTCATACGTTGCTAAATCAATTGAATTACGAAATTACGGTGAGTGATAATGGTTTTCAATTGGCATTAGTTTTCTATCTCAGAATGTGTATGTAATTACACTGCCAAGAAAGGGTTATGGGATGTGATGATGGTATTTTCGTAAGTATGGGTGTAGGGTTGTATGTAGTATTGTATAGAAGTTTAATTCTAACTCTGGACCGTAAACTGAATAAACTAAGTAACCTAAGTACTAGACTAAGTAAATTAAACTGTATATTGTATATGACTGAACCGATTTTAATAATAGAGTTGTTCGAATCGTCTTTCTCTCGAAGTCATTGGAATGTGTTCAAAAGGGTGTTTTGGGGTAATATTTTTTTAGCAAATAATGTATTCTATTCATAAGAAAAGTCACTTTTAGGTCTGTTATCAAATCATTAGTTATATTGTTTACGTTTGAATAAATACTTTAATAATTAGTTTTTTAATAATTTGCTAACTTTAATATTTTGTTTAATTTACTATAATACTTTGTTGTATATATTTTTTACAAAATTATATCGTGTAAAATAAGGATATTCTATGTAATCATTGTTTATGCATGTTAGTAATTAAAGCGAGAAGTGTTTATCTATAAGTGTAGTTACATGATGTCACGTGTGTCTGGATTACTAAGAAAAGAAAGAAATCAATGTAAATTCATGTAATTATGTTGATAAGCCTAATATAAATAAATAAATAAATAAATAAATAATAATTATACTTTGTGGCATCCAAAAAAAATCCAATTATTCATTTTTCAAAGCCTAAAAGAACGAATAATATTTTTTTATTCCTAGAAGTATCATTCTAATTTTATTCGTATGTCGTATCGCAAGATCACATTTAATGCGGGTAGTCCTAAATAAACAATATACAAAATATCCCCATTTCAGTCGTATATAAACCTGAAACAAATGTGAACTGAATAAATATTTCATTAATATGGTGGCATAAGTAATCATATAATCATCATTTTAATTAAAAACTATGTCATAAAACTATAACAACTTAACAACATGAACAAAAATAAGAATTGCTGATGTCAAATTAAGTTTGACCTTATCGAATGATGATTAATGCTAACGTGGGATATTTTTAAAACATAGATCCAATTTGTGATAAACATTCTCGTAATAATGAGCATTGATTTAACAAAACTTCATTAAAACCAATTTAAATAAAATTATGTAAAGTATGAAATATATCCTAGGATTTTTATTATTTTTTAAACTCGTCTGACAAAGAAGGGAAATATTATTCGCGTGTATCAACTGGACCCATTTGAATGAGTATGTTGGCATTCGATTTATATTGTTTTCCTGACATAAGTGTACATTCAGATGGGTCCTTTGACTTTTCAATTAACAAATAGCTTATTTCTTGGAACCTCTATTATAAGTTGAACTGTTGTACATAAAACATAATAATAGATTTAATTTATGCTTACAGATGCCTCAAGACCTTCAACAAGAAGTTATCTCTATGAGAGAATGGCTTGCGAAAGAACCTCACCTACCAAAAGACATTGGTAAGGTCAAATAACTTATAATACTATTCGCTTTTATAATTCTAAAGCTAAAGCATGTGGGGTGTTTTCTATTAAGCCGATCGATTCACCTATTTATCGGCTCATTAGGATTTTTATTGGGTCGATTGATTGTTGACCACTAGCATGTGGTGTTGAAACCAAAAAATTAGGCTTTATGTTGCGAATAAAAGTTAAATCTGATTAGCTTTCTATTACTTAAAATTAACTAATTGCTAACTTTACGTGGTATGATTACCTTACTTATCAACCTTACTTATTACGAAAAAAGGAAGTAAACAATATATATTCTTACAGAGAAAATACAAGCATGTACTTTCAGGGCCCTATTTGGCATGTTATGGCAGTTTCTCAGCTGAACAGAATTGAATTCAGCAACCAAGTGATTGTCGACAAATATGATGTAAAAATTTACCTGGCGATATCACGGAACAATTTACATATTTTAAATAATAATTTGCAATCATTTAATTTGAGTCTCTGACCGTAATTGTATGGTAATAATACAAAGTTGCACATCGAGCTATAATTAACATGATATACGTCACTATAAAAATCGTTTGGAGCAAAAACCGTAATTATGTCGGAGCACGTTTTTTAAAGACTATTTTTAATTTTCTAACAGGTTTATCAGATTGTTAAGAGATCAGTTGCATATATAGCATTATTAATTGATAAGGAAATTATGGAATACTAGCTTTCGCACGCGACTCCGTCCGCGCGGAAAAAAAAAAACAAAAGCAAGTAGCCTATGTGTTCTTCCAGACTATCTTCTACATCCATGCCAAATTTCATCGAGATCCCTTCAGCCGTTTAGGCTACAAACTCTAACAAACATCCATCCATCCATCCATCTAAACTTTAGCATTTATAATATTAGTAAGATAGTAAGATTTTTGTAATAAAAAGAACAAGTTTGTACGGTCCTTTAATTGTCTTTTAAATTACAAACACAGAGATTTTTATAATTCTTACGGCCTTGAATTTATTACTTATTCGATTATTTCTATCGATTTAATATACAAAATAAACGATTAGGAAACAAACAATAGGATGATACAATCAATCCTTATTAAATTAGATTTTTTTTCATTTCAGACGATTTCATGTTGAAAAAGTTTTTGCACAGCTGTTATGGTAGCATGGAGCGTACAAAGAAATGCATTGAAAGGTTTTGTTCGACGCGCAGTTTCATGTCAGAGATCTATTCATCGAGGGACCCCATATCACCGAACATAAAGACCGCATTCTCCATTACGTAAGCAAATCAAACCAATTAAATATTGACTTTTCTCTAATTTAAGGACAAAAGATGACAAAAAGTACGGCCGTGTAGTATTTATAAAAAATATATAAATACAGTAATCTTTATAGCCGAGTTTAAGAGCGTGCGCACACCTGAAACTAATTAGTCTCGCTTTGATTCCTATGAGCTTATATGGAGGCGCGCACACTACTCGATTTTTAGTTGTACAAACAGTTAATTTGGCCACAAAAAATTGACAATCACACAACATTTGTGCGATAGTTTAGTCAAAGATGTGCGCCCGCTCTAATAGTTATAATTGTTGTCAATTTTTGACCGATAGAGGTCGTGTTGAACTTATTTTAAACGCACCATCATATCCATTCTATAGACCGGATCAACTTTCTCTTTACAGTAACGTTTCCACACATGAGGCTGGTGAAGATGAAATCTTAATACATCAATTTGAAGATCCGAGTCTGGAAAAGTTTCAATTCTATGATATCTTGAAGAGTTTCTCCTTACAGGCAGACATGTGGTTAATGGAACAAAAGTTCTTACCTGAAGGCCATATCATAATTCTTGACATGAACAATTATTCCTTGAAAATGGTCCCTAGAGTAAACATATTTTTCGTTAGAGAATTTTTCATGTATTTATTGGTAAGATTTAAAATTTCATATTTAATTAATTCCTTAATCTATAGATACATATACCACAAAACAGCATTATAGCACAGCCAAGGAGTAATTTTAAAATACTGGGATGAATCCGAAGTATTAATACCTTTCTTGAAACAACATACGTCAAATACTCGTACTCGTACTTAGTATCTGGGTATAAAAGTATACCTAAATCGAATAATCTTACTTACCTGCTTATTCTATCAGTAAGTTTATCTGTTCTTTTTAACTTCTTCGTTTCGTTCCTGCGATCCACGATCTTCTCACCGAACCAAAGATTCACATTAATGAGTTCCATACCTTGTTTTCTTTATAAGTATTTACTTTCAATAAAGTTGGTAATTATTTAATTAGTCACTTTATTTCAGGAAGGAATGCCAGTACGTGTTAAACAAATCTATGCAATAAATGCACCGTCATTTTATGACAAACTGTTCGCTTTAGTTAAACCGGTATTACCCTCTGAAATTTGCAACATCGTAAGTAGCTTAAAATGTAATAACACAATTTAATATCCATGTGAAAATATAGCTTTTTAATGTTACTTGATTATTATTTACTAGCTGTTCGCGTGCGGATTCATCCGCGTGGAATTATAAAAACTTTATTTTATTGTTTACATTTGTCAAAGTATCAATAGCAAATATCAAAATGACATGACATGACATGACAAACCTTAGCAATCTTTCTTTCTTGATGTTGGCAGCAACTTATGGTCTCTTTTCCACATTAGGGTTTTTACCCGAAATATTTACCCCCTAAGTTTAATGGCGTGAAAATATATAGCCTAAAGCATGGCGTAAGTGTAGGGTTTTTTATTAAAAAAAGAATTATTCAAAAATATGCTGTAATTGCTGACATCTTAGGCAACAAAAAGTGTGTATTTACGCTTTATTATAATAGTGTAGAAGTTTAGATTAGTTTATTATTTACTAGCCGTTGCCCGCCACTTCGTCTACGCAATATTATTATAGATCAAAAGTAGCCTATAATATGCCCGTCTATGTCAGCTACCCTTCAGTGAAAGTCCCGTCAAAATCGACCCAGCCGTTTCGGAGATTACCCGGAACAAACGCGACTTGCGGACAGACAGACAGACAGACAAAAAAAATTAAATGCGATTTTCGTTATCAGCAACACTAATACAACATCTTCCCCGAAATCTGGAATTTTTCTTTTGATATTACAAATTTTATTGCAAATTATTATACTGTATGTACATGTTATTAGTTATTTATCATTTCCAGATACGATTTCTGCCCGATAGCCAGAGCTTACATAAACACATAGACAGGAAATATTTGCCCTCAGAGTACGGAGGCGAAGCAGAAAGTATTAAGGCACAGCATAAAGGCTGGGTTGAGCAAATTCAAGAAGAGAGGTATATATTATTAATTTACTAGCAGATGCACAAGATTATTTGCTTATTTTCTTCTACTCGTATATATGTTAATTCAAACGGATCTAAAATAATATACAAGAATTCGTGTAAATCAGTACAGCTTTTCGAAATATTTCACGTATAGAATAATACGAAAGCAAGTTCTACTAATATAATTTAAAGCGCCAATAGCCTAATGGTTTGGGGTACGGACTACCGATCGTGAGGTCGAGGGTTCGAATCCCGCCATTCGAATGTTGTCGTGAACCATATCCTAGCACAAGCCTAGAGCTTAATTGGAATGGTTAAAGGAAATATTAGTAAATTAACAAAAATCTACTAATATTTTTATAAAAAAAAAAAATCTTGTAATATCCTTTTTTTTCGAGGCCTTGAGTTCAGAGTGCTTTCCGAGTCCAGAGTCCAGAGTCTGTAGGTGTCTGACAAACATAAGGCGATCCACTGCTCGTTGCCGCTTCTAAAAATGTTCTTGTAATAAGTCTAAATTAACTCTTTTCTTTGTTACAGATCAAGGTTTTTGAACGATAACCTATGGAAAGCCGATCTGAAAAAGAAATCGAAGAACAACTCTTTTGAAAATGCAATGAACGGTTCTTTCAAGACATTATGTATTGACTAGACTTGTTATTAAAGTAAGGATTTATTTAACAATAGATTAAGTTTTACAAACATTGTGATGGTAGATTTTAAGCTTCTTGATATATTTATCAAATGACATTAAATATATTTTTCCATTCAAACACAAGTTTTCTATTATTAAAATCTTGAAGATTAGATAAACATTAATATAGGGTAAGCTGCTTCAATATCGGAAGCTACATTTAACTAGTAACTATCACAAACTCTGGCCTGGTTAAGAAGTTTGCTTTAGCTAGATTAGATAGCTGAATATTGTATTCAAAGTCAATTTATATAACTAAACCTTGCACCGTCTAAAACATGATACATACAAGGAATCTGTACTAATTATATAACAAGAAACACCGTCAACTAAACAAATAAGAGCTAAACTAAAAGAAAAATCTAAACTAAAGCATGATCAGATATTACTGTGTAAAGCGAATAATAGAAAGGTTCATATGGAAAAAGTCTGTAAAAGTTAGTTTCAACAGAAAACAAAAAAAAAGAGATTATTAATTGATAGTAATGAAATTGTTTTTATGTATATATATCTAAAGATATGTTTCTGACTATTTTACTGATATAAATAGGAAAGGATTTGTTAAAATATGAACACCTAACAATTCTTATCAGTAATATTACATTTTTCACTTAATTATTAACCTATTACTATAAACAAGCACTCGATTTTGTTAAGTTTAATGCGCTCTACGATATTTATAGAGCGATATTAAAATCATGATTTAAAAATAAAATAGCCTTTTCGTACACAAGTAAATTATTATTAGGCTATTTATATCGCCTTGTATCAATTTATACGGCCATAGTGCTGTCGAAATTGCTTTAAAACGCGGTCAAAAATCATCAACTTTAAACAATTAGTTTGAAATATGTCACGCAATTACGACGCGTAACAGTAGAGTTTCACTGAGTAGACGTTTGGATACATACATATTGTAGTCTCTGTTTCTACAGTTTTAAAAACATTGGGTCCAACCATAAAAAATAGACAGTGTTTCAAAAACATTTTAGCTTAAACATACCTTGATACCGAGACTAGCGTCCGTCGCGCTTTTTTTACAAATCATAGTTATTCAAACATTATGCGTTGATGCGAAATGCGATCTTAACTAATAAATAATAAAGTACTTATTCAGAAAACAGTGATGACAGATGATACACATTTATAACAAACTAGCAACAGCTCGCGACTTCGCCCGCGGGAAATTAAAAAATAATACAAAATATAGCCCATGTTACTCACAGATATATTACCTTTGTAATGGTGAAAAAAAAATTAAAATCGGTCTAGTAGTTTTTGCGTGAATCAAATACATACAAAAATACAAATCTTTCCTCTTTATAATATTAATAGTAAATAGTAATAATTAATAGTATAGATAACCACCTTGCAGTCCATAATATCAATCATCGGCGGTCAAAGTATTATATTAAAAAAGGTGTTTAATTAAACAGTGTCTAGTTATTTTTTTGGGGTAATACAGATTATTAATTTACGTCAAACTTATAATGTATAATATAATAATGGGAGGGTAATTCTTAATCCAAGGCCAAAGAGCGGAAGGAGCCCGGCAGATCTCGTACTTGGTCCGTCCTATCGTCTTTGCAGTTTGTCGGTCTCATTGCTTCATCCACACTCCAATTCTGGTCGTTTGTTAGGAACCAATCTCTGAAAAAGAAATTAGGATAAAATGTTCAAATGCAAATTTAACTTTTTAATCTGAAATATTACATCGTTATTCTGAAGAATGAATATTATACAGGAAAAATAATGTTTTATTTAATGATATCTATCGAAAATACGTTCTTAAAAAAATATATTTCAAGAAATGATAAACATTTTGTGCGGTGTTCCACTTTGATTTTACTTTCGAAAATACGGTTCGTCGAATGACCTCTATCTTGTAGATAATAGCGATGAATTAACATGTTTTGGTGAAAAAAGAAAGTTAAGTTAACGTTAAGTTATATTTAAGTTGTAACATTCATTCAACATCGAATATTTGACCTTAGACAATAAAAACTTCTAGAACAAAACTCAATATTTAAAACTACCTTCACTATTTACAATGTATTGAATGGTTTTGTCCATTTCCTTGCTAATATAAAAGCGAAGTAAATTAGTTTATTGTCTACTCATCTATTCACCTTATTGAATCACATATTTGTTATCACTTTTGCCCGCGACTCCGTCCGCGTGAAATTTTAATATAATGAAAAAATATAGCCTATGTTACTCACAGATAAATTACCTTTCTAACGGTGAAAGAATTTTTAAAATCGGCCCAGAAGTTTTTGAGCCTATTCATTACAATCAAACAAACACAGTTTTCCTCTTTATAATATTATAGTATAGCATAGATAACATTTTAAGGAGACTTTTTTATTATTTAGTATTTAAAGAAATCGGCCAAAGATCCTAGATACAGACAAATATGGTTGTCATAACTCATTTAAAAGAATATTATACATTTTACAAAACTCAACGGTGTCAAAATAAGATATTGCGAACCCCATATTAAAGCTCACAAACGATCCTTTTACCTTTTAGCCTCGATTCTCTTTATCCAGTAGCGTTTGATCTGCTGCACGCTGCCGGCTTTGCCGCCGTACTCCAATGGCAACAGCTCTTGTGGTACGTCTTTGTATAACGTACTAGAGTTCGGTTCGTGGAACTTTACCTGGAAATATTGGTAAAATTTTTATTATTAAAAATGTTTTCAAAACATATTTACTTTTCTAGGAGCTGGCTGCTAAGTTCGTACATTTAGATTTGTTTATTAAAAATCTTATTATTATACATTTCTGTTTTATTATTATATTTTGTAGTTATTATCGCCGGTTTCCCAGCTACCTTTAACCATTCGTAAATGTTGTTGGTTCCATAAATTTAAGAAATGCTTTTCCGTACGTAACTTGAGCTTTACTCCTTTGAAACTTAGTTCAACCTAATACTAATGAATCACTAGGTAATAATTGTTTCTTAACTTAGTAGATGCTTAGGAATCTAGCTAACAAATTAGCTATAAACATTAAAATTCTCAAAGACTAACAGTAAATAGATGTAATTACTAAAAAAATTGAAAGAGAAGATAAAGTGGTGGGTTGATTGAACTTTGTCAACACATTAACCTAAAAATACGCAACACTTACCAACTTAGCGACTTCAGACTTGAGGAAAGGCTTGCATAAAGCGTATATCTTACTTATATACGCTGGAGCGTTAATGACATGCACTTGCTTAAGCCTGATCGGAATCGCCTCCTGATAAAATACATTAAAAAGTATAATGACTACCGGCTAAATATTAGCAAGAATATTCTTTGGAAACTCAATCTTATAATGAGACGGCTAAAGTTATTTTTCCTCTTATCATTCCAAGCGTTTTCTCTTAAGAGAGGTCATTTAGTTTTTAACAATTAATAACAATACATCCTCTCTGTTACTTAGGAATAACATAGAAATCGATTCAGAAGTTTTTACACATTGTCCCTTTGGTCATTAAAGGGTCGGTTTGTAAAGAAAGTTAAACTAAAGTTTAACAATTACTAGCTCTAACATCGTTTTAAAAACAACAATTTGTTCGAATATGTGACAGTTTTAGTCATTTGTTTTAACTAACCTGTGTATACAGCATGTACTTCCTCAGCACCGACAGGTTCACTTTGCCGATAAACTTGAGACTAACATTAGCAGAGTCAAAGATCGGTATCTCCCCTGAAGGTATATCGTCCTCTTCTGTTAGCCTGGTGTCAGCGAGCATGAAGAATGTCTTCACAGCGTCGATGAAGTTAAACAAATCCAATTCTGGATTGTTCAGACGGTAAATGAAGACTTTGTAATTCTCCGGCGTCTTATAAGGTAGGGGAAGCATATCACTGAAAATGAGAATTTCATTTGAAATTAGATCTTCTATTCTAATAAATTATTAAGTACATTTTATTACAAGGCACGGCGCAGAAGAACCGGCGTTGGCGTTCTCTTGTGTATGAGGCAAGACTCACTTTGGGTCGCTGTTACAGCTGTGTAAGAAAACGTAAAAGATTTTCTCTATAAATATACTGGTGATAAAGGTGATATCTACGTTTTATCAGCATTTGGAATAAAACTGTGATTTTGTTTTGCTTAGGTTATGTTAAACAAAATAAAGAAATCAATGTCAGGACGAAATATTACGAAAGCATAATTAAATATCTTTACCGTGTTTAAGGTCACAATTACTGTTACGAAAGCGTATACTCCCTACACGAAGATGCTATCGAAAATAATATTGTTTCAAGAGTTACGTAAAAATGTTTCGTCTTGTACTCGATAGTTTTGTAACGTAAACATGTTTACGAAATAACTCACTAACCGGAGATACGGTGTTACTTCAACTTTAAACAAAATAAAAGAAATCAATGTCAGGACGAAATATTACGAAAGCATAATTAAATATCTTTACCGTGTTTAAGGTCACAATTACTGTTACGAAAGCGTATACTCCCTACACGAAGATGCTATCGAAAATAATATTGTTTCAAGAGTTACGTAAAAATGTTTCGTCTTGTACTCGATAGTTTTGTAACGTAAACATGTTTACGAAATAACTCACTAACCGGAGATACGGTGTTACTTCAACTTTAAACAAAATAAAAGAAATCAATGTCAGGACGAAATATTACGAAAGCATAATTAAATATCTTTACCGTGTTTAAGGTCACAATTACTGTTACGAAAGCGTATACTCCCTACACGAAGATGCTATCGAAAATAATATTGTTTCAAGAGTTACGTAAAAATGTTTCGTCTTGTACTCGATAGTTTTGTAACGTAAACATGTTTACGAAATAACTCACTAACCGGAGATACGGTGTTACTTCAACTTTAAACAAAATAAAAGAAATCAATGTCAGGACGAAATATTACGAAAGCATAATTAAATATCTTTACCGTGTTTAAGGTCACAATTACTGTTACGAAAGCGTATACTCCCTACACGAAGATGCTATCGAAAATAATATTGTTTCAAGAGTTACGTAAAAATGTTTCGTCTTGTACTCGATAGTTTTGTAACGTAAACATGTTTACGAAATAACTCACTAACCGGAGATACGGTGTTACTTCAACTTTAAACAAAATAAAAGAAATCAATGTCAGGACGAAATATTACGAAAGCATAATTAAATATCTTTACCGTGTTTAAGGTCACAATTACTGTTACGAAAGCGTATACTCCCTACACGAAGATGCTATCGAAAATAATATTGTTTCAAGAGTTACGTAAAAATGTTTCGTCTTGTACTCGATAGTTTTGTAACGTAAACATGTTTACGAAATAACTCACTAACCGGAGATACGGTGTTACTTCAACTTTAAACAAAATAAAAGAAATCAATGTCAGGACGAAATATTACGAAAGCATAATTAAATATCTTTACCGTGTTTAAGGTCACAATTACTGTTACGAAAGCGTATACTCCCTACACGAAGATGCTATCGAAAATAATATTGTTTCAAGAGTTACGTAAAAATGTTTCGTCTTGTACTCGATAGTTTTGTAACGTAAACATGTTTACGAAATAACTCACTAACCGGAGATACGGTGTTACTTCAACTTTAAACAAAATAAAAGAAATCAATGTCAGGACGAAATATTACGAAAGCATAATTAAATATCTTTACCGTGTTTAAGGTCACAATTACTGTTACGAAAGCGTATACTCCCTACACGAAGATGCTATCGAAAATAATATTGTTTCAAGAGTTACGTAAAAATGTTTCGTCTTGTACTCGATAGTTTTGTAACGTAAACATGTTTACGAAATAACTCACGTTTTTATTCTTTGTTTGTTTTGTAATTATTTTAATTTTTAATGTGTATGTATAATAAATAAAATAGTTAATAGATATTATTTAAGTAGTCCCTAGGAGGGTTTGGCGTCAGGCAGGCGGCCGGCTTGTAAAAGATTAAAAGCCAAAACATTATTACAGTATGTGCTGTAGCGTTGAGAGGTTACGGATTGCGAGTTGGAATGTTGGGACAATGACAGGCAGGGGAAGGGAGTTAGCAGATATGTGTAAAAGAAGAAGAATAAATATAGCTTGTTTGCAAGAGACGAAATGGAAGGGATCGAAAGCTCGAGAAATTGGAGAAGGATATAAATTTTACTATTGTGGAAGTGATGGTAAGAGGAATGGAGTGGGGATTGTCCTAGATAGTGAACTGAAAAATTGTGTTACGTATGTAAATAGATTGAATGACAGAGTGATTGTGGTAAAATTAATGATAGGAGATCTGGTTATGAATGTAGTGAGTGTTTATGCGCCCCAGTCTGGATGTGATGAGAGTATTAAAGATCAGTTTTGGAAAGACTTTGACTCTGTTGTGATAGATATCCCTGTGAATGAGGAATTATATGTGGGAGGTGATTTTAATGGGCATGTTGGTAGAATGGGTACTGGGTATGAGAGAGTACACGGTGGCTGGGGGTTGGGGGTAAAAAACTTCGAGGGAGAATCTTATTAGACGCATCCATGGCATATGATTTGGCAATTACAAATACATTTTTCCAAAAGACAAACGAACATTTGATAACTTATAAAAGTGGCGGTAGGGCAACACAAATAGATTATATTCTTACAAGAAGGGGTAAATTAAATTCAGTCAAAAATTGTAAAATTATACCGGGGGAACATATAACAAGTCAACACCGACTGCTAGTAGCGGAATTCAAAATTAAAATGAATTTCAAAAAGTACAAACAAAAATCTTCCAGCAAAATAAAATGGAGTATGCTAGAGAAGGATGAATGTGCAAAAGAGTTTTGTAAGCATGTGGTGGATAAAATGATAGAAATGAAAGATATGGCAGGAATGACAGTAAATGATAGTTGGAATGAAATGGCCAGTTGTATTAGAGGGGTGGCGAAAAGTGTGCTAGGAGAGTCGAAAGGTAAAGGGAAAATTGAAAGGGAAACTTGGTGGTGGAGTGCGAATGTGAGAGAGGCTTTGAAAGAAAAGAAGAAAGCATTTAAGGAATGGCAAGCCGTGGATGAGAATGATAAAGATTTGAAAGAGAGTAAAAGAGAAGTATATAAGGAGTGTAAGCGATGTGCAAAAAAAACAATTGCAATTGCTCGGGCACAGGCGCAAAACAAATTATATGAATCTCTGGGCAGCCCGCCAGGACAAAAACATTTGTTCCGCATAGCAAGAGAGAGAGAAAGAAGTGGAAGAGACATAAACAATATTAGATGTATAAAAGACGATGTAGGAAAGGTATTGATGAATGACGATGATATTAAAAGGCGATGGAAGGGATATTTTGAAAAACTGATGAACGAAGAGAATGTTTGGAGTGGAGTGTTGGATAACATGCCAATTAATATTGGTATGGTGAAAGAGATTAGTGTGGATGAAGTGAAGAAGGCAGTGCAAGGTATGAAGAATGGTAAGGCCGTTGGGCCGGATGGAATACCAGTGGAAGTATGGAAGCTGCTAAAGTCGGATGGATGGGTGTGGCTGACTTTATTCTTCAACAAGTTGTTACAGGAAGAGATAATCCCAGACGAGTGGTGCGGTAGTGAACTAGTGCCAGTTTATAAAAACAAGGGGGATGTGCAGGACTGTAACAACTATAGAGGAATAAAGCTCATGTCACACAGTATGAAAGCTTGGGAAAGAATGATAGATGCAAGAATCAGAGAAGAAAGTGAGGTATCTCGGAACCAATTCGGATTTACGCCGGGTCGGGGGACTACGGACGCCATTTTTGCCATTCGCCAATTATGCGAGAAATTTAGGCGCGTGCATAAGAACCTGCACATGGTGTTCGTAGACCTCGAAAGGCATATGATAGGGTTCCGAGGAATGTTTTGTGGTGGGCTTTGAAAGTGAAAGGAGTGCCTGGGAAATACCTGCAGCTTATTCAGGCTATGTACTGGCGAGCCAGTACCTACGTCCGGTCCGCTGCTGGCGATAGTGACAGGTTCGGTGTCTCGGTGGGCTTACACCAGGGGTCGGCTTTAAGCCCGTATCTGTTCCTCCTGGTAATGGATGCTTTGACATTAAACATACAGGAGGAGGCACCCTGGTGTATGCTTTATGCCGATGACATCGTGCTTGTCGGGGAGGATGAATGCGAGGTACAGAGCAGGTTGGAAGAATGGCGAGTTAAATTGGAGGGAGCTGGTCTTAAAATCAGCAGGACCAAAACAGAACATTTATTTTGCGATTTTGGCGGTCCGACCAGCTTCTCTCCAATCGCCTTAAATGGTGTGCCTCTACCAACCTGCTCCGATTTTAAGTACCTCGGTTCTCTAGTCCAGTCCGACGGTGGCGTTGACCGGGACGTGAAAAGCCGAATAAATGCAGGTTGGATGAAATGGCGACAGGTTACTGGTGTGACTTGTGATCCAAGAATGCCTCTTAAGCTTAAGGGACAGATCTACAAGTCCATCATTAGACCTGTCGTATTGTATGGATCTGAATGTTGGGCCACCAAAGTTGCGGATGAAAGGAGATTGCATGTGGCTGAGATGCGTATGTTAAGATGGATGTGTGGTGTGACAAGAATGGATAAAGTTAAGAATGTGTATATTAGAGGAAGTTTGAAAGTAGCGCCAGTGGTGGAGAAATTGAGAAGCAAAAGGTTAGCGTGGTATGGACATGTTATGCGACGAGACGATGGGGACATAAACCAGAAAGTGTTAAAAATGAATGTGGATGGCTACAAAGGAAGAGGAAGACCGAAGAAAGTATGGATGGATTGTGTGAAAGAGGATATGCTTAAGAAAGGAGTGGATTCAGATATGACGGCTGATAGAGATGTATGGAAGAGTAGCACATACTGTGCCGACCCTCCATAAGGGATAAGGGCAAGTTGATGATGATGATGGTAATAATAGAGTACATCTTTACAGATCGAACAGATTGGCATAGTTATTACAAAGACAGAAATTATATATACCTGTCGCTCGCGACTTCGCCCGCGTGAAATTAAAAAATATAGCCTATATTACTCACAGATACCTTTCTAACGGTAAAGAATTTTTAAAATCGACCCAGTAGTTTTTGAGTTATTTCAATACATACAAAAATACAAATCTTTCCTTTATATTATTAGTATAATAATAGATATTCTCTTAGTCTTAATTTTTTTGTGTATATACATTTATGAATATAATTTATTTGTTTAGGATGGCATATGGATTTATAAAGATTCAACTTCTTTACAATATGAATTTGATTTCATCATTTCGAAATTTAAAACGGTTGAATTAAAGTTAGTTAATTAATAAAACTATGTAGAACTTATATTGTTATGTTATCGCTAATAATGTTCTTTAGTGTAGATTTATTACGGGTAATCTACACTAAGCAAATGTTTAAATAACTGTTATACGTATCTAAGTAGCAGTAAAATGTTCGTGTTAAATCTATCAGCGATATGCCAGAGTGTAGCAATAATTGACGTTACAAAATATGGACACGTTGATGCAGACAGGTCAATGAACTCTACCACTACTGGGTCAAGCCACGTGCATTAGAAAACTACTCACAAGATTAATAATTATAGAATATTTATAAACTATTAATATAAAAATTAGTGCCAGTGTTCATTGAAAAACAAAAGATTAGCGTGGTATGGACATTTAAGCTGAGAGATGAAGGGCGTCGAAAACAATGATATTGAAAATGGATGGATGTCTTCAAACATAAAAGAAAGCCGAAGAAATTATGGGAGCATTGTATAAACGATATGTACATTGATATCATTTGTTAAATCAAACCTTTTTACTTATGTACACAACTCTGTTTTACTTCTTTAATTGACACTTATATATTCGATGTCAGTCTCGCTATAAAATAAAATGTTTTAAAATCTAAACAAACTTTTAACTATCGTTTGATTTAAATCCACATCATTATTTTTCATTGTTATTACTTCTTTTTTCAGTTTAGGCGAAAAACATTTTTATTACATGTAAGCATTGCTAGAAGTATTTACTTAAAAAAAAATTCAAACTAGTATTGAAGTTTGTAATCGTTTTAAGTTTTTGTTTTAATTATTTACGCTTTCTGATATCTTAACTGAACGATGATGTGAGTTGTAGTTAATCAAAAATTGTCAAACAAAAAAGCCGGTTACACACCTTCGGCTCTAACTGAACTGTAATATTGTACAAGAAACGTAAGTGTGTAGCTGGTTTAACGAAATTTTCAACCAGATCTATGTAATTATGTCTTATGTTACATTTTGAAGCGTGAAACTTTGCAGCGAATAAGAAACCTCTGTAATGATAACTTTATGTATCTGATTTAAACGTTGTCTGTTCAAGACAAGGTTTCGAGGTTTAATTACAAATTTAAATTAGGCTAAGATATTATATTTTATGGCTAAAAGATACCAATCTTTTATACATTATACCAATAACTCGTTTTAATTGAACGCCTAAATTATGTAGACGAAGGAAAGTGAAATTGCATAAAAACGGGCATTACGTTATTTATTTTTTTCAGTTATCTTAAAATTGTGTTAAGTGTAATGATTTTTTAAATATGTTAGAAATTATATAATAACTAGCTGTTCTCGTGCGGCTTCATCCGCATGAAATTATGAAAATTTTATTTTATTGTTTACATTTGTCAAATTATCAATAGCAAATGTCAAAATGATATGACATGACAAACTCTAGCAATCTTGCTTTCTTGATGTTGGCAGCAACTTATGCTCTCTTTCCCACATTAGGGTTTTAACCAAAATATCTACCCCCTAAGTTTAATGGCGAGAAAATGTATAGCCTAAAGCGTGACGTAAGTGTAGGGCTTTTTATTAAAAAAAGAATTATTCAAAAATATGCTGTAATTGCTGACATCTTAGGCAACAAAGAAGTGTGTGTTTACGCTTTATTATAATAGTATAGATATGTATATGTAATTCTTTCTATTGATGTGCTATGAGGTTGTATCGTGAAAAGGGGTTAATATTTCTTGTTTATTTATTAACTAGCCTTTTCCCGCGACTCCGTTCGCATGGAATTAAAAAAAAAACTACTCACTTTTGGCCAAAACTGCTTTTGGCTACAATCTCTAACAAACATCCATCTATCCATCCATCTAAACTTTCGCATTTATAATATTAGTATGATTTGGAGTTATAAATTAACTTGCAACCAAAGTAATAATTTACTTTTGCTTACGTTTTGTCACCAGCTAACACTTCATATTTCGTTGTCGTTGTTATTTAGAATGCACCTAGCACGCTTCCCAATAACGTTAATTTTATTCGCATATTAAACACGGTAGAACTAACTCTGAATACAGAACAATAAAGTTGTATATGAGCGCAGTATTGTGTATTGTTTGTTGCCTGATGTGCCGCCATATTTTGACAGACAGTACTCCAGTTCAATTGATTCTCTTTTCAGTGTTAGTTGTGACTAACACTGTGGTGTGTTCTAGCCCTTATTAATTGTACGATATATGATAAATACTAGCTTTCGCCCGCGACTCCGTCGGCGTGGAATTAAAAAAAAAGGAGCCTACATATGTATTCTTCCAGACTATCCTCTACATCAATGCTAAATTTCATCCATATCCATTCAGCCCTTTAGGCTACAAACTCTAACAAAGATCCATCCATCCATCTACATCTAAACACATTTCTAATATTAGTATGATATGAATATAACAAAAAGCCACGAAATTTAATAACCTCAAAACTATTTGCAGTTTTGATTTCTATAATAAAATGATTTTCTCCACTCACGTAATTTCGAAGACACGTCTTATCTCTGGCGACCAAGGATCCCGCTTGCAAAACAACTCCGGCGCCGTGGAGCGGATGGTGAAGAAGAAGTCGATGGTGCGTTTTGCACGCTCCAAGCTGAAGCCGCAACTGGTAAAGAATCGACGGAGCAGCACATCCTCTGAAAATAAAACAACCAATATTATAATACTTCTATACTTCTATACTAATATAATAAATCGTAAACACACACTGTAGTTATGTAGGATGTCAGCAAATACAGTATGTTTTTAAATATTTATTTATCCCTACACTTACTTCATGCTTTTTTTTATATTTGTTAAGCGCTTGCTTGACCACGATCCCACCTGAAGGAAGTGACGATGCAGTCGAAAGATGGTACGCGCTAGCCTAATAAATAGCTGTTCACTCTCCTTTTGAAGGCCCCCACGTCATATTTGGACGGGAAAACTGATGCCGGCAACATGTTCCAATCCTTTGCAGTACGCACAAGGAACGATGATTGAAACTTTTAACATGCTTTACTATATTTACACGCTATTAAATTTAGGGAGGAAATCATTTGGAAAATACCGTCATACGGGAAAGGGACAAAAACTACAAGCTGACAACATCAAGGAAACAAAGTTGCCATGATAACGGTAATTGTTATCCAATGTCAAAGCCCTCCGTTGTTATTTGTGCACTTGAATTGTGACAATTTAGAATTTCACAAATGGAAACAATAAAATAAAGTTTTTATAATTTCATGCGGATGAAACCGCACGGGAACAGCTCGTCCAGAATAAAACAGGAATAGGAATAAAACAAACTCGATATTGCAAAAGGAAAACCAGCTAATATCTTAATAGAAAAATAGGTAAAACTTAAAATAATTCTTGGAAATCAGTAGCGTTTAATGCAGGACCGATGCATAGAATGGTGTTATACAAATTGTATAATTCATTCGGAAACCTCTATATCTAATTTAGGCTATTGTTCATTAGCTATCTCGTCAATCCTTAATATATGCTTTATTCTCAATGACATAGGATTGTTTATGAAACGCACTAACTTTAGTGATGAAAATAATAAAACGTATTATTTTAAGATAAAATCCTTTAATTTTAATATTTATTTATCCCTACACTTACTTCATGCTTTTTTTTATATTTGTTAAGCGCTTGCTTGACCACGATCCCATCTGAAGGAAGTGACGATGCAGTCGAAAGATGGTACGCGCTAGCCTACTAGATAGCTGTTTACTCACTTTTGAAGGCCCCCACGTCATATTTGGACGAGAAAACTGATGCCGGCAACATGTTCCAATCCTTTGCAGTACGCACAAGGAACGATGATTGAAACTTTTAACATGCTTTACTATATTTACACGCTATTAAATTTAGGGAGGAAATCATTTGGAAAATACCGTCATACGGGAAAGGGACAAAAACTACAAGCTGACAACATCAAGGAAACAAAGTTGCCATGATAACGGTAATTGTTATCCAATGTCAAAGCCCTCCGTTGTTATTTGTGCACTTGAATTGTGACAATTTAGAATTTCACAAATGGAAACAATAAAATAAAGTTTTTATAATTTCATACGGATGAAACCGCACGGGAACAGCTCGTCAAGAATAAAACAGGAATAGGAATAAAACAAACTCGATATTGCAAAAGGAAAACCAGCTAATATTTTAATAGAAAAATAGGTAAAATTTAAAATAATTCTTGGAAATCAGTGGCGTTTATGCAGGACCGATGCATAGAATGGTGTTATACAATTGTATAATTCATTCGGAAACCTCTATATCTAATTTAGGCTATTGTTCATTAGCTATCTCGTCAATCCTTAATATATGCTTTATTCTCAATGACATAGGATTGTTTATGAAACGCACTAACTTTAGTGATGAAAATAATAAAAACAACCAATATTACTTCTATACTAATATAATAAATCGTAAACACACACTGTAGTTATGTAGGATGTCAGCAAATACAGTATGTTTTTAAATATTTATTTATCCCTACACTTACTTCATGCTTTTTTTTATATTTGTTAAGCGCTTGCTTGACCACGATCCCACCTGAAGGAAGTGACGATGCAGTCGAAAGATGGTACGCGCTAGCCTAATAAATAGCTGTTCACTCTCCTTTTGAAGGCCCCCACGTCATATTTGGACGGGAAAACGGATGCCGGCAACATGTTCCAATCCTTTGCAGTACGCACAAGGAACGATGATTGAAACTTTTAACATGCTTTACTATATTTACACGCTATTAAATTTAGGGAGGAAATCATTTGGAAAATACCGTCATACGGGAAAGGGACAAAAACTACAAGCTGACAACATCAAGGAAATAAAGTTGCCATGATAACGGTAATTGTTATCCAATGTCAAAGCCCTCCGTTGTTATTTGTGCACTTGAATTGTGACAATTTAGAATTTCACAAATGGAAACAATAAAATAAAGTTTTTATAATCGATATTGCAAAAGGAAAACCAGCTAATATCTTAATAGAAAAATAGGTAAAACTTAAAATAATTCTTGGAAATCAGTGGCGTTTAATGCAGGACCGATGCATAGAATGGTGTTATACAAATTGTATAATTCATTCGGAAACCTCTATATCTAATTTAGGCTATTGTTCATTAGCTATCTCGTCAATTCTTAATATATGCTTTATTCTCAATGACATAGGATTGTTTATGAAACGCACTAACTTTAGTGATGAAAATAATAAAACGTATTATTTTAAGATAAAATTCTTTAATTTTAATATTTTAGTAATTACAGTGGCGAGTGGTTTTTATTACGTAACAGAATATGGACAACATTTTTGCAGCACCGCAAAGTGCAATAGAGCAGCGTTACAACAGATTATCGTAACCGCACATACGCGGGTGCAACAGCTCCTTTCGCTGACATTAATTCAGTTCATTGAATTATAAATCTGATTAAAACATCATTACTAGAAGGGAGCTAATTAGTCTGTTTATTATGAGAATGCTATACTAAGCTAAGTAAGCAATACACTGAGAGCAAAACAGAGCATATCTACTCACCAACGTCGTGCGGTAGATGAGGTTGCTTGCTAAGCCAATCTTTAATGGCGACTATGTCTTTGTTGTGTTCTACTTCTTGGTCAGGCATGATGCTGTAAAGAATAGATAAGATTAATGAAAAAAAATTACCAAACAAAGTACATTTTCGTAACCGACATGCACTAATCTATGTATCATTTAAAATCGAATAACAAGTATTATAATTTTCCAGTCCGTATAATGATCCGTATAATCCGTTTAATAATCTATACTATATATACTTCTATACTATTATAATAAAGCGTAGACACACACTTATTTGTTGCCTAAGATGTCAGCAATTACAGCATATTTTTGAATAATTCTTTTTTTAATAAAAAGCCCTACACTTACGTCATGCTTTAGGCTATATATTTTCACGCCATTAAACTTAGGGGGTAAATATTTTGGATAAAAACCCTAATGTGGAAGAGAGACCATAAGTTGCTGCCAACATCAAGAAAGAAAGATTGGATTGGATAAGGTTTGTCAAGTCATGTCATGCCATTTTGACATTTGCTATTAATAATTTGACAAATGTAAAAAATAAAATAAAATTTTCATAATTCCTCGCGGATGAATCCGCACGCGAACAGCTAGTAAATAATAATAAATTTTAATATCAAGAGATGTTTTAGCATTAAATATTTTTAATTCCCTATATTTATACTTGTTAACGTAGAAACATATCTTGTCATATTTTAACTGTCAACCGGTCTCTGATATACAATATTAATCTAACCAGTTATATTCTCCAACTAGTTTGAATCACGTGTAGTCAACTGCACGTTTTACCTACTAACATAAATAACGATTATATATAAACCTGATACTTGTATGTTAGGTTAGCAAACATACTCGTATAACTAACGAGTTAAACTTGTGCTCGGCTTCCATTAGTAAGAACATAATTCACATATTTTCATTCAGGATTACACACAGTTCATTTCCCTTTCACAAATTTGGCTAAAAACATCAATAGAGACAAAAGGCGTGAAATATCTTAATTTTTATTTACACAATGTATTATTATTTGAGTATACAACGCAAATATAATTTCCGTTGTCTTATTTGCGAGCAAACACAGTTGGTATTGTTGACAAAACACTAAATGCAAACAATAGGATGCCTGCTAAGTGAATGGATGGTAATTTACACATTGTTTGTAATTAAATTGAATGTTATGGATTGAATGGATAGAGATATTATCCGCAGAGTGCATTGTAGACTGTCGAATAGGTAGAATATATACAAGATAAGGTCTGTTTAAGTAATCAGTAGAGTATAGCTGGGGAAAAATATGATAAGTGTAACGTCTTCAAAGATGTTTAATGATGGCTGTGACATATCATACATGTATAACAAAATTAATAAGGTCTACATCAGTCGTTAAAAAAGCTGCTCGAGCGAGAAACTAACGATGTCCCAAAATGAAAAGCAAAAGAACAACCGGTTCTAATCGTGATCATCAGATAAGTGAACCACGAGTATAGTACTGTTCAAATTTTATGGCGGCTCCAAACACGCAGTACAGAACACAATTTTAGGTTATGACAGGATGTATGTTACTTATATTGACGCATATTGTTATTATTATATTGTATTAAAACAAAGTGTCGCAGAAGTCGTAACCAACTGTTACAATAACTACATAAGTATCGTTAGCAATGACCTTCTACTTCGGAGAGTTACCTATTCTCGAGTTTTTCCTTATCCGTATATCTGTCACAATCATGACGCACATAAATAGATCAGGCTCAAGACTAGCCCGTAATTAATATACTGAGATATAAATATATCAATTTTATAGTCACCGAAAGAATCAGTTAACATATTTCACTTACGAAAGAAGCGAAAGAAATTCACATGACATTTCTATGTGTAACATATTATGGTGATAATTATTAATTACATGAAAAATAAATTTTATTTGCTTTAACATATTAATAACGTAATAGTTACCAACATCCTGGTATTGTGATAAATGGTACATTAAAAACATACAAATGTATATTTTTAACAAAGCAAAAAACCTAAACACTTTTGAACTCTTGTTAATCTTTGAAGAAACTTTTTTGTCCATATTTGTTATACGTCAATCGTACTGTTATAAACTCTCAAGTTTGATAACAAAAAAAAAACAATAACAGAAAACAAAAAAAGCAAATCTCGCTGCTGTGATAATAGTTTAAATTATTTATGCTGCATTAAACGTATACATATGTGTGTATAGAAAAGTAGTATTGAATTAAATTGAGGCATATCGGTAATTACCAAGAATTTTTTTTTTAAATTTCATCTGCAATCAGTCTTTAAAACTGTAAGCAAATGAGAGGAAAGATTGGAATTTTAGAATGTTTTCTCCATCGAGAAACTTCTTCTTTTACAGAAGACCCTGACTGATCCTATTGTTACATAATAGTGGCCCGTTTGAGTCTCCTTTTATGGCCACATTTGGGTAAGACTGCAACCAAGGGGTAAGACTGCAACCAAGAAATTAAATCTAGAAACGGTAGCTGTGGGAGACAGTCCCAACTGTTTGTTGAAACACCTATATAAAAACAACTAAATCATTCAATGAAATGGACTGGGACATCGTTTTTACAAGTGCTTTGGCAGTGAAAACCCACGGGAATACAACTATATCTTGTTATGCAGGAAGGTCAATATTACGCAAACAGTCGCGCGTACGTGCCATCGCAGCGACATCTCTGAATACAAATTGCATTTAATTGTATTTGAAAACCTTAAAGAAACAATGTTACTAATGAATTGTTTTCGGAAAACGATCGTGTTTCGAGTATTCAAATACGCCTGTGTTGGTCATATTTTAATTGAAGTTACGTTGTATCTGAAAGTTTTTACACGATTTTTTTCAATAAGTAATAACAAATTTTAGTCGTCGCGAAATTACTTTGTTGACACAATCCAACCATCTCAAGAATGCATTTACTATAACAAAGTACTAGAAGATTATGTACTCAAGGTCTTGTCTTAAAGGCATAACATCTTTTAAAACTAAAAGATACAATCAATGTACTTATGTTTGTACGTCATAAAAAACCCAACTGGTTTTAACGTAAGTAAGAAATCTTCTGGTTTCATTCGACTTGAAATGTCGATTGCGCAATATCAAAATTATTATTTAAAGATTAAAGAAAAACAAATGAACCCAAGTTTTATTGTTTTGAAGAACATTAATTTTTTTTGATGAGAAAATATTTCCTTTTATCCCCTGAATAAAAATATGTTTTTTTCATAAGTTTGGATGCGACGCAGTAACCAGTAATTATGAATTTAATTGTAATTAAGAATTAAATTAAATGGCCAAAGGTTCTTCAACGTCATTTTAAAGTCGTATGAAACAAGGATAAATAAAGGGCGTGTGGGTAATGACCTTGTTAAAAAAGGCTTTTTAAGTCATGTCTACCAACTTATTAAGTTCATAGAGTAAATGTGTCGAGAAACTCTGATAAATGAGATAGTGATTTTATTTTACTTTTATAAGTAGCTGTTGCTCGCGACTTCGCCCCCGTGAAATTAAAAAAAAATGTAAAATAAAGCATATGTTACTCAGTGATAACATAGCTTTTTAATGCAGAAAATTATTTTGAAATCGGCCCAGTAGTTTTTGAAATTCAATACATACAAAATACATTTCTTTCCTCTTTATAACATTAGTATAGATAAAAAGTTTAGAATAATAGACGAAGCATACTGAATATAAATAGTAAGAGTAAATAAAATAGTAAGTAACAACAATTCCCCCTAACCGTGCTTGTTAGTTCATTGTTGTCTACATAGCTTTTGTGAAAACTAAACAAATATTCATAGTAACGTAAACTTTGCAAGGTCATTTACATTGTTATTACTATGAATAAAAGGAGCATGTCCCTAAAGTTTTCTTAAAATATAAAATGTTGGCAATAGAGAATTAGGATTGGTTCTTCGGCATTACATTAATCAGAACAAACGAAGAATACTCTACTTCATGACAGTCTTTTTTTATATGACAAGGTGGCAAATCAGACAGCTACCTGAATTCGTCGATATAGCGAAGAGACTGCTGAACATAGACGTGCAATTGAAGATGTGTTGCCTACCGTTAATCGAAGAAGGAGGAGACACAGATAAAGAGAATATTTCCTATTCCTGTGCGTCTTCTTTACCGTCAAATGAATGTTCCTTTACCATCCTTACACGGGAATGAAGACTAAAGTTAGGCCTCCGTCACGCACACTCATCAACTAATTGTTTCCACTTTACGCCTGTCTTCTGTGTGGTTGTGGTATTTCACATATTGAACAACATTTCCAGACTTTGGCATATTTTGACAGCTTATAAGGTTCGTAAGGTTTATAAACCAACAAGATTCCTAGTTTGATGGTGACATATACATAGTTTAACAATATAGGCCGTAGTTTTAATATTCAAGAGTTGTTACAGTGCGTCAGGCAACCTTTTTGCACGGTATGAGTAAATGTAATACAGGATATTTCGTTAAAATACGACTCTTGCGCACATATCGAGCAAGGATTGATGTAGTTACGAAAATTTATTGAACGTACGAATAATTTTAATTATCAGTCCAACATGAGTTTTAATTATTAATCAAAAATTACTAAATATCGGTAACATATGACCCTACAGAAATTTTATTCGTTTACTTTTATACAGATAGAATTTTTAAGTATTTTAAGACTGGAATTGTATTAAATTTATTACAATTTGCTTTAGCTTTGAGTCATAAAAAATAATTACTAGAATTAAACAGTATAATATCAGGTAATATTATATCTTGCAAATGCGCAAAATATTTTTTGGCAATATAAAAAAAAATGAAAAGGAATGGTTACACAATTATCTTTGTAAAATTATAAAATAAAAATTTAAACTCACGATTTAATTCAATGAACACGAGATTAAAATCGCACAGTTACATGCACTGACATCAAAATACTTTTTTTTTTTAAATCAAAAAGCGCGCGCATGCGTCGGTTGACCGCGAGAAACTAGCCAGTATTATGGCGTACCACATTCACTTATTGAAAAGTCCGTTCGCAATCGCATACAACAATTTTTAATCTGGAACACAAGACATAAACATGCTAAACGTCCAGAAAACCACTGATTTTGCAACAGAATTATTTAATGAAGAAATTATTCCCAACTTTTTATTTTGTCCAAAACATTGGCATAGTTAAATTGAATAAAAAAATGAATTCGATATTTAAAATATCTGAAATTGAAATGTAAAACTTAAAAAATACTTCTAGCTATCTGACATCATAAAATCGCCTTGATTATTACCAAATCTGAACACAACTTGATTCTTTAATGAGGTCATGAACCTCAGATTTAAGAAAAAAGATATCCTATCATATCTTTTTACTGTGTTTACTGTGTTATCTGTGATACTGGGTATAGTATTAATTCTATTACTAATTTTTATTTAAAATTACTTAGTTACTCATTATTTTGTAATTAATCATTAAATGGTTCTTTTTTGATTATCACAAAATCATATTCAGATATAATTTGTATGATATACAGATTTTAAAGCTTAACTTCTTCCCTAAAACACAATTTGCTGACAGTTTGTATTATGGTTAGTTTCGATGTCATTAGTTAAGATACATTCGTTGATTACAAAATTATAGTTAAATAAAAAGAATGATCTCAATAAATAACTACAATAATATTAAGTTTATAAACATGTACAAGAGTTTTTAATGATTTTTGTCTACATATTTTTGAGTCTCATAATTAAATTGTTAAAATTATTGTTTTCATGTTTACTGCATTAAAAATAATAAATCATTTGTAATCTAGTACTTCTGTTTAGGGAAGATGTCATATATCAGATGAAACCTCTCCCTTTCTCCTCTCTGACTCTGTAAAATAGTAATTTCCTCTATAAAGTACTCTAACAAAAGATTTTAATTATGCAACGTTTTGTTAACGAGCACTAGTGGGCTATATTTTATAAAATACTCAAGAGTTTATATATGCGATATTGCCTCACTCTACAAACATAATAAAGCTTAAAAGCGATGCATAAACCTCTGTGTAGAAAGTGAGGCGCTTTGGATAGACACGAAAAACTTTTGATTGCGTTTTTTGTACCTTTGTATCTGCGAGGAGGGAACATGCACTGAAAAACATAAAATTAGACTACACTTTTGTGTGGAAATATTTGTTCCACCAGCTTTATTTGATTTTGGTGCAGATGAAACTTTTAATAGCTTAGTTTTTGGTGGTCATAAAAAAGTAGAAAAGCTAATACCTTATTCCTCTGTCGATATTCGAATATTAACCGATAGTTTTCTTTAATTTTTAAGAATGACATAATATTTGTAACCAACATCCGAAAAGGTTCTCAATTCATTTGTGTTATACTGCAGAAAAAAATAGCTCCTGGCCGATTTTGATTGTTCATAACATTTTACGATCAGTTTCACAAGATGGTCGCCCTACCAATGCTCGGTGTTCGTCATGGGCAATGAGCAAGCCTACAAGTATGTACTAGATCAAATATAAATATTCAAAATTAAGTATTACGGGGTGAAATGATTGATACTTTTTGAACGATCAAAGTACTGGCCGTTAGTAATTTTGAGTACTGGCGGAATGTGCATCATGTAAGATGTCAAGGCGACGATCGAATGACTGATGACAGTTGTCATTGAATGGTGGAATGATGCATTTCGCTGTTATAAATGTTTGCAATCCTACTAGTTAAATCATATTGTGCAGTTTTCAATTAAGATGGTGGTCAACTAAGGATGGTGTTTCTAATGTTACGCGATTGTTATTTCATTATCGACGACATACGCACGCCTACAATGGAAGATCGTTACCGTGTGTATAATTTTGTTTCATTATGTTAATTAAAATACCGATGAATATGTGTATTCCATACAATATTACCTTAACGTTATAAATTATCTTGTACACGAAAGATGACAAGGATAATGCTGTAATTACACGTTTAACAAAGTGATTAAATTGTACCAAACGGGGCGAGTACCTTCATTACTTTCTCAAGTGTGTCGACAGCATGTTATGTTATTAACGTATTCATTAACCGTGCGTTTCCACTGACAGACGCTTTTAGAAAAAACAAAATACGGTATCTTTGTTTTTCCAAAGAGAATAAGAGGGTTAATTAAATGTGTAGCTTGGTTGTTTAAGTATTTCTAGCGGTCGAAATTCAACAATTCATGACCAAAGTTTTTTTTATTAAAAGTTTTTAGTGACTGCTTATTTATGATTTGTAAATGTATGCTGCACATGTTAAGCTGTTGCTCCCGAGATCGCCCACGTGAAATTAAAAAAAAAGTAAAAATATAGTATAGTATATAAAAATATACTCAGTGATAACAGAGCTTTTTAATGGTGCAAGAATTTTTGAAATCGGTACGGTAGTTTTTAAGTTATGTCAATACATAAAAAAATCCAAAAATACAAATCTTTCCTCTTTATATTAGTTTAGATATAGAAGTATAGATGTTCATGTTAGCATAACATTATTTGGAACTAACGTTTTCCAGACTTTACCCAGTCTGAGCTAACCGAGACGAGCTGAGACCAACTGTAACTCAATTAAAGACTTCCACCGGGGGTGCGCTTCTAAACTCAGTTACACTTAAAGCAGTGTAATTATGTACCTTTAAGATATAATAAAAAAATGCATTGAATTATTATCCAACTGCCACAGTCAGATTCAATTTATAGTCACTTGAACATTCGCTTATAAAAGGTATGTATCTTGTTAACGAATGTTTTAAGACAAAGAACTATTCTAGCCTAATCTAACTCAAATTACGCAGAGCATCATTGAACTGAGAAATAATCGTAAATTAAGTTTATTAATCTTAATTAAACCGTCTATAAATTGACTAAAATACTACTGATAATAAACCACTGTAGTGTCAAACACAATACAAATAGTACATACATTTTTGATTGGACAATGTCCGCTACTCTGTCCGCGTGGAATTTAGAAATAACTTAATTATTATCATATAAGTTACTAGCTGTTGCTCGCGACTTTGTTCGCGTAAAATTTAAACATATAGATATGTTACTCAGCGGTAACGTAGCTTTTTAATGGTGAAAGAATTTTTGAAATCGGTCCAGTAGTTTTTAAGTTATTTCAATACATACAAAAATTTAAAAATACAAATCTTTCCTCTTCATAATATTAGTATAGATTTGAGTTTGCAATGTATCTCGGTTCCTAATTTCTGATTCGTTCTGTCCTTCCTGGAGATAGACAACAAACCTTTAATTATCCAAACATTCGTATATATTCATATTCATATCATATTTATTAATAAGATTTAGGGCCTGTCCCACCACTGGCTGATAGAGGATCAGGTGGCTTAAAAATGACGTCACTGTCAGATAAGGTAACAAAATCCGATATTTCCATCACATATTTTATACGTTGGATTGTTATCAGACAATTTACAATTTTGTGGGACTGGCTCTTAAATGAGCGTCAAATTAATTTACTTACTTCGTAAATATTGAATATTTTATGATCAGTGTACATTTGCTATTACAACAGGAGCCTATACAATCGTTTTAAATTTCTAGTTCAAAACAATTCCATTGGTTTCTGTTTCATCGAAATAAATTAATTAAAGCATGGTCCATTTGAATGGAATTATTTAATTAATAATTTATACAGAATTATTTCTTTACTGAGAATTAATTAACACAGAATTAATGTTATTTAACTGTAGCCATTCAGTGAGCATATATTTTACTACAATGTTGTCCAAAAAATTTAATTTCATAAGAGTTTAACCAACTTCCGGAGTTGTTGGTGAATATATTTTTGTTAAATATGAGCTAGTTTAATGAAATCAAAATACATGCATAAAAATGGCGAGAAATTTATAAAATATACTCATAGATAAAAAGGCATAAGGAAAAAAGTTTTCGAGCCGTAGATCTTATCTGAAATGGGCAACGGACTAAAAATGTCTTGAAGATTTATTCAAATACTCGAGACTTAAATTATGATCATGCTTTATGTTATGATGAATGACTTCGCAAAATTCAAAGCGAATTTATTTACTTTTGATTTTAATATCGTATTTTACGAAGAAAACTTCTTAAGTAAAATTATATTTAGAAATATGAAATTCTTCAAAAGATATTATTAGCTTGTCCTATGAGAAAAACATATTTTGACGACATTTATTTTGCCCGTTTTTAAAATTTCCGTACGAAGTGATCTTCTCAATTTTTTATTCTTTAGCTGAAATGTTTCTTAAAATACTCAGCCACATCATAAAGAAGCCACTTCCAAAATGTAGCCACGGCATCTATACCAATTTCACTGTTGCTGCTTGCGTAGCACAGCTTGTCGAGATAGTAAAATATGGGTTTAAGTCGTTAGCGGGAGTTAAACCCACTAAAAGCAAAGCTAGAATTTATTAGACTGGGAAGACCTAGACTAGGTCACCTAGTGTGCTTTATGCCGTTGCCTAAATGCTTAGGCAATGAATAGTTTTTAAAGATGTCGAGATATAAAAATATGAGAGGTTTTATTATATGAACCTTTGCACACACTTAACCCATTTGCGGTTGAAGCGCTTTTTATGTTGAAGCTACGTTCATTCATCGCATGCTAATTGGTGAACAAATTACATTTAAATAATTAACATTTTTTTTGTCATATGTGGATTTACTTATGTTTAAATAATAAAGGGTAATAAAATAAAACTATTTAAAAATCCGGTTCTGTTGACTCATAAATAAAATCGAATTATGTTGAAATCACGAGGTGGTTTAAAAGTAACGGTAGTTTTGTGTTTATATCATAGCAAATATTAAATTGTATTCTAAGAAAACTAAGAACCTCAACTGAAAATGGTGTTAACAGTCTTATTTAAAGAAACATGTTATTTTACAATCCCATGATAAAGGTCCGTTAAAAATGTACATCAGTTGGACATAATGATCGCCAACCACCACTAGATGGCGCTAAACAGAGAAGTGTGGTCCGAATATTGTTTACGAAGCTATTTTCGTGAAAGTTCTAAATCTGTTGTGTTAGTGAAGCTAGGAAAGTAATTCGTCCTTTGTCCGCATTCCGACGTCCGCTCCGACGAGAACTTTTCTTATCTAAAAGTATTTGCTGGACACGACCTTCTAGAAAAGTTTACTGATATAGGTACCCAGAGTACTATCGATTATTTCACAAAGAATATTAAAATTATAATTATATTGTTACATTACGAAAAAAAAAATATAGTTAGATTTAGTTCTACTGCCTTTTTTACATTTAATAAGAATTCAGTAAGCGCACGCTATAACAATGTAAAATGCACCGTAAAATTAAATGAATTCCTCGACGCGACACTACCGCTACCGCCATTCCCTGCGGCGGAAACTCATTCCGCTTATCGGACAACTTCATAACATTAATCTAAATGTAGTTTAAAATTTTGGGGCTAATAAATTTAATGAGTTTTAAAATCTCCTACTCGAAAAAAATAGCATAAAAAATATCCCACCACATTGCTTGATAGTTTTTAAATCTCCTAGACGGAAACAATAGCAAAAAAACCTATAAACGCCAAAAGTGTAAATATTACAAAGTTTATTAAAACCGAGTAAGTTATATAGGAACGAATATTTTCTTTAGTTCTATACAAGATATAGTTTGACTACATAAATAAACAACAATAAAGGATTAATTCAGAGCGTTAACAGGCGGATGTTATTCAAGTCGTTACCCGGGCGAATGCTTTGTGTAGAGCGTGTCGAGTCGGTGGAGGAACGCGTCGGACAGTGTTGGTGCCCAAGTAAATTACATTTATCTATGTGAACACAGTTTTGGCAAAGGCTCGGCTTGTCTAGTTAGCATAATTAGTTAATTACTGCAAACGGAGTTGACACTACAATGTTGGATCCGCTTATGGCTTTTATCACTTATATGTGGTATTTTGCTACATTTTTTATTTTTAAGAATTTTCATTTTACTATATGTAACTATAATAGTTTGAGAGTTTTTAAACAGTTTCACCTATTAATATCCCCGTTTGAAGTCTACTTGAATTTCAAAAGAGAATTTCAGAATAACGATAATCTTGGGAAGTGTTTTGGTTTCAGGTTTCCTGGTATCCGACAACGATCGGTAAATATTTTAACTAGCTACAACATTCAGATTTCCTTAATGTTTAAACATTTGCTTAGTGTACATTTCTCTCTCTCACTCGCCAATATCTGAGCGGGGAACTAAGATTGCACGTTTAAACTACTTAATCGAATACTAGTGAACTATTAAGGCGATCACACACAGCAGTTAATCGTGCTGAGAGTGGTTAAATCTGCGAAACGGTTTGAGCTGGCGACGCGCCACGGCCCCTCAATAACGTCCCCCACTTTAAACTTATCGAGCTATAAAAATACGACGCCGATTCCAATTCAATTGCGATTTCTTTAAATTTCTTTCCATATTAGTAACATTACGTACTGCAATTTTTCACTATAAATAGTAAGGACTAAGGTCATTTTAATTATTGGGGTTATCTTACTTCTTACTAATACTAATATTATAAATGCGAAAGTTTAGATGGATGGATGGATGTATGTTAGAATTTGTCGTCTAAACTACTGAATGGATCTTGAAGAAATTTGTCATAGATGTAGAGGATAGTCTGGAAGAATACATAGGTTACTTCCTTTTTTTCATTCCATGCGAATGGAGTCGCGGGCGAAAGCTATTTTTTTATAAATGTGGAGGAGTAGATACAATGTATATATCATAGGCTTAGCAGAGATGGATGGACTACGTGAAAGTTGACATGATTAGAAGGGAGTGACGACTGCGATGACGAATGATAGATCGATTTTGCGGAGGAAAACACACACATTGAATGTATGTCGATCCCACATAGAGTATGATAAATTCATTTAATACGCTCAAAGTGGAGGTTAATTAAGGTGATAATCGGAGCGAATTCTAATCTTGCTATCTCACGTAATAACGTACTTGGTGGTAGTATAACTACAAGATTGTCTCTTATTAAATACAGCTAAAAGATTTAAATATATCATAACTTTACTGCATCAGACAGCTGTGAATAAATCAAGGTACTTACGATTTTTTTTCTTCCTTATGAAAAACATTGGGGTGTTCGCTCCTTGCCTTGCGCTCAGTTTCTGTTTCCACTGTTTCTACAGTAGAGTTTCTACTCTACAAAATATGTTCTTAACAACAATTTGTTCTTTTTGGTTTTGTTTAGAGAATGACGGATATGATAATAGTAATGCATATTTTCATATTTTCGGTTAATATTTCGAATTTATTAATGTTTTAAATAATATGAAGTAAATTGCATACGAATGTGTATTGACCAATTATATTGTAATTGGACAAAATGAAACTACGGAATTCCGTTAAAGATACATTTCAGTAGCTTCCTTAATTAGTGTCGGCTCAAACAATTCGAGCTACTACAAAATATAGTTAAGTAATATGAATATGACGGATGATAGAGTGCTTTGGAGGACGAAAACCTGGTGCGCCGACCCTACGGGAGTAGGATAAGGCAGGGGAGATGATGATGATGAATATGAATATTTTATACGTCATACGTTGTTGATTTTACGGCACAAATGTAGAAAATAGCCTGGAAGAACACATAGGTTATTTACTGATTATACTGAAACTACTTTCAATTCCGTTCGGAAGGAGTCGCGGTCTAAAGCTAGTAGATCGATAATAAAGAAAAAGGTAAACAAATGTTGTATTGACAGCCCAAGCCGAGGCCCTTCGCGGGGGCCCCTGTGCCTAGTCACTCCATGGAGCGCCCACCGAATCGATCTAAGAGCTCAGTGGCCTCCCAATCCGGTAATAACAACGAAGTAACAGCCCGAGCCAAGGCTTCTGAGAGAGAACTCGAGCATAGTTACTCATAAACGAGGTTTAGGCTAAGCGCCATCTGCGTTCGGCTACCTCAAGCCCGGTAAATCTGAAAAAGCCTCTTCAAGGCAAACAGTGGCAATTTTGGTCACAAAAAATGTTGTACGAGTATTATGTAAAGTAGCGCAAGTATTCTTCTCAACTAGAGTCACATTGTGACCAATATTAACCTGACTGTAGGTGCACTTTTACTGACGCATATTTTTGTTTCTATTTTTTCAATGGAATTGTGAGGGATGGCAATAATGTACAAGAATCACCGCAGTGAAAACCATTTAGATTTATGTCACATTTTCGTTATGAATTTCTCAGAAATGAACGTCGAGATGTCGTTAATGAATAGGAAGTTTAATATAAACAAATTAAATATCTCAAGTTATTTTATTTAAGCGAGTTGGTGCTCATTATTGCGGAATCATAGCTTCTCAGTATTTAGCTTCATAAGTCGCTTATTAAAATTGAATTAATACTAAATAAATAAATGTAAAGTTTGAATGAAACACCAAAGTGTCATGACATTTAGAAAGCTTCGTGGTTATTAAGATCGTTTGTTTATTTCTTTTATCTCAAATTTACATCATTAATATTTTTATATTTTAGAAATCTTTACAATGTAAAATATATCCTGGTTTCAGCTCGTCATTTTCACCAAACAACTGAAAATTTTAAATAACGTAATTGGCGCCATATATTTTGACATTATTCTGTTTAATTCGGCGTTGGATCGAAACGAGGTATACGTAGTTACACATCTGAGTTTTGTCATGTATAATTAAGAGGGGTTAGAATGTGAGAAATTTTCGAGTTATCGTGCCCAATGCGACACTTTGGATGAATAACCCAACGTGGTATATTTCAGTGTTCACTTAGGTTAAAACGTAATTTAAAAAAATGTATGAAGGAGAAGTTACACTCTTTTACATATGGCAGTAAATTTTCCAACAAATATTGAGACAATGGAAACGAATAGTATCAGAAAATTATATATTTATAGAATCGAGATATTTTTAAAAGGATCAAACCAGCAGCGAAAACACCGAGGTGAGCAAAAATGTCCATGGACATCTGCAACACGAGAGGAACCGCAGATGAGTTGCCGGCATTTTACATAGTGATTTAATTTCAAAATCGATATATCAGAATAGAGAAAGAGAAGTACTACCGTAACTTATTTGATGTCGCACGTTATAGTTCTACAAACATCTCTTTTTCTTTTAAAGCAGTTATTTCTGTCAGAAATAATTTCGAAGCGTAGAAAATGTTACAAAATACACAACATTAGTAGACGGCGACTATACACTTAACACTATTTAAATAAGTATGTCGCACTATATTATTCAATGCTGGAAGATTTTAAAATAAGTAAGTGTAGATAAAAAGAAAATCTTTAGCTTCCACAGCACGTCGCCTGTCTGTATGTGACCGGACAGCGGACCGCAAATTGAATTTATTTGATTTTAAATCTTATCCGCTTTGGCAAGATGAACGGAAGTATTGAACGAAGAATTGTTAAGCGTTTTAGATTTGACAAGAAAACTTAATTGAAATACCGCCTATTTACAGTTAGTTTTCACTGGAGATATAAAAATATTGTTCTATATCTACTTTTGTAATGCTTTTAAGAGCGCGCGGACACCTTTGACTACACGATCGTCCAACTCTCTAGACTCGCTTTGATTCCTAAGAGCTTATATGGAGGTGCGCAACTAAACAGTTGAAAAGACTGCGAAACAATCGACAATCGCACAACAGTTGTGGGATAGTTTAGTCAAAGGTGTGCGCCCACTCTAAGTGCGAAGATGTATTCGTACAAATATAATACGACTATACGATATGGTAATTGTAATTGACGATTATTTCAATACCAAAAAGGAGTATCATTTGATCATCACTTTTATAGCCGTTAGATCGAACTTAAGACGTTATAAACTAGTACCAATTTTTAAAAAAATTAAGCGTCAATTCTTGAAAAAAATGAACCCCAGTCAGATTTTCTTTAAATAATAAAGTAAGGATAACGATCATAACCTCAAAGTAATGGTGGTAATAAACCTGGAACAGGAAAGCTTTATGTAAATTGTGCGGACCCTGGCTTTTAAGTTTTATGACATAATCCTTCCACCTCGGCCTCGTAGCATCTTCAATATAACAGGACAATAAATTTTAACTTCAATGTATATAAATCGACTCTATTAAAGCATATGTTCTAGGAAGCATTGCCACTCTACGACATACGACTTAAGGTCTTTCAAGAAACGAGCATATCTTCTCGAAGAACGCATCTATAGTTTCTCTAGTGTTCGGATGTCTATGGCCGTCAATCCTCACCGCGCATTTTTGCTTGTTTGTGGCTCTTGTAATATTTCTTTTGTTTATGTAATAGCGTTTGTATGTTTACAATGTTCAAACAGAACAAAAAAAGTTTTGATGGATTCATTTGACCGCTCCAGTGGACTTTGATTCCATTCTCAGAAATTTTAATAATAGTTAGTTTACATTTTAATTAACGCATTCGTAACAATGCCTATAATTGAAATTGTCACAGAAGCGTATTACAAATCCTCAATACTTTAATTATACTTTTCAATACGGATATTTGAATAAGGTGAGTTGCAGTGCATTTACCGAAAGAATGTGTTATTTAAAAATGAATTATTTGATTTGTAATTAATATGTCAAAAGAAATAATTTAAAACATATGACATATTAACAATTATAAATCACTCGACAGTGCAAACTAATAAGGTCAATTTTGGTTTAATTTTGACCAATGGACTATCATTACAAACTACTATGTACACAATATATTCACACACTAGTTGTTAATTAAAAAATATGCCTGGGTAACTGAACGATACGAATCGAATAATTCTCGCATCGCCAATGACTTTAGCCATGTAGGTAATATACATATAATTATGGATACATAAAACCGTACTTTTACTCACTACCCAAAAATCCAGCACATAAAACATAAAATCATACCCTGTACCCTGTTTGTATTTAATTTGTGATTACTGCCAATGCGGCTAAGATATTATGTAACTAGCTGTTCCAGTGCGGCTTCGTCCGCGCGAGCTTTTAAAAACTCTATTTTGTTGTTTACATGTGTCAAATTCTCAATTGCATATATCAAAATTATTTTGTGACAATGTACATACGAGTACATATTATTTTGTAACGGAGGAGAAGTTTGTTAAATTGTATAAAACATCATTGTGTACCTTATGTGAAAAGTAAAATGTATTAGTGGTAGTGCCATCTATTATCAATGACCACGGAAGATCAGCACTTGTGCTGAGTGGCTTTATAATAAATAAATAAATATAATGATAAATAAATACTTACGTAACCGCGAAAGACATCCCTCCCTCCATCAGACCCTCCAGTCAGTAGGGCAACTTTTTCTAACATCCCATACAATATTTATGTATTAGCGAAGCTGTAAAGGTAATTGCATTAGTCAATACGAACATTGTCTTGGCAACAGTTCAGTGCCTCGTTTCCATAACAAAGCAGTAATTTTATTCGCATATAAATACAGAAAATACGACACACTTTCTCCGTTACAACCTGTTATCAGTTTTCAAACATTTTCATTTGTATGAATGTTGTATGGGCACAAGTAAATGTAAGGCGAATCTTGAAATAACTGACTTAAGTAATAGTGGTCTCGTATTGTTGATTTTAATTTCTTCTTAAATTGCTCGTAGCTTGAGCTTTCGTAGCTGTTTGCTACAATGAGCTACGCTTGCTACATAACCACAAAATAATTAGAACATTTGCTAATTCGATTATAATGGAAGCGATAAAAAGTTTTTACAGTTTAATGCAATTCGCAAATAGTAAAAATCTTGGCATTACGGAAACATACGAGTAGGAATTGCGAGTGGAACGTATCTGGAGCAATTTGTCAGACTTACGTTGGTAGGGTGTGCTCAGGTGGTACTTCATTGGCCTCATATTTTATGAAAAGATATTATAATGACATACGATTTGGGAAACTAATTCTATCTGTGCATATATACTCACAAGATATATGTACGAGTACATAAACGTATATAAACGATGTAGAAATCTATGATTGTTTTATTTTTATTATAGCACAATGTATATCTCACAAGAAATATTGCTTTCCTAAACATTTACATTGTGTTGACTTTTCTTATACCGACGATGTAAAAGTGTTTTTTTTTTTTACTTTACGTAGTATTGCGATGCATGCCAAGTGCAGCCATATATAGAAATAGTAAATTCACATTTATACATGTTTAAATTTGAATTTCTGTTTGAAACTGTATTTAACTGGGCAAAAAGCGTAGGTACAGGCGCTTTGAGTTGAATCTAACGAAAAGAATTTTTAAACAGAATACAAAAATGAAGACATGTTTTTTCCTCAGATCAAAAAACTTTGATATATAGCTGTGCACAAAATACATTTAAAAATATACTACAAATGTTACTTTACGCGTTTATCAAAAACGAGCTGTTGCTCGCGACTTCGCCCGCATGGTATGAAAAAATACTAAAAAATATATAGTTTATGTTACTCACTGATAACGTAGCTTTTTAATGGTAAAAGAACTTTTGAAATCGGCCTAGTGGTTTTTGAGTTATATAAATACATACAAAAATACAAAAATACAAAAATACAAAAATACAAAAATACAAAAATACAAAAATACAAAAATACAAAAATACAAAAATACAAAAATACAAAAATACAAAAATACAAAAATACAAAAATACAAAAATACAAAAATACAAAAATACAAAAATACAAAAATACAAAAATACAAAAATACAAAAATACAAAAATACAAAAATACAAAAATACAAAAATACAAAAATACAAAAATACAAAAATACAAAAATACAAAAATACAAAAATACAAAAATACAAAAATACAAAAATACAAAAATACAAAAATACAAAAATACAAAAATACAAAAATACAAAAATACAAAAATACAAAAATACAAAAATACAAAAATACAAAAATACAAAAATACAAAAATACAAAAATACAAAAATACAAAAATACAAAAATACAAAAATACAAAAATACAAAAATACAAAAATACAAAAATACAAAAATACAAAAATACAAAAATACAAAAATACAAAAATACAAAAATACAAAAATACAAAAATACAAAAATACAAAAATACAAAAATACAAAAATACAAAAATACAAAAATACAAAAATACAAAAATACAAAAATACAAAAATACAAAAATACAAAAATACAAAAATACAAAAATACAAAAATACAAAAATACAAAAATACAAAAATACAAAAATACAAAAATACAAAAATACAAAAATACAAAAATACAAAAATACAAAAATACAAAAATACAAAAATACAAAGTTTTCCTCTTTATAATATTAGTATAGAGTATAGATAATACCACACCGCCCCATCCTAAGTACTTTAGTGAAAGCGAAGAAAATCCTCCTTCAGCAGAAGCTTTTTCACGACATAAATGTTTTGTCCGTATTTTGTTTACTTTAAAATTGAATAAAATATGTCAAATACAGTATAGTTTATTAAGAGATTTTAGGAGTTCGTTTAATATTACTAAGACTGGTATTAGTAACGATGGGTTTTTACCGAAAATACTTGTTGAGCATGATATCGTTATCTCATTGTTTAAAAAAAAACCAATTATATTGGACTAGCTGTTGCTCGCGACTTCGTCCGCATGGTATGAAAAAATACTAAAAAATATATAGTTTATGTTACTTACTGATAACGTAGCTTTTTAATGGTAAAAGAACTTTTGAAATCGGCCTAGTGGTTTTAGAGTTATATAAATACATACAATAACAATAAAAATCTTTCCTCTTTACAATATTAGTATATATTATACTCGTAGTATAGATATACATAATTGGTTTTATGAAATCGAAAATACTTTTTCCTGAATAACTCTAAAAATGTTTTTAGCAATTATCTATCAACAGAACGCCTATTAGGATTAACTTAGCAATATTTTTTACTATACTCGTACGTTTTAGTCGCGTATAGGTATTTAAAAATACACAACATATTCCTAGGCTAATTAGTGGAATATCTCTCCTTTGTCTAGTATTAATATATTGTGTTCTCGCACGCAGGTGTTTATAAATTACGTGCATTATCTCCGCTGAGGAGTTTGAGGGATAATGTTGTAATTACGCCCGAAAGAGGCGGTGATTAAATTTTACCGAGTGAGCTAAGAGCCTTATTACCTTTAAAAGTAAGTCACAATATGCTGCATTATTAACATTTCATTAAGCGCCTACTTAACAGAGACATTCTGTTCTGTATGTAAAAATTGTGCGGGTTAATTTTCTTTGGTTAATATTTGTTAAGAATTCGACATCTTGAGGTATGTACTGAATTTGTGTAGTGTTACGAGGTGTAGCGTTCGCATCGAGCGGCTCGTTGTTCGCTGGTATCTGTGTAACAGTACATACATAAATGCTCGCCGTGTAACGTTTTACATAATACCACGTTATGTCGACCATTGCGCACCGAAAACGTTCTTTGTTGTATTAATATTTTTTTTACTTTTACCCATTATTGGCGAGTAATTAAATAATTCTTATGTGCTCAAATTTTATGGAATCTTGTTTCGTAGACTACACTTTTTTTACAATATTTTGTCATGCAAATATTCGTGACGTGCTTCCAGAGGGAGCAATGGCTACATATCGCCTTAGGTAAAGAGGCGAGAGGTTATTATTCATTAAATTTAATCAAAGAAATATATTAACATGAAAAAAGGAAATATCGGAGAGCCAGACATGTTATATTAGCAATGCAAAAACAACTTGACTTAATAACTTAGCACCCGACGAATAATAAAAAGTTTGCTGAAACAGAGGTCTTATTGAAAGGCTTCCTAGAATAAACATAATTTTTTTTGCAGTTTATTTTACAAAGCCGAAGTCAAAATAGCTGAGATGAGTTTGACGCTAACTATCATGTGCTGAATTTAATGCAGGTTAAAACTTATAATTGTACGTTTCCACGATCAAAATACTTGTTTAAAAACTTATTATCATTCCTTTAAATTGTTCTATCTCCTTATGATTTATGATGCAAAATAATGGAATATAGAAGAAAAACAATACTGCTATGGCATAAAAGAAGAAAATCATACGTTAGATAATTCATTGGATTGTGTTTTGTCACATTCGGTGGGGAACTTATAATTTAAATTTCGCGGCCCTGGGTTAATGCGGGTAACCGGGCGCATTTTTCTTCTCTTGCACTAGTGGGTAGTTTTGAATCCCTCCAGTACGGTCGTGCGTGGGACTGCGGATATGTGTGCGGGAGAAAGGCATGCGTAAGCAGCCCAGCGAGTCAGTCGGTTACAAATGTGCGAGTTCAAAGGTGCATACGGGTGCATCTGCAGATAGCATTGCTGACGCCTATAGACTTGACAGAACTAAACTTGACTCGATTGACAATCACGGAGACCAGGTACCTGCAGACGGTGAGGGGGAGATCTAGAAGGTAAGCACTACTATATTGTCCATCAACCCCTTGTTTACAATATTATGCCTACTTGGAGCAATTATTTCGTTAGTATTAAAACAATGTACGAGTAAAATATAGAGTTTTAGTTATTTTGTTTCCGTGACCGTAATAATAAATAAAAAGAGGGTGCGTGGTAAACGAGATGTAAATTATTTTAGAGGCTACAAGAGACCACTAGTAATTAGTGCAATTGTTTTTTTAATTTACCCATTGTGCCTTCGCAAAACCTGGAAAACGTTGCAATATTTCCACGTTCGTTCCCGTTGATATGTTCGTGCTATTTCCTCAAACAGACGTACAGGGGTATTTTTTATAATGCGTAATATAATAATAAGCGCATGAGCAAAAAAAAGAAGACCTTGAGCCCAGTTTGGTCAATACACATACGCATTTTTGCAATATAGTGTACAGTCAGCTACATTACAAAACTATAGAAACTCTTGTAAACCTTTGGTTTTAAAAATACATATGCTTGTATTGGTCAATATCATGGTTTCGTGATCGGAAGCGTACGGACGGATACGTGTAAAATATTTTTGAAACTGAATACGTACAAAGTTTTGAAGATTTGTAAATGTTTAGATATTTATGCAGCTGACTGTACTTATAAATGGTTGTATTACCTGAACGAGTTAAAAGATGTGTAGGCTTTTGTTTTACGTTGCATTAACTTTTAATAAGCGGTTTTACCAGATACTAAAATTGTATACAGTTTTGTTAGTGGTTTTCGTTTAAGCTTTGAAACTGCGCTGCGTTTTGTTTACATTTTATTTTATTTCCCTTTCATGTTAGTTATTACATATGTTAGCTACACGTTTACGGTTTTAAAACCTTTCACATTTTTATATGAAAATGTTCTGCATTTAATACGATACAGATTAAATTATATTTTCAGTTTTTCAGACAGCGCTTCACTTTTTTTAACGTACAAACTGTTTTAAAAACACGTATTAACGACCAACGTTATTTTAATCCTATATCTACACAATTAAAAAATTGGAATGTCTGTATGAAATAAAAAAAACGCGTTAATTGACAATATGTGTATTTACGTTGCTCTTAATAAAAACATTCTTTGTCTATTTGTCTACCGGTCCATAAATCTGCGTTGGTTTCAAGTAATCTCTGAAACGGAGCGATATTTACTGGACTTTTTCTGGAAGGTAGCTTATTTGTGTTTAAGTAACTTAGGCTACTTTTTTAAGGTAGACTTGCGTCAAATCCATTGAAATTTTAAGAGTGGGCTCACACTTTTGAATAAACTTTCGCACATCTGTTTTGAGATTGTCGATTGTTTCGCAGCCAATTCAACTGTTTAGTTGCACAACTATAATCGAGTAGTGTGCACACTTCTATATAAGCTCATAGGAATCAAAGCGCGATTAAACAGTTGTGCGATAGTTTAGTCAAAGGTGTGCACATTCTCTAACAATCAATATCTAAAATCAAATTCAGTTCGTCTGTGCGTTGCAGACTACACGTGACAGGCCTTGCCGGTTGCAGCGCACAGCATATTGCTAAATTGCTACAATACAATTTGTTATTGTTAATGTTTACTAGCTTATGTGTCACCGTAAAATAATGAACATCGATTATTAGTAAGTTCACACTTCAAGTAATTTTATAGACGTTCAAGTATTTCGACTTCAATTCCTCTTATTATAAACTTGTATTTTGTTTATTTTATTGTTAAATTCTTAGTATTTTTAAGTTAAGTTTGTTTCGACAACGATACATCGAATTCGATATATTCACAATATAATGTTGATTGTTTCTTTCGTAATTTTTGGACTTAATGGAAACTCAGTTACTCAGCTTGAACATGTTTAATTCGTATAAATTACATTTTACTTGGTTTGAATAAATGGATTAACAATAAATGGATCATGTTTGTTAAATAGTGATGTACGTCGGATGCTGATGCTAGTGATGTCCAAAATTAGGAATCCAAACGAAGGTGACACAAGCGCCGACATTGATTGTAATATCGTTAATGAAATAAACGCTTATGTAAAGATATATTAAAATCTAATTGACTATCTTTAAAAAAGAGAAAGTAATATTTTCTTGCAATGTGATACGACAGTGGATTTACAATGCTATACAAATTTTTAATTTCCGTGTAAATGATATTTTTCAATAGCGTATAAAAGGATGAGTGCTTCGATAAAATAAATCAAGAATCGAAATTTGCAATATATTTAATAAGGAAAATCTGACTTGGTTTTCAGACGATATACTCCGCTCCTGGAAATAAAAAAAATACTTAATGTAGACACCTAATATTGATATGCGAGATTTTTTTTAATTATTTAAATAGATCAACGTGTAAAACAAGCAAGGTAATATGGCTGAAATAGCGATTAAAAATGTAATTTAGCTTACCCGCTTTTCATTAATTCCTCGTTCCCAAAATTCAACGTCGCTCCGTAACACATATCGAGTGTGAACTGCAAAAGCGACGAGCATTGGTAGCCGACCAAATTATCAAAAATGATCGAACTAGCGAAAATTTTCCAAGACCGTTCGTGACTGCAAATATCCGTGAGACAACCTGGTTGATCGAAACCACCGTTCGCGTAGAAATCAGTTCTAGCGACGGTTTCGAGGATTCCGAAAAATCCAGCATTTGTATGAAGGGCCTCGACGTAAATTGCATCAGTTTCACTCAACCGCTTGTTATTCAAACTCCATAATGGACCGGCCGGATCTAGCCCTAATAACAAAATACATAGAGTTTAAATTCAAACAAACAGCTGAAGGTAGAACAGTACACTTTTGATAATAGTCCAGCAAAGCTGCCACAGGAACTGATGCATTAATAACCACAATATAAGCCTCTTAGCTTATAAAGATGTGCGTGCAGTGTGCTTGTAATGTGTAACGATGTGAGCTTGTGAGTATTATTAACATTCTCCGTACTGGCAACTAAACTAGACTAAAAAACACATACAAAGAGGCTTATCTCTATAGTCTCTAATACACCTCATATGATCCGCAATTAACTATAACTACTTTACATACTTATTTATGTAGTGTTTTTTTTATAATATAAGGTGGCAAACGAGCAAGCGGCCACCTGAATCCACCGAAACGGAAAGCGACCGATGACCATAAGCATCCGCAATTGGAGATGCGTTGCCTACCCTTAATTGACCCTTGATTGTTTTAACAACAATTAAGAATCTTTTAACTGTGTCCTGACCCCATTGTCAGCTATCGATGTCTCCTAACAATCACAAATTAAAAGCTACAATTAATTATAGTTTGTTGATTAATTTTTGGTTTTATCATAAATAATACCATAATGACTGAGATGACGAATGATAGAGTTATTTGGAGGATGAAAACCCAGTGTTCCGATACTATGCGAGTAGGATAAGGTAGGGGAGATGATTATGACCATAAATAATTCAATTAAACATTTAAGTGAGACATTTGAAGAAAACATTAAAAACAATATTAGTTTACTTGGTTGTTTTTATATTATAACGACTCTCTATTATCCCCTTTTATAAAGTAAATGTTTTTCTAGAGTTCAGTTATTACTTAGTAGTCTTGAAATATTTCCTAGCAGCGCTAACAATGAACTTATCGTATTTCTCTTGTTGATTGTTTAGCTTTAAGGGTACTTGCTATAGTTTATGAAGAACAACAACTGATAAAAACAATATTAGTTTACTTGGTTGTTTATATATTGTAACGACTCTCTATTATCCCCTTTTATAAAGTAAATGTTTTTCTAGAGTTCAGTTATTACTTAGTAGTCTTGAAATATTTCCTAGCAGCGCTAACAATGAACTTATCGTATTTCTCTTGTTGATTGTTTAGCTTTAAGGGTACTTGCTATAGTTTATGAAGAACAACAACTGATAAAAACAATATTAGTTTACTTGGTTGTTTATATATTGTAACGACTCTCTATTATCCCCTTTTATAAAGTAAATGTTTTTCTAGAGTTCAGTTATTACTTAGTAGTCTTGAAATATTTCCTAGCAGCGCTAACAATGAACTTATCGTATTTCTCTTGTTGATTGTTTAGCTTTAAGGGTACTTGCTATAGTTTATGAAGAACAACAACTGATAAAAACAATATTAGTTTACTTGGTTGTTTATATATTGTAACGACTCTCTATTATCCCCTTTTATAAAGTAAATGTTTTTCTAGAGTTCAGTTATTACTTAGTAGTCTTGAAATATTTCCTAGCAGCGCTAACAATGAACTTATCGTATTTCTCTTGTTGATTGTTTAGCTTTAAGGGTACTTGCTATAGTTTATGAAGAACAACAACTGATAAAAACAATATTAGTTTACTTGGTTGTTTATATATTGTAACGACTCTCTATTATCCCCTTTTATAAAGTAAATGTTTTTCTAGAGTTCAGTTATTACTTAGTAGTCTTGAAATATTTCCTAGCAGCGCTAACAATGAACTTATCGTATTTCTCTTGTTGATTGTTTAGCTTTAAGGGTACTTGCTATAGTTTATGAAGAACAACAACTGATAAAAACAATATTAGTTTACTTGGTTGTTTATATATTGTAACGACTCTCTATTATCCCCTTTTATAAAGTAAATGTTTTTCTAGAGTTCAGTTATTACTTAGTAGTCTTGAAATATTTCCTAGCAGCGCTAACAATGAACTTATCGTATTTCTCTTGTTGATTGTTTAGCTTTAAGGGTACTTGCTATAGTTTATGAAGAACAACAACTGATAAAAACAATATTAGTTTACTTGGTTGTTTATATATTGTAACGACTCTCTATTATCCCCTTTTATAAAGTAAATGTTTTTCTAGAGTTCAGTTATTACTTAGTAGTCTTGAAATATTTCCTAGCAGCGCTAACAATGAACTTATCGTATTTCTCTTGTTGATTGTTTAGCTTTAAGGGTACTTGCTATAGTTTATGAAGAACAACAACTGATAAAAACAATATTAGTTTACTTGGTTGTTTATATATTGTAACGACTCTCTATTATCCCCTTTTATAAAGTAAATGTTTTTCTAGAGTTCAGTTATTACTTAGTAGTCTTGAAATATTTCCTAGCAGCGCTAACAATGAACTTATCGTATTTCTCTTGTTGATTGTTTAGCTTTAAGGGTACTTGCTATAGTTTATGAAGAACAACAACTGATAAAAACAATATTAGTTTACTTGGTTGTTTTTTTTTAATTCCACGTGGACGGAGTCGTGGGCGAAATCTAGTTTTTTATTGTTGATATTTTTTTGGACTATATTAGTTTTATTATTTATTTTTAAATTTCTTATGAAGCCAATTTATGTTTAAGTTTAATAGGTACATAAGCGTAAAATTCGTTTTTTAATAATTGCTATAATGGAAATTATAAATAAATTGTTTTAGGACAAAAATATTATAGTTAATATTTTTAAGACTTTTAACTTACCGAGTATATAAATAGTATTTATTGGTGAGTTTTCCAACATTTCGTAGCCATTTTGAATTAGGCTTAGCTGTGCTGTTGAAAATGTGCACCTTCCCTTTCTCGTCTGGGAATTTTATTACACCCAGTTCATTATTTGTCGTTCCGTTAAATAATTTTGAAAAGTCGAAATTCACAAAAGCTAAAAATTATTAATCGTTAAATAATATTAAAACATGCATTATTAAGCATTAGTACTAATTATTAAATTTTAAAATAACAAATCTAAATTTATTCTTCTTTAAAATGTTTGAATGTTATTGAATATTTTCCCATTAAGAAGCATCAAATTGAGTTTTTCGAATTTACAACTAGGTCATGGTCGCTAATTTATTAATTCCAAAATAAGCCCATATCTGAAATTCAAAACTGTATGGCGTTGTCAACCAATCGGCTGAGAACCAACGTATTTGACTAAACCCGAATCACTCCAAACATAGGCTCAAGTCCCTGACAAGGGCTAAATATCGAAATAGACGGTTATCAACGTTTATCGAATAAAGTTAATAAAATAAAGAAAAATAAAGTTATAAACTATCTATTGAAATGTATCCAATAACGATATTAAGTGTATCGTAAAATGTAATGAATTCCTCGCAACGGCGCCACACTGCTTTTATTCCCCGCGGCGGGAACTCATTCCGCTTATCGGACAACTTCATAACATTAATCTGAATGTAGCTGACAATTTTTGGTTGTTGCATAAGTTAACAATGTCTATATTAGTGGCTACAATCGCCGTAGCTTTAATAAACGTAAATCTATACTAATATTATTAAGAGGAAAGATTTGTATTTTTGTATTTTTGTATGTATTATATTGAAATAACACAAAAACTACTGGACCGATTTAAAAAATTAAACGCGGGCGGAGTCGCGAACAACTACTAGTTATTCTATAAGTTGTAAAACAAACGGCTATTTTGTTAGACCATTCAAAACTATTAATCATACTAATATTATAAATGCGAAAGTTTAGATGGATGTTTGTTAGAGTCTGTAGCCTAAAATTTGGCATAGATGTAGAGCATAGTCTGAAAGAACACATAGGCTACTTGCTTTTTATTTAATTACACGTGGACGGAGTCGCGGGCAAAAGCTAGTTAACTTATAAACGAGATTGCCCACTGACTACATGCATATACAGTAAACCCCCGATAACGCGGTTGAAGGTTCGGCTTTGTAGGAATCCCCCGTAAAACACGTTTCAGTTCAGAGGAGTTTTTTTCTAATTGTTTGTAGTTTTCTACGCCACAAGAAACCATGAAACATCTTCAAACTGGGGTTCAAAATAATATTTAATTTGGGCAACTGGGTACATATTGTTGTTACAATTTGTAAGCGTTACTCACCCGCGCTGCACGTATGTAAACAGAGCAAATAAGTAATGAAATGTTTCATGACGGATGCTTGCATTTGTCCAGATTCGCAGGTGGCCCTCGCGGCGATTTGTCACGACCGTACGTGCTACCGCTGTCGCCGGTACAAATTGCTCTCCACCCGTTTATATATCTTATTATCTATTTGTATTGTTACTTACATGCCTGTACCTTCAGTACATCAAAGAATATTTGTACATAGGCATAACTAGCTTTTGCCCGCGTCTTAGCCCGTGTGGAATTAAAAAAAAAACAAACAAGTAGCACATGTGTTCCTCCAGACTATCCTCTACATCTATGTCAAATTTCATCGAGATCGATGAGAGAGAGTTGAGCAGTTTAGACTATAAACTTTAACAAATATCCATCCATCTAAACTTTCGCATTTATATTATTAGTAAGATGTATCGTCAAAAAACTACAAGCAATAATGTAGAAAAACACCATTCAATGACACGCCAAAAAACGGCGAAGCAATTTAGGTTACACACACGAGAAACATTATCCTCCTATTATGCGGAAGAAAATATGAAACAGATTTGGTTGAAAAATAATTTACTTATATCCAAAGGAAATACACAATAACACTCAATCATTTAATTGTTATTCGAGCAGTCCTTTAAAATCTACACTAAGTAATACCTTTATTAACTGAAACGTTAAGTTTTTTTTTTGGACTAACTTTTGCCCACAACACCGTACCAAGAATTTAAAAAAATAATAATACTATAGTCTATGTTACTTAGTGATAAGGCAACTTTCGAAGGCAAAAGATTTTTTTAAATCTGTCCAGTAGTTTTTGAGTTTACTCGTTACATACAAAAATATTTTTTCCATAAAAGTTAAAACGATTCCTTGTTAAAACAACTTTATAGATTATTCTTAAATGTGATGAATAATCTTGATTTAATGTTTAGTTTTTTGTTTAAATTGCCCTCTATTACTATTAAATCTTTGTCCAATTGCGTGCAGTATCTCCGTAATGACACTGTTGCGTTATGGAAATGAAAATCTTCGTATAAACTGTAAATAGCGTTTTCTTCCTTAACCCAAACACAATTACATTGTTAAAGTTCTTAATAAAGGCAATTGAATAGCAAACAGTCGCTATGTAGCGTACTTGTGGTAATTTCCGGAATTTATAACATAATAGTTACTATATAATTGACCTGTAAAATCTCGCGTAATTTTTTTTAATCTGATAAAAAGCGGGTTTATTCCATTTCTTTTCTGGACAAAAATAAAAGAGTACATTTAACTACTTTTGAAAAGTATTTTAATATGACTAAGAAGAATGAATAGAACGAGATGAAGGTCATAGCAACAGGGCATATAAATTAATATTTATTTGAGTGAGAAAAGAGAGATTTTTTATAAAAATCTGTGCAATATATTTAATGTTTTCCTTTATTATTTATTTATTTTTCGCGCATCTTCCAAATTTTCTTAAAGAAAGAAGAGATCGGATTTTTTTTTGTAAATAGAACTATAACATAGTTCTTTCATATAAAAGCATAAGTTAGGTACCTACAAGTACACTTCTATGTAGTTACCTATCTATACGTTTGAATGTTAGATATATAATTTACTTTCTCATACAATACGTAACGAAACAATAGTTGTATAAATTCCATTAGACAATGTAGCAGATATTATTTACACAGTAGCGTCTAGAGAGTTACTTAAATGAAACAAAACACGAACGTTTCCAATTGTCCCCTTTAATCACAACTTAAACGGTATAAGCGTCGGTTTCCACCGCTTAATAACTAATACAAAATTATGTTGCTATCCTTGTCATAATCTAGGAACCAAACTGAGTTAGCAATAGGTTTTTTTATTAGTATTTTGTCAGTGTAAACTGACGGTAAGAGGAAGGAACAACGAAATTGTGAGAATAAGCTATTGTATCCCCGTTACTATTGTGGCATCATAATGGGGAATTACGAGATAGTATTCATGCGTATTTGTGTTAATCACGAGGGCTTGTTGTTGAATTAACTTTGTTGCTATACGGCGACCTCGAATACTATTATATTAGCAAATTATTTATAAATAAAAATTTTCATTAGGAATAAACCGAAAGTACGTGAGAACTTTAAATTCTTGCAATGATACTTAGGATAATAATTTTCGAGATATAATATTGCATACGAATACAAATACAAATTTTACTAATAACGTATTATATTATTAATAATATTATATAAGCATGTACTCAGTGTACTTCGTAGGTTTAAAGAGTGAGGTGTTGTTCATATTATTTTCAGGAATGTCATAGGTGGTGCGGGAGGCCCAACTTTAATCCCTTTTCCTTCCCACGCTTTTTCTTATAAGAAAAGGATGGGATGGAAACGTAGATTTTACGGCGGTGGAAACGGCTTAGGAAGGGGAAATATCCTATTTATGTGCGTTTCCTCCTCCGTCGATTAAGGGTAGGCAACGCATTCGCTATTGTGTATGTCTATGGGCAGCGGTCGCTTCGCCATTTTGGCGGATTTAGTTGGCCGCTTGCTCGTTTGCCACCTTATAATGTGTATTAAAAAAACATTTTTGAAATGTTATAAAATTCCAGTCCGTTCATGTTCCCGGATCAATTTTCAATTTTGTACGATGATATGAAATCGTTTATCAGACTTATAACGCCCGGGAAAAAGCCATTTATTTAAAAGTTTCCAAGTCTAACAGCAAGTCACGACTTTGCTTAATTTATTTTACACGGTTACGAAACATGAAATTTCAATAAAACGTGATTTTTCTTATACTTCAATTAAACAGTTTTATTCAAAATTATATTGTTAAAAATATTTAAATCGTAAGAGTAGAAAGCATTGCTAAAAATTGTTCATTTCATGTTTCTTTTCAATTTATAATATAGGTTTAAAGATTGATTATGCTAAAGGAAATATAATAGTGGTAAGCTGGAGGTAGCTTTAGGAAAGTTTAAAGTAATTAACTTATAGTGTTAACATGTTAGACGTTGAACTGTTGCCAATATCCACCTGAAGTACCGGTATTTATTAAATATATACTCTAAGAATTTTCATGCAGAATGCATCTTGTGCAACTAAACAGTCGAATTGGCTACGAAACAATCGATAATCGACTATCGCACAACTGTTGTGCGATTGTATAGTGAAAGGTGTGCGCTCGCTTTTAGAATCGTCATCTTACTTCATATTAATGTGTTAGAACACACTCTGGCGCCTAAAAATAATCTAATCGTTTAACATGAGTGGAAATTGAAATGGAATCATGCTTCCTTGTGGTTCGCATACACGGACAACGTCAAGTGATCCGTACCGACATTTTTAAGTGGACGGGTAATAGTTGAAACTCGCCATAAGCGGACCGCGGTTTGCAGATGACACTAAAATGCGGTTGCATTACCGTGACTCGAAGCAGATACCAACTATTTGAGAATCCGTGTATGGTGGCTATTATTATTAATAATCATTGATATTGTAAAGCACATTAATTATTTAGTTGTTAACCGTTACAAGGCATCTTGATCTGATATTTATCAATTATGTACGTCAATGTTATCTTATTAGCAGGACACTGTTTGATAATAACAACAATATTTTTCAGTACACCGATGTACTATCAGTCGTTGCCGTTGTTATAAAATACTATTTTAAACGTATTACGTACTTATTCTTTTCATAGTGCAAGGAAGCAGTTTCATATACAATTTTTTTTTAATTCGGATACCCATCTTCTCTGACGTTCTCAGAATATTCGACCGAAGTTTCTTGTAATGAAAATAAAAGAATCATTTCTAAACTAGAAGAATTTGTAAATATTTTTTAATTATTTTACAAATATTGTGATTTATTAATGTTTTTTCTAAATTGAAAGGAACGTATAATATAATAGTTGAAATATCTATTTTCAAAAGACTTTAAGGTTCAACGTCTTGTTACACTTAAAAGGGATCTTATTCTAATCTTAGAATAGAATATCGCAAATGAAAGTGAAAAATATATTTACTAAGAAGCATAATATACAGAAATTCATATATGATAAAATATTACTTGTAATTTTTATCTTTCTTGTTTTCATGCTTCTTTATTTATCGTTTTAATTTATATAACGAAAAATAATCTAAGTATTATATAATTAAAAGATTTATTAGAAACTAGCTGTTCCCTGCTGCTGTAAATGGAAACAGTAAATTTTATTTTATTGTTTACATTTGTCAAATTATCAATTGCCAATGTCAAAATGACATGACATAACGACAAACCATGGCAACCTTGTTTCCTTGATGTTGGTAGTTTGTAGTTTATGGTCTCTTTCCCACATGAGGGCTTTTTCCAATTTATTTACCCCCTAAGTGTAGTAGCGAGAATACATATAGCCAAAAGCGTGTCGTAAGTATAGAGCTTTTTATTAATGAAATAAATATTAAAAAATATCCTGATCCTGATCCTGATCCTTAAAAGATATCCTACGCCACGAAGTAGTGTGTGTTTACGCTTTATTATTATTAGTATTAGTATAGATATAGAAGTATAGATTTCTAAGATAAGACTAAACATACTACACTTTTGCGGTATCTATACTTATAATAAAATAAGCTAATGCACTATATTTAAATCTATACTAGTAACATTAACACAATTGGTTACACAAATTTAAACGATAATATTTTCTAAATTCCCATAATGACGTATAAAGCAAAAAAGTTTACAAGAACAGTGTACGTGTCCCAGCAAACAGTTTAGATGAGAAAAGTTCGCGCCGAAGCGGACGGCAAAATACGGTGCGGGGACAAATTGCTTTACTAACACAACAGATTGCAAACTTTTGTTCGACGGAATGGCACAAAAACTGAGTTAAATCGTGCGTAACGTGTTATTGCAGATCCTAAATTATATTACAATACCTAATTGCTATGAAAAACATAGCCTATCTATACCTATACTAATTTCTATACTAATATTATAAAGAGGAAAGATTTGCATTTTTGTATGTATTGAAATAACTCGAAAACTACTGGGTCGATTTTAAAAATTCTTTCACCGTTAGAAAGGTAATTTATCTGTAAGTAACATAAGCTATATTTTTTAATTTCATACGGACGAAGTCGCGAGCAACAGCTAGTGTTATTAAATAGCAGTGATAATATAGCATTTTAATGATGACAGAATATTTGAAATCGGCCCAATAGTTAATGAGTTATTTCAATACATATGTACATACAAAAATACATTTCATCTTTATAATATTAGTAAAGATGTACATACATGGGTACAATATTTGTGATATATTGTTGGAAACATGTTGACTTTGTTACATTTAGTGAGTTAGTAAACATTGTGTAGAAATACCGTTAACATCTACGTCTCTGTAAACTAATGCTACGGCAACGCAAATAATGCTACGACAACTCAGGTAGTGCTACGGCATCGCACGTAGCGCTAACGACTTATCGTATCGAGTGATATGATAAGGCACCGTAGACAAAAAAACCTTAATATAGTATGCACTATTCCAGACTGTTAGTTGTCGATGTTCGAATTTTCGTTCACATTCAACCATTTTAAAGTAACAAACATACATTTGTATTTGTAATATTAGTAAGAAGTAAGATTACAAATTATAATTTTAAAATCAATGTTATAAATTATTTAATCTCGCAAATCAAAGCAGCTTGTGGTGAAAAATATATATTTAATTACATTATCAAAGTTGTTATCTAAATTCTTTACGATTATATTAACAGTTATTGGTTTTTTAAATATTACCACCTTTTATCTTATCATTCGACAGATTACTAACTAAATAATTGTACAAAATAAGATTGGAATTGTGAGTGTTAAGGACATTTTTTTTTCATTTTAGAACATGACTTAATCATAGTAACAGATGCGTTGCCTATTTAAACTAATCTATACTAATAGAGGAAAGATTTGTATTTTTGTATATATTGAAATAACTCAAAAACTACTGGGTCGATTTAAAAAATTCTTATACCGTTAGAAAGGTAATTAACTAAGGTTTTACTTTCACGTGGACAAAGTTGCAAGCAACAGCTAGACATTTATAGACGGAGGATAGGTTAAACAGAAAGATATATGAATTAAAGATATTTTTTAAATCATAGAGTTAGGGACTCCTCCAATCTAATCATTGATGATTTGAAATTTGATTTTTGTTCACATTCACTGATAAAATCAGCTTTTAATTTTTTTTAAAAGGTACATCGATAAAAATTATAATAAAAAAGATAGTGTATCTACAGTAGCTGGTTGATAGAAATCAATCTTGATAAATGACCGTACGACCATATAAAACGGAAATCTGACCTTTACAGGATTTTACTGGCCCATGTAAGAATCGCAATGAAGTTGTGGTTTACATTGTCGTTATTTATAAGCGGTAAGATAATATTTTTAACAGTTATTTAACAATAAAACTTATTACACTCATGAAGATGGTAAATAATTCATTTACTTTTATATAAGCATTCAACTTTTTTTAGATTGTAATTTGTGTAATAAATAGTCTAATAAATGTATTTTTAAGGTTACGTCGCTTTGCCGGCCGTGAATGATGACGTACCATATCAAAGATATTTAAACTTTCCCGATGCTGAAGGAATAATTCACACAATTGATTTAGAAGCACAACCGGACTTCGAGCTTTTAAATGAAGTTGAAAATGATTCCTCGAACAACCTCTATTTATTATTTACACGGTATGAAATTATTTCTTAAAATATTTAATGGAAAAGCTAATATATACTTTATGCGTATAAAATTAAAATTTAGATTTCTTAAATTACCATATGTGAATGCCTATCTAAGTTAATTAAATTGTATTCGTATTAATTTTTATGGTGGTTAGCTATAATTTTTAAATATTTTCTAGTTATTTACGCATTTAAATATAATCAGATTATGTGTTCATATTTAGAAGCTTGCTTTTAATATTTAAACAAAAATTACTTGAATAATTTATTTCTCTATATGCAAGAGTGTAATTATGACAGAATTATATTGTTTTACTTCCAGTGCAAACCCCACAAGTCCTCAAACGCTGGTCATGGACGATGCTGACTCAGTTACCGAATCAAACTTCAACGCCGAACGCTCTACGGTCGTCATCGTTCACGGATGGCTCAACAATCAAAATACAGGACTAAATACAGTTATACGAGATGGTAATTTCATTAATAACTTGTATGTGTCGTACATCATTTCGTGAGTATACGACCGCCCTTTAAATCGTTCTTTTAAATCGCTATTATGAAAAATGTCAATTAAAACTATTGTAGATAAGCAAATATGGTTCGTGATCGAATTTTGATTACAACCGACAGAAACCTATAAAGTACGAAAATCAGTTTATCTTTTTACAAATATTTTTTAAGTGCTTTTTTCTGATAAATTTGTTAAAAATATATTTTTAGCCCATCTCGAAAAGGCGGATTGCAACGTGATCGTCGTAGACTGGGAGCGACTCGCCGGTTCTGATTACGTAACAGCTTCGTTCGGCGTGCCCGCAGTGGGACAAGGCTTAGGGAAATTTTTGGCGTTTTTGAACACCGTCACTGAGGCACCTTATTCATCTATGCATCTAGTTGGCTTCAGTCTTGGTGCCCACGTCGTGGGTAACGCTGGAAAGGAACTGCGAGGACAAGTTGCTCGAATCACAGGTAAAATAATCTTTTGTCATGATAGTGGATATCAATTTTTTTTTAAATTTAAGTACGTAAAAAATTATTGTGACAATACATACATACATACATCACCAGCTCACTATACGTCCCCACCGAGGGGCTCGGAGCCTACCCTAAGTTAGGGTGACTAGGCCATAGTCAACCACGCTGGCCAAGTGCGGGTTGGTTGACTTCACACATATCTTTGAATTTCTTCGCCGATATGTGCAGGTTGCATCACGATGTTTTCCTTCACCGTAAGAACGTCGGGTAAATTATGTACATATGAAAATTCGAAAAATCGAAAATTGTGACAATGCAATAAGTAAATTAGATATAATCGAAGACCAAAATGTTCTTTATGTGGTGATAATAATGTTTTGTCCGATGCTATATTGAATGTTGCTAAATTTCAACTTTAGTAATTAGAAGATGCATTATTATTTTATTTCAGGTTTAGATCCTTCTGGTCCACTTTGGACCAGTAACCAGAATCGTTTGAACGCTTCCGACGCTGTCTATGTAGAGGGTATCCATACTGATGGCCCTTCTGGTGTCAACCCTACCCATGGATTCGGAATTGGCTTTCCAATTGGTACAGCTGACTTCTTCCCTAACGGAGGAACCTCCCAACCTGGTTGTTTGACCAGTATTTGTGACCACAATAGGTCTTGGGAACTGTATCGTGCTAGCGTTACCTACAATCACCTGATTGGACGCAAATGCATCAATATGCTGCAAATGTTAATGAACATATGCTGGGGAACTAATTACCATATGGGCAATGACAACTTGACAAAGTCGGAGTAAGTTGATGAGATTTTTAAATATTAGTTGTGTTAAAAATATGAAATTAAATTAAATTTTCGTTACAGATCTGGAATATTCCGCCTGGACACTGGATGGAGATATCCGTATTAATTTTCTAATAAACCAGTTTGACGCGAAATAAATAACAATCAGCAACTAGGTTTCATGATTTGAAACCAATCTAAAGTTTTATATCTATACTTCTATACTAATATTATAAGCAGGAACGATTTATATTTTTGGGTATTTGGATTTTGTATGTATTGAAATGACTCAAAAACTGGGCCGGTTTCGCAAATTTTTGCACCATTAAAATGCTATGTTATCACTGAGTAATATAGGCCTCATTTTTAGTGTTTTTTTAAATCACGCGGACGACGTCGTGAGCAACAGCTAGTCGTTAAATAGTTTGATTCTCTGGGGTACATTGAAATCAAGTTAAATGTGCACTGTGGTCAAATCAAGGTTCGTTTGAGCCAGATTACTGTATTAAATATCTAGCCAAGCGATTTTGAGCTTGGCTGTCTTCCAGCGTGGAAACATAATGAAATAACGGCGTCTATGATCCCGTAGGGCGCTACGGGCGCTTTGAGCTTAGTTACCCTTAGACATGTTTACACTTTGTAGTACAAAGTTTGCACGTTAAACACAGTGTAAAGATGCTATCTGTATTTCGATTTAAACCCATCATACGTATGGGCCACTACGATATTTGATATTTTCAGTAATTTTGTAAAAATGAAATAATGTTCTTCTGACATAAAGGTAGCTAATGCTATCAATCACCATCTCCTCTACCTTATCCTACTCCCGTAGCGTCGGCGCATCGGGTTTTTGTCCTCCAAGTAACTCTATCATCGGTCATCTCAGTCATCACTCCCTTCTTGATCACATCACTTTTCACTCAATCCATCATTTCATCTGAGAAAAAATTGTTTGGTCAGAAATGTTGTTGAATTTCTAAGTTTTGCATTGAAACCAGGTATAATTTAGCAGAACTATGGACAAATATTTCAACAATCCCAGAAATAACGTAGTTAATACAATGCAACTTAAATTAAAATGAAAAAAAAAAAACATATTTATGAACATGCAAAAATATTTAACTTTTATTTATCAGTCGAAATTACGATTATATACATTCAGAATGGATGTCTTCTGCCGGTATTGAGACGATAGAGGCCAGATCTGAAAACAAAAAAAAACGTGATTAATGTTTTTTTCTAACTTCACGTTAAATTATTAAATCTACATAAAAAATGATGATTCCACCACGTATATTTCATCGAAATATTTCATTTATCAGTGTTTCCTTTTCTATCAGTGTCCTCCCTTGGCACAGATATGCATTTCTTAAATAATTTGTTAAGTAATGATATAAGTCGCTCTGTCTCACAAAAGGACTGATAGCTTAATTTATGCACGAAATATTTTCTACGTATTTACTGTGCTTACCCAGATTTGTTTAGAATGTCATTGCCCATATTCAATCTTCCACCACTGCATGAGTTCGAGGAGACTTGGTTCATGTTGTTGCATCGCTGACCGACGAGATGGTTGTAGGTGACAGTCGCAGCGAACAATTCCCAAGAACGATTGTGGTCGCAGATGCCAGTGCCACATCCCGGTTGTGATTTACCACCATTAGGGAAGAAGTCGGCATTACCACAGGCTGCTCCAATACCCAATCCTGCGGTACCTCCGTCTGTATGTATACCCTCGACATAAACAGCGTCACTAGCTCGAAGACGGTTTGAGTTGTTACTCCACAAAGGTCCGGCTGGGTCCAAACCTAAAAGTATTTCCACTTTTATATTTGAAAGAGTAAATTACCTCAAAATAAAAAAAAAATGTTCATATGAAAGCAATTATGACATTTGAAGTAACTAGTGAATTGATGTCGATTTTAATATTACAACAATTTAAATTAATCAATAAAATAACTCTTTAGACACCTGTAACACGAGCTGCTCTTCCTCCAATTTCCCTGCCAGCGTTTCCAACAAGATGTGCTCCCAAACTGAATCCAATCAAGTGCATAGTGTTATAAGGCGCTCCTGTCACACGGTTGAGGAAAGCCAGGAACTGACCCAGCCCGCGGCCCACCGCAGGCACTCCCCTCACTGCGGTAGCGTAGTCTGAAGTCGCCAGTCTTCTCCATTCCATAATAATTACGTTAACGTCGCTTTTTGCTAAGTAAGCTATTGGAGAACAGTGAGAAGATTTGTGTTATAAAAATATACAGTTTTCAAATAGAAATAGAGTTATGAAATAGGTAGTAGGTATTGACTCACCATCACGAATTACATCATTCAGGCTAGACTTTTGGTTGCTCAGCCAACCGTGGACGACGACAACGGTGGGTACCCGTCCATTGAAATGGGATGACGTAACTGAGTTGGCATTGTTAATTACCAATGTTTGTGCGTTTCTGCGATTTCGCCTGTGAACAATTAGGTATTTTTAGTATTATACATATCAAGAGTGCAGAAGGAAAGAAAAGAACCAGAAGTGTAGCTTGTGGTACATTTATGGATTAGGTAAGCCGATTGTGACCATTTTTGTACGTACCTGGTATAAAGAAGATATCGATTATTAGCTGGGTTTCTGTTAATCTCTTCCAGAAGTTCCATGTCAGGTTCTGCTTCAAGATCCACCGTGTGCATTACACCGTCTCCATCGGGGAATTCAATAAACCGAGAATAAGTCTTTTCCTCTTGTAACATTGGCACTGCTGCCACGTAAGCTGAAACATTTAGATTGCTCTCAACATCCTATCCACTGATGTTACTTTATTTCACTGACTGTGGAATTTTGTCAACAAATGAATTTAGACTATTAAAGAGGATGTCGTGTTGTCTACGTTTAAACTATGTATTAGAAGAGTTTTATGCATGAAATACCAAGTAAAAGAAGTTGGCATTATTAAGCCTTAATCATCATAAGATCAACTCTATATCTCAAATCATTTTTATCACACAACCATTTGACTACATACCAGCAAAGCTAAGAGCGACCAGAAATATCAACCTCATGTTTACAAAATTATCCGTCGTCTACTTAAATTCTGGAATGTTTGTCTTTATATAAAAGACAATATTTGATTAAATCTAATCTCAGGACTATCTATTTTGCAAAATACTAATGCGTCTTCTTAACTGATACTACATGTTGTACTATCACTTAGCTTATACAAGCTTGTACAGTCTCTGAAATCCGCGGTGGACCAGTTGTAGAAAAATTGACTTGTTCCTTGCAACGAGACCAACTCTGCTTCTTCTTAGAAAAAACCAAATAGGTAGCCATGGATTGCGCAAAGATACAATAATTAAAAGCAATTAGCCGTGTACCATTCACCGACCATTTTTCTGACAGGCACATTTAAAAGCTGCGTCCTATTGTTCCTCGCCGTCGTCTCAATGTGTAAAAAGTGTTCAAAGGATTATAGTTTTTAATTCACCGTCAGATTCCCCGATTGTACAAAAGATATATTAATTGTTTTGTCGAAAACCTTACTTACCAGTTGTAGAGTGTTATTATGATAAGAATAAATGTAAATAATATTAATATCTTCAACATCTCCGAACAACAGTATCATTTCTTCCACTTTAGAAAAATGATGAATAACAAACCGTTTGCGTCTTTGGTAAGATTTGCTTAAATGCTTCAAAGACCAGAAATGATATAAAAGTTGTATGTTGCACAGGTTACCTGTAAGGGGGAAGTAACTTGACCATCAAGTATTACATTGTATGAGTTTTTTTTTTATAAGAGAAGAGGGAAAACGTGCGGCGAGAACACCGAGGTGGTCAACGACGCCCATGGACAAGTACAAGTACAATTGGCGTATTGTTGGGTCAAGTCTACATCTTGCGTCCCCTATTTTTCTTTTCTGCTTCTATTATTTTTGATTGATGCACAAATTGATGTGTACGATGTTAGTTGTTAATTTATATACAACCATAATAGAAGGGATGAATTGCTTGTGTATTTACTATATGTATTTGCAGTAGTGCATTGCTATTTCTAAGTATTTATCAACATGTTTGTGTAAGAAACACAGTAACTATTGGCAGTGAGTGTCCTAGGAGAGCTCTCGAGAGAGTGTAATAGTTGTAGAAGTTTAAACGCACTCAGTACTTGTGGTTGTAATGCAAACAGTTTCTATCAGCCTCGTTTATACGCGTAAAGATATTATTTTGCTGTTAAATTTTCTTTTTACAGTGCAGTTACTTTATTATTTAAATTTATTTTAAATTGATTCATTATTACATTTTTCTCGGTACTTCGTAGCGCAAAATTTTATTAAAATCTGTATATTCATTTCCCTTAATTATTTGTTAACAATGCAAATTAAAAATAAATCTTTCCAACACATTTTTCAGCGACAAATATAACTACTCTACTACGCAAAATATAATTGAACATCTGTGGAGAAAAAGTAATGCATGCAAGCATTCGTATTAATTAGCATGTAAAATGTAACTTAAAGACCAAGTTAGGAATAATTTAAAGAAATGAAATCAACATTATTTGTGAATAATTTAGCGTTTATTTTTTAGAATAATTTAGAAAGGATGATTTCTGCCTGTGTTCACGCGATATAATCCAGTCCTGAAATGAAAAAAATAATTATTGCAGTATTAACGATTGTTTGTCTATTAGATGGCCACTACATTTCTTGTTTACTACACTTTATCATAGGAAAAACTTACCCAGATTTGTTCAGAATGTCATTGCCCATATTCAATCTAGCACCGGTACATGAGTTCGAGGAGACTTGGTTCATGTTGTTGCATCGCTGACCGACGAGATGGTTGTAGGTGACAGTCGCAGCGAATAGTTCCCAAGAACGATTGTGGTCGCAGATTCCAGTTAGGCATCCAGGCTGTGACTCTCCTCCGTTGGGGAAGAAGTCGGCATTACCACTCGCTGCTCCAATACCCAGACCTATGGTGCCTCCGTCAGTATGTATACCCTCGACATAAACACCATCGCTGGCTCTGAGACGGTCGTTATTGTTGTTCCACAGCGGACCAGCGGGGTCCAGACCTGAAAGATGAAGAAGAAAATTGAAAAAATTATAATACGAAGATTGTTTCTAATATGTTGACGCTACTGTAACTGAATTAGTTATTATTGGAACAAACAAAATACTTCTTCATTAAAGGTGATCTCATCATGACCATCGTCATGAAGTTATATCTTATGCACCGGTCAGATTACGCATGTAAAAGATCAGAACAAATTTCATCTGCTTACCGGTAATACGGGCAGCTCTGCCACCGATTTCCCTTCCAGCGTTTCCAACGAGATGTCCTCCCAAACTGAATCCAATTAAATGCATTGTATTGAAGGGAGCACCAACCGCTCGGTTGAGGAAGGCCAGGAACTGACCCAGACCACGGCCTACTGCGGGCACTCCTCTTACAGCGGTAACGTAGTCAGAAAGTGCAAGTCGTCTCCATTCCATAACGATTATGTTAACATCGCTCTTTGCCAAGTAAGCTGTAACAGAACATTTTATCTCAGTGAAATTACTAAAAAAAATATTGTGCCTGCTTGTTCAACTCAAACTTTGTTCAGTTTCCAGAATACAAAATAAAAGATCGTGTACGTTCTATTTAATTTGTCTGTCTTACCGTCTCTAATAACATCGTTCAAGCTTGACTTCTGGTTGCTCAACCAACCGTGTACGATGACCACAATAGGGACGCGTGCATTGAAGTTCGATGAAGTAACAGAATTGGCATCGTTAATTACCAAAACTTGCGAATTTCTGGGGTTTCGTCTGTAAAAACAACAATTTCTTATCATTATCCTGAATAAGATTACTTTAAGACAAACTATCTCTTCTAGTACGGTCAGCATATTATAAAATTTGATTTTGAGATGTAGGATATAGTAGCTGGTGTTAATTATCAAGGGTTCCTAAGTATTACCGCAATACTCTATTTGCCATATTTAAATGAGAAATAAGTAAGAATGAATTATTTTTTTAAGAACTAGTTAAAGGTCATAGGAAATATGATGTAAACTTTACGGTTTTCCAACGAACCATTACAAGGGTAAGTAGTCCTACGTAATACGAATAGTTCCTCAGTAGCATAAAATTGACATTTCTTATCTAAAAAGTAATTCAAATCTAATTGTTGGCATATGTAATGAATATTGAAGGACACAATCGTGTTAATACTTTAAAACTTATTTGTAAAAGATATGATAGTTGTTAATCTCTGTTGTAGTTTGTCATAAGTCGAAGTTATTTTGTGATATGATAAGGATAATCGATGATAATTACGCGCATTGATAGTAGCTATGAATGACTTGAAAATACCGGAAAAGTATTACGTTTCGGTATACCAACGTGTACTAAAAGTATTTATTGTTGTTCTTGCAGAATACGAAGGGTTGCTTCTGTTTCCCATTGATGTTGCTGGCGTTAATATAACGTTTTAAAGGTTCGTGTTCTTAGTTTGACTAGAACTTATTCTGTTAAGTGGTCAAGTAGTTTCCGAAAGGTAAACATAAATATACCTTTGTTGACTTGAATAGTAATTGATTTGAAAACGTGTTTTTGACTTAAAACTTTAAGTTTAATGACGCAATCGTTTCAGTTTCAGAAGCATTGATATCGAATCTCTCACGTTCTGTTTATCGCGATAGGGTTTTAAACAAAATCGGACTAACCAACGCGTCAATGTCAGCAACATTATCAGAAATCTTACACTAAAGAATACTCTGATTTCAGAACCATGAAAGACTATGAAATGAAAAAAAATGTCATTATAATCTTCTACGCTAAGTGGGATTATATTCAGTTTTTAAGTCTTGTACTGGTTCAAGTTGGAGCGGGACCACGAATGTTGGAAACTGTCGGAAGCTTTTTTAGTTTCACTTAGAGTCTTACCTGGTATAAAGAAGATATCGGTTGTTAGCAGGATTTCTGGTAATCTCTTCCAGAAGTTCCATGTCAGGTTCCGCTTCTAGATCCACCGTGTGCATTACACCATCTCCATCGGGGAATTCAATGAACCGAGGATAAGCCTTTTCCGTTTTTGAAATCGGTACAGCGGCTGCGATGGCTGGAATATTTAATTTTGTCGAAATTACCCACGAGTTCTTTTGTTTTAGCTTTGATGTTTGTTTCAATAACTTGAGTAAAACGGAAATATCAATTTGAATTTTACATTACAAAACATTTTTGTTACAAAAACACCAAAGGGCAAAGCACAGAATCAGCAAGACCATAACTAAAATTCTGGTTAAATAAAGTGTGTAAAATCAGGCTATATTAAACTATGGGATAAAATTGAACACTCATCTCTGAACAAGTAGAGTCCAGTCTAATCACCTTGATTGCAATGGATTTGGGGAAACCATCAGATAAATTTGCGCATATCAGAACAACGACAAAACAAAGAATTGTATAACGTACCAGCGAAGCCAAGAGCGAACAACAATATCAACTTCATGATGACGAAACCCACTATTGGTCTGCGTTGTAATTCTGGAAGTTTTCTTTTTATATTAAGAAAAAATGAGATTTAATCTTATCTTAAATTTGCTATCGTTGATAATTCATAGATTAGTGTTATTGAGCTAGTAATTAACAGATTTACGTTATTATAAATCCCTGATTTATGTACGTATTATCTACCACCAAAAGAGATGATTTTTTCCCAGCCCACCTTACTGTAGTGGCCAGGAATCAATGAGATAAAATTATAAATTTAATATTAACGCGGAAACTTTTTTCTGAAAACTGCAATCATAATAACTTTGAAATAAAAGTCAATGTATTTATTAATATTGCACTTCAATGTACATCTGTAGATATGTATCCTAAAATTACAATGAAAGGATCTTTGGTTAGATCTGAATGTCTAAAACTTCACTCCAGCTGTAAGATACGTAATTTTCAAATTGTGTGTCATTGAATTCTTGTTTAATTTTCAATATGTTCGCGCGTCAGAAATACTTAAATTATATAATTATTGTAATCTAGAGATTAATATAAGGAACACATAGATATATTTTAACTCATTGAACAAAAACAAATAACAACAATTGGGCTTGAATCCCATACAAAAAGTAAGGATCTTTGTGATATAGGTTATTTTATATTTCCTTTCATCATAAAATACATTATGATATTATGACTTAATTATGATATTTTGTTTTATTCAAATTTTGAGGTTATAAGCAGTCTACTATACTGACTTAAAACAAAGAAAAGGACAAATGTGCAAATGTTTTACTTCACACTAATTAATCAATAATTCTAGTTAACATAATTAAAATCATTCAAATCATCTTTGTTGTCCTTCAACTGTCGGAACTCAAAGAAAAAAAACTCTCCGAAATATATCAACGAGGGAAATTTAGTAGGAACAATGGAAAATGTTAATTAAATCATCGATTGTGAATTTTGCATTTATTTTTTTATTACTAATTAACATATATTTATTCGTCGAAATAATTAGAAAGGATGACTTCTGCCTGTGTTCACGCGATATAAACCAGTTCTGAAACAGAAAAAAAAAATGGTCTAAAATATTATACCTTATGGTAATTTACAAAAATTGTAAGTTTACGAATTTAATTTCCACATACTGCACTTACCCGGATTTATTTAAAATATCATTGCCCATATTCAATCTAGATCCAGTGCAAGTGTTCAAAGAAACTTGTAAAGTGGTGGAGCATTGCCGACCGACAAGGTGATTGTATGTAACACTCGCAGCGAACAGTTCACACGCACGATTGTGATTACATAAACTACTTATACAACCCGGCTGTGAGTTGCCGCCATTAGGGAAGAAGTCGGCATTAGCAATAGCTGATCCAATACCCAATCCTCCAGTTCCTCCGTCAGTATGTATTGCCTCGACATAAACACCGTCACTAGGCCTGAGACGGTTTGAATTGTAATTCCATAGTGGTCCAGCAGGGTCTAGTCCTGATTGTTGAAACAAAAAAAAAAATGGTCTAAAATATAATACCTTATGGTAATTTACAAAAATTGTAAGTTTACGAATTTAATTTCCACATATTGCACTTACCCGGATTTATTTAATATATCATTGCCCATATTCAATCTAGATCCAGTGCAAGTGTTCAAAGAAACTTGTAAAGTGGTGGAGCATTGCCGACCGACAAGGTGATTGTATGTAACACTCGCAGCGAACAGTTCACACGCACGATTGTGATTACATAAACTACTTATACAACCCGGCTGTGAGTTGCCGCCATTAGGGAAGAAGTCGGCATTAGCAATAGCTGATCCAATACCCAATCCTCCAGTTCCTCCGTCAGTATGTATTGCCTCGACATAAACACCGTCACTAGGCCTGAGACGGTTTGAATTGTAATTCCATAGTGGTCCAGCAGGGTCTAGTCCTGATTGTTGAAACAAAGCATGCATTAAGTCAGCAGGATAATCAAATTTTAACATGAATCAGTAACGTAATTCATCAATATTTGGATATACAGAAATAGAAACACATTTGTTTCAGTTCCAACTAAGCAAAGTATGTGATATTTGACAATAGACAGGTATATTTACAATGAATATATACATAAAGGATCTTTTAGCAAATAATATTGTTAAATTTACACACCAGTAACACGAGCTGCTCTTCCTCCGATTTCCCTTCCAGCGTTTCCAACGACATGGGCACCCAAACTGAATCCAACTAAGTGCATTGTGTTAAATGGGGCGCCTGTTACCTGGTTGAGGAAAGCCAGGAACTGTCCAAGCCCGCGCCCAACTGCAGGCACTCCCCTTACCGCGGTAGCATAATCAGAAAGAGCCAATCGCCTCCATTCCATGATAATCACATTCACATCGCTCTTCCCCAAGCATGCTGTAAATTAAATTAAATATTTAGGTGAACTCACAAATCTGCACGGTATCGCAATCCGAGCGCAGGCCGCTATCACATGACAGCATTGTACGGATTTTAAATCAATCGGAAATCTTTGCCTCGCTATTCTTTTATTTCGACTTATCCTTCTTGAATCGGTCTTATAAACTGACTATAGAGCTTTGGTTCTCAAACCGCGTGGGTTGGTGTCGCCTGGTCATATGAATTTAGCTTTATTCTTCAATTAGTAATTTGAAATACAAATCTTTACATTATTTTAAAATGATACACAAAAATTAGGTTACGTAATACATTGACATACCGTCTCTTATAATAGTATTAGTACTAGTATATTGATTGCTCAGCCATCCGTGGACGATGACAATGGTGGGGAGGCGTGCGTTGAAGTTTGATGACGTAACAGAGTTGGCGTTATTAATGGTCAACGTCTGAGAAATTCTGGAGTTACGTCTGTAAAAAAGCAACAAATGTATTATAATCATACTACCTTCCGCCTGTAACTCTGTTCGCGTGGAATTACAACAAAAAGAAAGTAGCCTTTATGTTCTTCCAGACTATGCTCTACATCTATGCCAAATTTCATCGAGATCCGTTCAGCCTTTAGGCTACAAACTCTAAGAAACATCGATTATCTATCCAAACTTTCGCGTTTATAATATTAGTAAAATTAATAAGATTGCTAGATTTGATCGCTGACTTTTCAACTTTGAGATTTAATACTTTGGTCTATTAGATTTTAGTAATGAATGTTTAGAAAACACACCTGGTATAAAGGAGATATCGGTTATTGGCTGGATTTCTGTTAATCTCTTCCAGTAGTGCCATGTCAGGTTCTGCTTCCAGATCCACGGTGTGCATTACACCGTCTCCATCGGGGAATTCAATGTACCGAGGATATTTCTTATCCTCTTTTAAAATGGGTACAGCTGTTGCTAAAGCTGAGATGTGCATTTTGGTTAGGATTTATTACGTGTTAGTAATCGTTGATTTTCATCATGACTGTGTTTAATTTTATCATTGCGAATTGGATTATCAAAAGCAAGCGGGTTTTCAAATTCAAAGTCTTCAAACTACATAGCTTTGTAAATGAATGATTTGGTGATGCATTCAAATGTATTTGTTTGTAGAATCAATTTTGAGTACTTACCAGCCAAGCCAAAAATAAATAAGAATAACCTCATGATGATAATAATATAATATAACTGCGATATTTTTGCTGGAAATTTCCTTTTTATATTGAGAAAAAATTGGATTAAATCTTATCTAGTAATTGTTATCGTTTAATTCAAAACATTAACATAAATTTTGGTTGATAATACATACTTACACTTGTAATTATGATATTTACATACATATTTATGTTTTACATAAATTTGTGTTATCAGTCAATAACAATACAGTTTGGTTTTCTAATCCTGATTTTGTTTGTTTTTTTACGACAATTTTACAAAATGTGTTGAAATAATGGTCTTGTATTCTATATATTTATTTTTAGTGTTTTTATTTAATTTACATGATTTGTCAGTGATAATTCATTTTACTTACGATTTACATAAATAAAATAAATTCACACAAAAAAAATAAGCTATTAATGGACTTCTTTAATCTTTGTTAATTTTATTTTATAATGAATGTTTGAAATATAATAAATGTCATTGCATAACATGAATTGCTACTCCACAGTTACAGTTTAAAACACATTACGTAGGGCAATATTAATGCGTCACGACTTAGCAAATAAAAACATATTTCCGATGGTTTCATTCGCTCTCTGTATACAATGTGCGTAAAATTGTAAAATAAGTCCAAGATGTGCTTATAATCTGCAATATAAAAACACATTTTAATTTTATGCTATGGTTACATTATTTTAAAATCTAGCCCCTCTAAGTAGCAAAATGTTATAACGTTATTGGCATGCTTTAGAATAGATTCGTTTTAATTTAATGTTATGCAATACGACGCATTTAAAAGCGAATATCGAACAAGAAACCGTCACCAAAAACATATTAATCTAGCATAAATGATAACTCAGCATAACAAAGATGACCTTTTTGCATTGTATGCCAGAAAATATTCATCGTAATGGGTAGGAAATTATCGTCCCCGTCTTCATTACAGTCAACTACGGTGTGAGGATAATGTGTTAGAACAACCTATGAATTGACTTACCTTGGTAAAACATTTGTAAGATATAACGGAGAATTTAAACGCCGTTAAATGTTTTTCCTTATTGGATCTGAAAAAACAGATTCATTTATTACACTTTAATTATTGTGAAGCAAATAATGAAGTTTACATTAAATAGTAAATATTGCCTGGGGATACGCGTGCCTTCGTTTTATATTGGTGCTCGGGATTTTTGTAGCTCGATTCTGCGTAATTTTGATAAATGTAGGTTAAATAAATCAAAACGTTATTAACAAATAAATGAAAAAAACATAATACCGATGGCATATTAAGTTAATAAATATACCGAGCGTTATCGATGACGAGAAATTAAGAACTTCGTGGAATTCGATCGATTCATCATGGGGACATCAATTCATATTTTTCTCGTTTCGTTTCACTCAAGTTCCCACTCGCTTTCTCAGTTATGCTACAGACCATACTTCTTATTCAAACATATGTAAGTACTTATTAAATTACTAGCTGTTGCTTGCGTCTTCGCCCGCTTGAAATTAATGAAATAGTAAAAATATAGCCTATGTTACTCATAGATAACATATCTTTTTAATGGTGCAAGAATTTTTCAAATCGGTCCATTAGTTTTTGAGTTATTTTAATACATACAAAAATCCAAAAATAAAAATCTTCCCTTTTACAACATTAGTATAGATTTACCTTGTTATTATCAATAAAATTGTTTTCTTTGAAGATTTGTCCATATCGTACCAGTTACAAAAATACGCCATCTCACCGACGTTTGTGCTCTGAATAAAAAATCAAAGCTTATTTAGATTACATTACATTGTTTAAAATGTTAAATAATTTTATACTTATTACATATGTTACCTTTCTCATCAGAGTTTCACCAAACAAACACATCATGTACATTTGTAAAAGCACCGAAGTCAGGAACAGAATGACTCCAAGTATTTGAATGCCACCTCCAAACTAAAAATAATCCATTATAGTACAAAACTCAACAATACCAATGTATATAACTAATATTATCATTAGTTGCTGCACATTACAATAAAGATAAGATAACTTAAGGTCAATCTTACTAATATTATATTTATATTATTTTTTGTAAAATATCGCATTTGCGAATGCCCCATGGATAAATTTTACGGTACAAATGAAAAACACTGTCTGGAGGAACGCAGCCTACTTATTTTTTTAATTCTACGCGGACAGTCATAAATGTTTTTCATAATCTCCCCCTACCTTATCCTACTCCCGTAGGGTCGGCGCACCGGGTTTTCGTCCTCCAAATAACTCTATCATCCGTCATCTCAGTCATCACTCCCTTCTTGATCATGTGACCATTCACGCAATCCATCCATCTCTTTCTACGTATACGTCTACCGGTGTACCCCTCCACATTCATAACTAACGTCCTTCTTGTTACATGCGATTCATCTCATAACATGCCCATACCACGCTAACCTTTTACTCCTTATTATCTCAACCACTGGGGCTACTCTCAAACTTCCTCTAATATACTCATTTCGTAAATGTAATTATAGAATTTAAAGACAAATAGACCCTATAAAGTTATCTTACCGTTAAAGTGAAACCAAGAGCGCATATTTCTAAAGAACCCACTAAAACATTAAAAAAGTTAGGCGTCGTAAATATATCTTCTAAATCTTCTGACAACCTAAAAAAATACAATGTAAAAGTTTCCGTTTGGGAACACAATAAGGTATAAATTACAAAATCACATACTTGAGTAGATATTGATGTCTTTGAATTATATTTGTTAAAAGATTCCCATCCGTTAAATGTTGAATATCGGAAGATAGCAGAGTAAAATGATTACAAATATGTGACGTTAATATGTAATATAATATATCAACAGCTGTGTAAAATAAAACGCATAAAAAACCTGTGAAGTTAAAAAATATATAAAAAAACAACGGCAGTCCTGATATTCATTTCTCACTTGTACATGCATCTTGAGTATTTCATCGGACGGTATAAGTCCGTCTGGGTCGGCCCCGAACGCTGCCGCTCATTTTCGCGTCATAAATATATTAAACTAATGCAGCAAATATTAAAGATTGTCGTTTATAAGTAGTATTGAGCACGATAAGGTCCTAGGTTTAAAAGCAAATAACAATTGAAGTTACTGATGTTTCATACTACGCAATTGCTCTTAAAGTTTTTGAGGTTATGAATCTAAATTTCCTGCCTTCCAATTGATTTGCTATGGTTGAGTTATGACAAGTTTTTTTTATATTGGGTATAAAATATACAAACCAGACGTAATTGAGAACATGTAGATCAAAATCCACTCGTACCATGTATTCATTGAGAATGGTAGTAAGATCGCGTAAGGCAACATAAAACTGACCTCAGATGTTTTTAAGTAATGATAGAACATAATGAAGATAGTAGAAAAATTATACATCATAATAAGAAGCATATTGAGTATGAAATATGTTTTGATTAAAGCTTTTAAAAATAATAAATCTGCTCTCACAATATCTTTCTTTTCTTTGTCGTTAGTTATATTGTCATAAAGATCTTTGAGACAGCAAACTAAATTGTTAATTTTGTTCCGTTTAGTTGCGATGCAACTTATTTTCAATATCGACAAAACACCAACAGATAGACACGGAGCTAATTCGGTTAATTCCAGTAAATGTTTAGAAGAAACATTGGCGACACAGAAATTTATTTCCCCTATCGCCATTAAAAGTACCAATATCAAAAATATATAAAATCTAACATGAATATTATATTTTCCGAAAGGTATCCCTAACAACCAATAAGAAGTATTAATCTGCGAGAAAAATTCTTTAAACTTTGGTATATCCATTGTCGGCTTAGTAATTTATTTCGGGCACGAGGTCTTCAATGTAAAGCGTACTTAGCACTAGCAGGTTGTTTAGACTATTCAACTTACCATAGCCCTATAGGGTTGTGAACAAAAATAATATATTTAATTTTATTATAAACTAGCTGTTACTCGCGACTTCATCCACGTGGAATTATAAATAGTAAAAAAATAAACTGTGTTACTCACTGATAATGTAGGTTTTAAACTGTGAAAGAATTTTTGAAATCGGTCCAGTAGTTTTTGAGTTATTTCAATACATACAAAAATCAAATCCTTTCTATTTATAATTTTAGTATAGACCATTAAATCCGATTGAATAATTTGAGATTATTTAATTAATTATAATATTTTGAAAGAATATCTATATAGATAAAACATACTAATTAAATCAAAAGATGAGCCAAGTAAAATGAGTTAAAACCGTTTAAACACGCTGCTAAACTTGCATAATTTGTATAAATAGTGTAAGTTAATTTTACTTTAGTCGAACACTGTGAATAATGCAAGTATTGCACAAAATCCAACCGAATAAGAAATACCAAGATTTCCATATTTTATTGTAAGATTTGGTTTACTCTTATTTTCCATAGTAGACTAATGAGGCGCCCCAGATCACAATCCTTTGCCGCTTTCTTTCTGCTCAACTGTTTTATCAGCTAAAACATATTTTTGATTCTAATATTTTAGTTGACAACCCTATTTAATAAAGCCGTTGAAATATGCAAAATTTATTAGTGCCAATATTGAAGGTGACAAAGATAAAAGACGTTAAAGTATAATTTACTATTCCTTTTGCTGTCCACACGTTCACGCTATGATATGTTATTTTAAAACATAAATTGTAATTTACAAATCTACGTTTAGTTTGTAATACACCTCGATCTGTCAAAAATCATTAGAAAAGTACAGTTGTCAACAAAAACTTATACAGGCATTTACCTGTATAAGTTTTTATTTAAAAAAAAGAATAATACAGTCATACAAAAAGTCATAATACGTCAGCGGTTTATGCACATTCTTATTTGTAACGAGCTGTCGCCCTGTGCATCTACCTTTTAACAGCTACCTTCCAATCAAAGTCCCGTCCAAATCGGTTCACCCGTTCTAGAGATAGCGGTCCGGTCCATTTAGACAGCGCGGAATTTAAAAAAATGTAGCCTATAATATGCCCGTCCATGTCAGCTACCCTCCAGTGCAAGTCCCGTTAAAATCAGCCCAGCCGTTTCGCGGCTTGCGGACAGACAGACAGACAAAAAATTTTAAAATGCGATTTTCGTTATCAGCAACGCAAATACATCATCTTCCCGAAATCTGGATTTTTTCTTTTGATATTACAAACAGACACTCCAATTTTATTATATATTCACGAGTCCAGAGATCTATACATGAATTCATTTGTTTTTAATGAATTTACATAGATCAAGAGTATAAGTTGTTACGTGCTATATTATCGTTTGTTTGTGATGTGAACTCAAGCAGCTGTTGAAAGCCATTCGTCACAAACAATGTGCAAGAGAAAAGAACAACACCTGCTCTTTGAGCATTCAGGATGTTTTTTGTTGTGGTTTTGAAGATAAATTACGGAGAAAGTATACTTAGTAGGTACAATAATTGTTATTTATGGCAAAACCATGCTGCATAGAACAAACTAGCATCAAATTAGTTATACAAATAAGATGAAAAATGTTTAAGAAAACATCTATTTGTCTAAGCCTCAAGCTATTTTCGACAAAGCTGGAGGAATATTTTTAATAGTGAACGTGACCAGTTTTAATTATGATTTACAGTTATTCCAAGATATGATTTACATCTTCCGTAAATGAATCTTTGATCATTTTTCACAGAATATTTTGTAAGAATAAGATTTCTTATAAAAAGTACCGTTTTATGAGAAAATGATAATTCTCTCTGAAAATTTCCTTCCTTTCCAATCAATATGACAGCGATATGATTGATATAATGAATCCGAGGAAAAAGAAATAGTAAACAAGCTAATAAAATAATTGACTTTCTCTGTTTTTTGATTAAAATTGGTAAATTGATCTGAGCCAAAAAGGGTTCTAAAAAGTCTAGAAAAAAACATATACCTAAGCGAACTTGCGGACATTACCTTGGACAAGGATATTATTATTATTTTGTCTATGACAATGATACGCATACCATGTTCAGCTTTTTATCCATAAATATTTATTGAAATTACGCAAGTTTTAATCGATCTCAGAATAATAGGATTAAATTAACCTCTTTATGAAATCCATTATAAAGATCACAAATGACACGTTCATTCAAGATAAGTACATTCTCTCTAAAAAAATCTGTTTCCTAACATTTATTTAATATTTTACTAACATTTGGATACGCCTGCTAAAATTTCTCGAGAAAATACCGACTACAAAACTTGTTATGTGTACCATGTTAGAACAGAAAAATGCTATGAGTCGACTTGTATAAATTAGTATTTTTTGTTTTACGTAATAATTATTTTGAAGAGCATTTAACAAAGAAAATAATGATATCTTAGTAACTGGGAACTATTCAACTTAAAAGATTTCTGTTATTAAATTTTAAGTAATTTGTTTATGAACGGCTAAATTGATAGTGTGTAAAGATACAATTTGTTGCTAAAATCAGTATCGATTTTTCGTTTGTAGTAATATTTACTGTTTTATTAGTTATTTCAATTTGGTAGAAATATTTGTATTAGTCTTAGTATCGTTATGTCTATTATACTCGCGGAGGTCATAATGGAATGGGTACATATTCAACCATGGACGTGTATCACCATCTATAGGTTAAAAAAAATATAAAATATAGTCTCTATTCATGTCGCTGTCCCAAACCAGAACCTATTTCTTCGCGTAGAGGAAAAAAAGAGTGCGAGAAGTTTAATTAAACAAGTTCGCCAAGAATCGGGTGCGAGACTTTTGTGAACGGATAATCGAAATCTTTGAATCCACCTGTTAATGGATTCCTTGCCGAACGGGGAGTTGAGAACTGACAGCTCTCTAGCAAACATGGAGCGGTGTGCTGCTGACATCCGCAATCATTCTTTAAAAGTTAGGAGAGATTGTAAACGGTTCCCGTATTTTAAATATGAAAATTTTACGTAAAAAATTATTACATAACAATTTATTTTACTTGTGTAACTGCAATATGTATAAGCTCGTAATCTAAAGGGGAACATGACCTTGGTGTACTTTCGCACCCTTTTATATACAACTAGTTTTTTTTCCCTCCGCGTGGAAAAAATAAGTAAGTAGCCTATGTGTTCTTTCAGACTATGTTCTAAATCTATGTAAAATTTCATCCAGATCCGTTAAGTCATTTAGCCCACAAACTGTAACAAACATCCATCCATCAAAACTTTCGCACTTATAATATTAGTATGATTAACCAAAGGTAATATAAACATATTGTCATCCCACACGATATCATTAAAAAAAACACTTCTGTAAAGTCGGTTTGCGAACAATTTTACGTGATAGCATCACAAGCCAAACGTTGAGCCCGATCGTACCTCTGTATCACTTATCACGTTAAAAACAATATGTTTTGACGAGATAAGTGTATCGTATTTGTCATACAAGTTGATTTGATTTTCGTCACACGGATGACAATGTACTTTATAAAAGAACAAGTTCGCAAGAAGTGTCATTAGACCATTGTTAGTGAAAAAGAGAATTAGGATCGTTACGTCAGCTACTTTGAGCTAGCAGTGTAAGCTCTAAGTATTTTGTTTGTTTTATGATCCTAGTGGTCTTTAAAAATCACTGATAAATGAATAAACGAATGTATGCGACATATAAATCAGAAATTCGGTACTAAATATTTTTTCTATGCCAATATATCACAATACACAATACTGTTTGTTAGTGTCATACACAAAATTTGAAACAACGTGACATTGTGTTTTATAGCACACATGTTACTAAGGTTTTCCAATACAGAAACACTCATAGAAGATCATATTGACATCCTGCTCATTACCATTGAAAAAGACAGAGATAACAACAAGTTTTAACACTTGTTTTTCGTCAGTGAAAACAAAACACGACAATGTTTGTATGTGTGCGAACGTTCAGATCGCATGCGCGAAACATCTGTGTTCTTCTATCTCACTGAGAGAAAAGCGAATGGATGGTAAGTACTGTACTCGATTTTATACTTTAACGGAGACGGTTAGAGTTTATTTCGTGTTAATTTATCTCGTGATAGGGGAAATTTTAACGTGAAATTGTACGTACGGCAATAAGCTGCTAGGACTGATTTTTAGATGTGTTCGCGTCGTGTTGGGGGAGTAACGTATCTCTCTCCAGTTACATCGTCGCGATATATTGAAGGATTGTAATCTATTCAGGTGTCGCTACAGTGTGTTGACATTTATTGTGTTCGGTTCCAATAATTGTGATTGAACTTTAATTGGATTGTGAGTAGAGATATTGAGCGAGATAAAAGTAAGTTTATTTAATAATAACATTGAATTTCTTGATTTTCTTAACTTTTAATTAGGTTATTTTATGTCAACAAATATAATCATAAAATGCTTCGATCTAATTAGTTTTAAATAAATATATTTGTTATTATAGAAATTAGAAAATGGACAATTATCTCGTAAAATGAACATTTAATGGACTTAGATTAAAAAAACTTTATTTTTCTCAGTAAATGATAAAAGCTCTTGTTTATTTTATTCTATTAAAACACTCGATTTACATAAAGTTCTCTTTGTTTTATAATTATATCGAGACTTGTTTTGTAGTTGCGGGTGGGTTATTTGATTTTGTAAGCACGAGATACAACAGAGGGATAATAAATTCACAGGTCGTTGCTTTTCGTAAATTAACAAATAGAATTTATTTAGTGATACAAAAGAAATCTAGTTCCTCTTTTATTATTTAGACTTAATTTTTTAACCGTTTGGATTAAGCAACATGTTGATAATATTTTTCTTATAATAAAAATACTAGAGTAATCTTTTAGCTGTACGTCTACTATATCTTACTAATATTATAAATGTGAAAGTTTAGATGGATGGATGTTTGTAAGAGTCTGTAGCCTAAACGGCTGAACGGATCTCGATGAAATTTAGCATAGACGTAGAGGATAGTCTAGAAGAACACATAGGCATTTTTGTTTTTTCTATTTCCACGCGAACGGAGTCGCGGGCGAAAGCTAGTAACCAAATAAAAGGTGGTAGTTTATTTTTACTTTGTATTTTTATTTTTACTTTGTATTTTTATTTATTTAACATTTATCACTGAACAATCGTAGCTTATGCACCATAAGGTACATAACTTTTGAATACTTTTTTTTTGACTTATTAATGAAGTATGCTTGACGCTTTTACCACTTTATTACCCGTATATATGTTTAAATATCATGTTTGTATTAATGAATTTACACAGTATATTTATTCGAATTACTTGTTTTATAAAAACATTTATTACTTAATTGACTAGTCTTTGACCTAACCAGCTACAGTATGTGAAAAAATAAACATTGTATTTCATAATAAAACTATCTTTCATGACACAATTTATGCAAATTAGAGTCTGCTCCGAGTATTATTCAGCGTGAATTTCAGCCGAGAGCCTGTGCGGAAACGCTACTTGAATCATGTAAAAACACTGCAAGTAATTAGGTGCTCTACTGTATTTGACGCTTAAACTTGAGTGAAATGTGCACAAATGGAGCATTTAACTTCCAACCGTTCTAAACTTAAAATCATTTTTAATTGTTTTTACACTGCCAGTACGATTTTGCTTGCATTATGTGAAAGTTAAAATATAATTATTAAGTTCATTACTGTTTTAAAATACATCCAAAATTAGAAAGGAAAAAAAATAAACATTGTATTTCATAATAAAACTATCTTTCATGACACAATTTATGCAAATTAGAGTCTGCTCCGAGTATTATTCAGCGTGAATTTCAGCCGAGAGCCTGTGCGGAAACGCTACTTGAATCATGTAAAAACACTGCAAGTAATTAGGTGCTCTACTGTATTTGACGCTTAAACTTGAGTGAAATGTGCACAAATGGAGCATTTAACTTCCAACCGTTCTAAACTTAAAATCATTTTTAATTGTTTTTACACTGCCAGTACGATTTTGCTTGCATTATGTGAAAGTTAAAAAATAATTATTAAGTTCATTACTGTTTTAAAATACATCCAAAATTAGAAAGGAAAAAAGTAACAATTTGTATGAAAATGTTTTTATCTATACTTCTATACTATTATAATAAAGCGTAAACACACACTTCTTTGTTGCCTAAGATCTCAGCAATTACAGCATATTTTTGAATAATTTTTTTTTAATAAAAAGCCCTACACTTTCGTCAAGCTTTAGGCTTTTATTTTCACATCATTAAACTTAGGGGGTAAATATTTTGGATAAAAACCCTAATGTGGGATAGAGACCATAAGTTGCTGCCAACATCAAGATAGAAAGATTGCTAAGGTTAGTCATGTCATGTCATGTCATTTTGTCATTTGCTATTGATAATTTGACAAATGTAAACAATAAAATAAAGTTTTTATAATTTCACGTGGATGAATCCGCACGCGAACAGCTAGTTAATTAATATTTTATTATCAACGCGAGGTTTAACCGAAGGTGCTTCGCTGTTTATTAAATTGCAATTATCTTGTTCAGAAGTGAACGTTGCGGAAAAACAAAGATAGAATGTCATTTGTCTTTGAATAGCTATTTATTCTATAATAAAAAATAAAATCTGACGATACCAACTAGTGTCGAGTAGAAATATAGTTGGATTCAATGTAAACGAGAAATTATTTTTACACAGGTTGACGATGTCATTTATTGTCTAAGATAGATTTATTTTGGAAGGATTCAGTGTTAAAATTAATACACGATGTCTGTAATTTCAGCGTTATAAAAATACATTGTTGTAATAATTTCTATTGAATTAGATTATACATTCTAGAATATCTCCAACTAGCTGTTGCTCGCGACTTTCCCCGCGTGATATTAAAAAAATATAGCCTATAATACTCACAGATAAATTACCTTTCTAACGGTGAAAGAATTTTCGGCCCAGTAGTTTTTGAGTTATTTCAATACATACAAAAATACAAAAATACAAATCTTTCCTCTTTATAATATTAGTATAGATAAACTTTTTATTCGACTTCACGTTATGTTTTTAACTTTATAGTTTTATAAAACATATTTAAAATAATTGCTAATTTTAAATGTTCACATGACGTCATCAGAATTTAGATAACATTTAATCTATGGGAAATATATCAAAGCAATATAGGTATAGATTAAAAATAGGTTGACCATTTCCAGTTGATTTTTAACAGCCTGAAAGCTTTCGGGGAAATATGTTTTAAATTACATAACAATTTTTTGTATTAAAAACTGAGGTTTATGTAGTTAACAACAAAACTACTGCACACTACAAGAATTATTAAACAAATTTTAAAACATCATAAAATATTTAAACTTTGATGCATACGTTGTTGCTTCAAAATTTTGATAGCAATAAAAACATTTATAGGCGTCAGTAAACAGATGTCCCTTTGACATAGAGTTAATTATGTATCTAATAATATCCACATCAGTCGAGCGAACAAATATAGATCCCGCGGGAATCACTCGCTTTTTTATTCTACCGTCAAACTCTACTGCCGTAACCCTTGTATTACAACGTATTGCTGTTTCTTTTCTTTCAAGGAGTATGAGAGGGATGACAACATGTGTTACATGAATCATCCGACAAAGGAAGCCTGCAGTTATTCTGACATATGAGATTTGTTATGGTAGAGTCACCGCTAAAGGGCAACGTCCATGTAACTAAGGAATTTTGTACGTAACAATATGTAGATGAATCTACTAAAATACGTCGATACTAAAATACCTTAGTGTAGATATCCACTGCCGAAACTCAAATACGAAAGCATATTGTTATCTTTTTTATCAAAGCGATTGATAAAGATGACAATATTGTTTTTTATGTTCATGCAGTGAAACTCACATTTACATGTAAATTAATATTTACGTCCATCATGATATCTAACAATACATTTGTATGTAAGTTGATAAATAGAACTTGAAGTTTTTATCTGCAAGTTAGAATTATATTAATATTGCAACAAAGACTATAATTAAAAACAAGATTCCACAACATGGCTTTCGAACAATAGGGTCGCACTATACGCTACAAATCGCTGCAATCAAAATAAAAGCAATACCTCTAATGGATATTGCCTTTTGTAATATTAATAGTATTCTAAAATGATATAGCGTATGATCTCACGTAATAACTTTTTCCAATATGAAATGTATTTAAAAAAATGAATTAAGGCCCTCGCACCTCATCACCAGCTCACTATACGTCCCCAACGAGGGGCTTGGAGCATACCCTAAGTAAGGGTGTCTAGGCCATAGTCAACCACGCTGGCCCACTGCGGGTTGGTTGACTTCACACATATCTTTGAATTTCTTCGCCGATATGTGCAGGTTGCATCACGATGTTCTCATTCATCGTAAGAACGTCGGGTAAATTATGTACATAAGTAAATTCGAAAAAATCGAAAATCTGTAGATTACAAGTCAAGTGCTTAAACCACTGAGCCACCGACGCTCTACACACACCTCGCACCTGAACAATTTTTATCACAGTTTTTCCAAAAGGAATCAGAGAGGGGACAATAATGATATTACGTTTTTTATAAAGTTTGTTTTATTTTTTTGCAGTACCAATACAAGCTATATACGTTTAATGGCACCAAGTTGTATTTTTTTTAATAATATAAGGTGGCAAACGAGCAAGCGGCCACCTAAATCCACCGAAATGGTAAGCGACCGCTGCCCATAAACATCCGCAATTGCAGATGCGTTGCCTACCCTTAACTGACGGAGAAGGAGACGCACATAAAAAGGACATTATAATAATAAGTGTTTACATAATTATGTGACAATGTATTTTATTAACATAAATAAGTGAACCAAGGGTTACATGAAGTATTTCGTTACAGATTGTAATTTACACCTCCTTATGCTTTAAGTTCAGATTAGACTTTATTTCGAGTGTACATTCGCGCCTAAAAGACTTTACAAACAATTACGTATTCAATAATTTGAAGTACAAATGATGTAAATTTTATTTTGAATACAATAATTCTATTTTGTTTACAAATTCTTTTGCGTGGCGACGTTTCTATTTATACATCCAACCACGTGACATTTAACATGGATATGCCCGTAGGATATAAAATAAAATTGCCTACTTAAGTAGCACCATTCCCGTAATAGGATTCCTTACGTAAATGGCAGCAAAAGATTCCTTTTGCGTCGCACAGAATTCTAAATATTTATTTGGTTCTTTGACAATTTTATTCAAACTTTATAAAGAAGTCTTCCAAGAATTCTAGACTATATACCTTTTTTGGTGCTCTGAAAACACGCTTATTTTCAAAGTTTTAATAAATTCTTTCCAGTGGTTTTTGAATGAAAACTGACCAAGTAGTATTCCGTAATTCCTTAACAATCTTGTTTGTGTTCTCTTCAGTTATGTTTATCTGCAAATGGTATTAATATCTCATCAATACGTAATTTAATCAAATTCCACAAAGCAGCCATTTCAATAGATCACAATAAGCCAACATTTAATCATATCTCGAAGCAGATAACCATTTCTAGGAAACGGTTGAGAGATGTTTCTTGCTACTGCAAATTATCGTTCAAAATGTTAACTAGTAATTTAATACTAGCAGCATTAAATATCCTAACAATATGAAATTACTGAAGTAAACGATACACTCGTTGGTATTTGATTAACTAGCTGTTCCGGTGCGGCTTCATTCGCATGAAATTATAAAAACTTTATTTTATTGTTTACATTTGTCAAATTCTCAATTGCAAATGTCAAAATACCAATTACCTTACTATGTTAATCTTGCTTCCTTGATTTTGGCAGCAACTTATGGTCTTTTTCCACATTAGGGTTTTTATCCAAAATATTTTTCCCCTAAGTTTAATGGCGTGAAAATATATAGCCTAAAGCATGACGTAAGTGTAGGGCTTTTTATTAAAAAATGAATTATTCAAAAATATGCTGTAATTGCTGACATCTTAGTCAACAAAGAAGTGTGTGTTTGCGCGTTATTATAATAGTATAGATATAAATATTTAGTTTATAAATATTGTAACAAACCTTTTTTTGTTTCAGATATATGTTTTGCGGTAAAACACCTATGAGACGATTTAAATCCTCTTAGAAGTACGATTGTGTTAATTAATTATTATTATTATTGCAAGTTAGTGAAAGAATATTCACTTTCACCTTAACGTCTTTATAATTACATTTTGGTGTACATTTATTTGCTAATGTAATGGAAATAACACAATATTATTTTCTGGATGTTCATATAAGATAAAGATATGGCGTATAAGAAAAAGAATATGCGACTTTTGAAGATATTATATCTTTTATTAATTTTGAGTGCTGACAACCTGGTAGAGACAACAAAAGGTAAGTTATTTACAAATTATTTCAAAACAACAAGAAAACCACACTTTATGCCACTGTTACTCTATTTTATATCAACATCGGAAAGGTGTAATTGTAAAATATGCGATGACTAATATTACGAGTATAAGAAAAATGCAGGAAAAAAATCAAAGTTTTAAAGACAAACAGTTACTACGTCTGAATATCGCTGATCGAATCTAAGTTTAGTTTCTTACAATATTTTCTTCATACAGTGTTTCTATGAAACAGTACAATAATGTTTGCGGTAGTAGAATATAATAATATAAAGGATGGATAAGGAAAAAATAACAAAGGAAGAATACAGTCTCATTCCACAGACAAAAGTGTTTGAATAGGGGTGGAACTTAAGAATAAGATAGAATGTGGATAGGTAACTAAAGTATAGATTTCTTTTTAATTATTTTTCCTGTTACATACAAGCTGATACTACGCTCAATGTTTTAAGATTACATAAAAATATTAATTGTCTATGTTAGTCAAGCATTCTGAAGCATTCTAGTGATGAAATAAATTTATAAATCGGTCCAGTAGTTTTGAGTTCATTGTTCAAACATATAAAAGAATACAAATCATTCCTCTTTATAACATTAACTAGCTCGCGACTTCGTCCGCGTGATTAAAAAAAGCAATAAAAACATCAGCCCAGTAGTTTTTGAGCTATTTGCATACTTAACTGATTAAATGTTGACCATGCTGACATGGTGTTTAAAAATTAATAGGTTGTCATGTAAATTTGATTAATATTAGTTGTCGACATAAAAAAGTACTGTCAGAGAGACGGGAGTAGCGCGGTAAGGTGCTCCCCGGGGAGCGACAAACGTAACGAACCGCGCCACATCCTCTTATACCTCGAATACATTTTACCAGAATATATACGACTTTTTCCAGGTTAGTTATTTATGTTCTCATGCCAAATTTCCGAGTTGAAAAATTGCGGATTTTCACTGAAGACCCCCGTCACGCGAACAAATGTCGCGCCACTATAAATTTTGCTGAAAAATAATTGAAATATGTTAGAAAAAATAGCCGACGAAAAATAAGAAAAGTGTAACTGCCACTGAATGGTTACTAAGGGATTCTTAGAGACGTTAAACGATTTATACTATAGCAGTGAGTGGTAGATAATAATTGGCAATACAAATGTAACATAAAAGCTATTATAACTGCACTGTTTATATCACAGATCACAAATTACATCTTGTTGAATATATTAAAAGGCATCTGTTTAATGAAATATTTTCTATAAACCCAAAAATAGTTAAGTTAAACATGTGATTGAATTCTGAACGTCGCCTGATTGATATTATCGACGTCAACGTGGTTACATGTTTCACCTTAAATATGTCTCACCACACTGCTTTCTATATAAGAACTTTATTATTTATTAGTCTTACTTTATAATAATGCCTCAATAGCTATGATTTGTCAAAAATCCGCGCTAGAGTCACGGTATAAAAAGTTTGACGTGTGTTTAAGCTAAAATGTATTTGAAACTTGAAATGGACACAGTACACGTAAATATCATAAGAAATTTTTAAGTTAAGCTTAAGTTTTCTCGTCGCATTTCTAGTCTTTGTCCAATATTAAAAGTAATTTATAGTGATAGCTTACGTTCGTAAAATGAAAGAAAAGCCTTGAGCGAGTCTCCTCACTAATTCTGAATTTAAATGCATGAGATCGAACAGTTTCACAATAAGCGATCTCGCACCGCTATTTACAGATTTTAAAATTAAACACAACACTTAATTGACTTTTTAAATCTTTGAGCATTATAAATGCCTTAAAATCAAATCCAAACATATCCAATGAACTTTATTTTTACGTATACTACAGGATGTCCCATAAAACATCAAGAGGCGATAACGCCTCTAAAATTTAGTAAAGCAAAAAATAAACGCATTATTTGAACTAAATAGAAACCGTTTCGAGATGATAACTCACTCGAACATTATCATTCTACGAACTGTCATGAATAGGTCAAATGTCACATAGATACTAATAAATAAAAAGTCCTGTCCATTGTCTACACGATTCTAAAAGATTAATGGAGTCGCACATGACGTCATCAGAATCGCGTGGAACGAATGCGTCGGACCTCGTGATGTAATTTGGAATTGTTCGATTCATCGAGTCACATTATCTGGGGCTATGTCACATTGTTCTTACGTGGCTATTTTAACCATTTATTCCTAGAAACTTGGAATTAAATTAAAGGCACAAATAAGTAAATTATTGGGTAAGAATATATTATAAACAGTATTTATCTATGAGACGATAAATGCGATTTATTGAAAATTATTAATACTCGTAATTTTCGGTTATTATCAATAATTACCACGTGATTTGGTAAAAGTGAATTTAACCTTGGAATTCACCACATTTGCCCGTTTTTATTAATATTTCACGACTGTCCCCACTAAAAGTAAGAAAAATAGCGTTTTTCATAAACCCGTAAACTTGACTTGAATTAAGGGTTTCTTGAGCTTGTAATTAGGGGAGGGGACTAATTACTTTTCTTTAGGATTCATACCACGTTTCACACGACCATCTGTCCACAAATGCATCGCATTTCGCAGTCATTACTTAATTACTTTAAAATTAAACGCATTAAGGAATAGATTGAAAATTGGAATAGATACAATAAAACAATATAGGTTTGATTAGATTAAGTTGCAAATAAATTCATTCAAAAACATTTAAAGCTTCAAACATTTTTTTTTCGGATATCGGATCGGAACTAAAGCTGTGTACCAGATTTAAAATCAATCTTTATAGATTAATTTGAAACTGGTTTACTACAGGCAGTAGATCTAAAACATAAATAGAACAAATTAAATAATCTTATTTCGTACTGGATCGTGGATGTTTATTTGAGTTTGTAGCCTAAACTGTGGATCTTGATAAAATTTTGCATAGTTGTAGAAGATAGTCTGAAAGAGCTCATGTGGTACATACTTCTGTATTTTTTTTTTTAATATAAGATGGCAAACGAGCAATCGATCACCTGAATCCGCCCAAAATGGCGAAGCGACCGCTGCCCATAGACATCCGCAATTGCAGATGCGTTGCCTACCCTTAATCGACGGAGGAGGAGACGCACATAAAAAGGATATTTCCCCTTCCTATGCGTCACCTCCGCCGTCAAATCCACTTACCCTTCCCATCCTTTCTCAAAAGAAAAAGGGTGGGTAGGAAAAGGGACCAAAGTTGGGCCTCCGGCACCACACTCATCAGACGAAACGCGGAATTTCTCCCACTTCACGCCTGTCTTCTGTGTGGTCGTGGTATTACACCAGGCGAGCTGACCCATTCGTGCGAAGATGTTAAAGCGGGCTCTACCACTGTTAAAAGTGAGCTGGTGATGATGATGATGATGATGAAACGCATTAAGGAATAGATTGAAAATTGGAATAGATACAATAAAACAATATAGGTTTGATTAGATTAAGTTGCAAATAAATTCATTCAAAAACATTTAAAGCTTCAAACATTTTTTTATCGGATATCGGATCGGAACTAAAGCTGTGTACCAGATTTAAAATCAATCTTTATAGATTAATTTGAAACTGGTTTACTACAGGCAATAGATCTAAAACATAAATAGAACAAATTAAATAATCTTATTTCGTACTGGATCGTGGATGTTTATTTGAGTTTGTAGCCTAAACTGCTGATCTTGATAAAATTTTGCATAGTTGTAGAAGATAGTCTGAAAGAGCACATGTGGTACGTACTTCTGTATTTTTTTTAATTCCACGCGGAAAGAGTCGCGTGTGAAAGCTAGTAGCTAGTAATGGACTGTATATCGATAGGTATCTGGTTCATATCCGGCTCGAAGGACCATGTCGGATAATTAATAAAACTGCGGAGTTAGAGAATCACCTTTATTCGTCACAATCAAATCCAACAGAACTGTTATAGACGATTTTTGCACTTTTTTAATTTAGTGTTGCACGCTCTTAACACTAGATATTTTGTCAAAGCCACGTAACTAATGATTTCGCGCACTATCTAATATATACTCGGCTCTCCAGCCACCGTTTTCATTGTAATGGACGTTTAGTGTCGTTTGCCGCTACTGTTGTTTATAAATGGACTGCACTATACTGTTGAACAGTTTGCGAAATACATTACTTTCAAACTATCTAAAGTGAACTGGCTTTAAATCTACTGAGGTAAAAATTGGAAAGTCTAGTTTTTTTCCTATCTAAATGTGATACTACAATACCATCTGTTTAGGTTAGTTGAATGATTGCCTAATAATCTAGGTATTGTTTTAAATTTTTAAAAAAATGAATCATTAAGAACAAGATTACATAGTTAAATTATTAAAACATTATTGTGTTCACTGGTTTACCTTATCTGGTTTCCTATTATGTTCTTCCTTTTAACGTACTCGTATGTCTATTGTTTGAGTTTTACGTTAATTAGATACGAATACGTTGCACAGCTGTCAATACTGTTTATTGTAACTTAATTATAATATGAACCGTGACGTTTGAGGGTTGAAACTTGTACAAAAACATATACGTTTTTTTTTTCATAAAGAACTAGCTGTTCGCGTGCGGATTCATCCGCGTTAAATTATAAAAACTTGATTTTATTGTTTACATTTGTCAAATCCTCAATTGCAAATGTCAAAATAACATGACATGACATGACAAACCTTAGCAATCTTTATTTCTTGATGTTGGCAGCAACTTATGGTCTCTTTCCCACATTAGGGTCTTTATCCAAAATATTTACCCCCTAAGTTTAATGGCGTGAAAATATATAGCCTAAAGCATGAGGTATGTTTAGGGCTTTTTATTTAAAAAAGGATTTTTCAAAAATATGCTGTAATTGCTGACATCTTAGGCAACAAAGATGTGTGTATTTACACTTTATTATAATATAGTATATAGTATAGTATAGATAGATTTACAACATGTATTTATACAAGTTTTTCGACAGTGGATACGCAAAGATACAAGTCGTTTTTACTATTTTTGTTGATACAAATAATTACAGATTGTTTGTTAATTTAGTTTTTTAAGCATTGAGAAACTATAATATTGTAAGTAAATATATAGCAATATTGATAAAAATAGTTGAGAAAATACTGTTATTTTTTCTTACACGATTTCACTACTAACTAGTAAAAAATAATAAAAATATGTTACACTTAACAGATGTCTAGCCCGAAACTTTGAAAAGGGTCCATATTTTGATTGTAAGCGACTGTTGTTGACATCAAGTGCTATTGTGCGGTACCCTACACTACCCTGCACGAGGGTTCAAAGAGGACCCTTTTCTAATTGTTTGCACATTTCACAGTATTTCCATAGGGAACGCGTGCTTTTTTGAACAACAATACGAGTAATTACCTTCTATATTTCTAGTTTGTTGTGTAAGAAATATTGTATTGTTTTTAATAATTACTAGCTATCGTCCGCGACACCGTCCGCGTGAAATTAAAAAAACAACAAAAGTGAGTATATGGATGGATGTTTATTAGAACCTGTAGCCTAAACGGCTGAACAAATCTCGATGAAATTTTGCACACATAGAATACTTTTTTTTTATTCCGCGGCCACGGAGTTTTGTCGCGTAGACTTATATAAATTTTATATGTGCCAGACGAAACAGTACAAATGTAGAAAGTGTTACCTCTTTCGATATAAGAGCTATTGAATCCAAATAATGCACTTGAATTTAAAATAGTTCATTTAATATTTATTATCAATATACACTACAGAATGTTATATCGGTTTATTTCCCTTAAGTGCTATTGAATCAGTAAGGGGACGCCGACGCGATTTTGCTCAAGGCTCATAAACATCTATGAATTTTAAATGAACAAAATATGAATACTGCATAATATTAGAAATTATTTTCGTAACTATTTATGCACTACAATAGTCTGTAGTACTTAAGGTAAGTGGTTAAAATAGACTTAAGGGTCGATATTCAATTGTCAATTATCTAACCTTATTGGTTCTTGACTAGACAGATTTGATTTACGACAAGCTTGCAAAGTGACCATGGTTTTTATTGCTGAAAAGATTTACATAAATATTAACATATTGTCATTAGATTCTAATTATTCTCTACGAGAAATACAACATAGGTAATGTGTTTTTGTTAACGGAAATTTTCGGTGATAATGCTCGCTCCTATATCAATTTTTGCATCTACCCTATTTACAGGATTTACGTTAATCCTAATAAACAAATATATACTAACATTATAAAGCGTAACCACACATTTTGTGGTGTTGGATGTCAGCAATCACAGCATACTTTTGAATAATGCTTCCTTTAATAAAAAGCCCTACACTTACGACACGCTTTAGGCTATATATTTTCACCCTATTAAACTTAGGGAGTAAATAAATTGGAAAAATCTTCATGTGGGAAAGAGACCATAAACTACAAGCTAACAACATCAAGGAAGCAAGGTTATCATTTGAGCATTTGAATTTTGACATTTTCAATTGAAAATTTCCACGCGGGGAAGCCGCACGGAACAGCTAGTACGTAATAAGTGTAAATATTTTAAACCACTAGTAAGTACATCTTCGAAACAGTTGGCAAATTATCAAAACAACAATAATTGCAGTGTGGTTTAGTTAAAGTTTGTTATAATTGTTGCACTTTAGCGCGGCTCGTAAGCGATAGTATCCAGTAGCGGCCCCACAGGCTGATATATTACCCTCATTGTTGTGAACTAACAACAGTCCATTCTGGCTAACGGCCCGCTTCACTGACCTCGTACGCCGAGCATTAAACGATCAAGGTATGCATATACACTATATCATACTTGAGTCATTTATTAACATGATATATTAGTAACTGATATTTTAAAGAGGAAAAATTTGTTATTTTGTATGTATAGAAATGCCTCAAAACGACTGGGCTGATTTCAAAAATTCTTTCAACATTAAAAAGCTATGTTATCACTAACAGGGGCTATGCTTTTTTTTTTTGTTTTTTTTTTTTAATTTCACGCGGTCGCCTGCGAGCAATAGCCAGCAGGATAATATAATTTTATTCTATTCTGTTTGATACATTTCCTACGTTTAACAGAGAAGATGTACGGAGGAAGGGATATTTTCATATATCACTTTCTCATATGACTTCTGGTATTTATAACAACAATGTTGTGAAGTTCAAGAAAATTACAACAAAGTGAATAATGTGTACGCTTAGTTTACTTTCATTATCCTGTATAAACGAGTCATCCATCAAATGTCGGCTCTTTATAACGTTATAATGAAAGGCTCCAAAACTTCTTGTTATTTACCAAAATTCTATTATCCACTTTCAAAGGAGAATATTGCCTGAAGTGTGATACGACCATCGTTTTGGCGTTTTGTATCCATGGCCTGGCGACATAATTGTATTAAAACACAATAATTGCAGTGTGGTTTAAAGTTTGTTATAATTGTTGCACTTTAGCGCGGCTCGTAAGCGATAGTATCCAGTAGCGGCCCCACAGGCTGATATATTACCCTCATTGTTGTGAACTAACAACAGTCCATTCTGGCTAACGGCCCGCTTCACTGACCTCGTACGCCGAGCATTAAACGATCAAGGTATGCATATACACTATATCATACTTGAATAATTTATTAACATGATATATTATATATTATATATTATATATTATATATTATATATTATATATTATATATTATATATTATATATTATATATTATATATTATATATTATATATTATATATTATATATTATATATTATATATTATATATTATATATTATATATTATATATTATATATTATATATTATATATTATATATTATATATTATATATTATATATTATATATTATATATTATATATTATATATTATATATTATATATTATATATTATATATTATATATTATATATTATATATTATATATTATATATTATATATTATATATTATATATTATATATTATATATTATATATTATATATTATATATTATATATTATATATTATATATTATATATTATATATTATATATTATATATTATATATTATATATTATATATTATATATTATATATTATATATTATATATTATATATTATATATTATATATTATATATTATATATTATATATTATATATTATATATTATATATTATATATTATATATTATATATTATATATTATATATTATATATTATATATTATATATTATATATTATATATTATATATTATATATTATATATTATATATTATATATTATATATTATATATTATATATTATATATTATATATTATATATTATATATTATATATTATATATTATATATTATATATTATATATTATATATTATATATTATATATTATATATTATATATTATATATTATATATTATATATTATATATTATATATTATATATTATATATTATATATTATATATTATATATTATATATTATATATTATATATTATATATTATATATTATATATTATATATTATATATTATATATTATATATTATATATTATATATTATATATTATATATTATATATTATATATTATATATTATATATTATATATTATATATTATATATTATATATTATATATTATATATTATATATTATATATTATATATTATATATTATATATTATATATTATATATTATATATTATATATTATATATTATATATTATATATTATATATTATATATTATATATTATATATTATATATTATATATTATATATTATATATTATATATTATATATTATATATTATATATTATATATTATATATTATATATTATATATTATATATTATATATTATATATTATATATTATATATTATATATTATATATTATATATTATATATTATAATATTATAAAGAGGAAAAATTTGTTATTTTGTATGTATAGAAATGCCTCAAAAACGACTGGGCTGATTTCAAAAATTCTTTCATCATTAAAAAGCTACGTTATCACTAACAGGGGCTATGTTTTTTTTTTTTTTTTTTTTTTTTAATTCACGCGGTCGCCTGCGAGCAATAGCCAGCAGGATAATATAATTCTCATTCTATTCTGTTTGATACATTTCCTACGTTTAACAGAGAAGATGTACGGAGTAAAGGATATTTTCATATGTCACTTTCTCATATGACTTCTGGTATTTATAACAACAATGTTGTGAAGTTCAAGAAAATTACAACAAAGTGAATAATGTGTACGCTTAGTTTACTTTCATTATCCTGTATAAACGAGTCATCCATCAAATGTCGGCTCTTTATAACGTTATAATGAAAGGCTCCAAAACTTCTTGTTATTTACCAAAATTCTATTATCCACTTTCAAAGGAGAATATTGCCTGAAGTGTGATACGACACACGTTTGGCGTTTTGTATCCATGGCCTGGCGACATAATTGTATTAAAACATAATAATACTTTAAATTCAATTACTTTTATAATATAACTATATTCTACAAAAAAATCACAAAAACATATACCATGCAAAATAATGTAACCGTGTGCAAACGTTAATCATATTATTATTAATATTATATATTATATATTATATATTATATATTATATATTATATATTATATATATATATTATATATATATATTATATATTATATATTATATATTATATATTATAAATATTATAAAAGCAAAAGTTTAGAAGGATGGATGGATGGATGTTTGTTAGAGTTTGTAGCCTAAACGGCTGAACGGATTTCGATGAAATTTGGTATAGATGTAGAGGATAGTCTGGAAGAACACATAGGCTATTCACTTTATTTTTTTTAATTCCACGCGGACAGAGTCGCGGGCGAAAGCTAGTAGTTCTATAAATCAATACAAGATTGGAGCTTGGATACGTTTGTTGAACTTTAACATCGATCTTTCTACCACGTTCTACCTAGTCGTCTCCGAGTTGCTGAGTTGTGTACATTTAGTAAACAAATTGTTTATAATTTTTAAACATCTAAACGATTGATTTTAACTGTCTATTTTAATTTCTAGTTTCAAATTATCGCATCGGCAAGGAGATGTCGGTAATAAATAGTAAAATTAAACCAACAAGTTCCATACGCGTTGTGGAGCCGAGCTTTACTGGTCCCATTGAGAACGTCACAGGCGCCCTCGGCAAGGAAGCGGTATTGACGTGCCCTATTGCAGACCTTGGTGATTATATGGTAAATACATTACATTCAATAATACTATAATACTCTAATGGCCGGTTTCCAAGCTACTTTTAACCAATCGTTAGTGTTTTGGATTCGATATTCAAGAAATGCGTTTCCGAAGTACGTTACTTGAGTTTTTTTCCATTGAAACTTCAGCAACCCAGCATTACTTATGCTGGCTTACACTTGCTAACATGCAAATATTAGTCGTAATGTTGTTAGAAAAAAAGCCAAGTAAACACAAAGCATTTAATGTCCAGGAGTTCATCAAATTGTTAATAATTAGTTCAGTTGTGAAACTTACCATCTACTAGTTGTACCTTGTTAAATTTTTGACTAACATATAACATTCAATCGATGAGTCATTCGGTCATTCATTCCTTCATTTCATTCAATGATTAACGTGTCCTAAAAATCCAAATCCGATTATGGTTTAAAGTTTTTACAACAGATATAAAATGAATGTCTACAGTGAAAATTAGGAAACTATCTCACGCTTCCGGAAGCTCGCTCATTCAATTTACCCGTTTCCTGCCTTTTCAGACGTCTGTTGAGTTTTATTATTTACTAAAGTTACAGTTTATTTCATTCTACTTTTATCGCTTTAATGTAAGCAAGGTATTCCTTTAAGCTATGTGACCATCATCCAAAAGAAACATTATGTATGTATCAACAATTTTCAATGAAAAACTGCCGTACTCAGAGACATTACTTAGTCATTAACGGGCCTGAAGACTTTAGGACTCCTGTAGGAAAATTTAAAATGTGATTGTGAATATGCAAAAATAAATATATTTTTAAATTGTTTTATCTTTTAATCCACATTTAAAAATATTGTAATTCAGGTATAAAAAAAATCAACATTATTTACTTGCCCAGGTTGCATGGATCACAGCGGACGACCAGACAGTGCTCTCCTTGCAAACGAAACTTGTCAGACACAGCCCTCGGTACTCTATAACTAATGATCCCCCGGGAGCGTGGCAGCTGCACATACGACAACTAAGAATCGCGGATCGGGGATGCTATATGTGTCAAATAAATACAGCGAAAATGAAAAAACAAATAGGATGTATCGACGTATTGGGTATCTAAAGTTAATATTTACTAACTCGTAGCTGTAGTTTCTCGTAGGCTATCTACGGATCGTAGCGAACACTTTCCGTAGCACAATACTTCACCCTACAGAACTTGGGTTACGTAATGCAAAATTATTTATTCAAATCACACGAGTAATCGTTTATATCAAATAGTGTTATTTTTACAGAGCCTCCAAATATTTTGGATGAAGGTACGAGTAGTGACGTCACAGTACAAGAAAATACAGACGTAGTAGTAATATGTAAAGCAAGCGGCCATCCTGAACCTAGGATACTGTGGCGACGAGAAGACGGGAGTAATATTCTACTGAGGAACGAAGCCGGAGTCCTGAGTAAGGGTAAGTTTCAATTATGATTTTCCTTCATACTTTGAGTCTAATATACTTTTATGCAACTTTCTTTACAATTTTCACCATCAAAACAGATTTAGCCAACCTATGGGTACTCACCATACATTTTCATGAATGTTATAATATTTAATTGACTTTGTAGTTGATACGTATGTGGGCCCTGTGTTAAATATCACCAGGGTCGATCGGAAACAGATGGGGGCGTACCTCTGCATTGCTTCCAATGATGTTCCGCCGTCTGTAAGCAAGCGGATAATGGTGGCTGTTAATTGTAAGTTAAATTTCTTACAATAGACTTGAAAACGACGACATATTCCTGTGACATTTACACAGAGCAGAACAGTGAGACTAAACAGTATATAGTGCAGTACTGCTATCGTTTTTATCATAATTAATGCACTATCCACTGCTCTACCTCAGAGTTCTGCCTTGTGTGAAAAACATTACGGATGGCTTATCTTATGTTTTTTTATTTTGCAGTTGCTCCGACAATAAAAGTAAAGTCAAAAGTTGTGAAAGTAACAACGAGCTCTAATGCAAATCTGGAATGCATCACCGAGGCAAATCCTGCAGCTAATACTTATTGGCTAAAGAGTGGAGATGAAATGATTTTATCTGGGTAAGCAATCATTTGTCTCTTTAGGAAATCATCATAAAAGGATTTTAAATACGATTTTGGTCACTTATAACCACTAGGATGCACGTGAATATTCCCACGATTTTATACGTATTTTTAAGTTAGAAACACAAAATGTTTTCGTGTTCAGTATAAATGTACAAAAAATATAAGTACACTGCATTCTGTAACTCGAGCGTTGAAGCTAAAGACATCCGGTAGCTCCGTCGCGACACTTCTTAAGGTTCTAACAACCATATATCTATACATACATAGTTTTAGGTTACCTACGGTTTTGTCAAATGCTTGATTATTATTTTTTTCAGAGAAAAGTTCGAAATGTTCGAACAACGTCTCTCGCCATATCAAATGCAGGCGACTTTATTCATAAGGGATTTAACAACAGACGACACAGGAGTGTACACATGCTATTCTTCTAACGCGTTTGGTAAAGCTGAGGCCAGTATCAGGCTTTATGGTAAGTAACATTATTCACAGTGTATTCAATGACGTAACCAGATTCACAGTAATTAACACGTATAAGGAGGCAGAGATTTATCTATTCTTTCAGTTGGTACCTGTGGCACTGTAAGCGAGATACTTACCAGGTGTTTTAGAGCTGGTTTCGCATTCAGCGTGTTAAAATTATTAGTAAACGTTACAATGTTAGGACTGATTGGCATTAGTGTTGCTGTTAGACTAGCTGATACTGTATCCAAGTCCTTAGATATCCCAAAATTATAGACACTGTTTAGTTAAACACTGACTGCCGCCGATTGGTATTATAGACGTCAACGTAACAACATATAACCATATCTTTGGCTATAATTGTATATCACATTTCTTTTGATATCAGTATTTTTATTATTAATAGTCGCATGACGGAAGCGTATGCATAATAATATTTCAATAACCATAATTTGCCAAAAATCCGGGCCTCGTGCTGAAGTCACGGTTTAAATAAAATGTATTTGAAATGTCTACATTTTATGGTAAGGGCATGAGCTTTTTTTCCAAATATACGTCAGATCACGAACTTCCTAATCATACAGTTTGTCATTACGTTTGTTCAACACACATATTCCAGTATATCTATACAAACATGCTGTGTTCATAGTACCTTCAACATTTGCGACCTAATCGGTCATCCTGTCGAACAACGTAACACCAAGAGCGTATATACAACCGTCCTAGTAGCTTGGCGGTTAGCGTCACAAACCTCCAAGTTAATAGCATTACTGTATTACGTACGTACAGTAAAAGAATTAAATTCGGTTCCCACTTAGGAAAAATGTTATACTGATAAAATGACACTATTTATTTCTACTTTTTTATGTGCCACCTTCTTTCGAAGATGGGCAATCTTTACTATTTCACTAATCTGCAATTTTATTGTATTCATATTTTTTAAACATATATATTGTTTTACATACGTGGGTGTGTTTACTGCTTTTATATCAAATAAATTATAATGATGTGTAATTAATTTTTGTCGCCAATTATCTGTAAAATCAATTTATCGACTTACAAGAGATGTGTACCGCTATTGAAACATAATTAAGAACATGTCACGCGTAGGCGGCAATTATTGCTTTTATTGACGTGTTGAATATGGACCTCCAGATTAATCGTAAATATATTTAATTAAGTTAACTATGCCTCGTTGTTATACTTATACTTTATATTGATATTATAAAGAGGAAAGATTTGTTTTTCTTTTGTATGTTAATAAACTCAACAACTGTAGGAACCGATTTCAATTTTTTTTGCCATAAGAACAGAAGGTACTTTTACAGTATCAAAGGCTGTTTTCAACATATTTTTTAATTCCGTGTTAATAAAGTCTCGGGTAAAGGCTAAGCCAAACCTTATACATATTATAAAATAAAGTTAGTGTATTGTTAAATAGTCACAAAGGCATTTTATTTACATACTGTCACTAGTATTTTCAAGGTAATAAGGCGTTGCATGGTATAGATTTAGTATAAGAAAGTATCACTAAGGGTTCGTTTAAATAGCCATTTAATGTCTGCGTGTAGCAGTATATTACTTACGGACTTTATTTATTGTATTTCTAACCTTTTGCTTTCTCCTCTCTTATGTAAAAAGAAATAAAAACAACAACAACATCAACGACTACAACCACAACAACAACAACTACGACAACAGAAACGCCGACAACAAAAGAAGTTTCCTCTACGACGACTGCAGATTACACGTCGCTAACACGTAAGTATTAATATCATTACTAGCTTTCACCCGCGACTCCATCTATGTTGAGTTAAAAAAGGAGCTATTCCAGACTTTGTTTTATTTACTTAATCCAAATTAATTCCATTGCTTATTCTAGATTTGATGGCACCAATACGGCCTGCTCAACAAAAGTATTATACGCCAGACGCTATTTACGGTAAGTTTTATTAAAATAAGTGAATTTGACGAGGAATGGAACGCATAGGTAGGGGAAAAATCCTCTTTCCGTGCATTTGATTAAACATGGGCAACGCATCTGAAAATGCGGATTGATTAGCTATTTTGGCGAATTCTGGAGGCACTTTGCTCGTTTGTCACTTATACTATAAAATGCAACATTATGTAAGACTAATATAAAATACTTAAAATAATGATGTCTAGTGGAATCGAAAGACCTTTACGGATTCTTAGTATTTTTATCCGTATCCTAAAGAATTTTAAACTATTTGTCGGGTAAAACAGAGTATTAAACATTGAATCATAGAGTTACCGTGAATTCAAAGAATAGACTAGAATAAGTTTCTCGAAGACTCTATTTTATCACATCTAAAAAGCATTTGACCACGATTTCACCTAATATTTATCGGTGGAAATATTGTATACGCTAGTTTAAGTGCCTATTGAATACCCACATACTTAAGTAAAGCTTAAGTCGGCAATTTCCAATCCTTTGATGTAATCTGTGATGATTCCAATTTAACTGTTTAATCTTTATTTTAGGTACAATGCAGAATGTCATCGACCAATCCGTCTTGGACGCCAGTTTATTTCCGTCTGCTGAGACGACTTGCTCAAAAGCTGGACGTATTTCAGTAAACACTAACTGTCTATTACATCACATATCACCTATTCTATGTAACATTAGTAACTTTATTGTAGTATTACTTCTAGGTTTCTCAAATAGAGCGTTTGGAATGTTACTCGACGAAATTAGATGACTAGCTATATAAATTAAAACATGCTTTTCGTCAATTTGGTTAGAAATGTTTCAGTACATAAAACATAATGTAATAATTCCATCGTGTTATAAATATTGTAGAATTCGGTTAATGAACATTTTAGTTTATTTACTATACGTGTCAACATATCATTGACATATTAAAATTTCGTACTCTAATTATCTGTGAATTGGCAGGGATTATGTGGATGTTATACAAATATAATTTTAATGAATTAATTGCTCATTAGACTGGTTGACGGCACGAGGTCGTTTAAATCAGTATCGTTTGCCCAAATATTTCTCGTTCTCTTATTAGTCTTTAACGCGGCAAGTCATCGACATCGCACCGACTCCGCGTTGCTCATCGTCTTTGCTTTATTAGCGAAGATCTGTGTCTATCATAATCACAATTAATATTTTATTTGAAGAATCTTTTAAGAGAGATACAGACTTTGTATTTGTGATAAAATTCTATAGCTTGTTATTATAATTGTCCAGTATCACGTTTGTAGAATTTTGTTTTTTTTTTTCAATTTGAAATTCAACATGGTATTCAATTTAATGTGTTTATTAACTCGAATATGAATAATTGTAAAATGACTTTGTCTGTAGAAATCATAAAGATATAATGAATTCATTAAAATGTACGGTTGGATATGAATTGCGAAAAAGCTGCTGCAATTACAGTAATTATTACTGATTCGGTTTTAAACGGAACGTAATATTTTGATTGGAATTTCATACTATACTGGTGTTGACAATTAAACTTTAAAATGAATGGATAAAACATATTATATACATATACACATAGTCAGCGTAAATATGTATACATTTACAAAGCTTCAAACATCTGTATACAATTTCGTATCTGAAAATATGTACATATTCGTCTATAACGTGTAATTTTGGTTGGAACCATATTGAAGGACATGAAAAATTAAAACCGATATTGTATACAAATTTCTGTAGCTTTTTAACTGATACTATTTATACAACTTGCTGAATCAAATTAAAGACATTTAAGTCTTGTATCTCACAAAATAAAATGTATGAATAATAATAAATGTATGTACGTAAACAGACTGATGTTAGAAAACGAAATTAAGAAATTGCAATGGTGGTTAGTAACTTTGTTATTAGCCGGGTATAGTCGGTAGTTAAATATTATAGAAAACGCTTACAAATGCTGCATTATATGGAACCATGATAATTTTGAGTAAATATTTAAATGTTGCTGGAAAAACCATTTAAATTTCATACTAGACATCCACTGCTCAAATGAAAAAATAATTTTATGGGAAAAATTGAAAGGATCTTTTTAGGTTTAGCAAAATAAAGCATTATTAATGCTATTAAAGCATATCAATTGTTTTAAATACGAATACTGGTCTAGAATATCATAAACATATTATAAAATTTTAATATTATTCTCATATTTTTGGTTCTCTCCTATTAAATTAACAAACGCCTGACACTTTTTAATACTAAATTGTATCTCTTACAACTTTAACTATTACAAGAAGAAAGAAAATACTCAGGTTAATGTTATTTGTTAATTTACACGATTATAATTTCTTTAAATAGAAACCTGAACCATCATCTTATACATTATTTTATGTATCTTTTGTTGAAATTAGATATGAATAAATTCAAATCCGTCCAGACATAAATTATAGAATCCTAGGAAAGGAATCCATTGTGTTAAGGATTCCAATGTGCAGTTATTTCACCATGTCCTTTCAATAATAAAATTGTACGTATTCGTTTATAAACAAACATAAAAATAATCAAAACACGAACAGATGAGATCGTAAAAATTGAAAATAGATTGCTTTTAATTTCTGCGAAATTTAAACATAAACATTTCAAATACAGATTGTAATTGTTAGTTCGTATCTATCCAAGTGTTATAAATGTATAACAAAAACACTATGTAACATATTATGTAAATATACTAATAATTTTGACGTAAACTTGATGATGAAAGTTTTGAGAGATGATGCAATACTTCTATTGAGAAATCAATGATTACAACACACTCTAAGTTATTGTTAACTTTAAAACATAATCTTACTGTAATAGTAGTGAAGAATAACCTCATTGTGTAAGCAGAAAAAAACATTGAAAATAGCTAATAGTAGAGAATTATAATTTTTGTGCTTCATATTCATTTTCTCTAAAATCAGAACATTTGATGATGCTTTAAGTTTATTAGTAGTGAAAATTGTAATAAGATTGTTTTATGAAATATGTCTACTTGAAATCTTGTGGATTTCAAGTAACTTTTATAATATAAAGAAGAAAAAATAAATGTAAATGTTGTATACTTTAAATCTGTTATCATTTTGATATGTACATTTTTTTTTCGGTGTTAAATACGATAGTCATAAGTAGAATTGATGTCATCGAATTTAAACAATTTTAGAAATTGCTGTTGAAATTTTGTAGATTAAACAACATTATAAATATGTATTTCGTTGTTATAGGTGTTATTTAATTATAGGTTTAGTATTAAGGAAAATTAATTACAAGTCAAGAGACGAATCAAATGTAGCCATCAATTACAACTTAATTTTAATGTTTAGGTTATAAATGTTATGTTTATATATGTATAACTCTGAAATAATAAAGAGTTGAAAAATTTATTATGTTTCAATCATCACCCAAATTACCAAAATTATTTCGCATGTATTAACATCCTATATGTTAACAACCTTTGTGTACAAGCACAAAAGTTTAAACCGATATTACTGATTACACAAATACAAAGAGAAAAGCGTTGTACATGTTGAACTTAATTCTGACAGAGATAGATCTCTTCTAGATTAGAATCTAGCTAACCCTCTAAGTGAGAGGCTATATAGTAATTTTAAAAACGTGTACAAAAGTACGTAATCCTAATTATAACTAAATTCGGTTTTGTCAGTCACCTCCGATAGTACACTCGAAGATAGCAAGGTTTGTCATTGACAGAAGACATCATTATCATCACTTTAAACTGTCGTGGTTTTTACAAATATACTGTTCGTAAGATACGGGTTTCATCGGGAGCTAAAACTAGTAAATCGTGGTACGAACAGTATATCATTATCATCGTATAATATTAAACATACATATAATTAATTGCTTTAAATGAGTATATTAGAGGAAGTTTGAGAGTAGCCCCAGTGGTTGAGAAAATAAGGAGTAAAAGGTTAGAGTGGTATGGGCATGTTATGAGAAGGGATGAATCGCATGTAACAAGACGGACGTTAGTTATGAATGTGGAGGGGTACACCGGTAGAGGTAGACCTAGAAAGAGATGGATGGATTGCGTGAAAGGTGACATGATCAAGAAGGGAGTGATGACTGAGATGACGGATGATAGAGTGCTTTGGAGGACGAAAACCCGGTGCGCCGACCCTACGGGAGTAGGATAAGGCAGGGGAGATGATGATATAATTAATTGCTTTCTAACAATTTAATAAATTAATAACAGTCAAGTCTCAAGAAAACAGAAAACTTGATAAGGTCACTAGCCGTTTATTAACCCATGGTAGGAAGCTAGGAAGCTCAACTCGGCCATAAAATAAAACAAAACGATTTGACCGTACTAAATGATTTTCTAATCTCCTCGACTAAATTTTCGCTGTACAGAAACGTTCAGTTACTAAGCAAAATACTCAGTGATCGAATAAATTACTAGCCTGGCGACAACGAGCCTTAACGGCTGAACTGATTTTGACGACTGGCTCGTGAATAGTCGAACTAATTGATTTTAATAATAACTATTTTGCAATATTTGTTTGTCGTTATTGAAAATCTATTTTAATTAAAACTAAGTGTTGTAAAAGTCTCTTAAATGAAAAGACTTTTTCTTATTTGTTGCCTGTTCCGTGACATGCCATTCTTAGGCCCTTTGTTATGCAAATAGTCGGACGAAAACAATTTATATGTTAATTTATTTATGGCAGCTTTGAATTGCGTTTTACGATATTTTATCTGTACCTCGTAATGTACTATATTTTCCACTGAAACAAATTCAAACAAAATTATATTCGATTTGTTTTTATCGTGGACAAAACAAAGGGAATTCTTGCAGCCGAGGACTCTGAGTTAATTGGGTGCTAAACAGTCAAACATTAAATGTTCATTTTTAGGTTTATGCAAGAAAAAAGCCAATTTTGAGAATGACGTAATCACTTTTCCGCACTTCCATGTTTCGGTTTATAAAGAAAAAAAGTGAAAGCTAATATGATATTATCTAAATGAACTGCATACATTTTAACTAAGCAGCTTACGGGATGTAAGCTTACCGCTAGTGAGATTGTTTTATACAAGTTCTATCTGACGTAACGATTAGCGAATAGCTTTACAAACATATATTCAGTGATCTATCACTGAATATATGTTTGTAAAGCAAAGCGGGCTCTAGCCCGCTTTAACATCTTTCCACGAATGGGTCGGCTCGCCCGGTCTTACCACGACCACACAGAAGACAGGCGTGAAGTGGGAGCAATTCCGCGTTTCATCTGATACGTGTGGTTCCGGAGGCCCAACTTTAGTCCCTTTTCCTTCCCACCCTTTTTCTCATAAGAGTAGGATGGAAAGGGAACGTGGATTTGACGGTGGAGTAGATGCATAGGAAGGGGAAATATCCTTTTTATATGCTTCACCTCCTACGTCGTTCAAGGGTAAGCAACGCATCCGCTATTGCGATTGTCTATGAGCAGCAGTCGCTTCGCCATTTTGGCGAATTCAGGTGGCTGCTTGCTCGTTTGCCACCTTATGAAATAAAAAAAAATAAACTCATACATAAATGTTCGGTTTAAATGATATACTTTTGGATGTTTTTTTTAAAGGGAATTGGAGGATTTTTCGCAGCGGCATGTCAAGTATTTTAACATTTTGTCTATATTTGATGGCAGGCTTAAAAGTTCTATAGAATTGAAATATATTTTTTAAATCTCTCCAGCTTTTAAAACACAGATTATTCGATTCTAGCACACGAGTTAGATTTTAATCTAGATAAATCAATAGAGCTTTACATGTTAAGTCTCTTTGAGCTTCACCGCAAATTGACGTAGGTACAAATGTTTATAAAAAAAGAAGAGCAGTAGAAACGCTTCTATAATTAATATAATAATAGTTAGGTGAGTTTTCACTTTACTATACAAATTAGCTTTAGGTTTTAGCCACCTGAAATGGAGGTAATGGAGACAGTCTAGGGAAATACTAGGGAAGTATTTCCCTAGACTGTCATACTTCCCTTGATTGTCTCACCACCTGTAATTAAAATTAATTATTACTCAGAATGTCCTTAAAGAAGGTTAAATCTTACTAATATTATAAATCTGAAAGTTTAGATGGATGGATGGATGTTTGTTAGAGTTTGTAGCCTAAACGGCTGAACGGATTTCAATGAAATTTGGTATAGACGTAGTGGATAGTCTGGAAGAACACATAGGGTACTCACTTTTGTTTTTTTTTAATTCCACGCGGAAAGAGTCGCGGGCGAAAGCTAGTAAACTATAAACATGCAACATTGAAAACACGACTTTCAAAATCATTCTTTAATTACAGCGTTGTTATAAAATAGCAATCAGTACGATCGAGCTGCGACAATTCTCAGGTAAGAAAGTAAATTGGGAGTCAACCTACATGCGATCCAATTTGTAGGACGGCGATGAAACACGATTCCAATTGGACACGTCCGAATGTCCTTTCTACGATATTTCACAAATTTTCATCAACATTTTTGTGCTAAAAGATTATATTGCACTTTAAAAATTTCATGATTTTTTTACTTTTATAATCTGGTGTGAATCAAAATTCACTCGCAATAATCCATTCGTGTTTATAACCGATATTGTTATTCTATAAAAACAGTTTTTAGTGTTCAGCTGGGTCTGAAAACTACAGGATTTTTGATCTTTTAAACGTCTACTGTCTCTTTTACAATAAAAGATTTATTAGTTTAATTTTCTTGTTACACACAATCCAATATCAAACTTTGACATCATCACTGAGTGATGATAATTGTTCGGGGACAAACAATTCCCAAAGCTTACGTTGAAATTCATTCAACTGACAAACTTTGAAATTAACTAATGGTAAATAAGGGTTAATTTAAATGTACGTACATTTAATTCAAATTATTAACAATTTACATAATAAAAATTTCTAGAAATTCATACCAACTTTGCCCCTATGGGGCTTCACTCGAAAACTCGGGCTTGACATCGGGTCCGTCCCACCACTGGCTGATAGAGGCTCAGATAGATTAAAAGTGACGTCACTGTCAGATAGATGACCAAAATCCGATATTTCCATCACATATTTTATATGTTGGATTGTTATCTGGCAATTTACAAGAACTGTGGGATAGACCCTTAGTCTTAGCATTGTTACATTTTTTGAGATTTTTTTGTACGTAGTTTTTATATACGTGTATTAAAATATGATATTTTTTCGAATCTCCCTTAGACTCTCACTTAGCCTCTTGGCTATGATCTAAAATGTAAAAGTACAATTATAACGTTTCTTTTTAAATTTAACTTCGCTACCAATTAAAATGCGAAATATATTTGAGGACAAGTGCCACTCGAGCCACTCACGTAACGAATATTGATATCGAAATGAAACTTGTTGATGTTTTTTATTTGTTAAAGAGGAAAAGGCCCATCATCTTCAATTATATCAATTCATTATAAAAAAAACGTTATCAATTAAACAGGGGAAAAGGTATCACAACAATTAAATATTTAAATATTTTCACCTTTGATTATCACTGTGGGCGCTCTTAAGTTATATTTAAACGTATATTAGGTAAATTATGAAATTCTACATTCATTTTTATTGTCAGAGTGACGGTGGACTTCATTAAAAATGTTGGCTATCTCACGTTTTCACAACTATGCCCTAAAAGTTTACTTAAAAACAATGAACCTTAGTATTAAGAATCTAGGTTATGATATCAAATAAAGATTATTCGGAGGAACAACATTCAGATATTTGTAAGCTCGCAAACATTCAATGTGCCTTTACAATGGAACACAATCGATACGAACACTTCCAGTTTCCACGAAAGCGAAGTAGCGCAATATTGAAAATAAAGTTTTCATCTTATAAATTCCACATACCATTGACAGCTGAACTGGAAAAAAAAGTATTTGGCTTTTTGACATCAGAAAATAATAGCAAAGGACTTTTTAATATCGGTCAAATAGTTTTTTGAGTATATTTATTACAAAGAAAAATGCAAATATTTCCTCTTTATAATATAGGTTTATATCTTCTGATGTTATAAACATAAAACACTAGCTGTTGCTCGCGAGTTCGTCCGCGTAAAATTAAATAAATATTAAAAATATATACATAAACGTAGCCTTTGTTACTCACTGATAACGTAGCTTTGTAATGATGGAAGAATTTTTGAAATCGGCCCAGTATTTCCGAGTTATTTCAATGCATACAAAAATACAAATCTTTCCTCTTTATAATATTAGTATTAATCAGCAACTACCTCATACCGAATTTAGTGCGTAGGTAGATATTGTAGATTTAATAAGACAAACCCATACTAAGATATTTCTAAATAACCACTAAATGATTCTGAGTGTGGCATTAAAGAAGCAAGTAGAGCAAATGTAATTTCACAAATGTTTTCACTTCATGCAAACTCCATTTGGTAGTATTTTAAAAGTAAATTGGTTTTTCATTCGTGTTGTAAAATTCGTTTCATATTTCGACATCGCTGTGACAAGTTAAAAACATTTAACTAGTGAAATATTCAAAATATTTGAATGATGCGTTTATCATTGAACATTTTTGGAATAACAAAAACTTATCTTATTTCTACTTTTAATTGAATTATTCGGCATTCCTAGTAAAAATTTCGCGTATTCGAAATAAACAATTTGAATGCTCGTTCACTTTGTAGCAAAGAATTCGAACAAGTTGCTAGCGTCTTCCGTCCAAGCTATGGGGAACGTTCATGGGTAAGGTGAATAGGTAAGTTACTATCGTCATCATCATCATCACCAGCTTACTATATGTCCCCACTGAAAGGCTCGGAGCCTATTTTATGTTAGGGTGACCATATCATCTCATAATAGCCAATGGAATCGTGGTCACGATAAAAACTGTTATATAAAATTACTGGAATGAATGGATTAAAAGTTATAAAAAACATATACCAACATTCAAGTCTAATGTACACAGGTTTGAATGGGAGTTAACGACTAGAGTTTAAGCAAAGCTACTGACAAGCCTATTCACAAACATTTCGCTCCGTATCTCCTCGAGGGAAATGTTTGTAAAATATGTCGTTGAAATTCACTTGACTCAATTACACGCTTCAAAATCAGTGGAAAGTACATATAAATATGAGAATTTTGTATCATTACAAATGATTTTCGTAATAACTTCGTAGTTTAACTGTAATAATGCAGATCCTTTACTTTATTTTAGACTAGCTTTTGCTCGGGACTTTGTCTGCGTAAAAAAAATAGTAATAAATACGAGTATATCTATGTCACCAGAGGATAGTGTGTAGCTTCCCAACATTGAATGAATTTTTCAAACCGGTTCAATTCAAACAAATAAATCGTTTCTCTTTATAACATTACTATAGATTGACTAAGAACAATTATTACAGTTATATTTACTTTACTGAAATTTTGTTAACGTTGATAGAAATCTTACTTCTTATTTTACTTCTTACTAATCTTACTAATATTATAAATGCGAAAGTATAAATGGATGGATGGATGGATGGATGTTTGTTAGAGTTTGTAGCCTAAACGGCTGAACGGATTTCGATGAAATTTGGTATAGATGTAGAGAATAGTCTGGAAGAACACATATGCTACTCACTTTCGTTTTTTTTAATACCACTCGGACGGAGTCGCGGGCGAAAGCTAGTTTTTAATATTTTTCTTTAGTATAAGAGAAATAAAGAAAGTAAATACCTTTTTCGGCATCGAAATTTGGTTATATCTAAGAGGTTTCATTCAGATAGTATTCCGTAGCACTTCCATCATTACACAGTTACTTATTCCAAGTGGGCCGTATTTCACACGCTCTGCCGCTCTGCGAACGTAACTGCAACATAAAACGCAGACGTGATAGCCCCAATTTTATTACTACCCTACTAAATAATATAATATACACAAACTAACGAATTATTTAAATATATTATGCAATCACTGTTATATTTACCATTTAGTTAAAAATTGCAATCGAAAAGATTTATTTTTTACGGATTTCCCATCACGTGGTCGAGTGTTCGAATCCCGCCATTTCACTATTGTCGTAAACCATATCTTAGCTAAAGCCTTGAGCTAAGTTGGAATGCTAAAAGAAACATTAGTAAAGTTACAAAAAAGTACTAATATTTTTATAAAAACAAAATACCGAATAAACTCAAGGTAATATTTTAAAATAAACCTTTTTTTATATACAAGTGCCTACTGCCCTTATAATAGCGAAATGAAAGTAAAACATTTTTAGATTACAAATATAATATAAAAAGGAAAAATATACCAGAAACATGTGCAAAGCCTTAATGTGAGAAAGATTAAAGGATACAAAAAGGAAGGAAGATAAAGGATAGGAAAGGGAAGGAAGGGAAAGCATTGTTAAACTTCTATGAGGTCATGCTATTCCGGTATACGCGGGTCCTTCGTAGAAATCTCTGTGCTATATACTCGTACTAATATAATAACAAAACAAGGAATTATCACCCAAAGGCTATTTGATTGCTATTTTAGTAACAGTTACGCATTATATCTATATTCACTTCTTTCTGTTGATAGGCTACTGCTTGATACATTTCTCACTTAACCCTTAAATGCATTTATACATCAGTCTTTTCTTCCTTACCCAATATACTATTTTTGAAAAAACATTTTTTTTCTTTTTTTCATTTTTCTACCCGTTTCAATTTATGGTATTTAAAAAGAAAAAATAGTGCATTTAAGGGTTTATTTTCTTCATGTAAATATCTCTCGCGTATTGAAGTATAATAAATATTTTTTGTAAATGTAGCAGACGCCAGCAACAACATCTCTGTAATAGGGAAAGTCAGAAAAGTCAAATAATCATTAATTAGGCAATTTTAGGAAAAAACAGACTCTTATCTACATTTCCTCTGGTTTTCGCGCGATTAACGCACAAATCTATTTTCTAAACAAATTATAAATACTCGTAGGTACATGTTATTTAAAAAAAACGATAAAAATTGATTAAACAACTTCATTAGCAGAGCTTGTAATGCTCTGAACGACTCGGCATTGACCAATTTGATGTGTCAGCATCTTGCATTCGCTGCTAAGTTGATTACACTATTCATAGTATTTTTGTGAAATCAGCGATTCCTTTGTGAATTTATACGTTAAAATTCATAATTACTTTATATACACTCCAGAGCATTGAATCTGGGTCACTAAAAACCTAAAATCTCGAAAACTAAGAATGCTAGATTAATGAAATAAATTGTGTTCAGTAGATAATTGAATACTCCTTAAATTAAGGTATTAACTTCTTAGCTTCTCTATCTCACAGAGGAATGGGAGAATTAACGAGAATCGTACAACAAACTTGGTGTACAGCAAACCTTAAGGAAAACTATGAAAACAACTTAACTGAAAGTTCGGTTAGTTAGGCATCGGTACCTATTTCAAATAATTCTAGATTACTCAATAACATTAACAACTAACAAAGTTAACGAACCATTCAAAGATCAAATGCAACGCTGAACTAATTCCTTTACTACAATATTCGTAAGGAACTTGTAATTTTGAATACATAAATTTAACCACAACATAAATCACGACCGTAATCCAGAGGGATAGGCAGAGACCACAGACCTCTTCTTATTCAACAATATAAAATATACATAGTTTAGTGTCATTTAGCAACGCCGAGGTTAACTTCTAAGGTACCCACTGTAAACTGTTTCAAATAAATTTTTTAACTTTGTTGAGAAAATAGCTTGTTCCTTTCACGTTAAAATCCCTAAAGTTCAATTCAAATTGTTACGTTTTCCTCACTGATTTAACTTCATAAAACCAAAGTATTTTCGACATAAATACAATTGGTAATGATATATTTTTGTTACATTTTGAAATTTAATAAACTTACATTATTAAATGAAACATAGTTTTGATTAAAAAATTGTAATAGCAAGCGGCAGTACAGACTGACAGTCCGCGACATTCGCTTTGAACATGTCTTCAAAACGTAGAAAATTCAATAACTAGTCGACACAACAAAAGTTATTAATTTCCCAGTTTTGAGAATAGGTCCCTGTTATTTTATTTTACGACCAAGTTTTTTGCTGGAATATTCAATTGAAAGGTAAAACAGATACCTTGAATAATATTAAAGGACAATACAAAATGCCTTTCATTGATAACTTAAGGCTTCTAAGCCTTTTCATTAAGTGGACAAACTTGGCTTAGTACTGGTTTTCATTGCCATTTCTTGTACCAAAACTTGACCTTCCTTGTTTTTTTTTAAATAAAAATCGAGAGATGTCGACATATGTTTTTGTACCAGTTTTCAGTATTTGGCAGTATCAACCCACGGTTATTATTTCAACAAGTTCTCGTAAATACACCCGCATCTTGTACAAGCTCTTTGTTGCTTCAGTCTAAATTAGTTGTGGTTTATTTGTACCCTTAAACTCTCTCATGTTGAGATTCTTTAACAAATTACAATTATTTCAATCTTACTTCTTACTAATATTATAAATGCGAAAGTTTAGATGAATCGCAGGATGTTTTTAGAAGGTATATCGGCTCAATGGATTTAGATGAAATTTGGCACAGTTGTAGAACGTAGCCTGAAAAAACACATAGACTACTTACTAAGTTATAATTATAAAGTCGCGAGCAGAATCTAGTAATCAATACTAATATAATTCGGTAGAGGGAGATTCGACAAAGTATGCTTAGAGAGAATGAGGACATGTTTAAGAAGGCAGTGAGATGACGTAATTAGCATACTATGCTAACCCTACTTAAGAAAAAGGACACCCTGTTCTTTTTTATTGCTATGCCATTTTCCTAGGGTAACTATGATGTCAAGGATAATTTTAGGATTAAACATTTCTTAGTATTAAAAAAAAGCTTGTTATTTTACGTCGATATTTTTGTACTTATAAAAATTACTTTCACTACATAAATGTTAAAATTTAAATATGATTTCCTTTCGTCAAGACGGTAGTATCATTTAAGAAATAGCCAGGAAATTGTGCGAGTACAGACCCGTAATCTTAAACAAACATTTGCTAAGTATTTCGTGATTTAACCAAAGAGCTTTCGTTACATTTGTTTTGTTGCTTAAAAGCTTCTTGACGTGATATATTGCTGTTAAAATACTATGTTAAGAATACTTTCGAAGTTTTTTTACACTATTTTTTAATCGATATACTACAAAACATAACTATAGTATTACGTCTTTTCTAGCCAGTCACATTTGTGACTTCGATAATAGCTTCATGCGGACAAAATATTAGGTATACATATGTATGCACTATTAATATAGTTACATACTGCTGAAAAATTATATAAAGGAGAACATTGATTTCGTAACATATTCTTTATTAGAACGGGCGCACACTAAACTATCGATTGTCGATTGTTTCGCAGCAAATTCAACTATTTAGTTGCACAGCTAAAATCGAGTAGTGGCGCACCTCCATATAAGCTCATAGGAATCAAAGCGCAACTAAACAGTAGTGCGGTAGTTTAGTCAAAGGTGTGCGCGCTTTTAAAGTCAATAGCATTTTAAAAATCACTCATAAATTAATAGGATGAAAACATTAATAAGTTAAACAAAATCTACATCCTCGTAACTAGTAAATAGCCAGCAAAAGGACGTAAAGCGCTTCCAGCTAAAACTTGTAATTAAATCTGTACCATGAGGTGCTGAAGCTTAGTAACGTAATTTCCGAGGAGAATAATTCATTTTAATACCTCATACTTTATCCCATATGCAGAGTAACTCATTTTTAATTAAGGCTTGTCTACATGAACGTGTCTATACATTCTCGCATGTAATTGCTTAATGTCAGCTCTACCTTATCTTCTTTACGATGTCCTTAACTAATACTGCTATTGCTTTTGGCGACAATAATTTGCCTTATTGTATTTTATTTAACACTAGCTGTTGCCCGCGACTTCGTCCATGCAATATTAAGATAAAAAAGTAGCCTTTTATATGCCCATCTATGACAGCTACCCTTCAGTGAAAGTCTGGTCGAAATCAGCCCTGCCGTTTCGTAGATTACCCGGAACAAACGCAGCTTGCGGACAGACAGACAAATGATTTTTTAAATGTGATTTTCGTTATCGGGAACACAAAAATATCGTCTTCCCGTAATCTGGAATTTTTCTTTTGATATTACAAACAGACACCTCATTTTTTTACTTTTTATACATGTATAGATATAGATATATGATACATTTTCCTTAATTTAGTTCGACAATATATGACATACTTCGTCCTATTTGCTCAATGTTTTGTCATATTTGTTTTCCTCGAGGAGAACTCTCGTTCATAAAGAACGAATTTAATTTAAACAAAAGCATAACTTTACGGAAAATTCCATGCTTTCACTAAACAACAAAAAGTTGTTTATTATTATATTATATTTATTATGAAAGAGCTGCAAAAAGAACCATTTAATGAATAAAAATGTTTTTATGATAAAACTGACAACGCATTAATTTTAGTAGCATTCACAAAACATGATTAAATAAAAATAACTGTGCAACGTGGTCGTGAATATAATGAATAAATTTTAGCAATGAAATCTTACTAATCTTACTAATATCATAAATGTGAAAGTTTAGATGGATGGATGGATGTTTGTTTGAGTTTGTAGCCTAAACGGCTGAACGGATTTCGATGAAATTTGGCATAAATGTCTGATAGTCTGGAAGAACACATGGGCTACTCAGTTTTGTTTTTTTTATTCTCACGCGAACGGAGTCGCGGGCGAAAGCTAGTATTAAATATGGCACTTCCTTTTTAATTATTTTTTTATATCTATTAAAAAGAGGTTTTAAAAATCGAATTAACTTGGTCATTCTGTCGACCAATAAGATTAACCTCAAGATTAGTTATTTGTCGACTAAGTGTTACTTGAAAAACTGAAAATTTTGCTATTAATCAAATAATCACTGTAAGAGAGCAGGGGTGTCGTATGCCGAATCAGCCAAAGAAAACAACAAAGGTGCTAAAACAGTCGTTTATTGGTTTTACATAACCAATGCGTTCGATCTGCGCGCGGACCCCAGGTTGGGAACCACACGCAGATACAAAAAATGTTACATATTTACAACATCGATAGCCGTCACAACAGCAAGCGGCTATCTGCTGAATTAGGCCGTCACTACCGCAAGCAACCTAATCAGCTACACTACAGTGCAATTCTGAGTAAAATTAGTCACAAGACAGCAAGCTAATATACTCAGAATCGCGTCGTAGGAACTAACATGAGAAGACAATATTTGTTATCCCCTAATTTGCGTAATGAACATAAAAATGACTTAAGCTAAGGCGCATGCAAAACAACATCGTGTTTGAAAATACAGGTGGCGCCATCTATTATTTGTACGTTAAACTACTGGTCTCCAGTGAATGTTTGTTACAATCTCCCCCTCAGTTTCTGAAGTCGTCCCGACGATGAAACTGGAAGATTCACTGTTCTGTTCACGCTGTCGTCTTCATCCTCCCCCTGGATTGGAACAGCTTCTGTGTTGGTCGCCAGATTGTAGTGACTGGTCGACTCCTTCCACGTTGTTTACAAAAATGTTTATTATTGATAACCGTCACAATCCAGCAAGCGGTTATCTACTGAATTAGGTCGTCACTGTCCCGCAAGCAACCTAAGTTCAGTGTTACTACAAAATGTCAATTATGGATAACCGTCACAATCCAGCAAGCGGTTATCTACTGAATTAGGTCGTCACTGACCCGCAAGCAACCTAAGTTCAGTGTTACTACAAAATGTCAATTATGGATAACCGTCACAATCCAGCAAGCGGTTATCTACTGAGTTAGGTCGTCACTGTCCCGCAAGCAACCTAAGTTCAGTGTTATTACAAAATGTCAATTATGGATAACCGTCACAATCCAGCAAGCGGTTATCTACTGAATTAGGTCGTCACTATCCCGCAAGCAACCTAAGTTCAGTGTTACTACAAAATGTCAATTATGGATAACCGTCACAATCCAGCAAGCGGTTATCTACTGAATTAGGTCGTCACTGTCCCGCAAGCAACCTAAGTTCAGTGTTACTACAAAATGTCAATTATGGATAACCGTCACAATCCAGCAAGCGGTTATCTACTGAATTAGGTCGTCACTGTCCCGCAAGCAACCTAAGTTCAGTGTTACTACAAAATGTCAATTATGGATAACCGTCACAATCCAGCAAGCGGTTATCTACTGAATTAGGTCGTCACTGTCCCGCAAGCAACCTAAGTTCAGTGTTACTACAAAATGTCAATTATGGATAACCGTCACAATCCAGCAAGCGGTTATCTACTGAATTAGGTCGTCACTGTCCCGCAAGCAACCTAAGTTCAGTGTTACTACAAAATGTCAATTATGGATAACCGTCACAATCCAGCAAGCGGTTATCTACTGAATTAGGTCGTCACTGTCCCGCAAGCAACCTAAGTTCAGTGTTACTACAAAAAATGTTACATATTTACAACATCGATAGCCGTCACAACAGCAAGCGGCTATCTGCTGAATTAGGCCGTCACTACCGCAAGCAACCTAATCAGCTACACTACAGTGCAATTCTGAGTAAAATTAGTCACAAGACAGCAAGCTAATATACTCAGAATCGCGTCGTAGGAACTAACATGAGAAGACAATATTTGTTATCCCCTAATTTGCGTAATGAACATAAAAATGACTTAAGCTAAGGCGCATGCAAAACAACATCGTGTTCTAAATACAGGTGGCGCCATCTATTATTTGTACGTTAAACTACTGGTCTCCAGTGAATGTTTGTTACAATCTCCCCCTCAGTTTCTGAAGTCGTCCCCGACGATGAAACTGGAAGATTCACTGTTCTGTTCACGCTGTCGTCTTCATCCTCCCCCTGGATTGGAACAGCTTCTGTGTTGGTCGCCAGATTGTGGTGACTGGTCGACTCCTTCCACGTTGTTTACAAAAATGTTTATTATTGATAACCGTCACAATCCAGCAAGCGGTTATCTACTGAATTAGGTCGTCACTGTCCCGCAAGCAACCTAAGTTCAGTGTTACTACAAAAATGTCAATTATGGATAACCGTCACAATCCAGCAAGCGGTTATCTACTGAATTAGGTCGTCACTGTCCCGCAAGCAACCTAAGTTCAGTGTTACTACAAAAATGTCAATTATGGATAACCGTCACAATCCAGCAAGCGGTTATCTACTGAATTAGGTCGTCACTGTCCCGCAAGCAACCTAAGTTCAGTGTTACTACAAAAATGTCAATTATGGATAACCGTCACAATCCAGCAAGCGGTTATTTACTGAATTAGGTCGTCACTGTCCCGCAAGCAACCTAAATGCTGTGTCACTTTACAATTATGGATAACCGTCACAATCCAGCAAGCGGTAATCTACTGAAATTAGGTCGTCACTGTCCCGCAAGCAACCTAACTTCAACGTCAATACTAGTGCCATTGTCCTGATCTTCTGTTTGTTACTCGGCTGATTCGTCTTGATCTTGTAATGGGTTCTCGGCTGACTCGTCCTCTGCTGATTCGCCCTGCCCCACGTTGGGCGCCAGATTGTAATAAGAGCAGGGGTAACCGTCACAATACAGCAAGCGGTTACCTGCTGAATTAGCAAGTAGTCGGGTCTGTGTGCGGACCCCAGGCTGGGAACCACACGCAGATACAAAAAATGTTACATATTTACAATATCGGATAGCCGTCACAACAGCAAGCGGCTATCTGCCGGATTAGGCCGTCACTACCGCAAGCAACCTAATCAAGCTACACTACTGTGCAGATTCTGAGTAAATTAGTCACAAGACAGCAAGCTAATATACTCAGAATCGCGTCGTAGGAACTAACTCGAGAAGACAATATTTGTTATCCCCTAATTTGCGTAATGTACATAAAAATGACTTAAGCTAAGGCGCATGCAAAACAACATCGTGTTTGAAAATACAGGTGGCGCCATCTATTATTTGTACGTTAAACTACTGGTCTCCAGTGAATGTTTGTTACAGCACTATTTTTTCTTTATCTGCCCATTTGAAAAGCATAAATAGAGTTTATTTCTTACATGTTTATGGAGTATCATTTATAATTCGCATATTGATGTACTCAAAAAAGTCTTTGAAAATGAAATAACAAAATACTTTCTACATGTGTTAACGCAGTGAAAACCGACGGTTATCAAGTCACGTAATGTTTACTTTTGTTTTGTAGCAAAAAACTTTTTCATTCCTTAGTCATGGACAAGGAATGTAAACACTGTACACGGGGGAAATTAATGATTCTGGCATTTTAATTAAAAATCAACGGAAACTTGTAAAAAAGTCTGTTGATTTGGGAATATAAACATCTTATTGAAATACGAACTTTTATATCCTTCAATCATTGGTAGTTGTGATTTATCTGTTAGACGATATAAAAATCAAAAGTCCATTACGTTATTTTATAGAACTATATACCATACGTATAGCTAAAAAATAGCCAGTTTTGTTAACATGTTACTAACAATTCTTATTCACTATAAACCATTCCGTATTAAGGTCCATTTCCTCTTCGCTAGCCATTTTGTATAGCCGCGGTCGCATCAATAAAAATTAATATTGGACGAAATCAGCGGGTACTAAGTGGAAACAGACACTAATTATTATGACGTTAAAAATTAAATTACAAATACATTTTTCCAAAAGACAAACGAACATTTGATAACTTATAAAAGTGGCGGTAGGGCAACACAAATAGATTATATTCTTACAAGAAGGGGTAAATTAAATTCAGTCAAAAATTGTAAGATTATACCGGGGGAACATCTAACAAGTCAACACCGACTGCTAGTAGCGGAATTCAAAATTAAAATGAATTTCAAAAAGTACAAACAAAAATCTTCCAGCAAAATAAAATGGAGTATGCTAGAGAAGGATGAATGTGCAAAAGAGTTTTGTAAGCATGTGGTGGATAAAATGATAGAAATGAAAGATATGACAGGAATGACAGTAGATGATAGTTGGAATGAAATGGCCAGTTGTATTAGAGGGGTGGCGAAAAGTGTGCTAGGAGAGTCGAAAGGTAAAGGGAAAATTGAAAGGGAAACTTGGTGGTGGAGTGCGAATGTGAGAGAGGCTGTGAAAGAAAAGAAGAAAGCATTTAAGGAATGGCAAGCCGTGGATGAGAATGATAAAGATTTGAAAGAGAGTAAAAGAGAAGTATATAAGGAGTGTAAGCGATGTGCAAAAAAAAACAATTGCAATTGCTCGGGCACAGGCGCAAAACAAATTATATGAATCTCTGGGCAGCCCGCCAGGACAAAACATTTGTTCCGCATAGCAAGAGAGAGAGAAAGAAATGGAAGAGACATAAACAATATTAGATGTATAAAAGACGATGTAGGAAAGGTATTGATGAATGACGATGATATTAAAAGGCGATGGAAGGGATATTTTGAAAAACTGATGAACGAAGAGAATGTTTGGAGTGGAGTGTTGGATAACATGCCAATTAATATTGGTATGGTGAAAGAGATTAGTGTGGATGAAGTGAAGAAGGCAGTGCAAGGTATGAAGAATGGTAAGGCCGTTGGGCCGGATGGAAATACCAGTGGAAGTATGGAAGCTGCTAAAGTCGGATGGATGGGTGTGGCTGACTTTATTCTTCAACAAGTTGTTACAGGAAGAGATAATCCCAGACGAGTGGTGCGGTAGCGAACTAGTGCAGTTTATAAAAACAAGGGGGATGTGCAGGACTGTAACAACTATAGAGGAATAAAGCTCATGTCACACAGTATGAAAGCTTGGGAAAGAGTGATAGATGCAAGAATCAGAGAAGAAAGTGAGGTATCTCGGAACCAATTCGGATTTACGCCGGGTCGGGGGACTACGGACGCCATTTTTGCCATTCGCCAATTATGCGAGAAATTTAGGCGCGTGCATAAGAACCTGCACATGGTGTTCGTAGACCTCGAAAAGGCGTATGATAGGGTTCCGAGGAATGTTTTGTGGTGGGCTTTGAAAGTGAAAGGAGTGCCTGGGAAATACCTGCAGCTTATTCAGGCTATGTACTGGCGTGCCAGTACCTACGTCCGGTCCGCTGCTGGCGATAGTGACAGGTTCGGTGTCTCGGTGGGCTTACACCAGGGGTCGGCTTTAAGCCGTATCTGTTCCTCCTGGTAATGGATGCTTTGACATTAAACATACAGGAGGAGGCACCCTGGTGTATGCTTTATGCCGATGACATCGTGCTTGTCGGGGAGGATGAATGCGAGGTACAGAGCAGGTTGGAAGAATGGCGAGTTAAATTGGAGGGAGCTGGTCTTAAAATCAGCAGGACCAAAACAGAACATTTATTTTGCGATTTTGGCGGTCCGACCAGCTTCTCTCCAATCGCCTTAAATGGCGTGCCTCTACCAACCTGCTCCGATTTTAAGTACCTCGGTTCTCTAGTCCAGTCCGACGGTGGCGTTGACCGGGACGTGAAAAGCCGAATAAATGCAGGTTGGATGAAATGGCGACAGGTTACTGGTGTGACTTGTGATCCAAGAATGCCTCTTAAGCTTAAGGGACAGATCTACAAGTCCATCATTAGACCTGTCGTATTGTATGGATCTGAATGTTAGGCCACCAAAGTTGCGGATGAAAGGAGATTGCATGTGGCTGAGAAGCGTATGTTAAGATGGATGTGTGTTGTGACAAGAATGGATAAAGTCAAGAATGTGTATATTAGAGGAAGTTTGAAAGTAGCGCCAATGGTGGAGAAATTGAGAAGCAAAAGGTTAGCGTGGTATGGACATGTTATGCGACGAGACGATGGGGACATAAACCAGAAAGTGTTAAGAATGAATGTGGATGGCTACAAAGGAAGAGGAAGACCGAAGAAAGTATGGATGGATGTTTGTTAGAGTTTGTAGCTTAAACGGGTGAACGAATCCCGATGAAATTTGGTATATACATATGTAGAGGATAGTCTGGAAGAACACATGGGCTACTCAGTTTTGATTTTTTTTATTCCACGCGGACTGAGTCGCGGGTGAAAGCTAGTGATTTCATGAAACGATAATTTTCGAATAAAACATTTTATTAATTAGTGTAACAAATGCCACGAATGATATCAATTAAACTGTTTATTGTTTTTCTCCGATTTTTTTTAAATAACGACAGCTAATATTTTTTCATAGACTTTTAAAATTTAAATTATATTTTGATCAAGAATGAGCTTCCTCTTATTTCATAATATTTTTGATAATTAACACAACAATAATAATAGTTATTTTTCGTCGTCAATATTAATGCCAAAATTTGAGATCAAAATGTGTTTTAAAAATATATTCGTCACCAATATTTCTACAGTGTGGAGATAGAAAACGGAGCGGCATCATCAATCAAACAATATTCTGTCGATTTGTCTCTTATTCACAAGCTTCAACTACTTTAGTGGATCTTAAATATTTGTCGTAAAATTTTCACATAAAATATACTGAATTTTTATATTATACTAGCTATTCGCGTGCGGATTCATCCGCGTGAAATTATACAAACTTTATTTTATTGTTTACATTTGTCAAATTCTCAATTGCAAATGTCAAAATGACATGACATGACAAACCTTACCAATCTTTCTTTCTTGATGTTGGCAGCAACTTAAGGTCTCTTTCCCACATTAGGGTTTTTATCCAAAATATTTACCCACTAAGTTTAATGGCGTGAAAAAGCCTAAAGCGTGACGTAAGTGTACGGCTTTTCATTAAAAAAATGATTATTCAAAAATGTGCTGTAATTGCTGAAATCTTAGGCAACAAAGAAGTGTGTGTTTACGCTTTATTATAATAGTATGGAAGTATAGATAGGTAAAACATTTTATTAATTAGTGTAACAAATGCCACGAATGATATCAATTAAACAGTTTATTGTTTTTCTCCGATTTTTTTTAAATAACGACAGCTAATATTTTTTCATAGACTTTTAAAATTTAAATTATATTTTGATCAAGAATGAGCTTCCTCTTATTTCATAATATTTTTGATACTTAACACAACAATAATAATAGTTATTTTTCGTCGTCAATATTAATACCAAAATTTGAAATCAAAATGTGTTTTAAAAATATATTCGTCACCAATATTTCTACACTGTGGAGATAGAAAACGGAGCGGCATCATCAATCAAACAATATTCTGTCGATTTGTCTCTTATTCACAAATCGCTTCAACTACTTTAGTGGATCTTAAATATTTGTCGTAAAATTTTCACATAAAATATACTGAATTTTTATATTATACTAGCTATTCGCGTGCGGATTCATCCGCGTGAAATTATACAAACTTTATTTTATTGTTTACATTTGTCAAATTCTCAATTGCAAATGTCAAAATGACATGACATGACAAACCTTAGCAATCTTTATTTCTTGATGTTGGCAGCAACTTAAGGTCTCTTTCCCACATTAGGGTTTTTATCCAAAATATTTACCCCCTAAGTTTAATGGCGTGAAAAAGCCTAAAGCGTGACGTAAGTGTACGGCTTTTCATTAAAAAAATGATTATTCAAAAATGTGCTGTAATTGCTGAAATCTTAGGCAACAAAGAAGTGTGTGTTTACGCTTTATTATAATAGTATGGAAGTATAGATAGGTAAAACATTTATTATTTTTTAATACAGAGAGGGTACAATAGGACTTACTCTTGTCGGAAAAGCGATCGGCTTGCAATAGTTAATTCCGAAGGTAGATCATACACACGGTAACTTATGCTCCATTGTGAGTGTAGGAGATAATGAAATAACAATCGCGTAATATCATAAACTCAGTTTGAAAGACTTATCTTTAGTGAAAACTGCACAACGCGATCTTACCGGCCTGTAAAGATTTACAGAGATTCGCTAAACTTTAAACGCACAACCATCACTTCATCATTCAATGAAAACTGTCTTCTGTTTTTCATCGCCGGATATCTATGAACCCATTTGGAATTGCCCGCCTCACTCAAATTACAATACAAATTCAAATGTTGTCAGCACTCAAAATTATTATTTGATTATAACTTTAATCGTCCAAAAATAAACAATTACTTCGCGCCATTATACTTATATGTATTGTATTATTTAAAAGAATTAATTTTCATTTTTACATTTTAAAGCTAACAAACAAGTAAACACTTCATAATTCGGCCTAGACGGTGGGACTTTGGACATTTTAGGAGATAATTTAGTAGACATACACACACACCTGAGTGTGTTTGATACTGTTTTGTTAACGACGACTCATAAGAAGCGGTAATATGGAACACTTTTAGTAATAGACCACTTTTTAGTTACAAAAATTGTGAAATCCATACAACATAGTTTCAGAAAAGCTTTTTTTATATTTCTGTTGGCCTATTTGATATCGATATAAACGATACAATATAGATGAATTACGAGCATGCAAATTTACAAAAAGGGTCTCTTTATTGAACCATTTTGTATTCTATACGCTGACTATGTTATCTTTACGAGCACATGAAAGTTATTTGATAATAAAATTTGTGATATAATATCACATGTATTTCGTAAATTTTACGATAGCTTAGTTAACTTGCATCTGAAATAACGTGTAATAATTTTATACTATTACCGGATATTAAAATTAAAATCGGTCGTCGGTGGCTCAGGGGTTTGAGTACTTGACTTGTTATCTACAAGTCTTAGGTTCCAATTCCATCATGTACCAATGTGATTTTCGATTTTTTTTTAATTTCATATGTACATAATTTACCCGACGTTCTTACGGTGAAGGAAAACATCGTAATGCAACCTGCACATATCGACGAAAAAATTCATAGATATGTGTGAAGTCAACCAACCCGCACTGGGCCAGCGTGTTTGACTATATCGTAGTCATCCCTTATTTAGGGAAGGCTCCGAGCTCCATAGTGAGGACATTCAATGCGATGATGATGATGAAAATTAAAGTTACTCTGTTAAAGTGGCGATTTATAGTCGGTTTCCTAGCTACATTTAAACATTCGTTACTATTTTTGGTTCGATAAATTTTTGAAATGCGTTTCCGAACTACGTTAGTTGATTTTTACTCCGTTGTAACTTAGGTCAACCTACTATTTATGAATCACTAGGTAATGATAATATAAATGGAAACTTCAGAAACCATTATTAATATGGGTCATAGCATTCGAGAAAAGAGCGATGTAAGTGTTTCACTATAATGAGATGATGCAAAAAGTATTTTTAACAACGGAAAACTCTTTCAAATTATCAAAAGCAAATGTCAAAATGACATGATATGACATGACAAACCTTACAACCTTTCTTTCTTGATGTTGGCAGCAACTTATGGTCTGTTTCCCACATTAGGGTTTTTATCCAAAATATTTACCCTCTAAGTTTAATGGCGTGAAAATATATAGCCTAAAGCATGACGTAAGTATAGGGCTTTTTATTAAAAAAAGAGTTATTCGAAAATATGCTGTGATTGCTGGCATCTTAGGCAACAAAGAAGTGTGTGTTTACGCTTTATTATATTAGTATAGATAAAATGCTCTGGCATCCTCGAAAAATCCTATTAAATCGTGAAAATCTGGCTTAAGGATACATTAATTGATTTTTATTTATAATTGCGAAGAGATAAAAAAAAGAGGATTAAAATGTAAAGAAAACATAACAGGAAAATTCCTTGTATTGTTTCTGAATAAGTGTTTTCTGTTTGTAATACGATTAATTTTCGTGTAAATCTTATATTTTATATTCACGGCTTTAATTGAGCGAATATTTACAAGAAAATATTTTTTACTCAGCTTTGTTCGTTGAAGTGAGTTCGTTAGCGCTTCATTGATGATATACTTTTATTTATAGATATACATATTACTGTACTAAAATTATATTTGTGAAATGTTGGTTTAAGACGATATGTTTATATTTACAGTTATCATGTAATTTGCTTAGATAATTATGTAATTTAATGGCTAATTTATCTACAAAATTACTATTTTAATAAACAGCCAGCGAACCATAACGACTACTTCGAGATACGAGTATATATATTACCAGAGGATTTCAAAGTTGTTTGACTCGATAATAAGTATTACAAAATCCTATGAAACGTGAATCCAATCTAGCTATCATAAGTGACAAGTACCTAAAATTAAAAAAAAATCTGATTACACCTTTATATTATTCCAGACTGTAATCTATCCCTGTTTCAAATTTAATCCAGAGCTATTCAAAAGGTTGCTGATTGACGTGGTAATAATTTTTTTTTGTGATTGAAATGTCACTGTTTACCTTGAAGAGGCAATTACAGCTTCACCGGGCTTGAGGTGGCCGCGCAAATGGCGCTTAGCCTAAACCTCTTTAAAGAGTAACTAAGCTCGAGGGCTCACTCAGGATCCTTGGCTCGGGCCGTTTCATTAATAAAAATTCATCCATTCCTATTTATAGTTACCAAGATTCTTCTAATAGGAAGACTGCGATTCATCTTGGTTGATTTTATGAATTACTAGCTTTCGCCCGCGACTCCGTCTGCGTGGAATTAAAAAAAAAAGTAAATAGCCTAAATGTTCTTCCAGACTATCCTCTACATCTGTGGCAAAATTCATCGAGAGAGAGAGAAACATCCATCCATAAACGGAATAAATAGTATCCAAGTCCGTCTCCTGGCTCAAAGCTACCTCTTCAACAATTTTCAGCCATATTGGTAAAGCCGTTCTAGAGTTATAAATAGTGTAACTAACACGACTTTCTTTTATATATAGTAGATTTTCTATATAATGGTAACAGTAAATAGCATTTCCCGAGACCCTGTTAATGTAGAGTTAGTACAGACAGATGCAAACCGCTTAAGTAATCAATTTGCTTGTCAAGCGACGAAAAGTTCGGACGCTTACAAATAGTGTTTGAACACTCCTAAACGTACTGAAAATGATAGCATCTGCAAGACAGATTATTTTACTACGAAACTTCGTATATTAATTATTTTAAGGATAGATTACTGTTTTTTTTTTATATTCTCAACGTTAGTTATTTCTGAAACACCTTTACAAGACATATATTTATCATTCTGTAAAAAAAATAGCAATGTCCAACAAAACCCTTAACCCAAAGGAGTAGGCAGAGATCGATAGAGATCACGGACTTCCATTTTTCAGTCTTATCCTATCACATGTAAATCCAGTTTTATTTTTTAAACCAATATTTAAATTGAACACAAATAACTATTTAATAAGTATTGAAACTCGGTAATGTACTTATTTATCTAACATTACATTTCCCTCGCGGCTTTGAACATTATTTCTGGTCGTGACGTTTTCAATTTATCTTTATTAACCGACTATAAACTATTTACATAATAAGATTATTTTACAAGGAATATTTACGCTGCTTATTTATTTAATATTTTTTACTTATTAGCGATATAAGTAGGACATTTCTTTAAATTTCTTTTACTGGATTTTTAACGTAACAATCTAGTTCTAATTTTAATTTTAAGTATACGAGTACTTGACTTAAATTGAGCACTGACCGACGTTACGCAGTGTAACATGTAACGCTGTGTCCATTGATGCAATTATTACGTAGTGTTACGGGGAAACCAGCGAGCAACGAGTTGCTGGATACGAATGTTACGACTTGTAACATTACACCGCGTACCGTTGGTCAGTATCTTTAAACGGCATTTTAAATTTTGATATGCCAATATGAAACATTTTCACAAGTTCGGTTTTCTTTTATTTAAGAATTTTAGAGTTAAAGGAAAAGTAAATTTTGGGTTAGTGGATAATTATTAAACTTACCCCATAGGCAAAACTCTAACATAAAAACGATTGTTTCTTTTAGATTTTCCTTTGACCAAAATGAAATTAAAAAAAAAATTATATACATTTTACTATTTTCATGCTTTTTATTATTCTTCTAAAACCATTTAATTTTATTGCGGGTGAGATTTTAATGTTTGTCAATGTACTGATATATATTTTAACATATCATAAATAACATAAAATTTAAGTTAGTGTTATACCAAGTTTCCGAATTCGGTAGTTATTAGTTCCATATACGGTAACATTAATTCAAATAAGATTTGATAATATTTAAAAACAAAACGCATATCAATTTATGTTAGCGGTTTTATCAGATTTTATTAAGATTAATAACCTAAAAACCGTAAAAACGATATAAAGGATAACGTTGTAAAAGTTAATAGTTTAATATACAGGTAACATATAAATATTCATTGCGCTGCGCGAACCGCAAAGCAATACATTTATATTAGTATCCAACGCGCTTGGTTTGCAAATCAATTTACGTATCTTATAATTTCAGTGTCCTTACACTACAGAATTATTTTTAATCTCAAAACTAACTCCGTCTCTTATATGAAGTGATACAATTTGATAGGAAATAGGATTTCTCTCTATTTTGTATAAGAAAATCTTACTTTTTAGATGGATGGATGGATATTTGTTAGAGTTTGCAAATTTAACTGCTGAACGGATCTCGTTGAAATTTGGCATAAGGTTAAGAACACCTAATTATTTTTTAAAAATACACGCGAACAGAGTAGCAGGCAAGTAGGAAATAAACCCTGGTATAAAGAAAGTACTAGGTATTTCTACATTTAAAAGTATCGTATTTATATTGGAACAATAAAATAATGCTTTTTATCTTCGGTAAGAATACCTTTTCTTGATATTATTGTAATTTATAACTCTCTGAATAATTAACATATTAATTAATAGTCTAAATTTTATCTTTGAATAATGTTTTCTCCCTTAAAAAGAAGTAATAATGATTTCATTTCTATAAGAAAGGACTGCTAAATGAAAGTTGTTTCAAAATATTATTTCTCTATTATGATAAAGGTATAAAAGTTAATAAAATTAAATTCCAACTTATTAGTAGACGTCATTTAATTTGAGTCGTTGAAAAAAGATTTATTACAAAGTAATATTATTAATTGACCAAGAATAACATTCAATATTCGGACTGTGGAAAGTACCAAACATACCGTAGAATTCTAGCACCGTAATATTTGTATTAATTCAATGTATTTCATCCCTTTCATTCTCTTTGAAAGCAGAGACTGCAACAATACAAATATCACGACAGGAATTCTAGGGTTATATTTCGTTCGAAATGAAACAAACAGCATTTGAACAAACAAAAAACACCCGCAAACACAAAGCGTCCTTGACTTTTGACTCGTGAAAGTCCGCAAAGGAATACAATAGCGCACCGAATGACAGCTAAATAGCCCTCTTAATGAAAAATATGCAAATGCCTATTCTTTTTTTCGTTATTTACATTTCTAATATGTACTGACAAGTTTAATTAAGAAGTTTTCTCTAAGTTAATCAATGGATTTGTATTCAAATTAAAATCATGTTAGAGAAAATCTTTACGCATAAATCATATTTTCATTTAAAACTATAGCCGAAAAAAATAGATGAAGTAAAAAGTTTTGAGCTTTTTCAATTATTTTTAGGACTGTGGATTTTTTTAGTTTGAAAAATATCTTCTTCACGTTACTAAGAATCTTACTACATTAGACATTAATATTATATAATTGTAACAGCGTAATTAACTTCATCACTCAGACTACTAATTCCCGCCAGAATGGCGCGCTATTCTAATACGTCTGAATGACATTGACAGATGTCAGATAGGGACGGGACGTATATGCCAATGATCTAGTGTTGCCCGATCCTCCAACGCGGCATTGATTTTCTTTTTAACATTACTTAATTATAAGATTAAAAGCATATAATTTTTATTGCATAAATTGTTAAAAATTACATTTGAAACCATCCTTTTTATATTAACGAAAGTAGAAGTAAATAAATATCAAATGATAATTTTTCTTGTACTGTATAACAATAATACCCTTTCATAACTTCGCGTAATGTATTTCATTATGAGTAAAATAAAAGATTTAATTACAGACTTGCTTTGAATTAAAGAACGTTCCTTTGTAAACTTGCGCGTTAAGTGGAAAGAATAAAACAAGGAAAAAAAACTTAAGGAGTAGAACGTAAAACAAATTAAATACAATGACTCCTCCGTCACGTTGAAGACCTTTTAGGAAAACTTTTTCTTTTATTACAGTTCTCAAAGATAGCTCCCAAACGGACTATGACTCCTAAGTGCCGCCGTCACACTTCTAGAGATTTCTTATTCTACATTTTTTATTCTCGTTCGAGTAACTTTATGTATACAATAAATTCAGATTGATTTAAATTGTATACTAATTTATTTAAAATACAAGACACATATAAAACTAAAAAATTGACTGTTTACTACTTTGGTATATATAAGTACTAATAACAAATTATATTAACTAGATTTTTTTTTTAGCATAAGGTGGCAAACCAACAGGCCACCTAAATTCTCCAATAGCGAGGAGACATCCGCATTTGCAGATTTGTTGCCTACCTTAATTCGACAGTGAAGGAAAGCACAGAAAGAAGATATTTACCCTGCACAAACATCCCTTCCTCCGCTAAATTTATCTCCGCTTCCCATCTTTTTCTTTCAAAACAAGTGTGGAATAGGATTGAAATTAACCTCCGGCACGCATACTCACTAAATGAAATGCGGAATTACTTCAACTTGAGGTGTGTCTTCTGTGTGGTCTTGGTATTGCACCGGGCGTGTGACAGTTGTTGATCTACCCCTTTAGTCAACAAACCGTAGGTTCTCAATAATAAGACTGTTCAAAAATATACGATATTTCAGTTTTGTCATAGAGAGTGAGAGACGACAGTGTGTTTTTCGCCAATGAAACCCAACACACGGTAACTTTAAATACAAATGATTTACTATTCTATTATTCTAATTATAAACTAATTAATAATTAAGTTATAAACTGGTAAACTATCAAGCCATTTGTGAAATTGAAATGAAAATCCGTTACAATTTAATTTATAAATTTAGAGCAGTATGTCATTAGTTTGGAAATAAAATATTCTATTAGTTTTGATTCAATTTCAAATAAATTTGAAGGTTAATTGGTAAGTTTAATTTATATTTGTAATTAAAGAATTAAATGTTATTACATTAGAAATGTTTTTATTTATGAAATTACGTACCTCGAGGGAATGTTTGAGAGTTATCGCAATTATTTTTAAGTGTCTTAATGGCCGTAAGGCAAGACTAATGAATTTGACTTTAGGGAAAATAAACGTACAATTGAAGATAAAAACGTAATATTTTAGTTTGAAATGTATATAAAAAAATTCCCCTCAACTCCTCTTCTCTGTCGAGTCCAACTACCTACTACTAGAAAAATAAGAGGGGGAATAGAGGACTTGAATTTGGCCTCCACACTCTATTATCAGCCAAAACGCGACTTTCACTTGACGCTTGCTTTTTGTTTGGTCTCGGTTTGCGCGGGCCAGTCGTGTAGGACCTACTGCCGGTTCTACCACAGTTCGATAATTGGCAATTATTTAGTGAAAAGCTAGCTTCAAAATTTTTATTTGCTTTTGTACACATAACCATAAACTATGTAAACACAAGTATGTGAATATGTTTTATAATTAGTTCCTCAATGTAATATCTACTTTCGAGTTAAGATTTATATAAAAAAAATATTTTCCCGCAACCAGTTCAGTTTCCAATTGAACGCTTCCTTCTATATTATTAAAAATCTCGAACAAAAGCAATTTCTTATTTCTCCTAAAGAAAAATTCGGTGTTCGTCGAAAACTGAAATGGTCATCAATCATTATAAACATCTGCTCGTTGATGATATTTTCCTTACAATTCCTTTTATCCACGAAGAGATAATTATAAAAAATACGCAAATAGCTTTTCTTTTAAATGTAACTGAAACTTTAAAAATCCAGATAACTACAAAAACAAGTAATACTCGCCCTGAAGAAGGACCCCCGAAGGGTCTGATACTAGTCGGTGCCGTCACCGGATGATAAAAACGTGAGTTGAGCCGTTTTTAATTTTCGTTTAAAGTAATGTCTCACGATAGTTTAAACAATTTAATTACAAAAAGAATTTTGGAATTCCTTTAATTTTGCCATTCTAGTAATTAAATACATGCCATGTTAAATTATTGTATTGTCATTTCACCATTTGGACAAAAACCTGTTGCGCCGACCCTACGGGAGTAGGATAAGGAGATGATGATGACGATGATGTCATTTCACCATCATTAGTGTTGATAATGGTATATCCCAAAACAGCCGTGCAAAAACCATATTACTTCACATTATTCCATGAGAATAAGAAATATGACAACGATTTTTGTTCGAGTTCGATAGCGGAAAATCTACAAGAACATTTGTTTACCCCTTCTAAGTATTAAGATTATAATTTTAAATTCTTCTAAAAATATAACATTTTTATATTTACACAAGAGTGTATTTCATTGTACAGAGTAACACATGCCTTGTATTGGCAGCCTCTGGATTAGGCAACCTCCATCAAATTGAAGGCATACCTCGTTAGTGAGTGGCAGTTTGCAAACTGTACGAATCAGAAATCTGTGTTCGATGCCTAACTAGAGGACATTGGAATTATTATTGTTGCTATTTTAAACATACATCTCTGTTTTTTTAACGCTATTTTTAAAATGGTCGTTTTAAAAATGGCTTCTAATAATAAAACAATAAACCAACTGAATTAACACTTTAAAATAAAAATGAATGCTAGAAAAACTTCAAACGTTATAAATTTCAGTTAATTTTCAATATATGCGTTTGCGTAATAATTTGAGGATAAAACTAAATTGAAGACAATTTCGCAATTGTTTAGTTATAAATATGAATTTGAAAGCATGTATTTCTTTTAAAAAGCGTAGCATTGGAATACGTATCCTTTGAAGTTTTAAGAAACTTGAACATTTCAAGCTGTTCAAAAAGTTTAGAGGACTGACTTCGCGTAGGATAAATTTATAAGTACATACTGAATAAGGCTTTTATCTTTTATAGGTCTGACCAAAGGAGGGTCCCAAGATAATGAAATCAAACATTGAAAACCATATAATCATACTAATATTATAAACGCGAAAGTTTAGTTGGATGGATTTTTTTTATTAATTTATCAAACAAACAGTAAAAAATTCAAAATTAAATAAAAGCGTCCGTAAACCCAATTGCGGGATGGATGGATGGATGTTTGTTAGAGTTCGTAGCCTAAACGGCTGAACGGATTTCAATGAAATTTGGTTTAGATGTAGAGGATAGACTGGAAGAACACATAGGCTACTCACTTTTTAATTTTTTTTAATTCCACGCGGACGGAGTCGCGGGAGAAAACTAGTTACAAAATAAATTCAAATATACATTGATTACAAAAAAAAATAATTAAATCAATGAGAATACTAATATTGGTCTACAATGGAAAACGAGCAATCAGACTCTAAATTTCGCTAAAATGACGAAGTAACCTCCACCCACATACGAGTACACCTACAAAAGGTAAAAGGTTGCAGATTCTAATACTTTACCTATTTAATAGAAAATTTATAACCTTATTATACAGAAAATCACATTTAAAAGAACTTTACTTATTAAATTAACGTTGCACACAGCGGTTATAGTTTGTAAGAACAAGTTTCTTAGACAAATCGATAGACAAGTTACGGGAGTTGGCGAAGCTGGCTTCAGAGATAAAACAGTTAGTACACTGCAAACTGCACACTGCACGCTGCACGCTGCACAATTCACACTGCAAACTGCACGCTGCACATACTGTGCGAACTTAGGAATCCACAATGTATACCACGGGGAACTGTGGAAACCTCATAAACGCGCGTTAGAATTGTATAATAATAAAAATGTATTTCAAAATAACAATCATACTTTTCATACTAATATTATAAATGCGAAAGTTTAGACGGATGGATGGATGGATGTTTGTTAGAGTTTGTAGCCTAAACGGCTGAACGGATTTCAATGAAATTTGGTATGGATGTAAAGGATAGTCTAGAAGAACACATAGGCTACTCACTTTTGTTTTTTTTTAATTCCACGCGAACGGAGTCGTTAGTACTTTATAGTTGTTACTTTGAAAGAAAATATTTAGAATTATCAATACTATAAATTATAAAAAGGTTCCTACTCAGAGTTATTAAATGAATCTTTAGTGTATATCGTAAGATAAATCTAAACTAAGAAGGTGCTCCCGTGACTTAATTTATCTACTTAATAACTCCTACTTAACTCTTTGCAGCGCCATGCAAACAATACAATATTTCTGCTTAGCCCTTTAGTAACGTGAGTAATAAATGCGAGGTACGAATACAAAATATGATTAGTAAACACAATAGATTAATCACCAGACATTATTTCAGATGGCAGTATTTAACCGAGGTCGGACAACTAACGTATTCTCTTGCGCCATTTGTCACCAGCTCAGAGCACGTACAGTCGCGACGTTAACAAATAGGGGCTTAATTCACTAGAGTCAAGATAGTACGATAGTTACTATAACAGACTTAAGACTAAGTTGAAACCGTTCGCTTTTTCTTATTGGAATTCCAAGTACATGTGTCAATGACTTTTATATGTACATATTTCGAGAAATATGTTAGCTCAAATATTGTGTTGCTCTACAATACCCAAAGGTGCGTATTGACTGACGTTACGCGGTGTAATATAACTTGTTACACGTCTCATGCTGTCATTATGTAATGTTACATGGATACCAGCGAGCAATGAGCCGCTCGATAAGAATGCTACCTCGTAACGGTGGTTACGGTGGTCTATACGCAGTTTGAGATCCAACACAAATATTGTTTTACTGACCTTACCTATTTTTTTAATGTCGTATCTCTTTCGTTATAATTCGGTGCAGGTTTATGCTCATTCTTATTTGAAACACATTCTCATAAACTTTATACTTGATGCAAATGCAATCTAAATCTTCTTTTATAGAAAAAATTGAAATTTCCTCCTACTTTCTTCAAATCACTTACAATTTTCTCGCTTTAAAAGAACATCCGAGCATTAACAAGAAAACTGTAATATTATCTACAACAATAAACATCTAAATATTATTATTACGCTGCAGGTTTTTTTTTCGAAACAAAGCAACTATTAAATCCTCATTTCCAACTACAGTATAGTAGGCATTTTCAGCACGTTCTGCTTTTTATATCAGAATTACCAGAAGCTCTGACTATTCATTTCTAGAAATATAAACGAAATGGTTATTTTAGTACGACACAGCTCGGGTTTGTCTCTGTAATTAATGCGGTTATAAAAAAGAACTAAAAAGTAAAACTCTTTGTTTTACGTCACTGGATTCTGTTTAACAAGCGCAATTAAAAACTGTTAAAAGAACGGCGTACGTATGGCTTTTTTGTACGTTTAAATTCATACATATTATCTACTATCTCATGTAAAAAGAGAAAGGAATGGAATATACACACTGAACTAAATGGAAAATTAGGTTGTTAACTCTTAAGATTTACTAACACATTATAGAATTGTCATTCCAAAATCTTTAAATACATTTGCAAACAACATGTGAGGAATCTTTCTGTAAACAAAAAAAAATTGATTTCTACGAAATATGAATACATTTCTCGCTAAATTAGGGGACGATTGGCTACGCTGTCTAAATTTAAAAATGGCCCGAGGAAACACTCTATGAAAGGGAAACCCGGCTAATCTTGCTCAAAATGTTATTACGTCTAAAAATATAACGTGCTTTAAGAATTAAATAAGAAAATATTTTGATTTGTACATTTATAATTTATAGACCATAATATAAAACAAACCGTGTTTTTATTATTGAATTCTTAAGCATTGTTTTATGATGAAACATAATGTAAAATTTATCCAACATGTTCTCTTCGAATCTCTTTTTCAAAATGTATAATTTTAAATATAATAAACTAGCTTTTGCCCGCGACTCCGTCCGCGTGGAACTAAAAAAAAACAAAAGTGAGTAGCCTGTGTGTTCTTCCAGACTATCCTCTACATCTATACCAAATTTCATCAAAATCGGTTCAGCCGTTTAGGCTACAAACTCTAACAAACATCCATCCATCCATCTAAACTTTCGCATTTATAATATTCGTATGAAGTATGATATGATTAGTATGATTACATTGATATTTTGTAGATTCTTTTACAATATTTTGCGTGTACAGGGACGTTTTTTCTAAGAGCTTTCTTTTCTAGCACAACGCAATTATTTTGAAAACTTATCATAACAACCTCATCACCATCTAGAGAGGGGCTAGGAGCCGACCATTATTTAAGAGTGACTAAGCATAGCTAGATACATGGAAGGTAAAATATAAAATTTAAAATTGTTATAAATATATTCAACTTTTAACTAATATTTCTCGTACTTTCTTCTATCAAATAATTGTACATTTCTTTAGAAATCAAAACGACCGAGCGATGTTAAGTCTATTACTCTACACAGCTTGTCCATTCTGACAGCCTTTTAACAAATTTTCACTGGTAAAAATAAAAATCAAACTTTGCTTTTAACATACATTCAAAGATATTTTGTAAAATCGCTTACTCTGAATTGGGGTACAGCATTCGAAGTTTTGCAGCTTAACAGACGAGTGTTTGTGACTTAAAAGCTTTTTGACATGAAATATTACTAACGTAAGTACTTAGCAACATTGCGGCGTAAGTTTGAGTAGGCGCAGCTGTAGCTCTTGTAACGAATGGAGAAATGTCACCAAGTTACATGAAACGTATCGGTTGGATATTGGCCAAGGAATTGGCGAGTTTAACGACCAAAGCTTTGCTAATCCAGATATCCGTTTCGTCTTCGAAATTGTATACTAGTTTTAAATGTAACAGCAATAAAACCTAGCATTTAATGCATATCGAATTACATTTCACACTTCAAACTCGATCAAGTCGTTAAAACGGTTATAGAATGTACATAAATATTGTAAACTTGCGAGGTTTTAAGTGAGTTGCGACGTACGTTAAAGCTCGCCTCGGTTAGGCTCGCCCATTTGTTAGTTAAGTACCAACTAACTTTTAGAGCTTAGTCTTTATTTTAAGTCGTAGCGCTGTTCGTTCGCTTATGTATGTCCATAGAAAGCTCTGCCTTTTTTGTAAAGTAATTATCCAAGGTAAATTTCAATTCTGTATATTGTAAACTAGCTGTTCCCATGCGACTTCATCCGCATAAAATTATGAAAAATTTATTTTAATGTTTACATGTGTCAAATTATCAATTGCAAATGTCAAAATGACATGACATGATGACAAACCATGGCAACCTAATCAAGGTTGATGTTGGCAGCAACTTATGGTCTCTTTCCCACATTAGGGTTTTTATCCAAAATATTTACCCCCTAAGTTTAATGGCGTATAAATATATAGCCTAAAGCGTGACGTAAGTGTAGGGCTTTTTATTAAAAAAAGAATTATTCAAAAATATGCTGTAATTGCTGACATCTTAGGCAACAAAGAAGTGTGTGTTTACGCTTTATTTTATAATAATAGAATAGATTAACTACATGATCTTAAACGTGATAAGTGTAAGGCGTAAATAAAATTAGCTTTCTATGTTAATTTATGTTTTCTTATTTTTAATGGTATAATTAGATTGTAAACCAATGTAAATAATAAATATTACGTAGTGTATTTAATGTAATATTTAACAGAATATTTTCACACCTTGAGGAACATGCGTACTTCCTGTTTATAGGGAAGTATTCTTATTGATCGTAGCTCGAGTTGCTTTGTTCAAACACTAACAATTGTACGTTCACTCCTATTCTTTGGGCGCATGTTCTACACCAGAACTATTATGAAACTGAAACTGTATAATTGAACAATCGGACACAATTGAATTTATTTTATTAAGTTCACTTTAAGTTTTACTTTCAAAAACGTCGAACTATGATTTTATTTATTATATTTTAAAGCATGTTATAACATCTTCCTTAAAGGGGTCGCACACCTTTGACTAAACTATCGTACAACTGTTGTACGATTGTCGATTGTTTCGCAGACCATTCGACTTTTTAGTTGCACAACTAAAAATCGAGCGCACTTCCATATAAACTCATGAGAATCAAAGCGCGACTAAACAGTTGTGGCGATAGTTTCGTCAAAGGTGCGCGAGCGCTCTTAGTCTATAGTAGCCCAGATCATGTTCATCTATTGAAGGGCTCGATTACACTATTAAATGTCGATATAAATAGTAAATTCTATTGCTTCGCTAGTCGAAGTAAAGTCAATATGCTCTCTCTTACCTACTCCTTATACAATGTTCTAAATTAAGATAAAAAAAAAAACATTGTTATTTAATTTAATTACACTTATAACCTTGGAGATATTCTACTAAAGATAAACACAAACGATGTCTGGTTCTCGTATAACAGCTCGTGTGTTAAATGAAAACGCTGTAACTTCTTAAAACAGTAATATTTCACGTCTCAAAGCTTTCAAGTTACAAAAACAGGCGTTTGTTGCGGTTCGGAACTTAAACGACTAAATTACTGGCAGAGAAAATAGCACAAATAAGTTTGATTAAAAAACGTGGTTACTTTTGTTTTTATAAAATTTATTTATTTTATTATTTATTTATTTAAAACTTTATGCACAACAATTACAATACAAAAGTTTAAACTATGCTAAAACTAGATATGTGCAAGGGCGGCCTTATTGCTATGAGCAATTTCTTACAGGCAACCCAGTGGGACAGGAGATGTAATTTAAATTTAAACTAAAAGATATTACGAAATCAATCAAATGGAAAAGACTGACATACGTTTCCGCGAAAAGCAATTACTACTCTTGTCATTCAAAAAAAAAATAGAGTTGAATAAAAAAGATACATAATACAAAGTCATCGATGTTTTTCAATTAATCCTGGTAGCGATGTATGAATAAATCTTACTAATATTATAAATGCGAAAGTTTACATTGATGGATGCTTGTTAGAGTTTGCAGCCTAAATTGCTGAACAGATCTCGCTAAAATTTGGCATAAATAAAGAACATAGCCTGGAAGACTAAGGGCCTGTCCCACTGGTTGATAGAGGCTGAGATAGCTTAAAAATGACGTCACTGTCAGATAACGGAACAAAATCCGATATTTCCATCACGTGTTTTACACGTTAGATTGTTATCAGACAATTTACAATTTGGTGGGACAGGCTCTTAGGCTACTATTTTTTTTTTAATTCAGAGTCGCGGGCGAAAGCTAGTCGAGATGTAATTAATAAAATTAAAATACAGACTATCTTTTATCACTTGTAATACAGGTGTAATAGTTTTATCATTTCCTTAGAATCCGTTGCGCCTTCTAGCATATTGAGTTTTTGGTATTAGAAGCACGTAACTCGTTCCAAAACATATGGCACCAAGGAATAGATGGAAATCAATAGATTCGAAGAATGATAAGATTCTGATATGTTAAAAGGTAACATACGAAATGAGAGAAGAGATCTAAATGAAATTCGTGACACGCAAACCAATTTACAATTACATATTAATATAGCTATAACCACGAACCTCCATCGAATAGACGAAATTATTTATAAACATGTTGAAATTTAATTTAACATTTTAAAGAGTGAAGAGTTTGATATCGTTGATTCCAGAAACTGTCGATCGGATTTTAAAAAATCTTTTTGCATTTGATAGCTCAATTATTAGTCAAGTAAGACTTTCTAAGGTTAAAATTTTTTACAAAGCCTTCATTCTTACACCATTAAATAAAATGGGAGTGTCTGTTTATAATATCAATAGAAAAATTCTAGATTTTGGGAAGATGATGTATTTGCGTTGTTGATTCCAAAAATCGCATTTAATTTTTTTTTGTCTGTCTGTCTGTCTGTCAGCAAGCCGTGTTTGTTCCGGGTAATCTCCGAAATGGCTGGGCCGATTTCGACCCGACTTTCACTGTAGGGTAGCTGACGTATACGGGATCTTATAGGCTACTTTTTTATCTTAATATTGTGTGGACATAGTCGCGGGCAACAGCTAGTCTAATAATGTCTACAAGTGCGAACCCGAATCATACTGTTGGTTTCAGAATAAAAAATGTTTGCTAATTCAATTTTATTACAATTATAAGAAAGTATAAGGATAATGTCCACAGCTAAATTATAATAAGTTGTAACAGCTTGCAGAGTTGAAATCTCCGATACAATTTGCGGCGCGACCTTTGCCGAGGGCCGCGCTCAGCGATACACAACGTTTAAGCTAACGGTGACAGTAATGAAGGCAATGTAATTAACATTTAAATAGGTAATCTAAACTATAACAAAGTAATATTCCCTTACTTGGATATAACATTAATCTGATTTGAATTAAAAATAGTATAAAATAAACAATTTTATATTTTTTTTATGTTACAGTTAGTATACGATAAAATAAAAAATAATATAAAACGTTTTATATTATTTTTAATTCAAACCAGATTAATGTTTTATCCAAGTAAGGTTATGTTGAGTTAAGGGAATGTCACCTTGTTATAGATTTTATGTTATTATTTATTTTATACTAGATGTTGCTAATTATAGAATTAAAAAAGTAAAAAAAAACAGCCTTTGTTATACAAAGGTTACGTAGCTTTTTAATGGTGCAAAAATTTTTAAAATCGGCCTAGTAGTTTTTGAGTTATTTCAATACATACAAAAATACAAATCTTTCCTCTTTATAATATTAGTATAGATAACCCGTAGACCACGGAGACAAAATAAACCACAAGCCGTGGTGACAGGTAATTAAAGTATGATTACTAGGAGCTAAATGAGAAACGCGAAATAATGTTAAAACAGTCTTTACATCCATCGATTGATCCGTTCCCGATGAAAGGTCCCCAGACTAATACGAAGAATTGAATGAAGTTATCGCTGCAACGCAATTACACTTCGACGGAAATTAGGGGAGTGTGATTAGGTGTACCGTCTAAATTGAAATACTGCCTGAGGAAATTCGTATTTCGAGGGATAGAACGGCGCGTTGTGATTGGCTTGCTTTTGTAGGCATTACTATGCAAGTATAAACATTTCTTACATAATAACTTTAGCTTCTTAACCCTTAAATGTATGATGATGCATTTATACATCAATCTTTTCTTCCTTACCCAATAGATTATTTTGAAAAAAAAAATCTTTTTTTTTCCTTTAATCTATGTTCAATTTACTACCCGTTTCAATTTATGGTATTTAAAAAGAAAAAATCGTGCATTTAAGGTATAAAATCTGTTAAATGTGTTTAGATTTGTAACTTATATTTCCCTATCCTTAAAGTAATCTAAATTATTTCTAGACCATTTTTCTTACCCCATACCCTTTAAGCGGAGCAACATATTATCACGTAACTCCAGAAGAGGTACATACACGGATCTACTCTGGAAAAGGGGATAAACTATTAATTCATGTTTTATTTTAATTTACATTAGCTTTCGCTCGCGACTCCATCCGCGTAGAGTTAAAAAAAAAACAAAAGTAAGCCTATGTGTTCTTCCAGACTATGTTCTACATCTATGCTAAATTTCATCCAGGTCCATTCAGTGGTTTAGGCTACAAACTCTAACAAACATCCATCCATCCATCTAAACTTTCGCATTTATAATATTAATAATAATAAGTAGCTGTTGTTCGCGACTTCGCCCGCGTGAAATTTAAAAAATAAATAAAAAATTATAGCCTTTGTTACTCACAGAAAAATTACCTTTCTAATGAATGTTTAAAATCGGCCCAGTAGTGTTTGCGTGAATCAAATACGTACAAAAATACAAATCTTTCCTCTTTATAATATTTGTATAGATTAATAATATTAGTATGAAGTATGATGATCGAAATAGACGACAACTAGTCATATATCATAAGATTTTTTCTAACCCGTTTACCTTAACAACATACTCCTGAAGTAACTCGAGACGGAAACTTGATGTGCAGTAAACATAAAGGAAAAAGCTGTAAACGAGTTCAAAACTTTCTAAAACAATTTGGATAGGTTAATAGAGTTTGGAACTTATTCACTCAGAACACTGACGGGAAAAAGTATTGTGTATTTTGTTGGATTGAAAGTGTTGTTTAGTAAGGCGCGTCATTACATACTTTTCGATTAGCGTTATATGTGGGACTTTTTAAAACGTGATACAAAATAGCTTATAGATTTTCGAATACAGTGGTAGAGTCCGCTTTAACATCTTAGCACGAATGGGTCGGCTCGCCCTGTGCAATACCACGACCACACAAAAGACAGGCGTGAAGTGGAAGCAATTCCGCGTTTCGTCTGATGAGTGTGGTGCCGGAGGCCCAATTTAAGTCCCTTTCCCGTTCCACCCTTTTCTTATAAGGAAAGGATTGGTTGGGAAAGTGGATTTGACTGTGGAGGAGACGCATAGGAAGGGGAAATATCCTCTTTATGTGCGTCACCTCCTCCGTCGATTTAGGGTAGGCAACGCATCTGCAATTGCGAATGTCTATGGGCAGCGGTCGCTTCGCCATTTCGGCGGATCTAGGTGGCCGCTTGCTCGTTTGTCACCGTATTGTATAAAAAAAATACAGTAATAATTTTTCAAAACAAAATAGTATTTTTTGAGATTAGTTAGTGCCTCTAAACTTTTCTAATATATATAGGTATGTCAAAATCTCGTAACACCAGGTAAATACATATGTTTGGAAAAAACTGTGAAGCTGAACGGATTATGATAAATGTTGTAACAAGGTATGTATAATATTTGAATCTATACTAATATTATAAAGATATTTTGTTTTGTATGTAATAAAATAACTCAAAAACTACTGGGCGGAATTAAGATAATTCTGTCACCATTAAAAAGCTACGTTATCAGTGACTAACATAGGCTATATTTTTTAATTTCATGCGGGCGAAATCGCGAGGAAAGGCTAGTTTTAAATATAGTCTCGGTACTTTTACGTTTGTATGTCTTTGAATTTAATATTTCGAAACAATGTTTGAAAGAAGTCGGGGTATGTCGTCAGTATTACAAATACTACATCTCTTTCCGTTGCTTCAATATCAAATTGATTTATTATAAACAGTTATTACTTATCCAAATTTTTCACAACAAACATTCTGAACGAGCAACTTTTTGTAATTTGATATCAATTTGATTTGCAATTGTAGACCTTAAATACTCAACAGAAGGTCTCTTATTCGTTTGCTTTTTCGAATAATGATGAGAAATATTGAGTTGTTTCTTATGTACCCGGCGGCAATGGTTATTACGTTATATAGGGAGCTTCGCGCCTCGCTGAATAATCACCATCTATCGAATTTACTCAAGCATAATATTTATATATAGATAACTGCTATCAACATCTCTCTAGTCATCAAACAATCATGGTTTACATTGCTGAACATAATCATATTATTATCACTTTTTTAAGTATAAAGAACAAACAATTTAAATTTGTACATGTGTACAAAAATTAAATTGTGTGTTCGAAAGTAGCGCCAGTGGTCGAGAAATTTAGAAGCAAAAGGTTAGCGTGGTATGGACATGTTATGCGACGAGACGATGGGGATATAGACTAGAGAGTGTTAAGATTGAATGTGGATGGCTACAGAGGTAGAGGAAGACCGAAGAAAGTATGGATGGATTGTGTGAAAGAGGATATGCTTAAGGGAGTGGATTCAGATATGACGGCTGATAGAAATATATGGAACAGCAGCACATACTGTGCCGACCCTCCGTAAGGGATAGGGGAAAGTAGATGATGTGTACGATAGTCAAAATTCGTGATTAAACGATTTAGGTAGTTTATGAAAATACGTCAAACAAAAGACTGAAGCTATTCCAAATTCAAACTAACTCACCATAAATTGAGATATAATTTTTAAAGAAGCTAATTTAACTGTTCAATGATTATTAAATTTTATAAAGAGCAAAGATTCCTTTATAACGGGTTCACTCTGAAACTACTGAACCGATTAAAGGCAATTATTTCGACATTGACATTTTACCATTTTTATATTAAAAAACGATAGTCCACTGTCTTAAATAAAATTTATAAATTTCACAGAGTACCAGACTTTCATTAAAATGTGATTAAGAAATCCATACAGCGGCAAACAAACACTCATGTTTTGTTACCATATATTTTTGTTATCTATACTAATATTATAAAAAGGAAAGATTTATAATCTTGGATTTTTATATGTATTGGAATAACTCAAAAAACTACTGGGCCGATTTTAAAAATTCTTTCATCGTTAGATTCGTTAATTTATCTGTAAGTAACATAGGCTATTTTTATTATTTCATGCGGATGAAGTCGCGAGCAACAGCTATCATCATCATCATCATCATCATCATCATCATCATCATCTCCCCTGCCTTATCCTACTACCGTAGGGTCGGCGCACCGGTTTTTCGTCCTCCAAATAACTCATCTCAGTCATCACTCCCTTCTTGATCATGTCACCTTTCAGGCAATCCATCCATCTCTTTCTAGGTCTACCTCTACCGGTGTACCCCTCCACATTCATAACTAACATCCTTCTTGTTACATATTAAAATTACATAGCAACAGTTACATTTATTAAAATAATAATTAATAACCAAATAATTGTGTTGTTTTATTTTATTCCACCTTTGGCCCACGTTCTTGGAAATTAATGTCTCTCTTGTATATAAATGTGACCGCATCTGGTTATTCTCACGGTATCAGACTTACATAAGTAAGGAACATGTCTGTTACTACGGAAAATTAATTGTTAAAAAATACAAATATTTTTATACTTCTCTATTTCGAATTCGAACTTCAATAAATCAAATAAGACAAACTGAGAACAAATTACTGTAATTGTTTTTTTTAAAGAACGGATTAAATTAAATATTGTTATTAGTTAATGGAAACAGACCTTGATTGCTCCCTCAGGTAAATAATACGACTTAACCCTTAAATGCATGATTTTTTTCTTGAAACAAATAGTTTTTTTTTTTCAAAATAGCCCGTTTTTTTTTTTTTTGTTTTAAAAAATATTAATAGATTTTTGTTAATTTATATATATTATATTATTACATTAGGTATATTATTACATTGGGTAAGACTGATGTATAAATGCATCATCATGCATTTAAGGGTTAAATGACAACTCACTTTGTTTTATGTTGTACGATATAAACAGCTACATAATGTGCATATAACTAACAACAGATAAATATACATTTACTTCAAAAGTTAAGCAGTTCAGACTGCATGACAATAAATATACTTAAATTAGTCGAGTAAAATATAAAGAAATGGAACTTTATTCTTTGTAATTTCGTAAACGAAACAACTCTTTGGTTTCGCATAAAGCAACACTCAAACGTGAAATATTGCTTTCATTTTGATCAAAGGCCTCGTTGAAAGTCAGTATGATACTCGAGACCGCGACCTCACATTTGTGAGGACTTCTATTATAAGTACATCTGTCCTTTCATTACAAGTTTTATGCTGTTTGGAACATGGTAATTAACAAAAAGTATTATTTAATAATTAACCTATTGACAAGATAGTAACGTTGTTGCGCCGACCCTACGGGAGTAGGATAAGGATGATGATGAAGAGAGTAACGTTTTCGCGCGTGTATAGTTTTTATGGATGTGAACTTGTTTAAGTATAAACTATACTTAAAAGAAGAAAATCAAGAACTATGTTTTAAAATCTAGCTAATAGATGGCGCTATTTGTGCAGTCAATCGGATTTTATTAAAATTAAGGTCAGGACTGTGGGTGTCCACGGTCGTAACACTGGTATAAAATATTCTCATCGTCCATTATCATGAAAAAAAAACATAATATTTTAACACAAATCTCTGGCTGTACGAACATACACTACTAAACTAAAGTATACATTCACGGACATAATTTCCTGCCGATTTCGGGGAAATTTCATTTGATGCCCACAATGCAATTATGTCAAAACTTATCAAAGCATATATACATGCATGCTAAATTATCGTCTGTTTTCAGAACGACATTCTATCAGAAGTGGGAGGCGAATTTAATTCTTTGTACATAAAACCGAATTATGCGGTTTTATTATATCCAAAATACTATCGGATATGGGGGATTATGAGATAATAAACGCTTTTTTTTTATAATATAAGGTGGCAAACGAGCAAACGGCCACCTGAATCCACCGAAATGGAAAGTGACCGCTGCCCATAAACATCCGCAATTGCAGATGCGTTGCCTACCCTTAATTGACGGAGGAGGAGACGCACATAAAGAGGACATTTCCCCTTCCTATGCGTCTCCTCCACCGTCAAATCCACTTTTCCTTCCCATCCTTTCCTCTTAAGGAAAGGGTGGAAAGGAAAAGGGACTAAAATTAGGCCTCCGGCACCACACTCGTCAGACGAAACGCGGAATTGCTTACACTTCACGCCTGTTTTCTGTGTGGTCGTGGTATTTCACCGGGCAAGCCGGCCCATTCGTGCTAAGATGTTAAAGCGGGCTCTACCACTGTTAAAATAAAGGTACACTTTGACACTTACAATAAGTCTGGCAGGTATTCATGGCTAAGTTATATTGCTTCCGATGAAATGTTTCGATAATTAAGTTAGTGAGAGAGCATTTGGTAAGTACATCTCAGCCGCTTGGATAAGCCGACCCTTGGGAAATTTAAGTAACTTCACAGGAGAGATTTTGTCGGGGAAAAATATACGCCTACAGCTTGTACAAACAAGATAAGATAAATAGGGAAGTGGGCACTGAGAGTGCGGAAATGTTGCTTTTTATTAATTTATATTCATACTACTTCTATTATCGGTATTCTAACAAACATGTTTTAACAATATCGTTATTTAAAACAAACAGAGACAAGCATATATGTTTTTGTACTAAGAAAATTTCAATATCAAAAACAAACTTTATTAAACACTAACTGTTGCTCGCGACTTCGCCCGCGTGAAATTAAAAAATATAGCCTATGTTACTCACAGATAAATTACCTTTCTAACGGTGAAAGAATTTTTAAATTCGGCCCAGTAGTTTTTGAGTTATTTCAATACATACAAAAATACAAATCTTTCCTCTTTATAATATAATATTAGTATAGATATAGATTTTTTAAAGTAAAACAAGAAATGTTGTATTTCGTTAAAACAATTTCCAATAAATTTGTATTTACTAGCGCCATTTTATTAAATTTAATTTAAAGAGAAAATTCAAACAAAACGAATGGAAACTCGAGGTCGATAAAAATATAACGAATTGTATTCGAACAATTTTTGGCATTTTAGGTAACTAAATTTATATTCTTTCTGTTTCCAATGGAATAAAACCGTAGATTTACTTAAAGTAAAAACTATTTTTTACTAACAACGAATTGTAAATATAGTCAACTTAAATTCAGAAATCTTCTTATCATACTTATATTAGTTATAAATGCGAATGTTTAATGTTTGTTAGGGTTTGTAGCCTAAACTGCTGAAGAGATCTCGATAAAGTTTAGCATAGATATAGAAGATAGTCTGGAAGAATGCATAGGCTACTTTCTTTTGTTTTTTTAATTCCACGTAAACGGAGTCGCGTCGAAAGGTAGTAGATAAATAGGTCCATCTAAATCTTTATTAATATTCTAACCGTGGGCTACCACAGTAAACACACCTACCGGTGTTACGGAAAAACCCGTGGAAACCCACACACACTAAGGTCAACTTGCGACGATAAATTAAAAAAACTAAATAGCCAACGATTGACGAAATCGTAAACGATTATATAAAACAAGCTATTTTAATCGTCCTAGGCCAGGGGTGGCGAACATTTATGCATCAAAATGCCATTTTTTTAAAGATATGTTCAATACGGTCTTCAGTGTCATCGAAAAATTGGACCGCGATTATTATTTTATTTCCATGGTGCACCTTTCCCTTCTTGTCCTATGTCCCCAAAGTGGGGCAGAGGGCGTCCAATGGTGCACCTACTTCATAATTTTTTTTGTAGTGTTTTTATGATTACCGACGTGCGGCCACCCCTCTCCTAGGCTTTATACCTCATATAATTCATTATGTTTATTTTAACTTAAATTAATTCTTTAACCAAGTTGGAAATTTCCACTCATTTTAAACAACATAAACAGTTTTTTCCACTTACAATAACTCGTGTTTGTAAGCAAAATTTAATTATTATTTAATAACAAGTAACAAAGGAAAGTTACAGTCGTTTTAATTATAAATACCTTACAATGAATTAAATCGAAATAATTAATTAAGGGTCTCCTTTGACGAAAATCATTCTCTTCAAATAAGTAATAAAGTGGACATTTGGACGTGATTTTAATTAAATTAAAAGAATTTCATGTCAAACTGGAATAAAAATAATTATATTTTGATTAATATTAATTAAAAAACATCTATCGCGAAAGATCGCACTAAATAGAAATACATAATCTGTGCACCCCGTTTCTAGTTAAAGAAGTCATCATCATTATCATCATCATCACCAGCTCACTATATGTCCCCACTAAGGGGCTCTGAGCCTACCCAAAGTAAGGGGTGACTAGGCCTTAGTCAACCACGCTGGCCCATTGCGGTTTGACTCCACACATATCTTTGAACTTTTTCGCCGATATGTGCAAGTTTCATCACGATGTTTTCCTTAACCCTGAGAACGTCTGGTAAATTATATACATATGATTTTCGAAAATCGAAAATGACATTGGTACATGTCGGGATTCGAACCCAGGACCTGTAGATTACAAGTCAAGTGCTTAAGCCCCTGAGCCAACGACACGGATGTGTGGTATTAATATTAAAGCCATACATACCATACATACATACGCTTAGTACTAACTGACGAAACTATGCTTGTGTAGGCAGAACTGCACATTTCAAGTGACAGTTAAAATTTTGTCTACAAACGCACAATTTTAACTGAACAGTACATTTTCACAGTTAAAACAGAAGTTAGAAGGCTTGGCTTTATAGAAAGTATCAACAATTTGTTTTCGTCAGTGTTGTGAAATTCTGTTGTCTCTACTTTTTTAATAAAAATGAAAGGGATGACGATATCTTTTACACAATTCGATATTGGACACAGCCTCACATAAACAGAGTAACAGTGCGCCGTGTAATTGAGTATTCGTGCACTTGTTCACAAATTGGATGTTGAATTTCAATTTTATAATTACGAATTGTATTATTTTGCGTTGCAAATTAAGAACATAACTCGAATTATTTGTTTATTAATGGATTATTCCGATGTGCAAAACTGTCATCAACATATTATTAAAAAATTTATGTATGTAAAATTATATGCAAGTTTGTATGTAAAAACTACTGGACCGATTCCAATAATTCTTTTACCAATATAAAGCTACATTAGCACAGAGTAACATAGGCTTTATTAATTACTGGAAAATATTTTTGTTAATTTCGCGGGGAAAGTCTCGGGCAAAAGCTAGTTTCCAATATCGAGTGTTTTGAGTAAGCAGAAGACACAATCAATTTATACGAATTATTTGCGATGGAAACCAGTCTCCAGCATAAAATTTCTAACACAAATTAGTCTTGGAAGTTGCCAACTGACAAAAGTTCTGGCAGCGGTATTTTATATTATTTTAATAACTAACAACAGATAGAATTTAACCATTTTCTTATACTTTAACTAACTTTTGCCCGCGAGTCCGTTCGCGTGGTACTAAAAAAAACAAAAGCAGGTAGCCTATGTGTTCTTCCAGACTATACTCTACATCTATGCCAAATTTCATCCAAATCCGTTTAGACTACAAACTCTAACAAACATCCATCCATCCATCTAAACTTTCGCATTTATAATATTAGTAAGATTACGCCGATAAATTTATTTTATTACTACAACTGTAAATTTATTATATTATTATATAATTTTAAGAACGTCTTACCTTTTATAACAAAAACGAAGAAGTAAAAGTATTTATATATCGAAGTGAGTAATTTAATACCGTCCCAATCGGTATATTTTTAAAAGATTATATTTCCAAATAGATCAAACAACAAAATAACAAACATTCCGCAATCCTATTCACTTTATATGTACGATACAATCGTCATAAAATTTGGGTCATTCGGTAAACACGACCTTTTATAGAATTATTGGCAATTCCATAAAGGGTCGCATTTAAACACTGAAATATAAATAATATATGTTTTTTCATGCCTCTGTTTTATGTCCAAGATTATAGAAATCGATTAATGTGTGTTGGCGATGCAATTATTTTTTGTTGTATTATATTTTTACTTTTTATAGTTTTTTGAATTTAGAATATACATTTTAAATTTATTATTTTTAAGCATTTTTTGTCAGTGTAAAATAAACATCATAAGGAGAACTAGGCTGTTTTTCTCCTCATTTTCAAAGACGCTCCTCCTTCTCGCTTCGTCGGTTTCAATGTGCGAAAATATCAATCATACTTTAATATCATACTAATATTACAAATGCAAAATTTTAGATGGATGGATGGATGTTTTTTAGTTTGTAGCCGAAACGGCTGAACGGATTTCGATGAAATTTGTTATAGTTGTAGAGGATAGTCTGAAAGAACACATAGGCTACTCACTTTTGTTTTTTTTAATTCAACGCGGACAGAGTCGCGGGCGAAAACTAGTACATCATATTTCAATAGTAGGTCCCTACATTTCTGTTTTGATTATTATTGCACTGGTCCTAAGTCCTTAATAATTTTTGTTTATCAAATTAAGTTGATTATTAATTGATGGAAGAACTTATAGTGGTTTAGATTTAATTTATACACGAAACTATAAATAAAATACACTTAAAAAAAACTTAATAACCTATGCGCTATACCATCCTATAATCTATCTCAGGTTCGTTTAGTTATTTTAGAGTTAGGTGCTAACAAACATCCATCCTTCTAACTTTAGCATTTAAAAAATATAACTAACTATATTCATTTTCACTCGTAACGATATTTTCAAAAGGTAAATTAAAATTCATATAATATTGTCACGGAAAATAGAAATCTTACTAATATTATAAACGCGAAAGTTTAGATGGATGTTTGTTAGAGTTTGTGGTCTAAACGGCTGAACGGATCTCGATAAAATTTGGTATCGATGTAGGAGATGGCCTGGAAGAACACATAGGATAATTACTTTTTTTTTTAATTCCACACGGACGGAGTCGCGGGCGAAAGCTAGCAATATAATACAAGATTATCTCCATGGCAATATCATTTGGCTCAGTAGTAATCTCTAAGTAATTTAACAAATATCCTTACACGCGTGTCGGCAAAACTTTTTAATTCCCCCTGAGAGATGTCGCCTGAGTTATACTGAGTTTTACGCCGATACATCAAGCTATTGACCATGAAATTGCTTTAAATCTTGTTGTATTAAAGTTTTTAGATTTCAACTCAGTCGTCGATAAGAAAGCTTCCAATTGATAAAATATTTTTGATACCCATAGATTAGTTATGTTTACACAGAACAAACATTAGAAACTTTTCAGTCGTAACATTATAATAATAAACTTTTTCATTAACCTAATATCAACAATACTAAACTAGAAACAAACAACGCCTACTGATTTAATATCTAATCTTTCTCATGAAGTCTACTTCTTGAATTCTATAGTTTTGCGAGACTATTGGACTTTAATAAAGTCTAAAGCATTTTGCCTCTTCACACTATTCCTCGAAATATACTTCAGTATTATTAAAGTAATCTACAGTCAAGGACATTTATTTCCTACCCTTATCAATACAATGCCAATTGATAGTCACTATGTAATTGAATCGAAATAAATCTTAACAAGATACATAAGTATTAAATTATAGATCTTATGATGACTGTTTGCTGTCCGATGCTAAGTGGGAAGGGAATTTAATTCTTGGACTGTACAGTTAGATGATACTCTCCTGTCAGGTATTTTATATCTGCATTATTAATCGAGTCACCAGTCTGCGGTTCACATACTCTTTAATTAATTAACTCTGCGCTATAAATGGCACATAAAATGTTCAACAGTAATTCACAAACCATTTCTTTATTTATTTATTCATCAACATTTCTATTTTATATTTAAATTTACATTACAAGATTTAACAACAATATACGATTACCGAACAGTTAATGCACTGAAACTCTTTTTACGTATAAGCTGATTCCTGTTATAACTGGTTACTAACGCTATTAAAACAAAAAAAAGTAAAATGACACAGAAATGCTTTTTATTAAAAAATCAAAGGTACAATCTTTTAATATAAGTGTTTCGGCAGTGGCATTCTACAGATCAAGCAAAAGAAAGACAAAACTATAACTACTATAGTGCTTACTAGAAATATAAAAAACCTGGAGACTGAAAACCGGTTAACGAAGTAACGGCTCGTACCGAGGCTCCTGAGGGAGCCCTCGAGCTTAGTTACTCATAAACGAGGTTTAGGCTAAGCGCCATCTGCGCTCGGCCACCTCAAGCCCGCTGAATCTGTAAATGCCTCTTCAAGGCAAACAGTGGCCATTCAGTCACAAAAAGAAATGAAAACCGGCGAGGCCTGGAGGAAACATCAGCGGAGCCTCTTCTGTTATTTTTTAAAAGTAATGGCCATTTTTTATTAAGTGGGACTTTAATTGTTATTCTTTACATTGAAATCTGAAAATATAGAAAGTTCCAATATTTATAAATTTGCTTTACATACCCATTAACTCCATTAAGCTAACGTAAGCCTTTTCATAAAAGTCGCGCAGAATGGTTTTAAAAGGCTGTTATGGTTTTTATTATCGTATTTTACTATGGCTACATTTATTAATGGTTCGCAAAAACTGTGATATAATTCATTTACTCTCATATTCACATTTAAATTGATTCCATAGAGGCTTCGTTTTTAAATAAAAACATGTATCTTTGTGTATTCTAGACTAACTTTCGCTTGCGACTCAATCTCGATAGAATTAAAAAAAAGTATGTAAGCTATGTGTTCTTCCAGACTATCATTTACATCTAATTTAATCGAGATCAGTTCAGCCGTTTAGGCTACAAACTCTAACAAACATCCATCATCCATGTAAAGTTTCGTATTTATGATATTAGTAAACTTTAAAACAATATGAGCATCATAGTAAAGTTTTGAATGATTCCATTAAATTCATGGTCAAGATAAACTGAATTACCATTCTTACTAACCCTAAGCCCCGGCAAGTATTCGAGATAAGAGTAAGAACAAAACTTTGAGAATCGCAGTTTCAAATTCAAATAGTAAAAGGAAATAATCGTATATGTTAGCGATTTCACGTACTTGGTTCAAGTTACATCTTTGTACTTAGTTCTGAGTTCAGTTTATGAAACAAATACTTCTTTTTTTTTCGTTGTAACAACTATACATAAAAAAAATGACCTTACTCTATGATATATCAACGCAAATACAAAATTACAAGGCATAGAGACTTGAAATTTCGCACAGATTGTATAGAAATTAAGTTTCGACGAAAACCTCCAATTAGAGTTTATTTTGCTGCAACAATATGGACAAATTTTTCGATTTACCAAGAAATTGTAAGTAGTAGACCCCTCTTTAACAACACCACGCGAATAGGCCGGCTTGCCTGCTAATACTACAAACAAACAGAAGACAGGCGGTAAGTGGAAGTAGTTTCGCATTTAGTCTAGATAAGTGTGCGTGTGGGAGGCCTAATTTTACTTACCTTTCTCTTCCCACCTTGTGGATGTCTATAGGCAGCGGTCGCGCTATTTTGGCGAATTCCGTTGGTCGCTAGTTTGTTTGACACCTTATACTATAAAAAAATGAACGGCGCACATAGTAGAAGTTCAAAGTTTTTTGAATTTCTATAAGTACCCTTCTATTTTACTATACAGCAATTTTCAGAATGACTAAATAGTAAACAACGTATATAGTTAAATATAAAATATCCAATACCCGAAGTAAAGAGAGAGTTTTTCGATACGAGAACTTTCTATATTGAAATTCAAAACATGTCTTCCTTAAAATTGCACCGTCTTGGTACTATTCGTTTGAAGTTTGAAACTTTTAAAAATATTGACCCAAAGTTCATCTGATCGAATAGTACTTTTGTACATATGCAACGTTTATAACGCTTTATTTGATAAATAAATTATAGTAATATTATAAAGTGGAAAGTATTTTTGTGTGTATTGAAATAACTCAAAAAGTACTAGACCTATATCAAAAATTCTTTCATCATTAGAAAGGTTATTTATCTGTGAGTAACTATATCTTCTATTATTTTTTAATTCCACAGGGACGAAATCGCGAGCAACAACTACATATTTATATAGATTTAATACATTGACTTAGAAGAAATAAACGCTGTTTAGTTAAACAAATGTTTTAACTCTGACCACCACTGATTGATATAATGCACGACAATATTTCACCATAAATATGTATCACTGTTTTCGGTAAAAAATCTATTTACAGACAAATGAAAGACGAATCTCAATAAAGCATTTCACCGAAGTTTGTTTTCGTACATTTCTTATTTGAACATCTGTCGCGGAAGAGAACTAAGCACACGAACAGTTTCGTTTGCGTTTTCTCGAAAATTATATAAAGATTTTTGCTGCAGTAACATTCATATTTAAAACTTTGATTTGTAAAATCATCTACTAAAGTATCGAGTTACTATTCTCTCACTTCACCACTCAACATTAAAATTGCGATGGAAGCCATAGAAATATTTCTTTGTAAACATTTCAACTAAGTTATAGGCTTGTATTCAACCACATGATAGGATGTCCGTACCCTTATCCATTAGGCTATTGACGCTTCAATTTAATTACCCAATCATACAAATACAGGGTGCGCCAGAGAAACTTACTTATTTGAAAAAATTCCCGCGCGGTGAGTTGGGCGGGTAGAGGGGCAAGAGGGGGCGCATCTGGAGGGGGAAGTTCCCAAGTTTGTTTCTCCCTCCAGTCAGTTGCCATCATGCTCTGGTCTAGAGAGCAGCGGGCTTTCGCAGTTGAGAGCTTCTTTTCTAACGGTCGCTCAATTGTTGCTACGCAACGTGCCTTCCGCGCTCGCTTTAAAATTCCTCCTCACAGACTCGTTCCTGGCCGTAATTCGATTCTGTCGTGGGTTAACTCATTTCGAGAGTGTGGAAGTGTCGCTAAACCCAGAAATGGACTTCAACGGACCATCAGAACTTCGGAAAATATCGAAAGAGTGAGGCAGTCAGTTGTGCGTTCTCCCCGGCGTTCGGCTCGCAAACACGCAGCTGCTATGGGAATTTCTGATACCACTGTTGAACACAAATGAACGTTAGGAACGTGTGGTTTCAGCAAGATGGAGCCACAGCACACACAGCACGAGACTCAATGAATTTGTTGCGACAACATTTCCCCGACCGCCTCATCTCTTTCAGAGACGATCTCCAATGGCCGGCACGCTCTTCAGATTTTACTCCATGCGATTTCTTTTTATGGGGTTATTTGAAATCCCTGGTTTATGTCGATCGATCACGGACCATAGCACACCTCAAGAACAACATTCGCGACGCCATTGCCAACATACCGATTGATATGCTGCGAAGAGTGGATACGAATTTGAAAAATCGACTTCATCGGTGTATGCCCAATGGGGGTCGCCATTTATCCGATGTCATTTTTAAGACTGCATAAAAAAAATTGGGATATTGTATTCTCAAATAAAAAAAAATTTAAAACAATAACTGAAGTACTTTTTTTTTATTGACCTTTCAAATAAGTAAGTTTCTCTGGCGCACCCTGTATAAGTCTAATTAACCTCAGATCACATACCTGGATCTTATTTCTTATCTGCGAATATACGAGAAAAAGAACTATAACAAATTGATAGAAGCAATTGCAAGAAGTAGTTGGAATACGTATTCTCTTGTACAATTTATCTTTACTTACTAAGTTCACTCACTACGGTTGCAAATAGTAGTTTAATTCACCACAACTCGAAATTACACTGAGAAGATGAACGAGAGCAATGACAAGAAAAAATAGAGAAAACTTTATATTCTATAGCGTTAGCATTTTACAATTTTCTGATAACATTTTATTTGCTTCTACATTTTGTCATGACAAGCACTTTATGACATGGATAGCTGTGGCCGAGCTGTGACGTTTGACCTAACACTATACATAACACGTTAACACAAGTGCAGTCAAGTATAAGGTTACATTGCATAACCTATTTATCATATCTGAATAAATGTAAACTAGTATCATTGATAAATTCCTCTTTATTTACTTATAAAACACACTATTTACAGAAATTGATAAAGCACTTGTTCAAAATAAAATGTTGTTACATAGCTCGCTTCACATTTTTCCTTCTCCACATTCAAATTTCGTTCTTTTTTTTTTAAATACAATTTTCGTCTTATGCTTTCTTGGCGGCCAGCATGATATTAATTATTGCTAAACCATATTTGTGATAAATATAAGTTTTAAATATGTAAATGTATATTTCCTATTTAATGATATAAAAAAATCATTCGTAAATCGCTTTCAAGAGCGTAAAAGTTATCATCTCCCTACCCTGCCTGCCTTCTTACATATAACCTCTTTCACACATTCTATTCATACTTTCAGTAGCCTTAGAGTGGGCGCACCCCTTTGACTAAACTATCGTACAAATGTTATGCGATTGTCGATTGTCTGCTGCCAATTCAACTATTTAGTTTATTTATTTACTAATGCGCGCACCTCCATATAAGCTCATAGGGATCAAAGCGCGACTAAACAGTTATGTGATAGTTTAGTCATAGGTGTGTGCATTCTTACACATAACCTTTTTTACAACTCCGTTCATACTTTCAGTAGCGTTATATAGTTCTATAATTTTTTGTTAATGCTCTTTTGGTATTCCACGCGTACAAAGTCAATTTCGCCCGATTGCACGTTGCCAAGACAGCTTTGGCATCAACCGCACGCCATGCGCCACATTCCGTTAAATATTCAGTATAAATATGTATTAAATGCTCTCTGGTCGTTTAAGTTTACTTTCGTATGTATATAAAAAGTACGCCCTACCTACATAGCAAATAGTAAATTTCTTAATAATCGTTTGGCTAAGCTTCACAAATTCTATCCTCTCTTCAAAGACAATAATAAGTTTAATAATATACTTTAAAGAATAAGTTCCTGGTAAGATAATAAAAACAATTGCAAGTAACGAATTAACTAATAATATAGACCGACAAGGACATCTGACCCGGGCGTAAATCTAATTTATTTATGACGTAACGCCGCCCTCTTAACGTCAAAAAAGTGTTGCAAGATCTTTGTTGTACTGTAGCTCGTCTTTTTACGTCTAAGGTTCCATATATTTTCTGACAGAGCTACTCGCAAAAGCGGCCCTCTCTTACCGGGCCAGATATCCTTGTTTGGCCTTTAAAACGCCACTGCAATGACACTTGTAATAATGTTGTCATCCCTTTCACACTCTTTGACAAAACCGAGATAACGATATATTTTTAAACAAGTGCTGCAACAGTGGAAACCCACTGTTACATTAATGAGAAGCTCGTCTGGAATGAACGAAAAAGCAATAAATAAGCATCGCCCGTCAACGAGATAAATGGAATTAATTCCGCGGCAATACAATCTGTTGAGATTTCACGGTACCATTTGGATTGAAATCTCATTTGCAAAAGTTTGATTTTCATTAGTGATTATTTCAAAGAGGATTCTACGTGGCTAATTATTATATTAACCACTTGTCTATTGACTTACTACCCTTTTAATACGTACGATATCGACAAGAAACAAAATCTATTGTCAATTACGGATTTTTTTTATATTATAAGGTGGTAAATGACCAAGCAGCCACCTGAATTCGTCGAAATGACGTATCGACCGCTGCCATAGGAATCTAGTTTTAATGTTTTTAATAATTGAATATTGTACTATTTAAATATATTTTTTTGAAATTAGAAACGGCTCAACTCACGTATAATCTTCCGGTGACGGCGCCGAATAGTTCCAGACCCGTCGGGAGTCCATCTTCATCTGAAACAGTTTAAATTTAATTTTTCTTTAAATTACTATACATAGAATATAACCTCTTCTAATTTAAATAATAATAATAATAATTGATGATAAATATCTTCGAATAATTAATATTGCGTATGTAATTTTGTACATTTCATTTATGTATCTAATTGGCAATCAATTATTAATCAATAACATAACATGTGATTACGTCATAATTCTCCTTATGCTACAAACCGCTACAGGTTTACATAATGCATTACTATCGACTAAACATATTAATATAATGCCTTGTTCACACTTGGCCACTACAGGGACTGTAGCGCTCAGTAACTGGACTAGCATTCAACTGGCATAGAGCCAGCCGCCAGTGAGACCATACCAGCCTTGCCTGCGCTACTATCCAACTGTACTGATGTGTGAACCAGGCATTAGGATAGAATAAGATAGGATTACTATTCTATTATTTGTGTTACCAACCTAAGCGTCTGACGGCCATATTTAATCCATTGTTAACAATGATCAGCACACCTTGTATTTAATAAGTACAAATATATATCAAGCGTCTACTACACTACTTATTTGATTGACATTACGATTGAGAAGGAAATTGGTTAACACAATGATCACGTGATCATGGCCCGTGTTCCGTTTCACCAGAAACTCTTTTAACTCTCGATATTAACATAGCAAGCGACGAGAATATACAAGGACCTATTTAACTATGTCGTAGTCAAATATTGCTCTGAATTTAGTTACAACTCAAAGTTGTAAGCTTAACGTAAATACATAAAATTCCAACAAGAAAATTGGATGTAAATTTTAAATTGTACTCGTATTTTTGATATTTCGCGTTAACTTTTACTATAAAATCTGTCAGCGTGCAGTTTTAACTTCAATTTAGTGTAGTGTGCGTTTAAATAGCAATTTCATACTCTGACCCCTATTGTTAGTGTGGTAATTGGCTTGTCAGGTTTAAGCTAGTTTAAAGTTTATTTAGTTTTGGTTAGCATATTTGTGATACTCGAGAACATGTTTGTTTGAACTGGGTCGAATATACCTGGTAAGTTTTAATGACACTAAAGATAAAAAGACGTAATAATACTTTTAGATGTACAATTTGAAAATGCCACCGACCAATAACCGTTTTCTAAACTCACTGAACAGGGTAGTCGATTTATTTATTATTGGTTTTGCATTTCAACTCTTTAAATGGATTTTGAATCACACAAAGAAGTAACCGCATGTAATAATATTAACGAACGCTTTTATGTTACAAATTTAAATAGAATTAAAAAGTTCTTTTCCTGTTCTAGATTCTATTTAATTTTGAACAAAATCCTGGTAACTCGATGTCCGGGGTTCGCGTTTAATTCCGATAGAGAACTAGCGGCGTGTGCTAATTCCCCAATGAAATTGTATTATGCAATTTACTGTGGCGCTAGAGTTGACGGTGGTTTATTTCATCAAAAATTTCACGTCCAATTTGAAAAAGTGAAAAAGTTTCTTGCACAACAATTGTCAACAGTAATATCTCACGTTAAAAAAATATATATTTCTTCAAATTCACAACATATAAATATACCACGATAAAAATTAAACGATATACACACCTTATACAGATAAACAAGGTAACTAAGAAATATAAAAACAAATACACTACAGTCCAAATTTTTTTTTTAATCTAGTACACCAAATTATTGCTATTTTAACAAGCTTCAATTTAGTAATTTTAAACAATTTATTTAATTGATTCTATCGTTTTAACTCAGAGCAACACTTCTCGTCAGGACTCAGGTTCGCGCGCGAATATCCATCCTTTTTGACATTGACAGCTGTCAGCTAGGGATGTGACGTTTATGCCGATAATGTAGTGTTGCGCTAATTCTACAGCACGGTACTAATTTTCTTCTTAACAGTAAGTATGCCTAGTTAACATTTTTCAATTCAATTATACCCTTCAATTATCGATTTCGCACATCACTAATCAATTGTGGCCATGTCTGATTTGAGAGGATTTAAACAGCATCGAGTGCCCGTCGTCATTATGCTAATAATATTATTTCTATCCAATATACAAGTTGAAACTCAGCATGCTAATAAAGTTAACTCGGGATGTAATTCACTTTAGCTCGTTACGTGTCTACATTCGTAAAGAGTCGTGATTTAATCTCATCGCTCAAACTTTTCGATTCACTGTCGAATGTTAACGAATGTATTCACACTAAAGAACTTCATGAATAATAAATGAACAATTATTAGAACTTGTAAAAGTATGACGAAGAAATCTACTTAGGTATAAAAATCTTTGACCCCAACCATTGTTACTCTCAATTCAAAAAACATTTTTATTCCTATGTTATTATTTTCGAATTCTTAATTTAGAACTTGTTAGAATTTATAATCTTTCAATTTACATTTTTTTGTTGTTTCAATTAAATCTTGATTTTAAATTAACCAGCAAAAAAATCCGATCTAGTTTCAAATATATTTTTTAGAGCAGTAGACGACAGCGAGAAATAGAAATACGACGCTCACTTTTAACGATCAGACGGTTGACTGCTCAATTTCGAGACAACTCTATATCTCACAATATTTATGGTTTAAAAAAGTATCTTTCTTGTGAAATATATTTCAAATCATACTAATCATATTTACTTAATATTATAAATGCGAAAGTTTAGATGGATGGATGGATGTTTGTTAGAGTTTGTAGCCTTAACTTTTTTTTCGATTAAATTTGGTACAGATGTAGAGGATATTCCGGAAGAACACATAGGCTAATAACTTTTTTTTATTATATTATTCCGCGCGGACGGAGTCGCGGCGTAAGCTAGTATAATATACATATATTTGTCATAGCTTAATCGTTTTCGGTAATAGCTAACGACACTTGTATGTTTGTTGAATGTTTTAACAACTATCGTTAAGGGTTCACGATAGTTGTCACACACACAACATAAATGTAGTTGGAATGACCAACTATCTCACTCGAAGTAATTAAATTAAGAGTTATCGTGTAATACGTGAAGCATAAAAAATCCGTTCAAAATATGTCTGTAAAGAAATATCAGTAAAGTAACATTTGTCTGTGACTTTGTCCTCCCGGAATTAAAAAAAATCACTTACAAGTAGCATGTTCTTCCAGACTGTGGCAAATTTTATCAAGATACCTTGATCCGTTCCGGAGATACGTAGCAACTAACATCCATCCATCCAAACTTTGCAATTATAATATTAGTATAATTAATATGAGTATGATTTCCAATTTTCTAACTTAGCATACACACAATTTACGGTTATGCATGTATAATGAAAGTAGTCTTTCATCAACGAGTTTCAATCAATTAGTCTGCTTAATTTGAAGTAAAATTTACATTAGGTTACGGTGGATTGCTTTGTAGCATATAAATTACAATGGGTCGCTGTTTTCACGATATTAAAACATTTACATTTTACATAAACAGGTGTATCTTGTTCTTATTTTAATATGACGCAATAAAAAGCCATTGCGGCGCATTGTAAAAAGCGTCCGAAAATAATATGAATCCGATTGTTTCTGTGATCTCTTCCGTTCTGCTTAAGTTTAGAAGTCTATCATTGCATACAAATAAATACAAATGTTTTGTTCAAATGATTTTCATTAGTGTATCTATCGGCCCATAAAAGCCCAGAAACCTTATTCTGCCGCAAACCGCCCTTGTCTGTTTATTTCTCTAGAAATTTCTAGACGCTAATTTTCAAGTATAAAATAAATTACTTTTAACCTTACTTGCGGTTAAACGTTCTACTTCCTAGCTCTTCTTGTTTGTTTCGTGCTTTTATTAAATTAAGAAGAATAATTGTATTATAATATTTATAAATTGTTTGTTTTTCAGTATATCTTAAGAGAAGGCGATTTCAAAAATAACTGCAACTGTATGAAGTTAATGTATACCTCACCTGTCAATATTACATACGAAGTTCGAAGTAAAAGTGAAATTTATGAAAAATAATCGAGGATTTTGAATACAAATATCCATTAGTCTCTTACAACGTAACGCTTTTACGCCGTCAATCTCGGAATTTTTATAACGAAATGATTTTTACGACGACGAGGTAATTTTGTTGCGAATATTTTCCTACTGTTGTCTACTTTGTAAAATTCCTTACAACCTAAAAAAGTTCACGGAACTTTAATACCCTTATCGGATAGTCAGAAGATTTACATTTTTATTTCTATCTTGATTGATCGACGTTTTATAGTAGGTGGTGGCAAAAAAATAGCCGTTTATTAAGCTAGCCTTTATAGCCAGACATTTACTTGTATTTTCAATAATCGTGTTAAAACAAAGCCATTTGCAGGTAGACACGTGAACGTCGCCGCTGTAAACGTCACGTGGCACACAGTGTTGCTACCTAGAGAGCCGTAGCGTCGCTACGAGAAGAGAGTTGTACCATAACTACGTACAGAGGCGTAGCGTCGTAAAGACGTAGTTTTGCTACGTAGAGAGTCGAGATGCGTAACTAAGCTAGGAATTGGCATAACACTACATTATTTCGTGTCGTCAAATTCACTACCAAACCATTTAGATATTAATTCTAATAGGTGGCTGGCGATGCCGTAATCTCGTTGTAGTGAGGCGATACTGTGATTAAGAGATTATGATAGTTATATTTGGTTTGTATTAAATAGTCCTGTCACGTAACCTACTATTATGTGGAGGGAGTTTTGATTGGCAGATACGTGACCGGCGCGACACCCGCTTATTACGGACATGCGATGCTCAAATGTGAACGCGGCTTTATTTATTAACGCACTCAACATCAGCGACAAAATCCTCTGTCACGGATTTCGATGGAATAATTTGTATGTTTCTTCAAAAGTCAGAATTTTATATTTTCTGGATTGAATCCCCTTTTATATATGTATAACAAACAACATTTAAGAGTTAGATTATATTAAACCTTTAACTTGGGGATTTTTATTTATTTTTGTTGTTATATTTTTTTCTATTTAGTAACACAGTTTAGGTCGCCTGTAGGCGACATGTTACGCATAAGAAAAGATATAAATTAAATTTCAATCAGCCAGTTAATTTTCAATTTAACTATTGTCACTAACTATAATGATTTAATTATCTAAACCTTTGTGTTTACTTTTCTAATGTACCTATTTTTTTGTGAAAGGATAATTTGAATTTATTTCTTACCTAGCTGTCGACAGAAATGACGCATACAGCTTTGAATGGGAACTAACGACCAGTATCCAAGCTCACATTATTAATAACCCTATTCATGTAACTCTAGAATCCATTGAAAAATACTGTAATTTTAACGTGTTACTTTCAATTTTTTATAGAAATGTGCGATAAAAAATACAAGGCTTCTAGTCCACAGTCTATATACAATTTTAGTTATTTTAAACACGATAATCTCTGAAATTACCGATGGGATTTCATTAATTCTTATTTATTATTTTAGCGAGATCGGGTGCTTAATCTTAGATTCTGCTAGTAAATGCAGCGATTGAACCCGCGGATGGACGATTAAAAACAAAAACAAAACGCAAAATAATCTTATACAATTTATTCAAGTATTAAAACCTAATCGACGTTTTCTTTATTATTTAAAATTTAATGCAAAATTATAATAATCGGTACTAAACATTAAATCAAAACGCTGGCTTGGAGTTTTCATTCGATATTCTTACAATTTCTTTTCCCCGCAAAATACTCGTTCCCGCCAGCTGTTGAATTTTTAGCTCAAAAAAACGAAAAATAAAGTGCTTTGCGCGGATGCATTTTATTTTTGACTTTACTTTGAGTACGGAGCATTTTAAATTATTAATTAATGTAAAACATTTGCAACTAACATTTTGCATTGAATGTAATTTTTAAGTGAGCAAAAGGAACGTTTATATCCATATAATCTTACATACTCGTATGTACATGCTCGTCAATTACGAGTACTCTCAACAGCCCATATTAGTAAAACGTATTCAAATCTGTCACAGCATTAAGTGGTCAATTCACAAATCAGACCACGGTATATCTATACATATAATAAAATTGGAGTGTTTGTTTGTAATATCAAAAGAAGAATCCCAGATTTCGGGAAGATGATGTATTTGCGTTGCTGATAACGAAAATCGCATTTAAAAAAAATGTCTGTCTGTCCGTAAGCCGCGTTTGTTCCGGATAAATAGCTGAGCCGATTTCGACCAGACTTTCACTGAAGGGTAGCTGACATAGACGGGCATATTATAGGCTACTTTTTTATCTTAATATTGCATGGACGAAGTCGCGGGCAACAGTTAGTAAATACATAAATATGTATGCAATGTAAAGCAACGTTTATCCCTGTGACCTCTATCTTATAATATTTCTAATAAAGGGAGAGTTATAAAGTTTTATAAGATTAAAACTTTTAAAATTCAAAACTGATTAAAGATGGTTCAATATTAACCTAACCTCGCCTAACAATGAGAATATCTAATTAAATCCGTGGTCTGTTTTCAGATAATTAATTTGCATTAAATTTTAAATTGGCTCTCCCTAATATGAAAAGTTTACAGATTATATAATTTCGTGATGAAAAATCGTTTTTAATCAGGTTTCCTCAGTCGATTGTAAGTTAATATAAATTCTGTACGATCAATATTTTTCACTTTAATATCAAAAAGTAAATAACAAAGTAGTTAGATGCGGAAGGCTGTTTTTGAACTGTGGAAGATATTGGGAAAGGCCTATGACCAGTAGTGGGCAAAGGCTGATGAGGATGATGATGAAACAACAAAGTTAACTTTTTAAAAACAACAATATGTATAAAGATTGAGGTATCCGAACTCTTTGGTAGACAAGGAGTTTGCATTCTGTCAAAGAGTGGCATACTGGCCACAAGACTTTTTCCTTTTTTTGATGTAGAAAAAGGTAACACGAAGACAACAACGAAATGTAGGAGTGCATAGAGTTTGATGAAACAATTGATTTTAAGATTTAAATAGTTTTAATATTAGTTTGTGAACAACATATAAACTCACTTTAGCTGCCATGCTGCCATCTACAATTTAAATAAATAAAAATAAATAAAAAACCTTTATTTTTTACCAATTTATATGATACGTTTTTAAACAACGTTTCACGGTTAAGTGACATTTAAATTTTACAAAATATAAATTGTATACCTTTATTTGGAACAACGTGTAAAAATAAATTAACGATTCCAACAGAATATTTGGTTTCAAATAAAAGTCTTCCGACTTTGAGCATCTCAGTATTATATCACGGGTATTGGAATATAAATGAATTTTCAATATCTTCGGAAAGGGTCCTGTTTATTGAAACATTCGAATTTTATACGCAACTGCGCCATCTTTACGATATCTGCCCTCGTAAACATGACACACTTCACGATATTTACTCATTCCAGATAAAAGTTGATTCATTTATATAGAAATTGGTTTTGCTTTAACTTAAGGACAATTTCGTATATCTCTGGTTCAAATGTTTCTAGATCAATAGAACATAAAATAATATTTATGGTAGATAGTTTAGATTAGTTATATTAGGTCTTTTATTTGTAATTTTAAAAAATTTCGCATGCTCAATATTTTTATATAATAATAAAATTAAACGAATATTAGTGACATTAAATACAACTTCTAAATACTGCATTAACATGTATTTAGTTATTTAATTTAAGCTAACATTTGGTAAATAGCGTTTAAGCGATAAAAAACATTATACTCTCATATTTATAAGAGTGCTTGGGGGTCGATGTTACCCGACTTGGCAGAAGTGCCAAATACGCCTCGGATTTAATATTAAAGGAACGTTCAGATGCTAACACCTGTGACGCACCAAATCTCCGTATAAACGCCTCCTACAACTTACGATATCTCTACGCAGTAATAAATATTTAAGCATCTTCTTTCATTAGGAAAAAGTCCTGTATCCATTTCAAATATTTATACTTTTTATTAACTTTTATTGACAACTAAACAACTATTAAATAAAAGCTTTGAAGTGTTAGTATGTGAGCATTCGTTTTTTTTTTGTTTTTTTTTGTTTTGCGGAAAAATGTTAATGAGTTAACAGGCATATATTTATATAATAAACTGTTTCAATTTTAAAACAAAAAGCTAGCGTTAAAAGTAAAAATAGTAAAGTGATTATAAAATCCCTGACATCGAAGTCTCAACGCTTTATTTTTTCAATTAACTGTTACTTGTAACTTCTATAGATATAAAACGTCCTGAACCCTGTAAGTTAAGTGAAAAACTAAGAAAAAGTAAATAATTCTCAGTCGCTCCTTGCGTATAAAATAGACGAAAGAAATAATAAAAACTGCGACTTGGCTATAAAACAAATTTCATACAATGACGGCTTCATCTCGTGAAAGTCTTTTCAACGCAAGTTTTTCTTTTATTACAGACTACGCCTTTCCCTCCGTGTCCCCGCTAAATGGCGTACGCAATACTTGTTTTACTTAGAAAAAACATATTATTTTTATTAGTAACTAGCTGTTCCCGTGCGACTTCATCCGCATGAAATAAAAAAAAACTTTGTTTTATTGTTTACATTTGTTAAATTCTCAATAGCAAATGTCAAAATTACCGTTACCATAATAACCTTGCTTCCTTAATGTTGGCAGCTTGTAGTTTATGGTCCCTTTCCCACATGAAGGTTTTTTCCAATTTGTTTACCCCCTAAATTTAATAGCATGTAATGATGTAACCTACAGCGTATCGTAAGTGTAGGGATTTTTATTGAAGAAATAATTATTCAAAAACATGCTTTGATTGCTGACATCTTACGCCACGAAGTATTGTGTGTTTACGCTTTATTACATTAGTATAGATTCTCAATAGATTCCGAACCAAGCGAACTGGAAATTTAATGAAAACAGTGTAATTACTAATTAACGCTTAAGCAATGATTATTTCAATCGACTTGTTAACTATTTCGACGTAGTCCTAACACACTTTTTCTCATCTGTTCTAAAGTTTTCAAAACACTGAAAAACGTTACAAAATCACCTTAGATTTTCCGGGAAAATAGGAGAAAACCCTCGTATTTAAAACGATAACAACACAATACAAATTACTGTACAATACTTTTTTTACAAAGCGAATTTAAATTAGCAGAACATAATCTAAGGGTAACATACCTAATGTTACTTTATTTTTTATCTGTTGCCCACGACTTCTTCCGCGCGGTATTAAAAAAAAACTTAATTAGTAGCCTATGTGTTTTTTCAATGTTCTACATCTGTGCCAAGAAAATCCATCTGCCATCTGCAAATACTATTTGTGTGCAAATTTGCCAAGATCCGTTAAGTCTTTGGAGACACATATAAACAAACATCCATCCAAACTTTCGCATTTAATATATGATTTGTCAGTAATGAAGTATAGAAAATGAAGAGGCACAAAAATGTGATAACAAATTCGTTGGAGGAAAGCAACATTTTATCTGTGAAGACATTAAATCGATAAGGTCCGCACACAGATAAGCAATTAACAATTGTAATCCAGAGCTTTCCAATTAATCATTTAGATTTATTGTCCTGCTAACGATTGCAGATGTTTGGATTACTGTTTAATAAATTATTTCATTTAAAACTTTTCGTTATTTCTTAGCTGTTTTAATGAATTTTAACTAACATAACAAAAACATAATTAATTTCAACATAGTTGTTTGTTAAACTTTTTAATTAACTTTCTAATTTTAAGGATTATTAAGATACTTTTTAGTCTGTAAAATAGATTTAAAAAAACACCGCAAGATCTAATACTGGCTACTGACCGTGAAGTAAATTGCATTACGTTCTCTTCACGGCGGACGAGTCGTCATGTTGAAAACCTTTTACAGAGACTACTCCTGTACTTTTTATATTCTGCAATTCTTGGTCTTCCAAGAATCCCTTGAGAACTTTGACTCCTAAGTGCTCCGTAGTAAATTCACTTTGGAAAACTCAAGTTTTCTTTTTTCAAGAATTTTTTTAAGCTTTCAAAAGCTTACTTGCATTTCGATTTATCTGCATTTCAAAAGGACTGACTCAATTATGACGCACAAACAACTGAGACATGAGATTTGAAACGCACGGACATTTATTTCATAATTAGATAGAAAAAAATCTCTCACACAGACGAAGTAAAAGGAGCGCCGATTAGTACACGTAGTAGTACGTACACGATCAAGTTTAAAAAATAATAATAAAAAAAAATATTCGTGTCACCCATGTGAATAATTAACATTACTATGGTTTCTTCTTTATAGTCTTGTGTTTTCTCGAACGAAAATTATATACAAAAACTAAGTTATGTCATTTTCATCATAAACCGTCGTTAATCTACTCCCGTAGGGTCGGCTCGCCAGGTTTTGTCCTCCAGGTTAAGCTTTCGTCATCTGTCGTCACTTCAAAGACAAAGAGATATTAGTTTTTGTTTAAATATTTCGGCAGTGGAAACTTAATTATCTGTTGCGTAACAAATTCTAATACAAAATCCGTATCAATAAAGGTTCGACACGCTGCCAATCGGCTTTTGCCGAAATGTACACAGATAATTAACAATGCTAATGTAATCTGCAACCAGCCTGTCCATTCTGTGATATTTTACGAACTCTACATAAGTTTATAGTTTATGCCTTTCTATATTTTTGTGAATTATTATTCGTGAAGATATATTTTATTATGAGTAAACGATCTTTCTAATTAAAAACTTCGAGTTCAATCTAAAATCTAAGGCCGACTCATTCGACGAAGAGTAACATCTAATCAAATAATTCAATGATGTCTTATCCTCATTCGATTTCCAAACAGAATTCTAATTATTAATTATAGAACTAAATTAAAATAATGTTTGTTCAACTTTTTCTTCGGTACCATTAGTAAACAGTTTTGCTAAAGTTCACCAGCTCATTACAAACTCTTTAGAAAGATAATTAATTGTTTGTTCAGAGTTCAACTTTTTGTTTTTACTTGCAGTATTATTAAACTTGAATATAATTAAGGCACAATGCCTTTAATAATTAGAATACTTTTTGTTGTTCTTGTTTTTAAATTGAAAAGAAAATGAATAATTGAAGAACGTGGTTTGGAGAAGTACGAAGATATAATTGTCTGGTACATTTTGGTTACTAGCATATTTTTCGTTTTTAAATTTATTTTTTATCCTACTGAGATAGGTACTGTTTTCGAGGGCCTTGTTACCTGAATGGCTCGAGTGACTTTGACTGGTGAAATTGTAATTAATTCATATTCCATTCTACAGTTAGATATTGAGTTAGTAAAAAATCAAACTAAAATGTTTCAAATGTCCCAGTTCGTCCAAAATCTATTTTAGTCTTAATGAAAATTAAATATTTTTTTGACCTGGAAGATATTTAAGGATTCTTTTATATCTCTTGTACTTAGTTGTATTTTTATACGCAACAGAAAAACCCTAATGAAATATTATGTCGGTCGTGCTGAAAGGGGCCGAAAAAATTATAATTTTATGTAAATGGCTTTGGGCTTTAAGAAACCTTTTGCCCGTATAATTAATGCTTTCAGTGATTTGTCGAAAGCTTTTATACTTGTTAGTTTTAGTAAGGTGTAAAATAATTTCGGATTGATCAGCAACATTACAATTACCCCAAAAATGCGAATAGCGTTACCTTTATATTATTATTTTTTACCAGCTGCCCGCGTCGGCATCATTTGCTAACTGTTGCTCGCAACTTCGCCCACGTGAATTTAAAAAAAAAGTAAAATCATACCCCATCGGTGATAACATAGCTTTTTAATGGTGCAAGAATTTTTGAAATCGGTCCAGTAGTTTTTGAGTTATATTACATACAAAAATACAAATCTTTCCTCTTTATAATATTAGATATACCAGTGGAAATGGACTAACCTCGTGCGTCCTTACGCTTAGTGGAAAAAGAATACAAATAAATTGAACACAGTTTCAAATTGATATTTATTTCGTATTTATAATTGAAATCAACATACATTCGATTAGATTCATCATTAAAATTTAATAATTACAATGAAAATTGTTTTTCTGAACATATTTATTTCTTGTAACTAAGTTTACACAATAAATAAATATAAGACATCTTGTAACGTTTATTTTATTTGACTTTACATAGAAATGTGCGTGAATATCTTAGTTAGCGATAATTAAATTTTTTAATTAACAATTTAAAATTATCACAAATTCTTTAGTATTAACAAAAATTATTTATTCTACATCCTTATTATTATACATACATTATTTTAAGTGCCAGAAATGTGAAATAGTTATTTTCTCGGATTTCGTTGTAAATTATTAATTATAACTGTTGATTAAAGTGTGTACAAACTTCTAACTATGGCTTCCATTGGCGAAAGACATCTTAAAAAATAATAATTTGCAAATAGTATGAGAGGAATAATTATGTCCCTCTACAATGGAAGCTTACGGTAAAAAGGAAAATCGGTTATACTAGACATAATTTGTTCAATATTTAATTAGATATTTCTTATCTATTTTTTCATAATCCAAATTATATTATAAAAATTGTAACTATTTCTTTCCTTTTGTAATTACGTACTATGACAAGTTGTTTTCAACAAAAATCACAATTAGAGCGCACGCACACCTTTGACTAAACTATCGCAGAACCGTTTGGTCGCGCTTTGATTCCTATAAGCTTATATGAAGCGCACACTACTCGATTTTTAGTTGTGCAACTAAACAGTTGAATTTACTGCGAAACAATCGACAATCGCACAACAGTTGTGCGATAGTTTAGTCAAATTTAACATTGTTAGATTTGGTCGACCCGCCACGATGGCAAACCAACCAGGTAATCCAGACGCACAAATGGATATGAAGGAAGGTGACACTACGTCACGTGCTCCGCCCCAGCGTGAACAGAAGACGCGAATTTTCCAGAAAAGATCTAAAGGATCGGAAAACACAGCGGCTCCACCGTTACCGCCTAGAGACGCGAATAGCACAGGGCCTAAGCCTACACGTCTTTCTACGGTACCCACAAAGCCAAAGAATGAGCCGATGTTTTCGGACATTGATATGATGGGGTTTCCGGGAGTAGCACCTTATAGACGAACCAATGAGTTCGCAATAACAACAGAAGGTTTTATTCCACTATGTGAGAAAGAATATGATGTGATAGCAGCCAACCAACCTTACTTCGCCAAGAGTGTTCCCAAGTCGGCTTGGGTATACTATTGTGTTATGAGCTTATACGCTCGTCTGATTACATTCAAACAGGAAGAAGGATCATCTACATATGATGAAGATTATTTCGCCGGCCAAGTCCTATCGGGTAACCATTCCTTACCACTACCGATTGAGTCATATACCCGTATTAAAGCTTTGGGGCATGTCGTTGACAGTGCATCTATCAGATACAAGTTAGCTTTACCAATATGGCCTAATGATGAAGGAGATTTTGGAAAGGTTAGCGCAGCGACACATTGGAAGTACATGGCTATGCCGTGTCCAGTAGTCTGCAAGAGGCGCATCCAATAGGACATTAAGGCAACGGTTACACCAGGAACAAGAGGATGGAATCTGCCAACGCATCTGCGTCCAGATGGCGAAGCAGCAGGTTACCCTACACGAAATTGTCTAGGATGGTCCCACCAACCTCACCAAAGAAGCTGCCTATGCCTTCATTCGAAATATGGTGCAGTGGATGATTAAAACAGCATGGACACCTGAAGGCGACAATGAGGACCAACTACCAGTCCTCGTGACGAAACCAGTGTTCGTTGAGGGAGCAATCCGGCTGACGTGCAACGACCGCATGACCCTGTCCTGGCTGAAGGAGATCATAAAAGAACCCCAAATCTGCCAGGGCAGTCAGCTGGTCTTCCAGCGTACCTTCCACGGCGAGTTCGCTGCGGAATGTACGTCCCGGACGAATTCGACATGATCAAAGACACCCGTGACATAGGACGTCTACTGTACAGACAAAACCGATGGATCAACATCAAAGAGTGGCTATTTCTGGATGGTGAGAAACAAGCAGAGGGTTGGTTCATTAAAGTGACAATTCCAGAATCGCAGATTCCTACCATCCTAGAACACAATAGACGCTTTGCAAGTACCATATACCAATGTTACCTGAAATTCCTAAGCAAGGGGGGCAAGTACTTCGAAACCCCTCAAGCCAACACGCCAGGACCACCGGCGGACAGACTCCCCCATCCGAATCCACCAACTCAGACAACAGTGGAAGTCGACAAGACGGACTCTGCAACATGCTCCATCGAGGAGCCCAAACACGAAGATTCTAACTACAAGGAAGAACCTCAACCAGGTCCATCAGGCTTACAACAGGTAGCGTCCCCTTCAGGGGGGGACTCGCTCGGTACACTATCGGGAGTTTCCCTCTCTGAAGGTGACGATGCTGAAGCAATGCTAGCAGGACTCTACATAGATGAAGAGGAGGAGGACATCAAGGCACGTCAAAATGCCGTCCCCTTCGTTGAATAAACAAATATCCTTCATCCAAATCAATCTCCACCACAGTGAAACTGCCACGGCTCAAATACGAAAGTGACTGGAGAAAAACACCAACTGTATTGTCTTAATACAGGAGCCGTGGATTAAGGCAAACAAGGTCTTAGTCCTATCAAATTTAACAGGTAAGCTAAACCTCTTTATACATAGTGAGCGGCCAAGGGCGTGTATACTCACCTCCAAGAATATCCACGCTCTTCCGCTGACCGCTGGTCAAGAAAATAATCTGCACAGGTTCCTTCGTAGATATAGAAGGGGCCTTTGATAAAACCAGCTTTAACCACATAGAGAGAGCCCTACTAAACCATGGCGTTGAACCTACAATCTGCACATGGATCACTCAAATGCTTAGCAAAAGAGCCATCTGCATCAACGACTCCCGCATAGTGAGGATCACGAAAGGATGCCCGCAAGGCTTACTATGGAATATGGTTATAGACGAACTTATTAGCACCCTTAACAAGAATAACTTCTACACGGTAGGATATGCCGATGATCTTGCTATTCTGATACCAACTATCATCATTGCATCGCATGCAACCTTACTAATTCAGCGCTACACATTGTTGAACGCTGGTGCAAGAAAGTTGACTTATCAGTTAACCCAAACAAAACACAACTGGTCATGTTCACTAACAAAAAAAATCTTGGAGACCACAATCCGCCTTCGCTGTTCGGCACCAAAATCCAACTTTTGACGGAGGTCAAATACCTAGGTGTAATTCTAGATAACAAACTTAACTGGAACAAACACCTTGAAAACAAGCTGAACAAAGCCAACAATACCTTCTGGCAATGTAAGAAGATGATTGGGAAAAGATGAGATGGGGGCTGACACCAAAAACGGTGCACTGGCTGTACACGTCAGTCACACGTCCAGTCATAACCTATGGGGCGGTAGTATGGTGGACTAAGACAAAACAATCAACCGCATCATCCAAATCAACCTCCAGAGGTCCCAAAGACTAGCGTGCATGGCAATGACCGGCAGCATGAGAACAACCCCCACCGCCGCTCTCGAAGCCCTGCTAAATCTGACACTTCTACACATCCACATACAACAGACAGCCACAACGACGGCGTTGAGGTTGAAAGCACTGAAGCTATGGAAACACAAGAGGATCCCGCACACCGACATCCTAGACATACTCAGAGGAACAACACCTGTCACGGATGCCGTACAGGACCTAATCCCCAAACATTATATTTTCGAAAAGAAATATAAAATATACCTCTCGTAGGACAATGACACATGTAGGAATACACCACACAACCTGATGATATACACCCACGGGTCTAAAACCGACCTAAGTACAGGCTCAGGGGTGTTTTCGGAGGATCTAAAAATCAAATTACATACCACCTTAGGCACTCACAACACCATCTTCCAGGCAGAATGCATGGAGATTATTCCAGCTGCACATGCCATAGCAAAGTAACAGACGAGAACATCTGTATACTTACCGACAGCATGGCAGTACTCCAGGCACTAAACAGTAACACAATTTCATCAAGCCTAATATACGAATGTCACCTAGTTCTTAACAACTTAGACACAGTTAATAACATTAATCTTCTATGGATTAAAGGTCACAGTGGCTCCAGGGGCAACGACGCAGCCGACGAGCTAGCCCGCAGAGGCTCAGGTAACCGAGCAATCGGCCCAGAGCCTATAATCCCCTTACCTCCAGGATACCTTAGTTCACAGGTAACAAACAGAAGCTACGCCCTCCTCAGCGAGCTCTGGGATAACACTAGCGATTGCAGGCAGACCAAAGACGCCCTGCCGAAAATCAACAGACGGTTATCCAGCAGACTTCTGAAACTCAGCAAACAACAGCTTCGAACTGTTGTAACAGCAATCACTGGTCATGGCCACTTCAACAAACATCAGACAGTCCATTATGCAGAGCATGTATGGTGGAGGAAGAAACCGCATCACACGTCATACAACACTGCCCAGCAGTGACTGAATACAGGGTTAGGTATCTCGGTTCGCTGAGATCGCTCCCGGAGATCACCAGCAACATAAAGGGTTTGTTGGGGTTCTTCGGAGAGCTAGGTTGGCTGGACTAATCCACGTCCTGTTCCTCACGCAAAATACGCGCTAGCCGTGGAGTTGCGGAAACTGTAGCCCCTACTACTACTACTACTACTAGTTTAGTCAAAGGTGTGCGCATGCTCTTATTCGACAGAGTGATTATCAAAAACTTTCATAAACAATCTTTCATCTGATCCAATGCAACTTCGTATAGTATTTTTCAAATATCTATGAGATGTTTAGAGTCGCAAAATATATTTCTAAAATACTATAATACTTTTAAAAATACAAGACAAAAATATTTAAAACAAACTTCCCAAATATAAAAACGATTTATGTATTAACAAATGAATTATTTTTATTTTTTTGGAAACATTGAAAATTTTAAAGGATTTATATAATCATTCTATAGGATATTAAGTACTGAATAACCGTAGATTTTCACTGACATCATGCAAAAAAACAATCAGAAATAACAATATTTGTAGCCAGTGAAAGCCGACGGTAACTATATTTGTTATACAATTGTGCGTTCATTTTATGCCACTATATTATATTGTAGATAATTTATAGATTTTAATTTCTACATAAAAATCAAATATAACCAATAATTTTCTCTTAAATGTACTGAAAATCTAAATTTAATAATAATTTCTGATAGGCGTAGTATAATTGACCGGTTATTTAGAAAAATGCAACGAAATGCAAACATTTACAATAGTCTATAAAAACATTCAAAAATATAAGCATAGGAACCATGGCCAAACTTATTTAATTGCGTAAACTATTTTGTACACTGTACAATTTCAAGACGTGAGCTATGACGTCATTGATCATAACCATGCATAAGATAAGATTGTGTGGAAAATACAGCTTTTGCTTCGTTTCAACTTAAACGCGCCTTTTGATGTTAAAAATAATTGACTTATAGAAAATATAACGAGTTTTGTACTGGAACGATTAGGCCGAAACCATAAAATCACTCATTTAAAACAATTTGTCAATATTTACTACTGAAAATATTAAATAATTTAAAATTCGATATGTCGTTGTGGAACATCACTAACAAAAATAATTAAACATGTTTAGACAACATACAATGTATATTTTACTGGTTTTAAAATGTAAATATTGTTTCAAATCAAGAATAATATGGATATTACATTAATATTACATTAGAAATGTTGCAATATTTTGTCAAAATTGCCAAATGATAAAAAATAATGTACGATTTTTGTCTTTAAATTTTTCTTTACAAATTTTAATATTTAATTTAGTATAGAGTATACAATAAAAAATATACTCGCAATTAAACAATTGGCCGATAATAAATGTAAAAAAAAAATAATTTAAAGTCACTATCTGATATGTTCTACAATTCGCTATCCCATTTTTGATGTAAACTTTTTAAATGATCATAAGCTCTCCTCGTTATATTTAATGTCGGTACAATTTCTAACAAACCGCATTCCCCAATCAAACTAAGTCCAGCCAGACCTAAGTAGGTGTGCATCGGATCAGTGCAGGTGTCCGGCCATTTTGAAAAACCCCCAACAACATAATCCTGAGTCTCATAAACATATCTTTTGTTACTAGAATAATTAGTTAAATGTAGTGCATCTAACATTTTCAATGAAGCACCTACCCAGAAGCTATAGCATGTGTCTACTGGCTTGTTAGGCCTGCCTTGGAAGCCATCGACTTGTCTGAACACAAGCCATCTCCGGAGACTGTCCAGTTGATGTTCTGACAGTTTGTCCAGGCGATTGGTGAGACTTAGGGTTGCCAGAGCGCAGTAAGTCGTGCCTCCGTGAGATTCTAATTCAGGACATTGTGCTATCCCATAGTCATAGCCCTGGAAAAAAAACAGCATCAAATTAAAACCTCTCTAACGAGATACAATCGTACGATTTGTTTAAGGGTCACTGAGGGAGCAGATTAGTGAAGATTTAGTGACTGAACACTATGAATTGAGTGTATTATTTAGTGATTTAAATTGTGTTTTAAGTTTCAATAAAACATAAAAAACTGCATTCACAAAATAATGACAAAGCAATTAAAATGGTGTCAAGTGAAACATAACACCAAGTTTATTGTTTTACAACTTTAAAATTATTACTATATTTTGTGTAACAGTAAAACAAAAATTTGTTATAGTTCACATATCATAAATAATCATCTATCTATACAAGGAAATATAATTGGAGTGTCTGAATATAGCGTACCTGTATCAAATAAATCATATATCGCGAACATAATGTATTAAGTACGCTTACAACAAAAAAAACAGTTATTATAATTTTTGTCTGTCTGTACAAAGTCCGCGTATATTACGGGTAATCCCCGAATGTAATCTAAATCTAAACTAATATTACAAAGAGAAAAGATTTGTATCTTTGTATGTATTGAAATATCTCAAAAACTACAATTCTTGCACCATTCAAAAGCTATGTTATCACTGAGTAACGTAGGCTAATTCTACGCAGGCAAAGTCGTGAGCAACAGCTAGTCTTAGAAAACATAGTTCACTTAAACATACGTACCATACATTTGATGATATAGTCTGTGGCTTTCTCTACATTGAAACCGGACCAATCGTTAAGAATGTAGCTGATACAAGCCGCGCAGTACACGAACCGCATATCCGATTCACACCCAGAGAGAGTCGCTGAGAAATTCCCTTCTTCCGTCTGTAGCGCTTTTACACCTGCATGTGTGAAACAACCCTAATTGTCTATGGTAGATACACAAGATATGGTAGACAGTTCTTTAGGTTACTACTTCTAACTACCTTACTTAATATTATAAATGCGAAAGTTTAGATGGATGTATGGATATTTGTTAGAGTTTTTAGCCTAAACTGCTAAACGGATCTCGATGAAATTTGGCAAAAATGTAGAAGATAGCCTGGAAGAAGACATAGGCCACTTACTTTTGTTTTTTTTAAATTCAACGCGGTCGGAGATGCGGGCGAAAGCTAATAGACTATATTTATTGTTCTATTTTGTGTAGACTTATTGTATCATATTGCGTAACATTCTCACAATTCTTTAACTCCTAATAAATTGATACAAACTGAGTATTTGCATTTTTTGCCATGTTATTGCATTACAATGGACAATAAAAACTTGGGCAAAAAGAAGCATTGGAAAGAGAGAGTTAGTGTATAAAGCCATTGTAATTTGACTATTGAAATCTAAGTTCACAAAAGTGCTACCTTGAATAAAAATGCAATCAAGATAAGTCTATACTAATATTATAAAGAGGAAAGATTTGTATTTTTGGATGTATTAAAATAACTCAAAAAGTACTGGGCCGATTTCAAAAATTCTTTCACCATTAAAAAGCTATGTTATCAGTCAGTAAAATAGGCTATATTTTTTATTATTTTTTAATTTCACACTGGCGAAGTCGCGAGCAACAGCTAGTTTCTGATAAAACGATACAATAATTGTATAAGTATATATTATACATTTTACTTGTATAGATCTATTGTATATTACAGTTAATTGCATCTACATGTAGAATACTCACCATTAATGATGGCTTTTCTATTAACCCTCGATAAATCATCACCCAAAGCCAATAGAGTACACAAAGCAGTATATGTCATAGCGAGATGACCACATCTGTACTGGCTATTCGCGTTGTCCAGCTCTATGTTTATAGTCGACGAGCCTTGGAAGCCACATGTCGACATATCACCATCTATAAACAGAAAGGTAATACTCAAAGACGCGATTGAGAGACCATGAAAGCTAAAGCTAGGGCACTAATGCGTTGTTTTACACTTGGCCAGTACAATTGGACAGTTGCGACGGCCAGTCATGCATTGTATAGATAGACGCCAGTTAGCGTTAACATTATGCCAGCTGATTGCCAGACCAGATTGAGCTGTACAAGCCAAGTGTGAACCGCAGATAAAGGCAGTAAGAGACGTCAGTTATTTTTCGCAATCCCAAATTAACAATAATTGGGTTAACTTAAGAGATATATCATAAAGACTAACATCCTTAAAAAATAAACGCGGTATGAAGTTAGACCTAGGAATAAACGGAGTATAAGCAAATATTAGTACAAATTTTGAGTTTAACTTTATACCGCGTTTATTTGTAAGGCTGTAAGTAAATAACATTAATAAAAATACAAAGTCAAACACACATTCTAAAGATAAAAGTTTCTTGCCGACTAATTCGGGTAAGATTTTATTTAAACTGGAAACTATTTTAATAACCTATATTCAATGATATCAAATTAACTTAAAACATTAAAAATTACAAGTATAGCGGAAATATTTCGCTTAGCGCAGCTGAACTAATACGCGAACGGCGGTAGATATTAGCCGTGTTGATTTAAACCTTTTTAACTTCAAGCTGAACAAATCGCAGGCGTCTGTAATCGCTGGTTTTTAATGTTTAATACTGCGATAAAGTGCATAAAAATAAAAGGGCGTATTTTTTTAATTTAATAAATTTGAATACAAAGAAAAAATAGATTTTATAACACTGTTTGCTCGTTAAAAACCCATAAAACAGTTTGTCAAATTAAATTAAAATTACATCTAATAAATTTTACAACTAATGATCCGCCCCTTTGCCTGGGTGGCAAAGAATGTCTACCGTATCCATAGCCATAGCCATATCCATACCGTATCCATTAAATAGCTATGCCATTTATTAGGTATAGAGCCTATGTTACTCAGTGATATGCGGATTTCTCAAGGCGAAAGAATTTTTGAAATCGTTTCAGTATTTTTCGAGTCTCAAATGCAAACAATCAAATCTTTCCTTTTAACAATATTAGTATAGATCAGTGATTCTCAATCTTTTTTTTATGATGCGGCACATATTTAACGATTTCAAAATTTGGCGGCACACAAAGAAAAAGATAAAAATTATTTACTTACTACAACACACTGCATAAATAGTTTATGACAAAAATATGCAAAATTTGGCGGCACACTTTTGAAATTTGCACACAAAAGTGCCGAGGCACAGTGGTTGAGAATCACTGGTATAGATCATGATCGCTCTAACATTCATTTAACTATATCCATTCTTAATACTTTACTATAATTTCTGATGTAATTTCCTTTGAAAATTTTCCCCGTATAAGGTTGATAAAGTAATTGGTAAACAACGTCAAAAGTTACGGTAGCTGATTACATGCTAATTAACATTTACGATATTTAAATATAAAAATTACATGCAGATCTCTTATCAATTCTATTGCTTAACTGTCGAGTTCGCTTCCATTGTTAAGTCAACAAGATTGTGACGTAAGTTGGTCATATTCAACTTATTTACCATAGTTTATAGTACTTACATCCTTTAGTATGTTTACCATGTATGTTTAATCATAATTTAGTAGTATTATATATTCTTAATACTATATGTGACACAAAACACGTAAACAAGATACTATCATGGAGCAAGTAATATAATGGGTAATGGATTTGGTTGTTTGTTTCGGATAAAAAAAAACTACTAGAAATTCTCTTACAAAGTTGAATGTCTATTTTATTTTTTACTTTAATAATTCTAATCTATATTTACGACTCCATCTGCGTTGAATTAAAAAAACAAAAGCAAATATATGTTCTTCCATACTATGTTCTACATCTGTGCCAAATTTCATTGAGATCCGTTCAGCAGTTTAGGCTACAAGCGCTAAAATCCGTCCATCTAAACTTTTGCATTCATAATAGTAGTGAGATAATCTTTCTTGTTAATCTCTATACTAATATTATAAAGAGGAAAGATGTGTATTTTTGAATTGTTGTATGTATTCGATTCACATAAAAACTACTGGGCCGATTTCAAATATTCTTACACCATTAGAAAGGTAATTTATCTGTGAGTAACATAGGCCATGTTCTCACGCGGGCGAAGTCGCGGGAAACAGGTAGCATCAAGTAAAGCTGAGGTAATGCTAATTTTGAATATAATAATGTGTAACTGTAGTATGTTTTAGGGAACTTTGAGCAATGTCAAACAGTTCATTCTACAATTGTATAGTCTGTGTAAACAATACACTGTTTGTGAATGTGGCTGTTGATTTCAAGATAAATACTTAACATTTCCACAATGTTAAATGCAGATATAAATATGTATTGAATTTTTACCTATTTTACAAAAATCAGTCAATTTTATTTCTCAGTAATGTAATCTATACATATAATAAAATTGGAGTATCTGTTTGTAATACCAATAGAAAAATTCTAGATTCCGAGAAGATGATGTATTTGCGTCTGTCTGTCCGCAAACCGCGTTTGTTCCGGGTAATCGGCCGAAACGGCTGTGCCAATTTCGACCGGTAGCTAGCTAGGTAGCACTAAAGGGTAGCTGACATAGACGGGCATATTATAGGCTACTTTTTTATTTTAATATTGCGTGGACGAAGTCGCGTGCAACAGCTAGTGTCTAAAATAAATACTAATGAAAAATAAATATTTTTCCTTTAACTGAAGTACACTTATTAATAAACCAAATTTACTTTATGGAAGGATTTACATAATTTTAATTATATATTCTACTTAAATTAGGTAAACAGACTGATGTCATATTTATAAAAAACTTAACTACACATAGTATTTTGGTAATTAAATATAACCATGAGTTTGCAGCAGAAACAAATGAACAAAAAGATATTGACGTCTTTCTCATTCCCTTTAACAAAAGTGAGACATGTCATTGGTTCCTATGTAGACTATCGAAAGTCACAATAATGCGAAATGCACTTTGTTGCACTATTTTTTAAATTAACATGATAAATACTAATTTCTGTGTGAATTCGAAACTGTAGAAAGCACTGGAGATTTTGGTTGTCTATCATATGTTCATGTTTGATGCAATTTTAGTAATTAATTTTTAAATATCTGTCTTGCAAAATTTGCATTACAGACATACAACAGTTTACATAGGAGCCATCAAGGTATTGTACAGGTGTTCCAGCAAAAGATACCTATATTAACAAAAGCACTTTTTTTATGTTTGTTATGCTAACGCTTGACCCCAATCCCACCTGAAGAAAGTGATGATGCAGTGTATATTCTTGATATAGAATGTTCAATAAAGAGTTTTTTACATTAAAATTTGTAGATTTGATATCTGTATTTTAGTTTTAAGGCATTAATGGTGAAAATAAATAAACATACCTGATTTACGAGGCTGTACTTGTAATAGGTAAAGCCAGTCTATAATTCTCGACCTTAGTTCAATAGATATTGATGTTATTGATCCTAACACATCCAAGCCAGCAACAGAAAAGTATGCTATTGTTACCCTGAAACATAATAATACAAATTACATTTTAAATTTTGTCATGTCCATAGAAAAACATTTAGATGTTCTGGGCCAACTTGCAGAGAATGGGAGGTTGTTACTCTATAAAATGTGGCGATTTTGCTAGAGTAATGTGGAGCCAATTGGTCATTTGCCACCTAATACTACAAAAAAAATCAGGTTTATATTTTAAGAAATGTACTAAGACATACCTGGTCGAATCATGGGAAGATAAGGAGGATGGCAGGATATTAAGAAATCTCATAAAGTATTTCACATGCTGCCGATGAGCCAATTCCTTGTTCTCTTCATTAATCATTTTAATTTTTTTTTAAGTGAAAGTCACAAATTCTGATTTTGAAATTAGACACCTATATTTGTCTAGTTAATTTTATTTAACTTTATAACATTCTTTGATTAAATGAATGAATTTAGAGGTACATTATCTTAACATTTATAAAGTAAATAGGGTGACTAACTATTTATTCTTCCAAGAACCGATAGTTTCACGACATTTGAAGTTGAACCAAAATCACAAATGTCACTCCTTAAATACAAAATTCTGACATTTCATGTCAAATCAAACATCAATCAATTACTTTCTAGTATTGCCATCGTTAGCAAAGTCTACTTTCTGCATTTTTCATCATTTTACTATGTTGAGAAAAAGTGTGTCCGTTGTTGAATTCACGCCTGAAATCTCAAAAACTTATTTTACCTAAAACTAATAAGCGGAAAATGAAAGGTAAAAGCCAATAAAAGCTAAAAGTGTTCAGAATGACATGATAACACCAGACATCACAAACAACTATTTTGACACTTGTTTATGACACCCATTTCTATGTGTTGTCTACTAACTTTATGGTTCTTTTTCATGGCTGACGTTCCAAGGAGCTAACCGAAGTCATGAAGGTTTATAAAAAGTGTTTTTATTTCTAAAGTCCCTTAAATTGTAATAAAATAGTAGTGTTACTGGATTATTCGTTTCCTTGCTTGGTCATTTAAAAGGCTATATATTTATTTCGTGATGTGATTTTTAAGAATAATGTGGATAAATATTGATGTTCGCTGAAATGAACATGAGTGTTCATTTCACTTTTTATTATGTGTTCCCGTAAAGTGCCGATACTACTGTTATCCTTTATAGTCAAGCCTGTCTCATACATTTTACGATATAAGTTTGATTATTAGTTGTGCGCGATTCTAACCTATAATTGTTGTTGTAGTTGAACGTCTCCTACCCGGTAACGGGATGTCAGAAGTTATTCGAAGTGGTGGACGAGCACAAGCTCCGTATCTTTTATGAAAAGCGCATGGGCGCTGAAGTTGAAGCTGATCTACTAGGAGATGAATGGAAGGGCTACATTCTACGTGTTGCCGGCGGTAACGACAAGCAAGGATTCCCCATGAAACAGGGAGTTCTTACCAACAGTACGTATTTTAAACAGTATAAACCCTGCATTTATGTTGTTTTGAAAAGTCCAAACTTTATTTTCTAGCGACATATTTAATTATGTTTTAGGCCGTGTCCGTTTATTGATGTCCAAGGGTCACTCTTGCTACAGACCTCGTCGTGATGGTGAGAGGAAGCGCAAATCAGTCCGTGGTTGCATCGTCGACGCGAACTTATCTGTTTTGGCTCTAGTTATTGTCCGCAAGGGTGCCCAGGTACTTTTTCCTAATTTTTTTATTGCAACAATTAATGCAAGCTTCCCCTGTTCTTACTGTTTCTCAGATCTACAAATCTGAGTAATTATATGCGGCAGGGCATAATAAAAATTATGTTAAATACATTCTCGTGTCATATTGTAGGCATGGGCTATGTTTTACATTGTACAAATTTACTAAATCTCATAAACTATTCTATATACAAACTACTAAGCAATATTGCTAAATACTGGCATGTGTAACCTACATAATTACACCGTCATGAAGATGACAATCTTTTTAATATTGCATCTACTATTTAACTTAAGTCATTAATAAATTAAATCCAGTATTGTAGACTCAACCTATGTTAATCAATTGTCTTTTTTTTTTAAATGCCTACATGAAATTTGTCTGTAGGTTTTAAGGAATTTTTCTGGAAAGGTTATCTTTAAATGATAAAACAAAAAGTCAATTTCTGTCATGTCAATGAGAAATTAACAGATTGTTCTGTACATTTTCAGGAAATTCCTGGATTGACAGACAGTGAAGTCCCACGTCGTCTTGGTCCCAAGCGTGCGTCTAAGATCCGTAAACTGTTCAATTTGACCAAGAAAGATGATGTTCGTCGCTATGTGGTCAAACGTCTTCTGCCCACTAAAGAAGGCAAGGAAAATGCCAAGCCCAGATATAAGGTAAGTTTTCATAAATGATAATAAATTGGTGAGCAGAAAGAAAAAAAAATCATGTTAAATGTTTGATAATCCCTGGTATTTATTGTTTGTTAGTTTAAATGTCTAATAAACAGCACAATCAGGGTAAAAAAAATTGGCACCGAGCAGAAGATTCTGATTTTTGTCTGTCTCTTTTACAGTGTGCTGTACAAATACAATATTTCAATATTCTATTTCACTTATAATAAACTCTGTTAGAGATTTAAAACTTTAATCTCTTGAATTTAGTATGTAGAGATTCAACGGTTTTCATATATTTTTTGGCATTAATTTCATTCAAGTAACAGGTCTAATAATTAATGACAATTCTAGGCTCCCAAGATCCAGAGGTTAGTCACCCCGGTGGTGCTACAGCGTAGACGCCACCGTTTGGCGCTGAAGAAGAAGCGTCTGGCCAAGCGCAAGGCATCTGAGGCTGATTATGCCAAGCTTTTGGCACAGAGGAAGAAGGAATCTAAGGTAAGAATAAATTCTTTTTCATAATTTTTACTTTTATACCTATAAGGCTATGAATACATACAACAGGAGCCGGGAAACTTTTATGAAAGTTACTAGAATGTTCTAAATACAGCCATGATAAAACTATTTGGCATGAATGAAAGAAATCCTATGTTCATGAACAAGAGTATTATTTTGTGTCTATGGCCAGATTGTCAATGACAATATGTGGCTACATTTCTTGGCTACTTCCTTCTTGAACTGCATATAAAATTTGGCATATAATTAGTTTTTCTATGATAACACTAGCTAAAACATACACAATGTTTAATATTTATGGAACAGTATGCAGGTAGATAGTACTATACTTGATTTTGTGACTGCTGAAGTTGATAGCTGGCTTGGCAGCTAGTATTCCAATTTACTGTCATATGGATTCTTGCCCCCTTATATTTAGTTGTAATAAGAAAGTTGTTAAACTGACTGTATTCCTTATACAATTATATGACATTCGGTTAGGACCTATGGTTTTGTGTGTATAACCAATGAATTGAGTATTTTTCTCCTTACATTTTAAGTATGGTCAACAGTAGGTATCACATATGCACAATCATTTGTGCTAATCATACCTTCTGTAAGATTAAGGGCTGTGTCTTACCCCTTGGTGTATACTCAATATATGCTAAGGTATTAAATCAGCTACAAGGTATAATCAGAAAATATGATAAACTTGCCGCCAAAATCAATATTTGAGAGATTCATGATGCTTGAAATGTAGAAAATATGTGATATCCCTCTAAATAGATAGTGTCTCAATCTATTACGATCTTTAGAGTGATTAAATGTGGCAGAAATGAGAGAACACAGATAAGCAAATATGTTAACTCATTAGTCAAGTGAGATTTTTAAATGATCTTTAATGAATTTGTGGAAAAATATGTTTTAAAATTGTTTACTTGTTGCAGGTGCGCCGGCAGGAGGAGATCAAACGCAGGCGGTCGGCGTCGATGCGTGACTCCAAGAGCTCAAGTCACAGCGCTCCACAGAAGTGAAAATACTTTTTAAAAATATAAAAATTGTAAAACCTGTAGCCATTCATTTTTCTTTTTTTAATTACCCTTATTTGTCCCATTATTCTTAGACAAAAAAAACTTGATATTGTCAAGGTAAATAAGTTTTTCATGTCAGATTAAAAGCAGTTTTAAAACGTAAAGTTTATTTAAATTAAATATATCAAAAACTAATCACCGTCAATAAGTAGCGGTAGTATCAATGCATAGGCAGGCAATGTATTGTACTCGTTAATTTGTTTTAACTACTGCGGTGCTTCAATAATCCTAATCCGACGTAACGAGCCATCACTCTGAGATAAGAGGGGTTTAGTTTCTTTCGCTTCCCAAGCAATGATTTGATTAATTTCTCTGATGAATCATCAAACGGTTTTTGATAATCTGATGCCTAAAAAAACAATTACACCGACATGACACCAAATCCGGTTTTAAGGTAATTGGCCGTTAATTTCTTTAGAATCTAAAAATTAAAGTATTAAAAAAAATAAAGTAAACATCACCCTTACAGTTGTTTTCGCGATCCAACATAGTTCGTCTAAAAGACTATTGTCGTTGGACTGGGACAAAAATGATATACCTTCGTTCTGAAAAAAATATAAAATAAAGTTTTCAAAAAAGCATGAACAAAGCTTCTGAAGGGCTGATCGATAGACGTTTTGTTAAACAAATAATGACAAATTACAAAATGTTTATATTTTGAAAAGTTTTACCTGTGATATACAGAGATTCTCTTTTTCAATCACTTCAATTTCCATGTCAAGTTCCGCTGCAGTGGTTATTCTGTTCACTGCAATCCCTTGCAATAACATCGGCCGGAATCGTTTCAGATTTCTGGATTCCTTCTTGTTAGATAATAAAAGAATAAGAAGAGCCTGTGCTTGGGTGATCTCTTTTATCCAACTTCTCATCTAAAATAAACATATAAAAGTAATATAATCAACTAATACGTAGACACTATGTATCGCACTTTGTTTCTGCTCTGGATGAGAAATAAAACTTCTGACCTCCATCCCTGGCGTGGGCAAGACCACTCTAGTACAATTCATGATTTCCCTAGCTAATTCACAAATAGGCGGAATTCATGATCGTTCGATTACATTGAATCGGATAGTAAAAATTTTTTGCTACTACAAAAAACTCATACCTCAGTAATAAATGACATGATTGCTTTATCCGAATGACCCATTAAAACTTTAGACAATGACTTATAACATCCGAGGGCATGAAAGAAATCGTCTAGATTTGTAATTTTATTTAAAGAAGTACTATAACTTTCTTTTGACATGCTCGTTAGAGACTTACACTTCTTGTGAAGCTTAACAAATGTTTTCTTGACGCATTTTTTTGCAACTTCATGAACACCTTTATCGTTTTTTGACATCCTCGTTTCAATAGTTGAATCTACGTTCTTCATTCTCTCGTATGGTAGATCACTAATTGTTATAGTCATTGACAATTTAGGCATTAAATTAAGCGTTCGGCGTAGATCATCGGAAAAATCAATACAACAATTATGAGAAGGAAAAAATGTCTTATTCCATCGACTTATTCCTATCATAAAATTGTTTATCCCAGAAATTACTTTTTCTAAATTTCTTAAACCTAACGCATATCTGATCGTGGTAAATGGCGGGGTATATGGCACCATTGCTGTGCACGTATTTAATAATGGTTTAATTTTCATTCCTTGATCATTTGTAACATCAGTTATTATTTCAGAATGAAATTTCATGTATTTCCGTAAAATTGGCGAGAAATTTATTAACCGTCTTGTTTCGATTTTGTTTATCGGTGTATTCTTTTGACACAAATCGAAATATGAAGATATAGGGTCAATCGTTCGATCTTTATCCGACCTTTCTTGTATCGAAAATTTTCCTGTTATTAAACCTTGCAATTCCGACCCAAACTGCATAAAAGGATAGAAAATAATCCGGGGAATAATCTGTTTAGCATTAGTTTCAATATTGAAGGGAGAATTGGGTATTCCTGTGAAAGTTTTATCTTTCATTATTTGCGAGATGAATTTGGGCAATATACTGCACAGCTGAGCAGGCAACATTCCATTGGATATTCTATCTTGACATTTATACAGCATACTTTTGTTCTCAGGTGTGATAAATGATGAAAACGATGGAATCGTCGAATTAAGGGGAGAATCCGTTACGGAAGGAATGCAGATGTCAAATTGTAACATAACATTTGTCAAACTATGATGTATTGATACTAAGGTACTTGTAATCATTTTAATATCAACTTTTAACGGCATAATATTCTGATTGTCGTCAAATCCTGGTATAGTCGCATTATCTGTATCATTTGTAAAAACATCTTGAATTAAATTTTCGTCTTCAGGAATTGTTTCTACCTTGGGGATAGGTATTAAGACTTCTGTGGCTAAAAATAGAGCAATGTTTTAATTATTACTTTATTTTTGTAGTTTATTAACGATAGTCATTTACTACATTTGACAACTTTCTTGAAACCTCACCATTCCAAATAAGCTCATAGCGTTTTGTTAAGGTTAAGGAACGTTCACACAATGGTCTAGTGGCGGGATTCGAACCCACAACCGCCGTACGGTCACACAAGGATGGAGCATCCCCGGATTTCTCACCATTTGTTTTAACACAATATTAAGTCAGAAGTTCTTACCAGAAGAAAAGTTTTCATGATCTATGTCATGTTGAGTATAATACATTCCTTTTCTTATTTTCTTTATAATATTATCAATGAAATCACTGGCCCATTTTGCTTTAGACCACGGATATTTGTTAGGTAGAGGTTTATTGAAGTGCGACGTATTTTCACACAATTCTTTACATTCTCCTCTAATCGGTTCCAAATGTATTTTGCTTTCCATGTTGTGTTTCATCGGTCTCAAGGTACTTGAATGGTTACAATTAACATTTTTGTTAATTAAATTTCTCTGAGGTTTATTATAAATTAAATCTATCATTTTATCTTTGAATTGATTTAATACTTTCTTTTTCTGAGGTTTCATAGGATTCATATCCTCTTTTAATTGAATATTACCTTTCGATTCCTTTTTCTTCGAAACAGGGTTGTGTATTCTATTACCAACGAAATTATGAACTGATTTCAGATTCGATATTTCATTATGGGAATTTTTTCTTGCAGGTACATTTTGATGTGTAGGGGATAAGGAATTTTTCATTTGGTGTTCCAAATCTTTAATTCCCTTTGAATCCACCTTATTTCCTTTTGAATCTAGGATCCATTCTTTCATATAAGGCCACACATGTCGATCCAAACCGCTAAATTGTGGAGGATCGTAATCAACGATACGAAATGTAGAACTAAGTTCATCTTTTCCTAATATAACAATTGGATATTTCAAGTTGACCAACCTCCTTTTAATTTCTGTTTGAGTTAATTTCGGATAGGCGTAATACCTTTGATTGTTGAGTAATTGTTTGGACAAAGATCTATTTTCTTTCATTAAACAATTTCCCTTGTTATCTAAGGGATGTTTATTTGAGTCATTGATTTTGACATCAGAAAAGTTTTTAAGACCTGCTTTACTAGATATTGACGACAAGAATACCTTTAAATCTTGAAATTTATTGTCTTCCATCAACGTGTCGTTTTGTGCGTATTCTGACTTTTTCTCTGGTAAGGTTTCCTCGTCACTATTTGTATTTTCATTATCAATCAACTCAATGTAACCGTCTTGTACTTCATTTGTTAGTTGACCAGAATGTGGATTCTTAAATATACCACTTGGTTGACAATTCAAAAAGGGTTCTGTTTTATTTTTTGCCCCACTTACATCAGTTGGATTGATAATTTTCTTACTAGCTTTTTGTTTATTGCACCTGTTCTTAATTGGTTTTTTCTTTGAAATTCGAGAACTCCGTAGACTTGCTACAGGCAGTTTAGTTAATTCTTTACAATTTGAGTTATCCTTTCTATTGACAATCGTAACTCTATCGAAGCTCGACGGTTTCGAACAAATGCTTTGTGATTTACTTTTAATGTCGTAACTAGATATATAAGAAAATTCCTCAGTAGTGCATGTTTCAATAAGCCTGAAATTGTAAGAACATTTTTAAACATAAAAAATCGCTGCCACCAATTCATTCTGAACTATGTTTTCTAAAACAAATAAAGGTAAAATGAACGATTTCGTCTGACACCCCTTTTGGTTAAAATTTATACAACGTTTAAGAAATCTTAATTATTTACAACTAAAACAATGAAAATTCTATCTACCCCGTTTCTTTTTGATTCTTAGTATAGTTTCCTTTTCTTTTAATTGTTTCAATGCTGTCTTCAGACAAACGTGGCGATGTAATATAGGGAAATTTATTCATGCTCCTTAATATCGTCCAAATATCACCAGGACGGACGATTTCACCTCTTTTTCTCGTTTGATTTATTTTTTGCATTTTGTTATTAAACCTCTTATCCTGGTTAAATTTCTTTTTATCTACTTTTATCGCTGGGGTACAAATTAGATCTCCGTTGTAAAATTCAAATTTCTTCTCTTCTAGATTAGGACATCCGAATTTTTTCACGGGACGGCGTTTTCGTTTACATCTGCGGTTGGTGTCGACTAGACTGTGATACTCCGATTCGTTCATATCGCTAACAGTTTGTTGACCACTAGCCAGCTCCTTTGATACAACTAAACGTGAAGATTTGTCTTTCTTATTTTTACCTTTATTGGACTTAAATTCATCCGAACTAGTCTTATAAATCTTATACGCTTGGGAAAACGACGATGTGACATCATTAGGTTTCTTTTGAAAGATTTTCTTTTCTGTGGTTTTGGATATTATGTGCACCTTTGTACAATTTAAATAAGGCGATGTTTGTTCAAGAGGATTATTATGTTTTCCTAACTTGTTTGAAAAAGATGACATACTTGTGTTTTCACTATAGTTCATTTTCATGGGAAGATTATTTGGTGCATTAACATTTTTATTAAAAGCGTAATTTGACAAAGTTACATTATCATTTATTAAATTTTCGCTAGTCAAAGTTTTCGTAACCATGTTAATGTTACAGACTTCGATGTTGTAGATTCTGAAATATAAATAAGATTAATAGTCAAACACTTCATTAAAAATGTTTTTATAAGTAGTTTTAGACAGGTTTAAAATGAGCATTTAAATATCTATCAGTTTAATGATTCAGGTCGGAAGAATCCATACCATCTTGTTAGAAAAATAAAACAAAGATACTGTTAAGAACAACATATCCAGTAACCAACACAGAACCTGCTTCAGGCACCAAGCCCAACAAACCTAGTTTTAGTACATAAAATCCAACTCACTTGTCACAATAATTTCGAAAAGTCTAAATTAAATTCGGATTATTTTTCACATGGAGATGACAACTAATTGTGATCTGAATGAAAAAATATTTTCATTAACAAATATGAAAACAAAAAACCTACGCCATTGACATTAACAAATTATTCTAACAAATGTCCCAGGATCTCTTTTCAGAAAAGGTAAGTTTATTATGCCAAGTATGTTTGTGTATTGTTATGTAAACTTTTTCATACAAATTAAAGGTAGGTAGGTAAGTAGCGAGTTCTTATTTTTTGGGGACGACGGATAAAAGGGTTGTAATTAATAGTAAATAAAATTATAAAAGGAGACCAAATAATGTATTCGCAGATACCACTGATCTGTACAAATGGCAGCTTTTGATTCGATTCGCCTTTAATGCGCTTGTTGATGTTCAACGACAGTTAATTCTATCTCTATTATTAGTTCGAAATCTCACCACCGCTACCAATTAGCCACCAATCGAGACCATCAGCCCCAAATGGGCAAAATAAAAAAGGCACAAAATGCTACTTCCTGTAGCGTATCCATAAACAGGGTCATTTACCTATTCTTTGACTCAAACTGACAGAATCTTTGGTGGAAAACAGATTTACTGTCAACTGTCAAAGTCAAATGTTGCCGAAACTGTCAAGTTCTAAATCAAAACAAATCAATAATCAAATCATCTCTTCTCTAATACTATTGTAAAACATTTTATAATCATGTCAACAAACAAAGAACTTAAAGTTGTACAATATGTACCATTCAAATCTTTTGTACATCCTTCGTTTTGGCATAGTTTTACTGATATTAAGTTGAATATTGATAAATTGGAAGAAGCCAAAAAAGATATTTACGGTCGTTATACGCACAGAGAAGATGTTGGAACAGTATTCGAAGTGGATGGGACATCTTTTAACAAGTAAGTGATTATTTGTAAAAGTAAACAGATACGTACTAGCCTCTCCCAAGTATATGAAGGCTGTTCCACTCTCATTCGTCTTAGACAATTGTTATCATAATAACCAAGACTTTATGATGAATATTTTATTATTTTTAATGTATTCAGTCGTTTCGTTTCAGCAGTTATTGTAAGTCGATTTTAATGTTTTCATTAATAAGATTAATATTATTTCATTACAAGGGTACCAGAGATAGAACAACATTACATGAATGTAAAAGGAACATTAATCAATGTCAATAAGTTGGAGGACTTCAAACAGTCAGATAAAAGCATTTTACTTAACAACTCCGGAGTAGAAATGTGGATGAATGTTAAATCTAAAGATTGGATCATGGAGCCTAGTAGCTTGATTAAATTCTTAATCTACTCTTACTCCGTAAGTAGGCTTATTCTAATTTTAATTAGTAACAACTTGCCCCAAGTTTCCAAAAATTTTTTCATCTCAGTTGAGCTATAAGAAATGAGAGAAATGGCAATATACTTTTGTACCAATGGTGGAAACCCATGCAAACTGTTAGCTTATTTGTCTCTAAGATAACAATAATTGTAAATATTTTTATAGTTACCTAATAAAACAGTTCTAAAGAAAGCACTAAAATGATCGTAATCTTATTTTATTATTTTTAGCTCAATGGTTCAATATATTCGAGTCATTTTTTTTCTGGTTATTTATAACAAGTAGAATCGTTTAGAAAAAGAAAAAAAAACATGCATATTCCCTATTGTGAATAAGGATATATAACTAATTAAAATCCTTATAATTATTATTTAAATATTTGAATGCTATTTAAAAGTATTGTCCTCACAATAATTAAGCTTAAAACTTTTTTACAGGATCTTAAAAAGTACCGTTATTATTACTGGTTCGGATTCCCATGTCCTAATCAACCAATGGTACACATTAATGATGAACCAGCATCAATAACAACAATATTCAATGAACAACAACTTGAACAATTAAAAAATGGATTTAACAATCTTGATGTAACACAAAGACATTATTTTGCGATCACAAAGAATGCTGACTTAGTCACCGTTGATTGTTTATCAAAGATATTAGATCCGAAGACAGAAGTACAAAGTAAAGTTGATTTGTCTATGATTTATTTTGCATTTACTGATCCCAGTAGTAGTGCAAGTCCGGGATGGCCAATGAGGTTGTTTATTGCAGCTCTTTTGGACCATTGTCCTGATCTATATGATTCTGATATAAGTATAATAGGATTGAGATGCAGTGCTAATGGGAGTATACAGAAAAGTCAAGTTTACAACATTAAAATACCACAGGTAAAGTTTTATTTTTATATCTTGGAGTTGGAGGTTTGGAACATAGTATGAGTTGCTGTGCAGAACATAATTTTATGTTTAGAGCAGCTTGAAGCGAATTTTAGAGATTTATAACTAAACTAGCTTTCGTTTTACTTTTTTTTTATTTCCCCGCAACTCCTTGTGGAATTTAAAAAAAACTTAGTAAGTAGCCTATGTTTCTTTCAGACTATGTTCTATATCTGTGCGAAATTTCATCGATATCCTTTCAGCAGTTTATGCTACAAACTCTAACAAACATCCATCCATCCAAACTTTCGCATTTATAATATTAGTGAGATTAGTAACATTTGTATCCTTACAATGTAATTTTATAGGTCTACATGTATTTCCAAATAACACTATAGTAAATGAGGCAAAAGGAAAATATTACAATTCATATTAATACACTTCACATTTCATATTTTCTTTTACCTTCATTATTATTCAATTTAAAAGCAATAAAATGTAATTAGAAAGTGTTTCTAACAGGTATCAGAGACAAGCAAAGAAGGTGCAGGTTGGGTTGGCTGGGAAAGAAATGACAAGGGAGCTTTAGGTCCAAAACTAGCAGTTATGTCTTCATCCATGGATCCTATAAAGTAAGATAATACTTTTTACAGTAGTCAAAAATCAACTAGATTGTTTAGCCCAAATTCACTCCTGAATCAAAAAACATACTTTTTATAAGAAATTTTGAATATAATTTTAGATATTTTAATATAATTAGAATTTCGTATCACATCTATCTCTTTCTATACTGCCAACTTTTAACAAGTACAAGATAGAAAGAGACAGACATTAGAATGTCAACTCCACACTTGTTTTTAAGGCGAATGACATATTGTAGCAATTCTAGTACAACAGTATGTCTAGTGTTGTCTCATTCATTCGCTTTGTAAAAAAGAGAGACAACTATGTTTTTGTACATGTAGCAGTAGCAGAGACTCTCAGTAATACAGACCTGAATGAACATGATTAAAATTATTGTATACAATTTATTATTACAGATTAGCAGAATCATCTTCAGATCTTAATATGAGGTTAATGAAATGGCGGCTAGTGCCAGATCTTGATTTGGATGTGATGAAGAGAACTAAGTGTCTGTTGCTTGGTGCGGGAACATTGGGTTGCCATGTTGCTCGAAACCTTTTGGTATGTTATATTTTTAATCCTATTTTTAATTACAAATGAAACCTAAATCTAAAGATTTCATAGCTAACATAGAATATGTGTGTTTCCTTATTTTGTTATTGAAAAAAAAAATTGGTAATTGTCAAATGAAGTTTAAACAAACTATGTAACAAGCTATTGTAATGTAAAATTGTTCTTTGGAAATAATTCAGGATAGATAATAGTTTTAGATGAAAACTCAATTTAAGTTGTTTTCTAATACAAACACATTTTTGTTAATTTACTATTAAGAAATAATGGATAAGAATCCAAACTAAACTCTAGGCTTATCCTAGGAATGGTTTACAACAATCGTCGAAAGGCGGGATTCGAACCCTCGACCAAGTGACGGATACCCGTACCTTTAACCATTAGGCTATTGACGCTTTAATTTGAAACACCATAATGTATACTTCATGTAGGTTTTTTTGAGTATCTATCTTATATTTTTTTTCTAGGCTTGGGGTTTCCGTAACATAACATTTGTTGACAACGCTAAAGTATCGTATTCGAATCCCACGAGACAAGTTCTGTACACACACCAGGACTGTCTGAATGGCGGACAGAAGAAGGCTGAAGCTGCGGCTAATAGTTTAAAACTGATTCTACCCACAGTTGTAAGTATTATGTTTTCTTAAGAAATCGTTAAATATTAAATTTGACTTACAATCTCAACTTGATCAATGTAACAAAATCTAACTATCTAACTAATATTATAAATGCGAAAATTTAGATGGATGGATGCATGTTTGTTAGAGTTTGTAGGCTGAACGGATCTCGATGAAATTTGCCATAGTTGTAGAGGTTACTTACTTTTGTTTTTTTTTTAATTCCACGCGGACGGAGTTGCGGGCGAAAGCTAGTTTTGTATAATTTTTATATCAATTGTAGGCCTAAATCTATTTTTAATTTGATAATTACATTTCACAATTAGAGTCGACCAATTAGGAACTTAGTAAGATTATAAATTGACGGAGTTCACAATTTAACAGTAACACATAGTAAACATAGAATATCTCATTAAAAGACAGTGCCCTTTTAAATATGTATTTAGCTTTTATTAATTTAATATGTTTTATTTATTTTAGAACAGCAAAAGTATCTTCGCCCACATACCAATGCCGGGTTACCCTGTTGGCGAGGATTTGATGGAAGAGATGTACAACAACGTGAAGTTAGTAACAGACGCGATTGTGGAACATGACGTCATATTCCTACTGCTGGACTCGAGGGAGGCGCGCTGGCTGCCCACGGTTATTGCAGCGCTACATGGCAAGGTATTAAAGAAATACTATTTGTTGCTAAAACTAAAAACCTTTAAATGTTTTTGTTTTTAACAAACTCTTACTCTATTAGCTATTTTTGTTAGTTTTTCAATGGCCATTTCGATCTTGGAGGCTCAAAGTCATTTATGTGTTGTGCAATGCCCTCTATATGTTGTTACGCTTGACACTTATTTGGGATTTGTGTTCCGAACTGTCAAAATATTTGAAAAAAATTAATGCCTGGTTCAAGTGTACAATTAACTACTTGGCCAGTAGTGCAGGCCAGGCATAGATTGTATGTCACTGGCGCCAGTTAGTGTTTTATGCAATTGAACGCCAGTCCAGTAACTGTGTACTGTCCAACTGGCCTAGTATGAACTAGGCATAATACACGCTATAGCTACCAACAGTATTATCAGCTCTTGATATTTACAGATAGTGATAAACGCAGCGCTAGGGTTTGATAGTTATCTAGTGATGCGGCACGGGGTGGGGCACGACGTGGGGCACGCGGGGGGACATAGCGTGGGGCACGAAGTGGGACACGACGTGGGGCACAGCGCAGTGGGAGACGCGGGCGTGCGCGCAGCCACCGTGCCCGGCAGCAAGCTCGGCTGTTACTTCTGTAATGACGTCACCGCACCAGGCAACGTAAGATGTACTATTTTTATTCAAGATGATGGTGAAAGAATTTTTAAAATCGGCCCGGTAGTTTTTTAGTTATTTCAATACATACAAAAATACAAAGTTTTCCTCTTTATAATATTACTATAGACTAGCTGTTCCCGTGCGTCTTCATCCGCTTGAAATAATAAAAACATTATTTAATTGTTTACATTTGTATAAATGTCAAAAGTCAAATGCACAATTGCTGTTACCATGGCAATCTTGCTTCTTTGCTGCTATTGGCTTGTAGTTTTTGTCTCCCTCCCGCATGACGGTATTTTCCAATTTAAATTAACCCAAGTTTAATAGCGTGCAAATATATAGCCTAGAGAATGTTTAAGTGTAGGGCTTTTTATTAAAAAGAGAGTTATTTAAAAATATAATGTGATTGCTGAAATCCTACATAACAAAGTGTGTGTTTACGTGTATTAGTATAGATAGATATAAAATTATCGATGTGACTTTTCTATATTCTAAATCTATGCAAAATTTTATACTGCAAACTAAAAAACATCCATCTATGTAAACTTTTGCAGTTATAATATTAAACCGCATCGTAATTTATAATCAAAGGAAGTTTGAAAGTAGCCCCTGTAGTAGAGAAGGTGAGGAGTAAAAGGTTAGCATGGTATGGGCATGTTATGAGGAGGGATGAATCGCATGTTACAAGAACGTTAGTTATGAGTGTGGAAGGGTACATTGGTAGAGGTAGACCTAGAAAGAAATGGATGGATTGCGTGAAAGGTGACATGATCAAAAAGGGAGTGATGACTGAGATGACGTATGATAGAGTTATTTGGAGGACAAAAACCTGTTGCGCCGACCCTACGGGAGTAGGATAAGGAGATGATGATGATGATGATGATGTAATTTATAATCAAACGTGATTTAAACCGTCTTTGATTCGTTTAAGATATTGTCTCACTAAAGTTGAACAAATTAATTTATCTATACTATTATAATAAAGCGTAAACACACACTTCTTTGTTGCCTAAGATGTCAGCAATTACAGCATATTTTTGAATAATTATTTTTTTAATAAAAAGCCCTACACTTACGTCACGTTTTAGGCTATATATTTTCACGCCATTAAACTTAGCGGGTAAATATTTTGGATAAAAACCCTAATGTGGGAAAGAGACCATAAGTCGCTGCCAACATCAAGAAAGTAAAATTGCCAAGGTTTATCATGTCATGTCATTTTGACATTTGCAATTGATAATTTGACAAATGTAAACAATAAAATAAAATTTTCATAATTTCATGAACAGCTAGTAATATTAGTATGATTAGTAAGATGAGTGGTTGCGCAGACGTTCTCGGAGCGCACCCTGGACCAGCAGTGCACGGTGTCGCGGCCGGGCGCGGCTGCCGTCGCCGGCGCGCTCGCGGTGGAGGTGCTGGCAGCTCTGTTGCAGCATCCTCTAGGGTTAGTAGTTATTTTAAAACAATACAATAGTTTGATGTTTCATTTTGTTCAATTTCATTGAAAATATACATTAGGAGACTGTTAAACACCTACTAGATGTCGATTCAGAATAGGCAGGAGTGGTGACCGGAGTAGATTTCTTATTGCAAATAAAATTAAGATTTATACAATTGGAATAAGGTTTAATTTTTACTTACATATATTTTCTTATCAAACAATAATAAAAAATGACATGTGAAGTAAAATTGAACGCTTTTTGAATCCCATAAAGATCATTCTTATTTGCGCTTAAAATCTGCTCTAAAGAACTCTAATAATGTCTTTATCAGTTTTAAAACTATTATTAAGAAGCTTTCGCCCGCAACTCTGTCCGCGTGGAATTAAAAAAAAACAAAAGGAAGTAGCCTATGTGTTCTTCCAGACAGTTCTACATTTATTGCAATACTAATTTCATCAAGATCCGGTAAGCAGTTTAGGCTACAAACTCTAACAAACATCCATCTATCTAAACTTTCACATCTTTTGTTAGCGTTTGTAGCCTAAACGGCTGAACGGATCTCCATGAAATTTGGCATAGGTTTAGAGCATAGTCTGGAAGAACACATAGGCTACTCTTTATCTCGGGAATAGTTACGGTTCCCGTGGGATTCATTAATTTAGTTTTTTAATGTTTACTCGATCATTCTGCAATATCTTATTGAAATTTGGCACAGATATAAAACAAAGTCTGGAGTACACATGGGATAAGGTTCATCCCCTAGAAATGTCCGGTTCCCGAGGGATACGTAGCTTTTTGTTATTCATATAGTTTGTATGTTTACTAATACCACGCGGACGAAGTCGCGGGCAACAGCTCGTTTATAATATTAGTAATATTAATAATTTCCCTTTTCAGTGCTGAAGCACCAGCTGCATATAACACGGATGGTAAAGTAACAGATTCTCTTGATGGCATACTGGGCTCGGTGCCACATTCTATCCGTGGATTCTTGTATTCATACCAGAGTGTGTTGCCAACCTGCCTCAAGTTCCAGCAATGCATCGCCTGCTCAGATACAGTACTTAATGCTTACAAACATAAAGGAATGGAGTTTTTATTAAAAGTATTTGAAAGCGGGAAATATTTGGAAAGGATCACCGGATTGGAGGAACTCCATTTAAGTGCTGAAATGAGTGATGTAAGTTTTTTTAAAACCTATTGCTACTTCTATTTTTAGATATTTTAACCATACTATTTACATTTTTATATCAAATTTATAATTTTACGCATATTATTGTAAATAAGCACTCTCAATGCTAGCAAAGGTATAAATTATTTATGTTTCTTTCTAGATGCTGGCCATTTCTGACGATGAAGACCAAGAAAATATCGAAATTGAATGATCTCAATATATGTAATAAAGCTTTTATTCATTGCATTTATGATGCAGCTATTAAATGAACTAAATAATTGAGAAAAAGCTTGCGACGAAAAGAGCATTTTCGATTTAGGTATCTAAGCTTTCCATACTTGTTGCTGTATAATCGAAAAAAAATTGAAATATAGAAAAAAAAACATAACTGAATGTATATTTATGTTTTTGTGTAGGGCATTAGAAATATAAAATTATATGTTGAATGTATGTTAACTTTGTTTCTGTGATATGTGTTAAGATCTATTTGAATGAAATTTTTCTTATCTCCTATATTATTTAAGTTGATGTAATAAAAATAAATTTATTTTCCTTGTCAGTGAGGTAAATAAAACAAAATATGTTTTCGAACACTATATTTGGTACAACAATTTAAGGGCGCATTCTAAGTGTTATTGGTGGCAATTGCTTCTTATTTGACAAAGCAATCTCTTTAATCGGTTTCGGTGGTTTTATTTTCCTTCCATGTCGACCGTCTTTCCTCTTCCATAGACCAGAGCGGGGACGGTTGCCGAGCCATCTGTTCCTCTGCGGGGAGCCTATTGGGGTATCACCATGGTCCACATTTGATAAACGTCCTGGAAATAATATTACGATTATAGTTTACAGTGAAAAAATATTAAACATATTGAAAATAATCGTATGCAGTATTAAGAAGAAAAAAATATGTTTTGCACAAAACATAAGGAAAGCTTGGATAGATTCACTACATATATTTAAAACAGCTACACAGATCTCGATGAAATTTGGATCAGATGTAAAAGAGTCATACACATAGGCTACTTAAATCATTTAAACTTTCGTGAGACATTTTATAACTAATTATTTTACGGCTATTACTCACGTCTACTTTTTTTCGGTGCCGTCATCTACCTACTTATTAAGTTTCTTTTTAATTCCGTGCAGACGCAGTCGCGGGCAAAAGTTAGTAATATAAATGACTATGTGGAAATTAGATGTAAAACATAAATAGATACAAAAAATTATAGATCTATAATACTTTAAGAGGTTTTATAATTTTTGTAACAAATTTACTCACCAACAACAGCCATACAGTGTTGATCAAAACTGAACAATCTCTTGGATGGCATTTGAACAATGATACGGTCATCTTGCTTTCTCAATATAGTACCAAATGTTCCTGCTGCATGGATATATAGACCTCCCATACCTGACAACATAAAAATATATAAATATTCTGACATTTTTTTTTTCTTATACAAGTGTACATATCTAAAATAAATATCAGTTTCAGGATAAAGTGCATAATCAATGATTTTAAATCTATAAATAAGGGAGCCTCTATATCTTTCTATGTTGCTCTAAAGCTTAAGTCACCAGCAACATAAACAAGGCCTATAATAGCCAAAGAAGTTGTAATCTTGAAAAGTTTCTATAAATAACAAGGTAAACAATCTTTGCTCCAAATGTCTATAGTACTCTAAAATAACAAGCTGATAGGAATTTGCTTCAGGCCAGCACACAAATAACGTAGAATAAATAATGTTAATTATTTATATTTAAATCAATATAATACAACATGTGTATATAAAAAATAAGTTATTATTTTTTACTCAATATAACATTGTTCTTCTCTCTATATCGAACAACTCTCTATATTTAAATATAAAATACATGTCACATTTAAACTACTGTAACCAGCCAGTCTTACAATGCATCCTCTGATACACAAAGCAGGTCTCACTTACAACACAAGCACACTGTTTGTTTAATACCTGGTTCTTTTTCAATGCAATGCACTTGAGTACCAGTTGGTAACGCCCCAAGTGGATATGCATCGCCATCATTAGCTTTAACTGTAACAAAACATTAAATAAATCAAAAACAACTTTACTACCCCAACAGTTCAATAGTATTTAACTCTGGCCGCTGCAAATTGGTTATGGACAACACCATAAATAAGTGAGAAAATGTATCACACTGCTTTTCGTATAAATATTATTTGTTAATCTGGTCAAGATTGCATATTGCAAGCCTATGCAAAGTATTGTTTTAAAAATGCACCCTGTCAGATATTTCTGCAGTGCCTTGTTTTTTACTAGCCTTGGAGTTAATAAGCTTATGTGAGACTGTAATTTGCAGAACTCTGCGCTTTGTCCAATGTGTTGCACCTTACCTGGTATTCGTGGTAGATGACATGAAGTCTTTATAATATCACCTGCCTTCATCTTCTCTGTAGCAAGGATGTATTTGAGCTTATCTCCAACCGCCACTAGAGCTATATGGGCAGTTCTGCATCCATCTTCAATTACCTGAAAGTTGACAACTTTGTGCTGACATGTACTATTACATCCCTACAAAGATTGTTAGACACTGTGGTTAAACATCTTTTTTAACTCTGACCACCACTGATTGATATAATGGATATCATTATGTTGGTACTGCAATTGCTTACTGTACTTTATTATTTATTGGTCAAGATCATATAGTACAAGCCTACACATTATAAAGTTTCAATAGACTTTACTTGTCAAAAATTCACACCGGGCGGGTCGACATATTTAAGATCAACGGCGGATCCAGGAGGGGGGGGTCATGACCCCCCTCTGAGCTGGTTGGTCAAGAGCTTGACAAAATATTGACTTGACCACAACTATGTGACCCTCCCCTGGCGCCAAAGCTGGATCCGCCCTTGTTTAAGATGTATTTGCAACAACAAAAAAATTATAGGCCTTAGCCTATAGTTTTTTTGTTAAATCATGCATTAGGGATAAATCTCTTAAAACAATATTTTATGAGATGTACTTCATGTTACATAGATTTTATTTATATTGTCAAAACTTACAATTCACTTATAGCTAAGTATTAAAAAAAACTCATGTTAAAATCTTAGTAAAGGGTAATATGAGTTGTTTACTTGTATGACTTTCTCTTCCAGTGGCAGTCCCTCAGTAGGCCCCTTTCTGTACCAATCTATCCAATGATATTTATGTTTTATACCTCCTCCTATACCTTTTGCAACTACTCTTCCTGAAACAAGGCGTTAGAAGATTAAAAAAATAATATTTGTTTTGTATGTATTTCAGATAAATAAAGCATATAAAAATACCTGTCACTGGATCTCTTCCTGCTAGATTTGTTACATTTAAAGGTTTAACAGTATATTCCTCAGGAAAATGAACTATTCTTCTGTAACTCTTACCAAAACCAGGTTTTGGTTTTTCGACATTAGGTTTACTTGCAAAATTATAACAAGATGTTTGTATTGTTCTTCTTGCTATTGAGGTGGACGTAAGCGTTAAGCCTGTAAATAGCCTATTTAGTGCCATTGTATTTCTTTACAATTCATACATTTATTTTTCTTATTCTAATAATTTTGAAATTATTTATCAAAATTCTAACCTATAAATTGCTTTAAGTTATGCAAATGTCAAATGATTTTTTTGCTCTCTTCTTGGTATTGTCTTTGAATCAATGGTCATAACTATTTTTGCCAGGATTAACTTTAAAAAATTGGTGTAGGTTATTCACAAAACTAATTTAATGAAATCTTTATTTAGAATGTTCTAGTAACATTACATATTTAATTACTAAAACTATAGCTGTTTAAGTAAAAAAATGATGTAATTATTGAAAGCCGGTAGAAAACTGTGTTATCGTTGCCTCAAACATTTTTTTAAATGACAACCGCGACCCCTAGCGGCAGTTTTCTGCTAAAAATACATCGTGAAGTGGCGTGTGTTGTTTGGACTATCGTGAGTCGTAAATAAAAATGCTTGAAATATGTTGATATTTCACGTTATAAGTGGTCTTCATGTATAGTCATAAAGAAATACACCAATGGACCTTAAACGGATGACGAAAACTTAATGTGAGAGGTGATTTACTTTTGGTATTTGTCATATGCTGCACGCCTTGGGGTCTGGACGAGGACAAAAAATAATCACTTATTCTGATCCTGAATTGATAATGCTGTAAGCTATATTTAAATACTACGTCTGTCAATTACAATACACAGTGTAATAATTGTGTTCTTTGGTTATAAAATATGCCATTTCCCAGTTTTTATTACAACATATATTGCAAATTACTGTTTCTTCAAATAACATTTGGTATTTTTACTATATTATCTCATTTGCAATAACAGAGTCCTAAACTCCAATTGTCCAAATGTTCTGAGCTCCAAATGTGCCAATTAATTGTACAAATGGACTAAATATAGCAATATTTTTGTTACAGGTATAGACACAACCAGTCTTCCGGCACGTATTTACGCTTTCCCGAAACAATGAGGTGCCTTACAAGTGGATATTTTTTTTAAATAATACTATATATTTGTAATGATGGTTGAAAGACGCGAATCAGAATAAAGTCAAAATGAGTCACAATCTGGCAGGAATGCCATCTTACAGGATGTCAGGGCCAGGACTAGGGCCTTCGGATTTCAAGCCACCTATGGACACCCCTACCCCACCAGCTCCAGCGCCAAGCAATCCGAAAAAGAGAAGAAAAACATCAAATGCAAATAATGCTCTAACTCCTCAACCACCACCTACCGCCCAAGACTTATTACCACCACCACTAACTGGATATGGGGATACTATTGTGGCATCAAATCCTTTTGACGACTCTCCATCAACAGTCTCACACAATGGCCCAATGATGAGTCAAAACGGTCCTATGATGAGCCAAAATGGACCAATGGGTATGATGGGTCCCATGCACAATATGGGTGGTCCTCCTATGAGGCACATGAGTCCTCTTCCACATAACATGAGCCCTATGAACCAGCAGATGCCTCCTAGAGGAGGGATTAGTCCTATGGGCAACATGAGCCCTATGGGGCATATGGGTGGTATGTCTCCCATGGGAGGACCAAATATGGGAATGAGTAATCATAGTATGGGCCCTGGTATGGGACCATCAAGATCAATGGGAAGTCCAATGAGTCCTATGAATTCTATGCCAATGGGTTCTCCTATGTCATCAGGTCCAATGGGAAGCCCTATGAATATGGGTTCTATGGCAGGCAGTCACATGGGTAACAGCCCTATGGGACCACCAATGCATAGTCCACTTGGTGCTGGATCAATGAATGGACCAATGGGTGGCGGAGGCCCTGGTATGAATGTTGCAAGAATGAATGGACCAATGGGACCTAACTGCTCAAATGGTTCCATGGGACCTACTAATTCTATAATGTCACCAAGTCCAATGCAATCTGGAGGAATGGGACCCACACACTGTGGTCCTATGAGACATGGCAGTCCAATGGGGTCTGGAATGGGAGGTGGACCTATGGGTAACAATGGACCCATGACATCAATGGGTCCCGGCCCTCCATATTCTAATAGCCACATGGGCCATGGAGGTCCAATGAGTATGGGAAATAGTGGATCTATGGGTATGGGTCCAGGTCCAGGTAATATGGGCAACTGTGGACCTTTAGGTGGTATGAGTGGGATGCCTATGGGTGGTCCTGGAGGGCAAGGTGTAGGTCCTATGGGCCAAAATATGGGTATGTTTGGACCAAAACCTATGCCAGTGAGTGCAGGAAAAGTGTACCCTCCCGACCAACCAATGGTGTTTAACCCTCAGAACCCAAATGCACCTCCAATATATCCATGTGGAGTTTGTCATAAAGAGGTGCATGATAATGATCAAGCAATATTATGTGAATCAGGATGCAACTTTTGGTTTCACAGGTGAGACATCTTATAATATATTTTCTTTCTTATATGAGGCCACTAAATGAAGAACATATTTCAAAAATGTGGAAGACTTATCTATTTTTGTTTGAATTAATTTTCTCTATGGCAGTAAAAAGTATGATGACATGCTATTAATATAATAAATACTTTAGTTTTAAACACTAACTACTAATCAAAATTATGATATCTTAAAAAATAGAAACCTCTAGCCCAGCAAACTGGATGTTGCCGAACACAGTACAAACAGTGCAGAAATTAGACTCTTATGAATTCCATTATCATTTCCAGAGGTTGTACTGGCTTAACGGAGCCGGCGTTCCAGCTGTTGACAGCAGAAGTGTACGCGGAGTGGGTATGTGACAAGTGCCTGCATTCAAAAAACATACCGTTGGTAAAATTTAAGCCATAGCGATTTGCCAACTTAAACCCACTAGCGTTCCTGCCACTTATATGAGCAAGTGCTCACATCATCACAAGGGACTATTTTTACTCTATGACAAATTACTTTTACGGAATTGTTATTTTATTTCAATATTCGTTTAGTGCTTTAGTCTGTATCTGATGATTATCATATAAGAGGTTACTTTTTTTCTCTCACAATGCAGATTAGGGGTAATGTTTGCTTTGAATTTCACTTTACATGACATTACTGAATTTACACAACAAATTAAAGCATGTTTCACTACTCTGTGTAATAAGTTTAAAATAGTAACAACTTAAAGAAGCAAAAGGTTATCCCCACTCTGTAATGTGTGAGTGAGACAGCAATTGTCACCCAAATATGTGGTAGATAGTGCCTCTTTGTCTTTTTGGATGATCAGTTACTTATTTTTGGTAACACTCAATTAAATTAATATGGTTTGCAATTAAAATATTGAATGAAACAATACGCAGACAGTCTTTAATAACTAGTCTGTTATTTTTATTTTCATTATTTATTTATTACCAATCAATTGAATCGTAAGTTATGCCAAGTGAAGTATAGCCTTATGCCATTAGGTTAAGGTTGACATTTGTTTAATGAACTGTCTAGTGTTGCTAGTTGAAAAGAACACAGACTTTTTATAAGTCTAATGCAAAAAGATTTGAAGTATTCGACAATGTAATGCCGATGTATTTTTTATTTTCGTGGCGTTTTTGTTTTTTTTTGTCGTGTTTTTGTGTCATACATATCCGTTGAAGCAATTTTTATGGTATTTCCGTAAGATAAAAATATTAGCAACGAAACAAAGCAATATATAATGTAGCTTTTATCTATTTTTAGCATGTTGTGTGTTGCTTTATGTTTTATTTGTGCATACTGTAAATATCTGTAAGTCTTAAAATTTCCGCCTTAAGGTAAAAATATGAAGAATGTAAATTTATTGATTAATTCACAAAAAAATAGTTTTTTCAACTAAAATAATTCATACAATATTTTGAGAATGATCATTTAAGTATGAAATCATGACGATAAATTAGTGTATGTATTTAATTTTTTTTTATATCTTAAGGACAAAAGTAATGTGATTATCATTTGAATTTTGAATGAATTAAATGCAAAATACGAAGATATTGTGCACATATTTAAGCAAAAATTATGAAGTACCTTGTAATTTTGACAAAAGGCCTAATCAATATATTGTCAGGAAAATGTTTACTTCTTGGTTATATCGATATATTATAGTTAAAAGTATAGTCACGAAGATGTACAGTTAAGGACATCCGCAGTGTTCAACTTCAGAAAAATTGCCTTGTTTCTTGCAATGAGTCAAATTCCGCATCTTTTTACATAAAGTAGGAATGAGTTGTTTAAACGACGGGATAATTAAAAAAAAAATAACCCAATACCTAAGACTTACATTTTTTCGTACGGCACATTTAAAAGCCGCTTCCTATTGGTTATTATTCAACGTCACTAAGCATATATAACGTTCAAACAATTGTGGCTAAGGAGGAACACCGCCGGATTCCCCGATTGTTCATATACTCTGTTACAAATCAAGACCTAAATCTTATAAACAAATGACTATAGTACCTAGCTATCAAAAGAGATACAAAACAGTAGAATTGCTAAACTAATACAACGTAAGTTCAGGTTCAAATAAGCACAAAAAAAAGTTGTGTTATCTATTCAATTAAAATAAATTAAATATTGACTAACCGATTTATGTGCACAAAATCTTCGTAAAATTTGCTCAAATTATCTGATAAAATGTTTGCGATACGTCGTGAGATCGTTCGCTATAATCAGTTATGATGTACTTATGTTTTGGTGCCCCAGTTTGCGTCTAATGAAAGTGTTATCGGTTAAATGTAAATAAGAACGAATCCATACGCTTTGCTAACTATAAGAGTGTAACGGTGTTTGTCAATTTTTCTAACATAAACGTGTATAGGCTTAATTGTAAATATTCGTATAGATCCTAAAATATTTGAGATTTATTGTAATGATAGCTATCATTTTAAATATTTACATCCGAATGAGAACAAAAGCAATCAAATACAAAAAATCACAAAATATTTTTTTTCTATATTGTGACAGATATCGGTAGGCAACTTTTGCATTTTCTGATCGCGCAAAATAACTTTATTATTCACCTAATAACATTGTTGTTATTTGGGAATTGAAAAACATTTATTTTTCTTCAATTTGAGTTGATTGAATATCCGTGAATTTTCACTGCCTTAATATTTCTATAGAAACTGTCAGATGTCTCAATTGTTTCGAAATAATAGCGAAAATAGTATTTTTGTTTGGAAATTCATGGTAAAATTGTCTTAAGACATTGGTACATATGCGGTTGTGACGTCTTGTGAAGTTAACATAAATGTGTGTTTTTGCTGTAGTCACACGAGAAAAACACAAATATCACATTATTAGAGGCTTTGGAATTTCATTGATGAACATTGTGAAGAATTTATTTTCCAAAGTTACATCAAGTTAAACACTGCCCTGTTATAAGATTTTAGCCTAAATTATTAGCAAATAGTTGCGTAGAACATCTTAACAGTTTTCATTTTATACAAATCCAGAATGGGCATCTAAGTCCTAATCATCAGTCACGATACGCACTAACTAAGGTGCTCGGAGCCTACCCTAAGTCCTCTTAGGGTAGGGTCCGAGATAAAATTATGTCTAAAATAAGATAAGATAAATCTCTCCTGAGATAAAATTATGTCTAAAATGTTGAATATGTTGGACCACTGTTCGAACTACCTACCAAAAATGTCATCTGGCCTTATCCCACTCACGTAATTTATAATCCGGCTCGAAGGACCATGTTTAAATGAGAATAACGATAATCAAGAGTTATGAATTTAATATGTGAAAACCATTTTTATAGACAGCAAGATGACAAGTGACATTAGTTTCCTATTTTAAATATATCTTTTTAATTTTAAACACCGAATAAATCGCACTATTGATATATCATAACATATTATATTGTGATTTAATTGAAAAAGATACATGTTTTTGTACGTCAATATTTTTGACCGTGCGATCTAACGGTTGTATTAATGTGTTTGATATCTTGTAGACACTATTTCTATATTGAGATTTTATAAATAGCAGTATAAAGTGCCTGTAAGATTAGCAATAAGAATAATAGGTCTATATTAAGTCAGCGTTGTAATTACGTGTAGATATGAACAAATATTAAATGTTGCACAATATTATATAACGGACAGTTTATGGTTTAAAATTTGTCTATTCCCATATTGTCACCGAATATTTGAGAAAATGTTTCCCGTCCCATTCATAAGACCAGTGTAAATCTATTCTAAAAATAGTAAGTTTTGTGTCATTTTTTAAATGTGTTTGTTTTAAATTGTAATAATTATTTAATTCTATAACTATGAATGTAAAATGAATTAACTAGTGCCTAATCTATTTCTTTTTTATTTACGATTTTGAACACCTTTTTTACCGAATGTATTGATAATTTGTTTTTATATGTCATTTTAGTTATTGCATTTTTTTTGTCAACTACAAACAAGTACTTGTGTGAATATGAATTTGATAAATGCATACTTTTAAAAATACTTAAGGCAATAAGAAATACTTTTTTGTATTTCAGCACCAATGTGCAGAATCAAATTATCTTAGTAAATTAGCTGACGAGAGAAATATAATTAATATTGTGTAAATATATTTATAATGGAGCTACATATAATTGAAACATAATTGTACAGTACGCATGCAATTGATAGAGATCATGCGGCCATTGTTGTAATTATAGCCGAATTGGAGTGTCAAGTTTCATCACAATCAATATATCGTCGCCGACTGAACATTATTTAACTTTGTTACAACTACATTTGTATTGCAAATTGTTAAAAACATGAAATGAAATGACATCGGTGTGGTCTTAAATTTGTGCATAGTTTATTTTGTATTACCTAATGTGAATAACAAGCAATAATAAAATTGTTATTGAGACATTTTATTTCTAACCTTTATTCACTGTCCGTCCTATCGAAAAAAAAAATGCAAAAAATATGTTGGACATATTAGTGTCGACATTTTGAGTATAGTTTCATCAGGAAACTCGATTATTTTGCCTCGAAAAATTGACCAGGTTAGGATTAGGCAACCCTGATACAAATTTGAAAAAGTGAAATTTTATAAAACAGTTTTTATCAGGATTCCAGATTAGGGTAGAACATTGCATCTTAGACTGTGAGGAACGACAAATAAATAAGCAGCTTAGTTTTATGTTGGAAAAAAATCTGTAACTGCGATACCGCGAACTAACCCAACTGTACATCTGTGTATGGTTTTTGTAAAATCAATGCTCACTGAATAGAGTATCATTTTATTGACTGTAACGTCATAATGGCATACAATATACACTTCTACTACAATGGAATAGCATTTAAAATACATAGATCACTTACAAATTGCACAATAACACAATATTATTTCTAGACAAACTACATAAAAAGTAGCAAAAATTGTTAAACAAAAACACTCAGTCGTTTTGATATGGGCATAATGTAAAAAATTTTGTACTTTTTTCATCTAAATTTAGTTATTCTTTTGAGATAATTTCATCGTAATATCACATTTTTAACATCCTTATGCGGCATTTAATAATTACATGAGATAAAATAACAGCTGCAGTGTCAAGTGTTAAAATAGGAAGGTTTCTTACTACAATATTCCAATATACTTAATATCTATTCAATATAAACAACTATGCTTTTAAACTAATTAAAAAAGTCTGAGTTCCTTAAGTCAAGTGAAACTATTCGGTGCTAACACCAAAGTAAATATGCTTAGGTTCAGCTATTTTTTAATTAGTTAAAAATAATGTCTTAGGTTTTAATATTTTAAAAATATACTTTTTTTATCCTAATATTAAAATACTGTTGATCATTACCTCCATTGAGATGAAATTAAGACTATCAACAAAGAAATATAAAACATTCATTCATAAAAACCTTAAAGAATATTGCAGTTTACAAAAGTAAAAAAAAACATTATTAATTTATGTACTGTAACTAATAAAAAGCAAAAATATAAAATACTGTTGCATGACTGCTGTTGGTAACATATTTGTTTCAAGGGAAATATTGTAAAACTATTGAATTTTTTCATTTCTTAGGGTATTAAAACATTAAAAGTTGAATAAGCCAAATAACTATAAATGTATAAACATTACATAGAATGACGGAATTATTATTTGCAGCATTAAAGTACAATGCCTAACATTACTAATATAATTTTATGGTAATGTTCTATATTCCATTTACGGCCAAATACTGAAACATAAATATTACCATGCTTACTCTCCAAATTCCATTTTAATTCTGAAGTCTATCACAATTTAAGTGGCACTTACAAAGCAAAGTGTTAAAGATTTGTTTCAGTATCCAGCATTAGACCTAAATATCTATTTATCTAAAGCACTAGTCATTTCTATAATACAATTTAGGTATACAAGTTTATAGTATTATACATTATATTGTTTCAAAAGCTATAATTTTTTGTATTAAGCCTTTAAAAATAACTTAGTAATCACAGACTTAACTTTTCTGTAACTTCAAATCTCTTCCTTTCTCATATACTTCTTACCTCAGCTAAAATTAATTCTGTACATTTATTCTGTCCCCTACCTTCACCTATTTGCTATTTTGTGCTAGTTTTAACTAAATATAAGGAATGTAAAATGCAATATCTAGCCGTAATCAGTTCCATATGATGTTAAGCCTTTATTTTGTATTGCGAATGACACGGCCGCATCTAGGAAGTCTAGTTGGTTGTCAAAACCACTATCATTGGACCTAATATTATGATAATCTAAGTTGGCAGCTTGGAGATTTTCAGTCTCATTAAAATACTGGTACTGTGAACTTGTATCTGGTAGTAACGCTAATTGAGTTAGATTATTGACATTTTTTCTCATTGTTTCATCCGAGTAAGACCATGTCATGTCTAAGTTACTTGAGTTACTATCTATTTGGTCATCTGTAGTGAAGGTTTCATGTGTAATGTCATCATCTGATGGCATCGGACTGCTTGGTGGGGTCATACATTCACTCTTCTGGTTCAACATTTCACTTTGATCTGATTCACTGTTTTTTGAACCACTAGATGTTGAAGTGTTTTGTAGTCCATGAGCCGATATTGCCATTAAAATACCCTCGTTTTCGACTGTATTGTCACCTGGTAAATTATTTATGAATTCAGCGACATCCAATGCAAGGAATCTATTATTGTCCATCTCAGCTGGCAATGGCGCTACTAGCCAAGAATCTAAGACACGGTTGATTGTGTTGTCTACAAAACCTTTGGCCATCTGAAAATTGGTAAATAACAAATGAATACTTTAATAACCATGTAATTATGAAAATAAATTAAAATAGGAACTTTGGAACTCTTTAAATCAAAAATTAATGTTAAATGCTAGAGTATTGGTTACATGCAATAGTAAAATAATCATAATCATTGGTGTATCTTTTACTTTTAAAATAAACAATATATATACCTGTCTTGCTTGCCATCTTGCTATGCACTGATCTTCTGTGTAGCTCTGTGACAAAATCATCGACATTGGTAAAGCTGAATATGTTTTATCACTTGCACTCCTAGAACTACTGGTGGACCCTCGACTGTAAGAACTTACGTATATAGGATACTCCAGCTTGTTGGATGTGTTCGTGTTCGGTAAACTTTTATCGTTGTCTGTTATAACAGAATCTAATGTATTAAAGTCCTGCTTCAACAAGTAATCCCCGAGGATTTCTAAATTCTGCTCAGTATTCCCAACTAGATCTGCTGAAACATTACTCGACGATGTACCGGCTTGCCCCAAATCATCGGATCTTGTAATACTCTCGGAAGTCTCGTTTCTCAAATGATATTTTCCTTTAACTTGCCACGCAAAACGAGCCTTTTTAAGTGGGCGTTCAGATTCCATTGTTTGGTCGCCATTTTCCTGTCGCTTACACGGAGACTTTCCAGCACTTGTTGGAATATTCATATTTTAAAAACTAAAATTCACTTTTTGAAACTGTCATTAGTATACAAACATTGACATAGTTAATTACTCCAAACATATGATTCATTTGACAAGTGCTTAATTAAAAACAAGCAATATACACTCCTGAACGATGGTGTAATATATCAGAATATCCAGTTTATTCTAAGTATTTTGCTTGTTATAATGTTATTTTGGTTTAGTATTTAATAAATACATTATGCAGAAAACGTAAGAATTGTTTCTTTATGTTACTTAAGTGTAACTTTGTAGTGGTGTAACTTACAATTTTTCTCAGTAAAATATTTTATAGTCTGTGGAGGTCGTCAATTGTTCTTTCTTAAGTTACATTGTCTATGCCTAGCTATGTTATTAATCCGAGAAATGTCTAATCTGCTCTTAATTTCAAACTAATTAATAAAAAAACCCTTTTTTTGCTGTAACTATTTTGCTAGGTACCTATAGTCGGTCGTATACTACAATATGATTTTTTTGTTTATCTCCGTTCTAATCTAAGTCGACAGATAAAAAATTGTTACATTCTAAGCTATTGTAAGAAATTAGATTTTTTTTAAATCATTTACTGGTGTTGGATTAAAGTAAAAATTACCGGATATCGCATAATTACGTCTACATTATAAGAAAACTTAGCAACCACTATTCTAGTTATTCCATTTGCAGTTCCTTCTCAGCCTACAGCTTAGATTATTTTTTTTGGTTTAGTATTTAATAAATACATTATGCAGAAAACGTAAAAATTGTTTCTTTATGTTACTTAAGTGTAACTTTGTAGTGGTGTAACTTACAATTTTTCTCAGTAAAATATTTTATAGTCTGTGGAGGTCGTCAATTGTTCTTTCTTAAGTTACATTGTCTATGCCTAGCTATGTTATTAATCCGAGAAATCTCTAATCTCTCCTTAATTTCAATCTAATCAATAAAAAAAAACTCTTTAATTTCCTGTAACTATTTTGCTAGGTATAGGCGGTCGTATACTACATGATTTTTTTGTTCATCTCCGTTCTAATCTAAGTTGGCAGCTTGGAGATTTTCAGTCTCATTAAAATACTGGTACTGTGAACTTGTATCTGGTAGTAACGCTAATTGAGTTAGATTATTGACATTTTTTCTCATTGTTTCATCCGAGTAAGACCATGTCATGTCTAAGTTACTTGAGTTACTATCTATTTGGTCATCTGTAGTGAAGGTTTCATGTGTAATGTCATCATCTGATGGCATCGGACTGCTTGGTGGGGTCATACATTCACTCTTCTGGTTCAACATTTCACTTTGATATACCTCTAACGGTTTAGGCAGCGTAAGCCGATAAAAGTTAAAGTTTAGTGAATTTTTAACGCCGGCGTCCAGAAACGCGCTGTTTATTAATAGTTCCTAAACATTAGTAATAATAAGACATAGCCTATGTTACTCACAGATAAATTACCTTTCTGATGGTGAAAGAATTTTTAAAATCGGCCCAGTAGTTTTTGAGTTATTTCAATACATACAAAAATACAAAAATACAAAAATACAAAAATACAAAAATACAAAAATACAAAAATACAAAAATACAAAAATACAAAAATACAAAAATACAAAAATACAAAAATACAAAAATACAAAAATACAAAAATACAAAAATACAAAAATACAAAAATACAAAAATACAAAAATACAAAAATACAAAAATACAAAAATACAAAAATACAAAAATACAAAAATACAAAAATACAAAAATACAAAAATACAAAAATACAAAAATACAAAAATACAAAAATACAAAAATACAAAAATACAAAAATACAAAAATACAAAAATACAAAAATACAAAAATACAAAAATACAAAAATACAAAAATACAAAAATACAAAAATACAAAAATACAAAAATACAAAAATACAAAAATACAAAAATACAAAAATACAAAAATACAAAAATACAAAAATACAAAAATACAAAAATACAAAAATACAAAAATACAAAAATACAAAAATACAAAAATACAAAAATACAAAAATACAAAAATACAAAAATACAAAAATACAAAAATACAAAAATACAAAAATACAAAAATACAAAAATACAAAAATACAAAAATACAAAAATACAAAAATACAAAAATACAAAAATACAAAAATACAAAAATACAAAAATACAAAAATACAAAAATACAAAAATACAAAAATACAAAAATACAAAAATACAAAAATACAAAAATACAAAAATACAAAAATACAAAAATACAAAAATACAAAAATACAAAAATACAAAAATACAAAAATACAAAAATACAAAAATACAAAAATACAAAAATACAAAAATACAAAAATACAAAAATACAAAAATACAAAAATACAAAAATACAAAAATACAAAAATACAAAAATACAAAAATACAAAAATACAAAAATACAAAAATACAAAAATACAAAAATACAAAAATACAAAAATACAAAAATACAAAAATACAAAAATACAAAAATACAAAAATACAAAAATACAAAAATACAAAAATACAAAAATACAAAAATACAAAAATACAAAAATACAAAAATACAAAAATACAAAAATACAAAAATACAAAAATACAAAAATACAAAAATACAAAAATACAAAAATACAAAAATACAAAAATACAAAAATACAAAAATACAAAAATACAAAAATACAAAAATACAAAAATACAAAAATACAAAAATACAAAAATACAAAAATACAAAAATACAAAAATACAAAAATACAAAAATACAAAAATACAAAAATACAAAAATACAAAAATACAAAAATACAAAAATACAAAAATACAAAAATACAAAAATACAAAAATACAAAAATACAAAAATACAAAAATACAAAAATACAAAAATACAAAAATACAAAAATACAAAAATACAAAAATACAAAAATACAAAAATACAAAAATACAAAAATACAAAAATACAAAAATACAAAAATACAAAAATACAAAAATACAAAAATACAAAAATACAAAAATACAAAAATACAAAAATACAAAAATACAAAAATACAAAAATACAAAAATACAAAAATACAAAAATACAAAAATACAAAAATACAAAAATACAAAAATACAAAAATACAAAAATACAAAAATACAAAAATACAAAAATACAAAAATACAAAAATACAAAAATACAAAAATACAAAAATACAAAAATACAAAAATACAAAAATACAAAAATACAAAAATACAAAAATACAAAAATACAAAAATACAAAAATACAAAAATACAAAAATACAAAAATACAAAAATACAAAAATACAAAAATACAAAAATACAAAAATACAAAAATACAAAAATACAAAAATACAAAAATACAAAAATACAAAAATACAAAAATACAAAAATACAAAAATACAAAAATACAAAAATACAAAAATACAAAAATACAAAAATACAAAAATACAAAAATACAAAAATACAAAAATACAAAAATACAAAAATACAAAAATACAAAAATACAAAAATACAAAAATACAAAAATACAAAAATACAAAAATACAAAAATACAAAAATACAAAAATACAAAAATACAAAAATACAAAAATACAAAAATACAAAAATACAAAAATACAAAAATACAAAAATACAAAAATACAAAAATACAAAAATACAAAAATACAAAAATACAAAAATACAAAAATACAAAAATACAAAAATACAAAAATACAAAAATACAAAAATATTTTTATAATGTTATTTTGGTTTAGTATTTAATAAATACATTATGCAGAAAACGTAAGAATTGTTTCTTTATGTTACTTAAGTGTAACTTTGTAGTGGTGTAACTTACAATTTTTCTCAGTAAAATATTTTATAGTCTGTGGAGGTCGTCAATTGTTCTTTCTTAAGTTACATTGTCTATGCCTAGCTATGTTATTAATCCGAGAAATCTCTAATCTGCCCTTAATTTCAAACTAATTAATAAAAAAAACCTTTTTTTTGCTGTAACTATTTTGCTAGGTACCTATAGTCGGTCGTATAATACAATATGATTTTTTTGTTTATCTCCGTTCTAATCTAAGTCGACAGATAAAAAATTGTTACATTCTAAGCTATTGTAAGAAATTAGTAGGTTTTAAAGGATCAAGAATTTTTTTTAAATCATTTACTGGTGTTGGATTAAAGTAAAAATTACCGGATATCTCATAAATTACGTCTACATTATAAGAAAACTTAGCAACCACTATTCTAGTTATTCCATTTGCAGTTCCTCCTCAGCTTACATCTTAGATAATTTTTTTTGATGTCATTGTGTCCAACTAGCGCCAGTTCTCTCAACTCTGCATTTTTTCATGAATTGATAATGCTCATTACTTTCAAAGACACTATACTGGATAGGTATACCAGTCCCTACCACGAGCAATCCAAGCCCTACGACGGAAGCTCCAGTTAGAGTATGTTCGATGCCCTAAATAAGTTTGCTGCAAGGGTTAAAATGAATAAGGTCAATTAATACAGGTCAAGGTCAATGTCACTAACAAAAGTGTCAAGACTTCCTGTAAAATCTCCTAATAAAGAACAAATCTTATCATTAAACAGCCATAGTTAATTCACTCGATTAAATGGCGAGGAATTCTAAGAAAAATATTAATGTAAGAATGCGTAACCTCGTTATTGTATTTAAAAGAAAGTCATTCGAAATTGGTCATTATAACGTGTCGTTAGAGGTTAGGACTATTTAAGGCTTAATGATCTCAGAGAGGGAGTGTTGATTGTTCCCGGTGTTGTTAATGCGATGATTGGGCCACGGCCAGTCGCTCCCTACTCGTCCAGTCTCGTTGCCGAATTGTCAAATGACATTTACACTTTAGTGCCCGAAAACTAGCGGTTACTGTATTAAAATTACGCTCCAGGCTGTGTAATCACAATGCAGGTAACTCAATTACATTTTTATTGTTTAATAGTAGTTATTAAATTAAATAACTGAATAAATTTAACGATTCTTATCATTCATATCGTTGACGCTACTACGAATTTGCTACGAATGTATGAAGAATTATGACGTCACTAGTTGAGGATTAAATGTTTATTCTTTTAATAAACGTCTTGTTTTGTCTTGGCTTTTTTATTGTATTATTTAAATATTTTGCTAGGTATACATTTTATTCGAAAACAAGTAATTTCTCCATTTTCTAATCTACCCTCTGTTATAAAAAAAAAAATTCACTACTAGCTGTTGCTCGCGACTTCGTCCGCATGAATTTAAAAAATAACAAACCTATGTTACTCACAGATCACAGATAAATTATCTTTCTAATGGTAAAACATTTTTTTAAATCGGCTCAGTAGTTTTTGAGTTATTTCAATACATACAAAAATACAAATCTTTCCTCTTTACAATATTAGTATAGATTTACATGAGGCTCGACGTAATTACAAGATAGAATTTCCATTTTCCGGGATAAAGGATGAGATGCTATTTGAACGTAAAAATCAATTGACCAATTCGTAAAAGAAAACATGTATTTCGAAATAAAATTATTTAAGTTTCTTTAAAATACATCACTGACTAAGTAAATGAGAACTTATTAAACAAATAACTGGTAAGAGATAAACTTCTTGGAAACGCAATTATTTATATATTGGGCACAATTAGTAAACTTAGAAGAAACACACAGCTAGTAGTGTTTCCACTAAGTTTACTATTTGTAGATTTTGTTTTTTCATAACATAGAAGGTGGGGTAAATTCGAAATATTTTGTATGGGGTATCCCACTAACGAACATTATCTTTTTAATTCCAGTTCATTGTGCCATTTTGTCTTTTGACATGCCTCGCTTTGGTGTATGGAGCTCCATCAATGACAGATGCACAATTGGAACAGACACTAGCTGACAGAAATACTATGCAGAGACATTTGAAGTGCGCCCTGGGGGAGGGGCCTTGCGACCCCGTCGGAGTGAGACTTAGAAGTAAGTAATCTATATCTATATCTATATCTATATCTATATCTATATCTATATCTATATCTATATCTATATCTATATCTATATCTATATCTCTATCTCTATCTCTATCTATATCTATATCTATCTATCTATCTATCTATCTATCTATCTATCTATCATCTATCATCTATGTATATCTATACTCTATACTAATATAATAAAGCGTAAACACACATTATTTTATGGTGCAGGATTTCAGCAATCACAGCATATTTTTGAATAATTCTTTCTTTAATAAAAAGCCCTACACTTACGACACGCTTTAGGCTATATATTTTCACGCTATTAAACTTAGGGGGCAAATAAATTCGAAAATAACCTTCCTGTTGGAAAGGGACGATAAACTACAAGCTGACAACATTAAGAAATAAAGGTTATTATGATAACGGCAATTTTGTCATTTGCAATTGAGAATTTGAGAAATGTAAACAATAAAATTAAATTTTCATAATTTCATGCGGATGAAGCCACACGGGAACAGCTAGTTATAGTCATACAGTGTAAAATTGAAGGTTAAGGCTATGGATATTCTTTCCATTGTAACCGCATGTAGTCTAAGGGACTTGATATGCTTTGTCATACAAATTCTTCCCTAATATTCATAGGTGCCTTACAAAAAACAAGGGCGTCGCCAGCCGATGATCAAGGTTAGGTCTCTTAACCATTGTTATTATGGTCTTATTCGCTGTATTTTTCATATCAATTTTACATTATTCGACTCTAGTGGGGAGGTAGCTACGCCCCCTGGCGTAACCGTAATTTTATTCAACTTTTTCAATCGTAAAGATGAACATTAAGTTTTTTCTTTCAATCATTATATACCAACAGTAATATTACCAAATAATTCGAGCTGTTAAAACATATCATATAAGAAAGTGCATTTTACTTGTATATTATTTTTTTCGTTTTGGTTCATAGTAATCCGATAGTTATTCAACGTCGCATTAGCTACGCTTGCGTTAGAATTAGAAAGCGCCTCCGTAAACAGCATTACGACAAACACGGTCGGTGTTTGATTCTCAGTCGTATTACAAGATTCAAACTTTATAACGGCTCGTAGATGAAAACGCACGTCTGCAGGTGCAAGGTGGGCCCATTAAGAGTGGAGGAAAGCGCGCGCATCGGTGTGCCCCGTACACACAACCCGTTACCTCCCACCGACACCTAAAATTATATACAGCTTAACGTCTCGTGCGAAATTACGAGCAGTCAAAAAGTTTGGATTGCACTATACTCTACATTTAGATATTTACCGTAAATATTAATAATTAATTCACTTATGTGTTTAATATTAAGTTTTCCAGCAATAGAAAATAATTAATTATTAAAAGCATTAAAGCATTGTGTTACCTGTTTAGAAATATTAACAAAGTTATGCCAAAATAGCTTGATTTTCTCACATAATTGTCATTCAGCGATATTTGCCTTTAGATTTTTTTTTGTTATTGGCATCAAGGATAACTGGTCATGTTTTATACCTTTAACAAACTAAAAGTGCGTTTAAAAATACGGTAACTGTGAATATGACGAATGTCTCGTGTACGACCTCGGTTTTAAATGTCAATTTCTTAAATTAATTAATGTGATGAGGTATTAACTCTTATGGCTAATTAAATGTAATTTATAGATAATTTTGGTTCATTTTTATTACCGACTAGCTTTCGCCCGTGATTCCGTCCGCGTGAAATTAAAAAATAATATAAAACATAACCTATATTACTCATTGACAACGTAGCTTTTTAATGGTGAAAGAATTTTTGATATCGGCCCAGTAGTTTTTGAGTTTTTTCATTACAAACAAAGTTTTTCTCTTCATAATATTAGTATGATATTGTCTATAAGCACGGTATCTAACTAATTTCTCACAAGATTTTCTTTATGATAAAAATATTTAAATTAAGTTAATACAACTGTAGTAAAATTACTGATGAAAAGAAACGTACCATGAAATAACCTACGATAAGTTTTGCCTTTTTTTTTTAATAAAACGTCGCTTGTTTTATGAGTGTACAATGACGCAATCTGGTCAACCAGATCAATACTATTCCGTTTAACTATTAGGATATCAAAATTTAAAAACGTTCTAATTTTTTCAGCATTAGCGCCGTTGGTCCTTCGAGGCGCTTGTCCGCAATGCTCCCCGCAAGAGACAAGACAGATACGACGCACCCTGGCGTACGTCCAGAGAAACTATCCATGGGAATGGGCGAAGATCGTACGTCAACACGGATGATTGTATACGCTTCTAATAAACTACCTAAGTTCTAATTATGTTCGTAAGAATATTGGTTCATAAAATTGTATACGAATTGACTTATAAATTTAAAAATAAAATATTTTTTGTATTTGACGGGAACTACATTTTTTTAACGTGGATATTCACTGCCAAAATACTATATAGAAACATTGTTAACGGTCTATGTTTTTGTTTTAAAAGAATAAGAAGGGAAATAGACTTTAAAAGGTAAATAAAAATCCAGCTCCGAGCTAACACAGAAGAGTCTTTGTAAAAATAGGTTAGATGTATGTAATTTTTAAATAAGGCTAAGATTGTCATTAGGTCAAAACTTATGCAATGAGTTACGACATGTACGGAAAGCGGAGTAAACGTCTGACTCTTCATAAATTGCTGCCATTAAAAAAACAACCTTTTCCTCTTACTTCAATCTCTCCTTGGATAAACCCATTCTTTCTTATCGCACATATAACTATTAAATTAAACAAGCAATTAGGAATTAAATATACATGGAATATAGCTTTTATTTACAATTTTTATTTTTAAAAACAAAACATAATCACGCCCGTAACTTAGGAGATAAGGCAGAGACCGCTGATTTAGAAGCAAAAAAAAATTTTTTTTTTGTTTTAATATTGCATGACCTGTAATGCAATGTTGCAATAACACTTCCACAAACGAGGTTTTTGATAATGAAAACATATATAAAATAGATAGGACTATTTTTTACTTTTCAATAAAGCCTGTCTCAAGACAGGATTTTAAAGTGCACTTTGTTCGTGTAAGATGTAATCTATACAAAACCGGCTGTGATTCGAAACAACGACCTGTTATATCATACCTACGTACAACCAATAACATACCGATGTTGATTCAACGAGTTTATTTATAAAATTATTTTTTTATACGTGAAAATCAAACGAAATGTAATCTGATTTTTAGTTTGTGCTTTACATAAAAAAAGTTAATGATCCCTAGAATAGTTGATATATTTAGAAAAAAAAACATTATCAAGTAAAATATTTTATGTTCTAGCTGTTAGATTATAAAAATACCGCTTTTTACATTTTAAAAAGATTTTTTTAAAGTATATATCAACTTTACTTAGTGGTTGTAAACTGTTTTTGATATGAGTTTCTAAACTACTGGACATATTTTGATTGCTTAAAAAAAACTTCAAATTCAAAACAAAAAAACGTTTTGCATTTTAGTATAACTTTTTAATTTTATAATGATTTGATATCATTTTATCGTGGCAATTCAAAACCGTGTCGGGTTAAGCTAGCATTAAATAAAAATAAAATAAATTGGTAATGCTAGCGAATTATTTTTGACGCAACCTTAATGACGTACAACATAAGCAACATGCAAGTTGCAAAGAGGGGGGGTTAAGTAAGAGGTTACCGCACAAGCTAAGTTGTAAGCATTCACCGTCCAACAAGTTCGACTGACCGACCGTGTTACAAAGTGTTACAAAAATATAAGTTTCATCTCAGTTTATATTAGTGTATATTTTAAACAAAAACAAAAATGAAGGTAAGTTATTTTATTTAATATTTTTTTCATAATAACTTTATTATAATTTTCCTTATTGCAATGTAGAACTTGCAAAGGATGTTACGACATGTTTTCAAAGTGGGACGTCTGAGTAATTTTATTTTAATTATTATAATAATAGCATTGGTCAAATTTCATAATTTAGTCATTTCTCTTCTACCAAATTAGTATATTTAATTCGAAATATCACATCACACTGAGTAAATAATGCAATTTGTTGAATATCCAAATATTATCTTAACAACATTGAATTACTTTAAAATATATTAAATGTGATTTGTTTTTTAATTCCATAAAAGAAAAAAAAACTGAATATAAAATAAAATTATAAGAAAAACAAAACCATAAATAAATAAATTGTTTATTGTTTAATAAATTGTTTATTACTTAAAATCATACATTTTTACAATTAGGTATCCGTTGTTGGGACATTCTTGTAAGTAAAAAAATTACTTGTGTCAGAATGTCTCTTTCTTCCATAGCATACATTACGTTATAAAGATGTTTCCTTAAATGATGTCCTGCAAAAAATATTTCTAATCCAATAATGAAATAGAATAAAAATTTAACTTTCGTGAAAAAGCTAAAAATCACAAGAATCGTCGGGGTTTTACAATAATCGTAATCGTTGACGTAGTAGGTTTCCACGGACGAAATACATGTACAAAATGCTTTTTCAAGAAACATTCTGTGTAAAACCCACGGTTATAACGCAAGCTTTTAAAGATAAACAACCTTTATCGTCGGTAAATAAACGAGTCGAGTTGTGTCTGTTTTGTTATGTATTATTTTTGTAAATATATGCCTTTTATGATTGTATTTTAAATAATTTTCAAAGGTCAGTAAAACATGAGTCAAGGAAATTTGTACTCATTTCAGACTATATACGTGGAATATATAATTTTTTTGATTTATGTATGTGCATGGATCGTTATTCAATGTAACACTGATCGATTAGTTGAAGGTTACTGACCCTAATTTATGAAATCGTTAGTTATTCCTTTGTTTTAGTTTTTTAAACCATATTCTTTTAACAAACAAAAACGAATCACAAGCAAGTACTAGAATTTAAAAAATAATAACACTAGTAATTGCAATGTATTCTGATGAAAATACCTTATTATATCTATACATATAATAAAAATGGTGTGTCTGTTTGTATGTATTTGCGTTGCTGATAACGAAAATCGCTTTTAATGTTTTTTTTGTCTGTCTGTCTGTCCGCAAGCCGCGTTTGTTCCGGGTAATCTCCGAAACGGCTTGGCCGATTTCGAACGGACTTTCACTGAAGGGTAGCTGACATAGACGCGACGGGACATATTATAGGCTACTTTTAATCTTAATATTGCGTCGATGAAGTTGCGGGCTACAGCTAGTGTACAGTAAAAATCGCATACAACATGGATCATCGACTTATTCTATTAATACTACTAGGCATAACTCAGCCGTTATATCGCATGCAGAAAATCCCCGCATACGGGCTAACGACTAATAAAATTATGGGTCGTTGTAAAGCAACTGTCCTGCGGGGACTAATCTGACGACTATAATACGAGGTTAGGAATTACGCCCGATGCATGCATAACGACTAAGAAAAAAAACATAAAGACGAATTGAGTACCTCCTTCTTTTGGGAAGTCGGTCAAAAATGGTTCTCGCATGCGAGTAGTATGATATATGTGAACAGGATATCTCTCGTACCACGCATGCGCTAACATTAAACTGTGCCCTTACGGCGATGAACATTGTCATTATAAAAAAAACTATTATTTTGCCCACGACTCCGTCCGCGTGAAATTTAAAAATTATAAAAAAGAAATGAAAAAATACAGCTTATGTTACTCACAGATAAATTACCTTTCTAACGGTGAAAGAATTTTTAAAATCGGCCCTGTAGGTTTTGAGCCTATTCATTACAATCAAACAAATAAAGTTTTCCTCTTTATAATATTAGTATAGACGACTGAATAATAGCGATCTTTTCTATGACATAAACAGTTTCGATTTCGATTATAAGTAATCAATATAAATATGTCACGTATGAAATCAAAGTAGAAAGAAACGAATCGTGCACATAATTATTGTTTTAACTTTGTTCCAATTTTCTCTCACGCTCGTATAGAAAACGTATGCGTTTTTAATACAACAAAAGCCATAAGCCATTCATCATTGTGGTGTGTGAAAACATGAATGTATTTTTCACATTGCCTCAACTGTTGCATACTTATGAGAGATTTCAAAACATACAGTCTTGTTATATTTGTATATTGTTAAATGTATTCAAGACGTCATGCTTCACTTAACACACTGATGTATTAAAACAAATATATTATACTAGCTTTCGCCCGCGACTCCGTTCGCGTGGAATTTAAAAAAAAGTAAGTAGCTTATGTGTTCTTCCAGACTATCTTCTACATCTATGCTAAATTTCATCGAAATCCGTTCAGCCGTTTAGGCTACAAATTCTAACAAACATCCAACCATCCATCCATTTAAACTTTCGCATTTATAATATTAGTAAGATAAGATTAACACCCTCTATGTGCATAAACCCTAAAAACTCTAGGGACGAACAACCAAAAACAGTGGTTGTCTTGTAAAATGTTTATTTCTTTCTCTCATAAAAATCTCTAGTATAAAGCAACTTAACCTTGACGCGTCCTTGAAATAACACGTTCAAACAATGCAATGGCGATTAACTTTACTAAGAAATTTGTTACTATCTATTATTTTATTGAAAGTTCATTTATTGTACGGCATTGATAGCATTTTGTCACGGTCTGTCAACCTTGCCGAAGTAAAAGACTGGATCAAAATGTACGGAGTTAAAGTTAACATCACCAAAATTCCTAAATAAATTAACTTAAATTAAACCATAAAATGGATATGATCCTACAAACGCTTTACCCAATTATATGGGTTTCTTTATCACATAAAGTAATGTTAAAACAAATTGATGACAAGGTCAGACACGATATTGTGTACCTGCGAGCTAAACCCGTTTTGTGGTCAACGCATCCACCGCATGCGAATTAACCGCCTATTGTTAATGTCATAAAATTTAAATAGCAATAGACATTATTCATTTCATAGCGTTCATTACGTAGGACGATGTGATATCCTCGAAGATAATATGTATCTCGATATATATTTTGATACAATCATTAATAATATCAACTGCGCTACAAGAAATTGTGATATATGGTCAATAGCACTATAAGAAAAAGTGTAGAATTCTACAAAGATATTATAATTTTTCGGGGTTTTAAGACATATAAAATTACACCAGACAATAGCATCGCGATAAATTCAATATCTTAAGAATACATGACTAAAATGAAAGTCCTTTGTTAATCTCGGTCTATCATTTGTGTTTAGAGGAAATACTCAAAAATAACCTTGAGGCCCCAATCATAGCTCTAATAGTTTTTTATTTTATTTTCTAAATTAAATTAAAATAAACCCACCATCTGTTTCAGGTCAGTCACATTGCTATAGCTCTTTGTGTGTTGGCGGCGACTTGCCTTGCGCAAACACAGACCGATAGGCCCGCGGTCTCTGACACGGCTCTGGAGGAAGCTCTAAATGATAAACGTTTCATACAAAGACAACTGAAGTGCGCTCTCGGTGAAGCGCCTTGTGATCCAATCGGCAAACGTCTTAAAAGTAAGTTGTGTTAACGGTTTTAAATCTACCTCAATTCGAATGAACGCCTAACTGTTATAAACTCGCAAATATTACTATTCATAGAATGAAGCGAAGAGTAATCAGGTTTCTAACAAGTTTATATAGAACTTATAAGAACGTATCGGTGTTGTCTTCATTTACAACATTGTTTTTTTTTTACAAAGTGATATTATTTCCATGCTCTATTGTTTGAAGGGTACTTAAGCGATCCCTTAGTGTGGGTTTGTAATACTCTAAGTGTGTCAGTAAAAATAAAATTACAAGTTTTTTTATACCATCTATATTGTAATAGAGGGTTAATGGTGTCTTATTATTATATATTTGCAGCACTAGCGCCATTGGTCCTTCGCGGCGCGTGTCCGCAATGCTCGCCGCAAGAGACAAAACAAATTCAGCGCACGTTGTCTTACGTACAGAGAAACTTTCCGCAACAGTGGGCCAAGATCGTGCGCCAATACTCCGGCTGAACATTATTATTAAATTGTAAAGAGAAACGCGTTATCAAGGCTGAATGTAATACTTTGTGTCCAGTGTCAACTTGTATTTATAATTAAAAAAACTGTTTCGGTTAATGTAATTACAAAAATTGGCTGTAATTAAACCTATAACATATTTTGTATATTAATAAACCAAATTTATGATGGATTTATAGATATATCGTACCTCAAATGCGAAACAAAAGTTTGTTTATTTCGTTTTTAATTTACTAATTTTGAAATACTGAAATGTTATTGTACAAAACCTTTGAACACAAATGTATTAGAAATTTTGTAATTAAATACATTATGAACTTTACGAGAAAAATCTTAAATATTGAAATATTAATAGTTTGAAAGATGAGTAGGAAAATCTGTAAGAGTAGTTGCGACATTTCATGAACAACCTGTACCTAAAAATATTTATTAGAAGGAAATTATTAAGAAAAATGTTACGTATTTTAATCTCTTAAGATTTTTTGCAAATGTTTTAAATTACTAATGACAACAGTATTAGAATTAGATGGAATATTTTTAGAAAAGTAACTAAGTAAATTGAAATAGGAGTATTAGTATATTTCTCAAGTATTGTAACTAATTTAAGTGTAATATATTGTTTTGAAAATAAAAAAATCACAAAGTATTAAATGTTGTGTTTTTTTAATGTTTTACCGATATGCAGAAGAGTAAATTAAACACAGTATTATTTTTAATAAATATCCTCCTCCTATTACTTAAACTTTTTATCTATACCTAAACTCCATCCACATCATCCTGCTATTTTTGCGGCTACTCCATATTTCACATGACTTAGGACTCTTCAACAAGATTCTTAAAGAATAAATTAGTTTTAAAAAAACAAAGTTGTTAAGCTTGTAAAACATTGCTTTCAACTTGTACTAAACATATGTATATCATGGTATTTCTTATATCCGTTGTATCTAAATAAAAATGTTATCGGTTTTCTCCAACATATTTTTTTGCGATTAAATCCTACCAAAACCAGTAATAAATCCTTACTTTTTTATCTGGCTTTATCATTTTTATTGATAGGAACACTGAGGATTTACTCTATGTCTTTTTCCCATTTTGTTGGTATGTGCTGACGCTGCCATTATCTCTGTTTCCGGTGCAATAGAAGGCAATCTTTTTACTTCATGTTACGATGTATTTCAAGTAAATTAAATTGTATTATTGAACAAATCGTTACATTTATTTCAAAAGTAGATGGTAAAGTTTGAAAGCAATAATATGATTGCATTTATTGATCAATTTTTCAAAGAAATCAGTGCTGCCAACTAACGAAACTACCAAAGTAATATCGTACGCAGTCGGTGAATTTATTTATTATTTACAATTAGTATTTTGCAAGTTTATTGACAAATAAGGAAGTATATTACAAGATTTGTGATTTGCTTTTATCAATTAAACATCTAGTGTTGCATATTTTTGATCGTATTGTCTTTAATGATGTTATGATAACTGCTCTGCTCAACCTATACTTGCTATAGAATAAAATATGGTTGTACGATTCGTCTGAACATATTAGTGGTGATGTGTGAACAGTCAGAAACTGAGTATTTGGATGGGGAAGTGGTGTGGGTAAAGCTGGGCTCGTGCTTTTGGCCCGGCGAGGTGGTTGGTCCCGATAAGCTTCCACCAGATCTCCTGCCATCATTCAAGAAGCCCCCTATTGCAGTTGTCAAATTTTTTCAAGAAGAAACTTTGTAAGTTCACTAAACTCTGTATCCACTTTTCACATTAATGTATGTGAATGTCATTAATGTATGTCATATTTACAAAGAAACTATTTTGCATAATAATATTGGACCTATTAGCATATATAAAAATGTCAGAAATTTAACCTTAATACATGCACAGGATAACTACTTCCAGATATCCAAATGTGAATTTCTCCGTTGCATGATCTTAAGATTTTGTATTATATAAGGTGCTACAGCTTATAATTTTTTCAGTGAATATGTGAAGAATACAAATTCTATTTTCAAATACAACTGCAGTCGCAAAAATGAATTTATCAACAAAGGACTTTGTGAGTATATTTCATTTACAAATTCATGCGCATAACAATGTAATGTAACCAAAAACTGTATCGGGTATGCTCAATGCAATATGTCACTAAAAGCTATGTCATATAGAGTAGCATTCTTTATAACGTGTACAGTTCAGTTCATATCCAATATGTAATTTTTGTAACATTATAAATTGATCGACAGAGTGATCGATAAGATGTTTAAAGATTCAGACTATAAAATTAGTTGTTGATGTAGTTTAAAAGCTATTCAAGTCTGAAAGCCTATAAAATGCATATATTAAATTGATCTTAGCTTTGTTGAAAATAAATGCAGATTTTGATAACTGAAATCAATAATTTCCAATCAAAATCTTTCGACATTAGCTCTTAATTTCAATAACAATATTTATGAATCTATTAACTATTATTAATATTTGTTTCCCACAAACTTTAACATTTACATATGATTCTTATATTCATATTATTTTTTTCATAAACCTGTTTACTGTGTGTTAAACTCATTGAAGATAATATTTTTTCTTATTCCAGATATGTACAGAACCAAACATGGACTTATGGAGAAATTTCCAGAAGATGTGATTAGAGCTGAAACAGCAGTAGGAGGTGACAAAGAAATATTGACCAGAGATGAATTTCAAGAAGAGAAGAAAGAGAGCTACGCTGGGTTGTTTGGTGACCCCTCTAAACGGACACCACAATCTGCTAAACGAGGTATACCAAACATATTTAAATGTTGTGGTAATGTACAAAATAGATGTCGGATATATAAAGTACAACTTATTTTCAGAATATATTAAAGGTTTTTGTTTTTTTCAGCTAAAGGGAAACACCCACAATCACCAACATGGAGGACTCCAATAAGAAAGGTAGTTATTATAATTATTTAAACCTATAATTGTTATTACAAACCTAAGAGTAAAGACAACTGTATGAGATTACCAAATTAAATTTAATTTAAATTGTTTCAGTTAAAGGATAAGACTAATTACAAAGTGCATATACTACTACAAGGATCAAAGACACCTTCAACCCCAGCAACCGACATTACTTCGCCATCTACAAGCCGAGCTGGCTCTGAGCCTGCTGAAGAAAAAGTAGAAAATGTTACAGAGCCACCTGTCTCCAGTTACAGCACCCCTACTATGTCTAGTAGCGGTATATACTCTTGTCACGCTTGTCCCTTCACTACGACCAGACTAAATGTCCTGATCATGCACAACAAGACTCACAGTGTCACATTTACACCATACACACCAGTCAGAAAACCAGTCTCTAAAAAATCAACTCCAAAAACACCAAAAGCTCGTAAACCTAAACAAGAAAAGAATGATAAAGTAATCGAGAATGATAAGGCAGAAAAGATTAATCAAGCCCAAAAGAGATTATCTCAAGAAAAATCAGTCGAAACTGAAGTAAAGAAAGCGAAGACTGATGAAGAAATTAAAAGTAGTCTTTTGGCCGATTGGGATGATGTGGGTGAAGATTCTAATGATGAATCTACGATAGCTATGACTACCTCTCCCGAAGTCCCAGTAGGAGCTGAATCTCCCGACGTACCGACACCAGCTGAACTACCCTCTGCACAAATTCCTGCTGAAATTCCACCCAGCACACAAAAGAACTCTGAAAATTTACAATCACCTGAGAAACAAGAATCCTCTAGTGACTCCAAGTATGAATTTTGTGAAGACGAAGATTGGTCAATGGAAGCTGATGCGGGGAGGAAAATTCCTCGTGTAAATAATCCATCTAAACGAAAAGAAAGCGTAAAAAGTCTCAGTACTGAGGATGATGATGTTCGCAGAGAAGTAGCAGAATTACTTAACAAGACGACTGTACCCGAATTGCCGTCGGTTCCGGCAATACTACCAGTGGAAGAAAATTTTCCGGAGCGAGCGATTGCGAAATCTCCGGATAAAAAGAATGATTCTAATACTACCGAGAATTTACCAGAGTCTAGCCAAGCGAACGAAAAAAAAGAGAGTACCGATCAACCTCCTAAAACAATTTTTAAAACTAAAACATTTTTTCGAAGCCGCCACTCTAGAAGTCAAGATGCCATAGTAAAATATGTAGCGGAACAGTTGAATGCGGCCGAGAGAATGGATTTATCGGAGAATGAAACTAACGGCATTGAATCTTCTTCTTCCGAATCCCGGGAATCTCCTGTAGAACATGTAAAAGTGGCGAGGCTGGCTCCTAAAATACAATTAAAGAGGATGAAGGCTGAAGCCGCACAGCAACAAGAAAGAGAAAAGAATATATTGGATAATAAACAAGATGAAGTATCAAGTAAGACATTAAAATTACCAGAGCATGTAATAAATATAACTAACGATTTTACCTTTGAAAAAGACGAAACAGATTCATTATCTAGTCAAGATCTTATGTATAGTACACCAGAAATTACACAAGAAAATACACCAACTAATAATCTAAATGAATTATTAGAACCTCCAGAAACATCAGAACCTTCTCTGCCAATTGCTTGTGATGTAACAACTGATAAGGATGATGATTTTATGTCAACCGTAAGTCAAAATTCTGTAGAAGAATCAGATTTAGAAAAAGAAGTTATCACAGAAGATAGTAAAGAAGAGGAATTTGCAAAGAGTAAAACACATTTAAATCTACAATTAGATTACGAACATTCTTTAGAAACACGTATGACTGAGACCGCAGTAGATGCTTTGTTAAGTGTATCGCGGGAGACTGATAGTGTTACCAGGGTTATTAGCGATGACCCACCAGAAGATTTATTTGAAGATGAGAAAGATAATGTAAATGTTAACGTAGTTAATGGATTTAATGAAACAAAGGAAATCATTGATGACGAAGTTACGGAACCATTAATTGACAATGACAGTGAATGCTCAAAATCACAAACAAGTACATTAGATGAATCGTCGATTACAGACAATTTAGATACCGACACAAATGAAGATAAAATTAATACAAACGAGGAAACTAATATCACAGAAGATTTAAATGAAATTAAAGATAAAGTCGAAGATGTTGTTGAAGATATAGTTGCTGATAGTATGCCGACGGAATCTGATCTCCAAATAGCCGAGGCACTTATTAATTTGCCATCGACGGCTATACAAAATAAAACATTCAGTGAAACACCACCCGTAACACCACCACTTACAATACAGTCATTAGAAGTAGACAAGCCGATAGAGCCTTGCGAAGATCTCTTGAATAAGGAAATTATTGAAACAGTCTCAAATTGTCCGTCTACTAAAGATTTAATCATCGAAGAACATGCACCAGAGTACTCTAATGAAAATAATGAAAATATTGCACGTTATGAATCTGAACAAGAGAAAAGTGAAAATCTGAATGCTGCACAGTCACTAGTACAGATGTCTGAATGCATCGATCATAATATTAACTTTGTTGAAATCGAATCTGAAAATAAAAAAGAGGCTAGCCCCACTGAGACCAGTAAACCGAAAAAAACAGTAACCGCAGATATCGCGATAGAACCAAAGGTATCTTTACTAACTAAAAAATCTACAGTAGAACAATCTAATGGTAAATCGATTTCCTATAACAAGTCTTCTAGTAAACTATTGAAAATATTAGAAAAACCAACGACACCAAAACTAGCACCCAATAAAACTATTATAAGTAAACGAGTCATCATGCCTGGCAAAGAGAAAATCCTAAATTTCGATGTTGGCAAACAATCCTTTAAGGGGAAACCGCAAGCGATCAAACAGAATATAGTTATCAGGAAATCTGGGCCTCCTAAAAACATATTGAATAATATCAATGAAGTTTCTAACCTCAATAAAATTATCCTGTCCCGCAGCAATAAGCCTATCCAAGATGGATCCTCCGTACAAACATATACTATACAAACGCCCGTAGAACCTTCAGCTGATCCAAATACTATACTTATACAACCAAAAAATAGGAGAATTCCCAAGACACTAACAAAAATACAGAAAATAAAACCGCAAACCCAAACATCGTTTGTCGCGCACATTAAAGAAAAAAAGCTAATTAAGGAAAGTGGTAATGATGAACCCATATTTGACATAAATTCTATGCCTATAGTATTGTCTGATGATATACTGACGCCAGAGAGCATCGAGAAAATGCCAATTGTAATGTCCGACGCCAATATTATAACGAATTCTACAAATAACACAAAAATGAAATCTAAAACTATTGTAGACAGCGAAAAAATAGCTTTGAGTACAGTTACTTCTAAAGCTGTAAGTCCTATAACGAACAAAGCAGAAATCAAAACGATGGTTTTGAGTCCGTCGAGTGACGCCGCCAAAGTCACAACCCCCAATATTCTCTCTAAGTCGGCAAAGTTGCGCGGCCCCAAACCTATGTTAGTTATAGAGAAGGCGACGGGGAAAAAGAAAATCATATTGCCTCAGCCCGAGTCGGCGGTCAAGGAAGCGAAGCAATCTCACACCCCCACTCTCGTGCCATCCGTCTCCCAGAGCGGGGGGAAAACTGAAAAGTACATTATTCTGCCTTCGACGAACACCCCCCGCGCCACGCGCACGCAGAAAATAGTCATAGACCCACAAACAGGCAAAGCGCACATGTTCCTCGCTAAGGGAACCGAAGGTTTGACTGTCACCGACAACAAAGCGGTCTCCGCTAAATTGATACAGTCTTCGGAGAACACCGCGCCCGGCAATACCGTGATGATTATAACAAACTCACAAGGAACCCAGTCTAAGATCGTGTTGACGCCGGAGCACGAAAAGATATTGTTTCCCCACAAAGCGAACGTATCGCAACTGAAAACAGTAACGCAAAGAATTACAACAAATACAAGTATAGCACAGAAGCCGACGGTGACGACGGTCAACGCCGCGAAGGGCCAGGCGAGGATTGTGCCCAGACACAAAGGTACAATTATCACATCAAAAGGTCAGCTAATCGTCGGGGGCCTCGTGCCCTCCGGACCCACCAACATAGCCCCGATGCCTGAAATCAGACCGGCGCTGAAGCGTATCATACCGGCCGAGACCAAGAAGATCGTGCACACGACACACGTGCAAAAGGATTCGTCTGAGCAGGTCCTGTTTTATCAAAGAAAACCTGGCACCTACATGCAACTGACCGCAGCACAGTTTGAACATTTACAAAGGACAGGGCAGCTTATATCAAAATCGCCAATCACCCAAGAGAGTAAAGTTATAATTCAAAAACCTATGATTAAGTCCCAGAAAGAACCCGTCGTTATAACTACGTCCAAACAGAGAGGGAGAAAGAGCACGATCGATTCTCAGACGCCGCAGAAGAAGGCCAAGCAGGAGATAGCGATAGCCCCCGCGCCGCCGCTCGTGCCCGCCCTCGTGCCCTCCCTCGTGCCCGCCCTCGTGCCCTCCCTCGTGCCCGCCCTCGCGCCCATGTCCCAGCTCTCTGCAGCGCCATCGTTATCGTCACCCAATTCCATTGCGACTGCGAATGCGGCGACCGCGTCGGCGTCGACGTACCCCGACTTGGACAACATCGAGGATATTTTGCCATCGACGGCGATAGCGCGCCACGCGGAGTCTGCGCCGGCGCAGCCTGAGCCGGCTAGCGCCCCGGCGTCCGGTGCGCTCTCGGACGGGCAGCTGCTGGCGGTGCCCGGAGAGCACTTCGGGGGATTGGCCGGCACCTTTTACCTCTGCATGGAGGACAACGGTAATTATACCATAGTAGACAATCGTCCCTTGATACTGGAGAACAATGAATTGGTACCGATGGCGGAGCCTGCGCCCGCCATAGCGTCGCAGCCCGAGCGTCGCGACATCCTGGAGGCGGCGCTCGCCAATAGCGACGTGTTCCAGCCGGAGGTGGCACGCGACGACCCGCCCGACTTCCGCGACCTCAACGCCAACGTGCCGGTGCTCTGCCGCGTCTCCGAGACGAGCACAACCCTCAACCAACCCATCATGACCCCCGTAGAGGTGCCCACCAAGGCCGACGGCGAGCCCGCCGTGCCCGCCGTGCCCGCCAACTTAGACGACGGGCTGGCCGTTATCGGCGTCACGCCTCACACGGTGCCCACCTCACTTGAGCTGCCCATAACGGTCACGGATCCCAGAATAGCGCCCAAGACTTCGGATCCCCTCAGCGTCAGCGCGTACGGGGCCGCTCTGCTGCCCTCGCCCAACGCCGAGGTCGCACTCGTCACGTCCGGCGATGACGTAGACGTGCACTCGCCGGGAGTTATGACGCTGCCTCTCCTGACGGACGACGGGTCGGTGGGCAAGTCCCTGCCCATTCTGACGGACGAGGTGGCGGAGCGCGGCGTGTCGTCGGTGGAGTCGACGCTGGGCTCGCCGTCCTCGGTGGAGGTGCGAGACTCGGAAGCGGAGGAGGGGCAATGGGCGCGGCGGCTGCTCACGCCCAGCTCCGACACCTCCGAGACCTCCGCCGAGATCCCGCTGCAGCCCCCCATCAAACTCTCCGTTAACGATCTATCTCATAGCGAATAGAATTTAATTATATATTGATTTTAAAAATGCTTTTATTCAAAGCTAGCAAAAAATAATTGATTTGATTGGTTATTTATTAATTGTAATAAGTTTTAAAATATGAAATGTGCAATAGGATTAATTTTCATTTTGCTCTTTGGAAGAAAGATACCGGGTGGTTGCTACAGCGTGTCGTGTTGTGTGTGTGAGCGGAGGTCGGCGGGGCCGGCGGGGGCGGCGGGGCGCGTTGTGAACGGGCTCCGGCGGCGGGCGAGTGTACATATTGTAATGTCTCTTACTGAACGATCAACTCAAAAGATTTAATATAAAACGCAGTCGCGGTCAATATATTATATTCACCACAGAAGTATAGTGTAAGAAAATTATGATTGTAAATCTAAAATGCAGTTGTTGGATCGTATGTGTAATATATAAAAGTTTAGGTATATTGTAATATTTTTTATATCTTTTAGTCTCAAGGAAAATCAAGAATGTGGATGAATATTACACAGGTGTAAGAATGTTCAGTTCCGGTTTGGCAAATTTTGTTAACCAACAATAAGTCATTTCGGTTAACTGATTTAGGCTACATTGTGTAACGTTATATTATCATTATCGTAGAATTAATTGTAAGTACAATGTTGTTACAGTAATACGTCAAAGGCACATAAAGGTTTTAGTTTGAGTGATTCGAGTTAACGCAGCTCCCGACACACAGAGGGAGCCGTTAGCTATTTACTTTCTGTGTAGTTAAAACTATAATAAAGAACTTTATTCAATAAAATATTTTTATTTCTCTTCATAACTTAATTCTAGGTGATTTGAAACATTTCATTCATCTTAAGTTTCTATTTTGATTTAATCGTATTGGTAAAACCGTTATGACGATGTCGGTAACGTTACCTACACATGCTGGACTATAATAACTATAACTACAAACTACAACAACAATATTTTAATTTATAATATAAATTCGTAACTCGTTAACAGCTGCATTTCACATCACATAATACTTTGGATAAAAACTACATATTTGCAAACTGTTTTAAATGTAAACTTTAAATACGTTATAACATTATATTTGTTTGGTTTATGTAGAATATATATAGCGCCTGTTAATTAGTATATAAATTAAAAGCATCGATACAAAAAAAGTATAATTTACAAGTACTTAGTGGAAGTTACTTTCTAATGATCTGAAGACTGGTTCAATGACAAATGCTTAAAACGATTATCACAAGACGAGCCGCAGAGACAAATATAGTTAAAATATCGTGCCTAGAAAAATAATTTCAATTTATTAAGAATGCAGAAATAAAGTATAATTTTTGAAAAATAGCCGAGCTATACTATTTGCTATCGACTTTAAAAAGATAGCGTTAAATAACGTAACGTTAATAAAAATAACAGTTAATTTAAACGTTACGTTATTAAAAATAGCAGTTTACGTTTATATTATTAGCAGTCGATAAAAAAGTTAGGTTAATGTTTTAATCTGTGGTAAAAAGATGGCGGCACGATATTTGTCGTCTACTGCAGAGCTTGTCGGGTGGTGTTGGGCAGGAAGAGGCACATGAGGCCGCCGCCGGCGAGCAGCACGGCCACGATGAAGGTGGGCGCGGGGCAGTACGTGTCCAGCAGCGCCGCGATCACCACGTTACCGATGATGCCGCCCAGCCGCGCCGCCACCATCGACACTGCTACACCAGTCGCACTGAAACATTGTTGCAAAAATTGCAATTCTAATTTCATTGAAGTTTCTTATTTTTATAAGTAGAATGTGACAAACAATATTATCCATATTAAATTCACCGCGACCACATTAACAGTATTGCAAATTAAAAGTAGTCCTTACTTTCACTGTTTAATGATTGATCGTACCAAATCTTTACTTAGCGACTCTGAGTACGGCAATTAGTATAATTAGTCTAGTTAAGCTCACCGCAAGTTGGTAGGGAAGACCTCCGTGATGAGGCAGTCGAGCGAGGCGTTGCCGCACGATATCACCGAGCTGAAGATGGCGCTCACGATCAGGTTGTTGGTCTTGTTGTACACGAAGTACATCGCCGCCGAGCACAGGCCCGCAGAGAACGTCGCGAATACTGGCAATACAAAGTATTTGTTAATACTATAGTAAAGATTACTTCAATTTTCTTTTATCCATTTGAATATTATTATAGATCTTTGTTAGCTTATATCATTTTCCACTCTCAGAACTTTAATTAATTGTTTGTAAAGATGGTCCTTTTGCAGCTTAATGCACTTATTTCGTCTAATTTTTCAATTACTAGCTTTCAAAAACGGAAAAAAGGCATAAACCACTCCACCACGTATGACGTCCTGTAATAACACTCATCAAAATACAGACGAATTGAGAAGACTGTCCTTTTTAAAGTCATTTAAGATAAACGATACGTACCCAAGAAGAATTTCCTTCCAAGTCTGTCCATGCCGAGAACGGCGAAGATATTAGAAGGTATGGCGGCGGCGACTGTGATGAGCGACTCCATGAAGACGTCGGAGTGTATGTGGGGGTCGCAGAGCGCTTCCGCGGAGTGCGTGCCGCGCTGCACCACGTACGCCGTCGCCTGGCAGATGTCCGCCGGCGCGTTGTCGTTGGCGCGCGACCACTCGTCGAAGCGGTTGAACATCTCCGGGAACCACATCATCAGACCGTAGTAGCTGTAAAGACATCGACAGACATTATACAAAGAAGCTTTTTGTTTCAATGTCAATTTTAGAAGAGAAGTACCTTGAAAAAAAAAGAGAGCGAGATAGTTTCCTACTAAACAGCTCTGGAATAAAAGTACTTTTACATCGTCGAAACTGATAAATCAATGAATTAAACGTAAGAACTCACCCGATATGGAATGTAAAATTGATGGTGATGGATATCGTTGTGAACTTGAGTATAGGCGGCACGAACAGCTGTTTACTATGCTCCACGATGTCGCTCAGCATCCGACGCATCTTTGACTTTGGCTCCTTCTCTTCCAGCTGCTTTTCAGGCTTGGCATGTATCGGTACGTCTACTAACAACTGCTTAACAGGATACTCCTCTTTACTCCGGCCGGTGTTCATAAGATAGATCCCTTTGAATACTTCTAGCGCGTCTTCATGGCGGCCTGTTGTTATCAAGAATTTGGGCGATTCTGGCAGCAGGAACAAAAGCGCCGCGACTAGGAAAGACGGCAGAGACATCACTAGCAAGAAGATACGCCAAGAGTTGTCCACGAAACCGCCTGTCGTTCCTCCGATCTCTGAAAATATTTTTTTCAATTACTAGCTTTCAAAAACGGAAAAAAGGTTAAAACCACTCCACCACGTATGACGTCCTGTAATAACACTCATCAAAATACAGACGAATTGAGAAGATTGTCCTTTTTAAAGTCATTTAAGATAAACGATACGTACCCAAGAAGAATTTCCTTCCAAGTCTGTCCATGCCGAGAACGGCGAAGATATTAGAAGGTATGGCGGCGGCGACTGTGATGAGCGACTCCATGAAGACGTCGGAGTGTATGTGGGGGTCGCAGAGCGCTTCCGCGGAGTGCGTGCCGCGCTGCACCACGTACGCCGTCGCCTGGCAGATGTCCGCTGGCGCGTTGTCGTTGGCGCGCGACCACTCGTCGAACCGGTTGAACATCTCCGGGAACCACATCATCAGACCGTAGTAGCTGTGGAGACATCGACAGACATAATGTAAAGAAGCTTTTTGTTCCAATGTCAATTTTAGAAGAGAAGCACCTTGAAAAAAAAAAGAGAGCGAGATAGTTTCCTACTAAACAGCTCTGGAATAAAAGTACTTTTACATCGTCGAAACTGATAAATCAATGAATTAAACGTAAGAGCTCACCCGATATGGAATGTAAAATTGATGGTGATGGATATCGTTGTGAACTTGAGTATAGGCGGCACGAACAGCTGTTTACTATGCTCCACGATGTCGCTCAGCATCCGACGCATCTTTGACTTTGGCTCCTTCTCTTCCAGCTGCTTTTCAGGCTTGGCATGTATCGGTACGTCTACTAACAACTGCTTAACAGGATACTCCTCTTTACTTCGGCCGGTGTTCATAAGATAGATCCCTTTGAATACTTCTAGCGCGTCTTCATGGCGGCCTGTTGTTATCAAGAATTTGGGCGATTCTGGCAGCAGGAACAAAAGCGCCGCGACTAGGAAAGACGGCAGAGACATCACTAGTAAGAAGATACGCCAAGAGTTGTACACGAAACCGCCTGTCGTTCCTCCGATCTCTGAAAATATTTTTTACAATTAAAACATAGAAGGCACAGTATTTGTGCAAGTTGATTATTGATAATTGTTTGTGTGACTGACCGCTGGGGATGATGACCCAGGCGAGGCCGGCCACGAACAGGTTGCCGAGCGTCCAGAAGGCGGCCATGAAGCTCAGCATGGCGCCGCGCTTCTTCTTAGGCTGGAACTCCGCGAAGTATGACCAAATCACAGGACCGGACCCACCCAACCTATAATTACATTATACAAAAATTACTTTTATAGGTAGTGTGTAAGATGAATTGGCTAAGTGTATAAAAATCTAAACTAAACATTGTCCTTGTTAAATTGTTGTAGATTTACTACAAAAAAAACGAACTCCATTTGCTAGAATAAGCAATCAAAAGCTAAATCCGTGCAGCGGCCGTAAAAGAAACTTTTCTTGATTGAACAGTTAAAAACGTTGAATAAAAAATCGTATTATTTGTCCGACACAAATTGGAATCATGTTCATGATTTACTTTAAAGTAGTAGAAGTTTTTCCTTTTAATGGAATGTAAATAGAATTTAATGTATTTCTATGCTGTACAGTTGTTTTTGTACAAATAACCTTGTTTTCGTTCATTTAAAAAAACTTAAAGTGTGAGTATGTAGGTCAGTTCCCTTTTTTTTTTTTTTTTGACCGACTTCCCAAAAGAAGGAGGTACTCAATTCGTCCGTATGTTTTTTTTTTTTTTTTTTTTTTTTTTTTTTTTTTTTTTTTTTTTTTTTTTTTTTTTTTTTTTTTTTTTTTTTTTTTTTTTTTTTTTTTTTTTTTTTTTTTTTTTTTTTTTTTTTTTTTTTTTTTTTTTTTTTTTTTTTTTTTTTTTTTTTTTTTTTTGACCGACTTCCCAAAAGAAGGAGGTACTCAATTCGTCCGTATGTTTTTTTTTTTTTTTTTTTTTTTTTTTTTTTTTTTTTTTTTTTTTTTTTTTTTTTTTTTTTTTTTTTTTTTTTTTTTTTTTTTTTTTTTTTTTTTTTTTTTTGACCGACTTCCCAAAAGAAGGAGGTACTCAATTCGTCCGTATGTTTTTTTTTTTTTTTTTTTTTTTTTTTTTTTTTTTTTTTTTTTTTTTTTTTTTTTTTGACCGACTTCCCAAAAGAAGGAGGTACTCAATTCGTCCGTATGTTTTTTTTTTTTTTTTTTTTTTTTTTTTTTTTTTTTTTTTTTTTTTTTTTTTTTTTTTTTTTTTTGACCGACTTCCCAAAAGAAGGAGGTACTCAATTCGTCCGTATGTTTTTTTTTTTTTTTTTTTTTTTTTTTTTTTTTTTTTTTTTTTTTTGACCGACTTCCCAAAAGAAGGAGGTACTCAATTCGTCTGTATGTGTTTTTTTTTTTTTTTTGTAAGGTAGCTTAAGCCCTATTCTAATAAATGATATGTGCGACTCTAATCACGCCACTTGTAGTGTTTACATCGCTATATATAATACGTCAAATAGTTTGACCAATGTAGTCAAATTTCACACGTTCACTAAATGGCCTTCTTAGAATAAATATACGCATATATTCTAAACAAGGTTACAGATCTATAAACGGCATTCCTAAACAGTATTTTGTGTGTGCGTCATAAATCGTGAGACATAGGATGTGTTGTTTTACTTCCGTTAAAATCACTTCCGATTTATTTAAAAAAAAACTACTGCATTTTTTAGTTGTAGTTGTTAGCAGATCGAACCAAGTGAACAACAAAGTGGGTTTACAAACTTTTGGTCTAAGTACAAATAAACTAAAGCAATTTTAACCACAACCCATAAATTATGGTGAAACAAGAAGTACTCAGAGTCGTAAAGTGGTTATTTAAGTAGACTCTTAGTTTTCTCATCCTAAATCAAATTATTAAATTGTGACCACTCAACGATTGTGTGCAGTAGGATTTTTAAATGTGACTAAAAACGGGAGGTGATGACATTACGTTGTTGTTTTTATAGTTTCGAGTTTGCAAAGTATTATGATTTTATTGGAAGCGTTTGCTTTAGAAGGTATAATATTTGCGAATTCCATTATCACATTTGTGTGCTAAGTGTCTCCAATGTGAATAGGGTTGCCAGACATTTTGAATCTTTAATTTAGCAGAGAACAAAAATATATCGCTTTGTTTGAACAATGTCGGTAGTGGGTTTGTATATAATTTGTATATAATTTAGCAAAATTAGTCCTTTACGACAGTAAAGTTCTTTAAGGGTCATTTAAGACTCTGAGTATAGTTTAGTTGATATGGTTCTTCATTGATCGTATCACTAATAGGGTGACCAGAGATAAGATATTAATGCAGGAAGTGCAGCAACGGTAACCAGAGGCATAATGTAAACAATTTAAATGATCCCTTGAGTGAAACTTATTTAGATAGCATAATAAACATTGTGCCCAAAATTTCACATGGTAAGATGACGCTTTGTTCACCTAGCTTTATTTTTAGCTTTATTAACTTACAGAAATAGTTATTTTTAAAAGTAGTTACTATTTATTTTTAACGTTAGTACTAAGGTAAGATTGTCTCCGTCCTATGTTGTGTTATGGTGAGCGTAGTGTTACATACTTTGGTATACGTGGTGAGGTTGAGATCGCACTGCGCCGAGGGCAAGATGAAGGACATCGAGATGACATCCATCTCCTCGGACGTGCTGACCAGCCCGCACACGGCGAGCAGCAGGTAGTGGAAGCGGCCATAGCCTACAAACATATAGAACTACATTATAACCACAGATAATATAATACTATACTAACCAACGCTTTGATAATATAAGTACAAATTGCTATTTCAGTTTTTTCAAGACAAATAGAGAGATTGAATCTCACAGTATCGATCACTAGCTAATTTAAAATTATAATAGGTGTTCATAAAACGCTTTCGTTTAATCTTTTTTTATTCAGGAATACAAACAGCAACGTTTTAGATATATGTCGGCTGTGCGTTTTTATGGTTAGTTATTCAGAATTGATTATAAAATAAAAATGTAAATGTGCATGTTTTTTATGGACAAAGTCCCGTGCTATAACTAGTGGATTATATTCTTCAGTATAGCACCATTTTGTACAAGCTTAACGTTACCTAGTTACTTAAATTCTAAATAAACTTGTTTCTCATAACCTGTATCACAATAATTCATTTGTTTACGTTTCGTTTGGTACTACAATGTTTGTCAATAGTGCTGTGTACGTGTGCAATGCGTTCCGGGAAGACGTGGCGTGTTGCGGCCAGCCTCGGAATGCAACGTAAGCTCGCTTCATTCATAAAACTTCACACGATCAGTCTCTATTACATTGTTTGTGAGACACCACTCTATCCACGTGTAAGCTCTGCCCTTACGACATTCAAGTTTTACACGTGCAGTAACTTAAGCCTTCTTTTTTAGAAGGTGACAAACAAACTGCTACGCTAAAATAGCAAAGTCACCCATCTTACTCATATTATAAATGCGAAAGTTGAAATGGATGAGTGTTTGTTAGAGTTTTGTAGCCTAAACGGCTGAACTGATCTCGATGAAATTTGGCATAGATGTCGAGGATAGTCTAGAAGAACTCATAGGCAGTTCCTTATCTTTTTTTATTCAGGAATACAAACAGCAACGTTTTAGATGTATGTCGGCTGTGCGTTTTTATGGTTAGTTATTCAGAATTGATTATAAAATAAAAATATAAATGTGCATGTTTTTTATGCACAAAGTCCCGTGCTATAACTAGTGGATTATATTCTTCAGTATAGCACCATTTTGTACAAGCTTAACGTTACCTAGTTACTTAAATTTTAAATAAACTTGTTTCTCATAACCTGTATCACAATAATTCATTTGTTTACGTTTCGTTTGGTACTACAATGTTTGTCAATAGTGCTGTGTACGTGTGCAATGCGTTCCGGGAAGACGTGGCGTGTTGCGGCCAGCCTCGGAATGCAACGTAAGCTCGCTTCATTCATAAAATTTCACACGATCAGTCTCTATTACATTGTTTGTGTGACACCACTCTATCCACGTGTAAGCTCTGCCCTTACGACATTCAAGTTTTACACGTGCAGTAACTTAAGCCTTCTTTTTTAGAAGGTGACAAACAAACTGCTACGCTAAAATAGCAAAGTCACTCATCTTACTAATATTATAAATGCGAAAGTTGAAATGGATGAGTGTTTGTTAGAGTTTTGTAGCCTAAACGGCTGAACTGATCTCGATGAAATTTGGCATAGATGTCGAGGATAGTCTAGAAGAACTCATAGGCAGTTCCTTATCTTTTTTTAATTCCACGCGAACGGAGTCGCGGCCGATAGCTTGTATGAAATAAGTTAAACTGTTGCAGGGAAAAGTTGCAGCAGCAACTGTTTTTCCAGACTCTACCAATGCCATCCGATTTTTATTACCAAAAAGTGATAATCAATTATAGTTGATCTTGTCTTTCGCAAAGCTATCAGTGAGGTTTTATGCTTCTTCTAGCTTTTGCCCGCGACTTCGTTCGCATGAAAAAGACATAATAAGTAGCCTAAATATTCCACCCTATTTAGAACATAATTTAGGTATACTACATTTCATTTAGACACGCTTTGCCCAAAAATTAGAAAGCGTTTTCACGGCGATGACGATATGCGTTCTTGTCACATATAGATTTGGTTAAAATGTTTTCACGAACGTGTTACATAAGAAATGTAAACAAAACATAGTAATATGTTATATGAAACGATAGGAATTGCGCGGGAAAATGACCCCACTGCCGAGTACTAGCGACGAAGGTTAAAACTCAGTTTTATGACGAAATAAGATCTTGTTTGTTTCCACTGTATCAATTCATATGTTGCAATCCAATAAAATATATCAAAACAAACTACTCCACGTCTCCTGCATATGCTTTATGTAGTTTATCATATTCTAAGATCTATAATAATTAAATTAAATCTACACTTACATTACAAGGAGGTAAAAATTATATTTTCGTATGTTTATATGTTTGTAACAAATAAACTTAAAAACTACTGGTCCGATTTTAAAAATTATTAAACTATTTGAATGGTACATTGTCCCTGAGTGACATCTATACTAATAATATAAACAGCAGATTTGTATTTTTAGATTTTTGTATGTATTGAGATAACTCAAAAACTACTAAACCAATTTCAAAAATTCTTGCACCATTTAAAAGCTATTTTATCATTGAGTAACATAGGATATGTTTTTATTTAATTTGTTTTATTTCACGCGGACGAATCCGCGAGCTACAACTAGTAGGTTATATTTTTTGTATCAGTAACTTTATATTCTTACCGGTTAATTCGATAGCCCGCTCGAAGTCAGCTTTTTCAGAGTATGGCGCTTTTTCTGCGTCGCACTTGGCTGAGGTCTTCAGCGAAGGTACGATACCTGGAACATTAAGTATATTAATAAAATAAAATAAACAACTACCATGCTTCAAGTTAATCTACTTAACTACATACGAGGTAACTTTACTATAAGTAAGTATCGGGAGTTGCTACTTAATCTTACTTCTTACTTAATATTATTATATAAATCTGAAAGTTGGATGTTTGTTAGAGTTTCTAGCCTAAAAGGCTGAACGGATCTGGATGGAATTTGACATAGATGTAGAGGATAGTATGGAAGAACTCATAGGCAGTTCCTTATCTTTTTTTATTCAGGAATACAAACAGCAACGTTTTAGATGTATGTCGGCTGTGCGTTTTTATGGTTAGTTATTCAGAATTGATTATAAAAATAGTACGCCAATAGGTTAGGTTATGTGATAATAGAACTTGATATAATTAAATTAGTCTAAGTGTGAAGTAAGACCTAAATTTAAGACAATGTTAAATTGTTTTTATTTAATTGTTTTATTTCACGCGGACGAATCCGCGAGCTACAACTAGTAAGTTATATTTTTTGTATCAGTAACTTTATATTCTTACCGGTTAATTCGATAGCCCGCTCGAAGTCAGCTTTTTCAGAGTATGGCGCTTTTTCTGCGTCGCACTTGGCTGAGGTCTTCAGCGAAGGTACGATACCTGGAACATTAAGAATATTAATAAAATAAAGAACTACCATACTTCAAGTTAATCTACTTAACTACATACGAGGTAACTTTACTATTAGTAAGTATCGGGAGTTGCTACTTAATCTTACTTCTTACTTAATATTATTATATAAATCTGAAAGTTGGATGTTTGTTAGAGTTTCTAGCCTAAAAGGCTGAACGGATCTGGATGGAATTTGACATAGATGTAGAGGATAGTATGGAAGAACACATAGGTTTTCTTTTGTTTTTATTAATATCAAGCAGACGGAGTCGCGGGCTGAAGCTAGTGAATTATAAAAATAGTACGCCAATAGGTTAGGTTATGTGATAATAGAACTTGATATAATTAAATTAGTCTAAGTGCGAAGTAAGACCTAAATTTAAGACAATGTTAAATTGTTTTTCTTTTAACTGGGACGTACTAGATTGTAAACTAGGACTTGTTTCCTAATGTAACCAATTTATGTACCGAAAACGTCAGATAAGTATGTTTGCTTAATGATTTTTTGATAATAGATCAATTTATTTTTAGAGATTAATTCAACGAGGTAATGTGAAAAACAGTATCATAACACTTCTTAGAAAAAACAGAGATTATCAAGAGTGTCAATAAAGAGATATGTACTTGGTTTTTAAAGCAGTCAGTCATCGAATCAATAAATACGTAAATTTTACTTTACTTAATAATGATTTATCTATCTATACATGTTTTTTTTTTATAATTAAAATATTAGTAGATTTTTGTTAGTTTACTAATATTTCCTTTAACCATTCCAATTAAGCTCTAGGTTTGTGCTAGGATATGGTTTACGACAATAGTCGAATGGCGGGATTCGAACCTTCGACCGCAAGATCGGTAGTCCGTACCCCAAACCATTAGGCTATTGGCGCTTTGGAGTGTCTGTTTGTAATATCAAAAGAAAAATTCCAGATTTCGGGATGATGTATGTTTAATTCCTCGCTGTCAAAATGGCGTAACGGGTGGTTAAAATTCGCGCTAACGATGTTTGCGGGCGACAGCTCGTAAACGAATATAATTAAACAGTGGGCTATATTAATTATATATCAAAAACTTTTCCAAATTAAAATGACAGTACTCACCAAGGTCAACGGTTTTGGAACCTGGGCCGTTTAGTTGGAGGTCGTTATTTACATCACAATCTGTAAACAAAAAAACATACAATTTATTATGTGTTATACGATAAACTTTGTAAACAACACTTTTAACATATCGTATTGATTTCTGGAGTGTCGGAGTGGTTAAATCGAGGTTTGTGTTTTTATTTAATTAATTAGTACTCTAAGAGCATTCTTTGCTTCAGCAACTGTTTTTATATTTAATAACTGACAAATAATTGACGTTGCATTCTTAAGATACGGGATAATTACAAAACAAGGGAACAGATACGATCTACAGCGGTAAATATAAGTACTGAAACGATTCATTTACTTACTATAAAAGAATACTTCCATACTAAAAATGTATTACTTTATATGAGTAGTATGTTCAGTGCCAAATACAACCTCTTTGGCTGACAAGAAGTATGAATACAGCCAAAGAAGTCGCATACTGGCCACCAAGACTTTAGCAAGTTTGGTTATTAAAAGGAGATAGTAAAAACAGAAGAAGAAAAAGAAGCGTATAAAAGGCAAGATGTGATCGATAACATTTTGCAGGATAATATTGTAAATATGTAAATAAGTTAAAAAAAGTTGCTTTGGAGGACGAAAACCTGGTGCGCCGACATTACGGGAGTAGGATAAGGCAGGGGAGATGATGATGAAGTTAAAATAAAGTTGTTTTGATTGAAGATAAAAGTTTGTATTTTTGATTGCCGCGCTGTTGGTAACAAGTTAAACAAGTAAAAAGGGCATGATAGCCCCAAAAAGGGAGTAATTAAGCGTCTTTAAGATACATGTAGCATAGATCACATCGCATTTGATTTGGCATGTCGGGAACAATAGTTCTCATCCGCACCACGTGCCAACTCAAGCTTCTGTTTTCGTATTCGATATAACTTACTGTGAGGTTTTTTGGGCCCGGGGTCAGTTTCTACCATCCTATGCGGGCGGCCGGCGATGTATGCTTGCCTCGGAGCGGACTTGAAACTTCCTTACTGGCTGGACACTGAGTTCCAACGACGAACAACGCGTCTGCAACAGAAATTATACAGTTATATAAAAATAAATACTTCGATGAAATAATTACACAGATCAATCGGAATATTGTGTAAAATTGAGTTCATTGCATTATTAAAGAAAATTAAGTTGTGACTTTTTCTAATTTTTTTTGCAACCATGAATCGAACCTAAGTGAAAGCATTATATAAACACTAAGCAGTGATCTACAAGGTCTTCGTCTAAAAGAAACAAAGTGAGTTGCATTAAAAAGGCATATTCGCGCACATATCTGCGAGATCGTTCTAAATCCGTAACATCAAGAGCTTTTTATGACGTTTAACATTGAAAATATTTTGAAGATCACGATCGTAAAGTCGACGTGACGGCGGATGCGTGCGCGTTTCTGCCAATTGCGATAAAGAAAAAATGTGTTTCTATACTTATAAAAGATCAAGCAGGACTTGGCATAAGAAACTGTTTAAACAAGTTATATGATAGAAGTATTCGAACTACTATACAATTATACGATACAAGTATACGAACTGGATCTTCTTTCAAATGAATGCTGAAATAAGGGAATAATAAAGTATATAGGTAGCGAATACCACGATATTTCATCTTTTTAGTTAATTTTGACAAAATTGTGATATAAACGACCGAATAATAAAACTACATTTAAATATAATAACTACAAACAGCAGCATCTTGAATGATAATCTTCGCTTAAACTGTAAATTCCATTTAAATGTTCACGTCTGTCAGATTGTAAACAGCGCTTACGAAGCAAAATGTTTAAATGAAGCGGTACTGTAGAATAAGAGTAGTTAGTGTTACATAGTTTTATGCTAAATTTGTATTTAACCAGAAGTGTTTTAGAATATCATGTTTAAAAGTCTGGATTGGAACAAGGAATAAGTTGTAGGGCTTCACAGATAAATAAATCAATTGCTAACAATGTTAGACAATTAGTTATGCAACTATACTAAAGCTATTGTATTTATCTACGCGAGAAGTACATCGATAATTGGTTAGGTGATGGCACAGTCGAGTGAACAAACACACAACAATGGACTGGAAGTGTCCCCCGCGGCGGCGGTGACCGCGCTCGCTTCGGCCGGCCTCATCCAGTTTCGACACGGATATAGAGACAAAGCGCATCCCTATTGAGCATACACGGACGTGTTTATTATCGAATCAATGTTTTAATTCTTTAATACTTTAAACGCACAGCTTAATAACCTACTTAGGAGTCACCAATCGTTGCCCTTCATTGTACTTTTTGATATAACACGACAAATGTTTATGACGAATCAAAATTAAAGCTTTCTGATGTTTGCAATCGTTGGAAGTGAACTCATTCTCATGTCATTCAAAACATAAACCTGGAGCAGTAGCTTTGTCAATATTGGCAACTATTTTACATACAAAACTTAGTTTTATATCTTTTAATATAACATTTTCCTCGGCGCTACGACAGCGTGATTCATGACACAGTGTGAGACGGTATTAAGTCGTTGAACTAATTTATTACACCGTCATCTCCAACCGTAACGGATATGAGCGCGTTTACGTTTTACGCAATTGATTGTTTCATTGACAGCACTTGGAACAACTTTGATTCATCTCAAATAGACTTGACCATAACTAAAATCATTGATTAACCTTGTTTAACCACTGTCGAAAAACATGTACCACAGATAACATACAAATAAATATTTAAAATAATTAAAAATGTGAAAAACCGCGCCTCTCTTATTCACCACGCTTCGTCGCGTGCTGCGCACAGAAAACGTGGCCGTGAAAAAAAATTAACAGCTCGCCGCATGCAAATGTTTCCCGAAAATCTACACATAATGTAATCAAAATTCGTGTAAAACGAATATTTATAATAGTAATATCAATTATCCTCACGGAAAATCTATTTAACCTCTTTGTAATAAAACAAGATTAAATTAGAGGCAACATTTACAATTTACAAACGATACGTGAATTTCCATCGCCGAAGCGTCCGTTAAAATATTGGTAACTCTTTAAAGCAAAATCAGAGGGATGACGAACGACATTAACAATAAAGTATGGAAATTATAACAAGAAACAGTACCGGCGTTAGGGCAAGGTATGAGAGCCACCCTGAGCGTTGGATATAAAGGGGCGTCACAGGTCTACGAATTACATATAGCCCTGTCATACTAATGTAAGGTATACTTGTAGTAAAAAAATGGGGTGCTGTAGAAATCCTGCCCAGGCCGCTGATAGTACTAAATCCGGCACTGCATTAAAATCATAACTAAATGTCTAAGATACCAGCTGTTGCTCGCAACTTTATCTGAATGAAATTAAAAAAATAGTAAAAAAGTAGCCTTCGTTAGTCAGTGTTAACATAGATTTTTAATGGTGCCAGAATTTACTAAATTGGGTCAGTAGTTTTCAAGTTATTTTAATACATACAAAAGTCCAAAAATACATTTGTTTTCTCTTTATAATATTAGTATAGATTGCTTCTCAGTTCCTACGTCAATGTAAATCATTAGCATAATATTAAGATACATTCCAGGGTACGATTTATTTTATCCCAGGACGCATTAGTAGTTTTTTTTTTGTTGTATTACTAATGCAAATATTTTCCATAGTCTTACGTTTATGACACATATCTGTTAAACAATGTACTTACGTAACAGATTCATTTTATAGCACATACGATAAGGAATACGTTCAAGTAGGCCAGACATGAAAATTATTTTGAATTTCAAATTTCGGTATGGTTTGTAAGAAAAACCGACCAACTTTCTTTCCGCTATGTTTTACATATCATTTTACCTGACTGATAAAGAGGGCAATGTTTTTCGTATGTCTGCCTGTTTTTATGTTTGTGGGTTTGTATGTATGTTCCATGGTGGCGGCCTAGAGCCTAAACAACTGGACTGAGACGGATGGGGTTTCGTCGCTCTTGGAGTGTCAAATGCTAAATGGTACGAAACTCATATAGTAAACGTGACAAATAACATTCTAAATAACATTCTAAAAAAGTGAAAACACGGGTTCAAATCTTACCCGACATTTTCATTGCTAATTTCTATTTCAATGTTTTCGAGTAAAATGTAAAATTAAAAACTGATTAATTTGTTCTAAAATATAACAATAGATGGCGCTTCTATACCAGCCTCAGTCAGACGAGTTTTTCGTTTTTTTGAAATCAAGGTTAGGTTATATTTAAAAGAAACATACGGATTGTACACAGGAAATACATCTACGTATTCTTTGAATCTTTTTTCTTTACTAATCATTCATCATTAACCCTACTAAGAGTAGACACAAAGTGTATATCTGAATTTACTACTTTCTTACCTATTCACTACGTCACGCAACCCATGCATACATTCTTCGGTCTCCCTCTACCTTTACATCCAGCCAATTCAATCTCATTAACTACTTTCTTTTTATCATTATCTCTCCACATACTCTTATGTCCATACAACGTTAATCTAGCGCATTTGTCTTAACTGGAAACGTATACCTCTATCCATCAGGATTACATGATTTAAGAACATACTCGAAAAACATTCATATTTTATTAAAATTCGCAAACATATGCCATAATTTTAGCATCATATTACGACTGAGAAGTAATAATTTGCATCCTGCAACTGGCAACGGTTAAATAAATAAATCTGTTAAAACTAGTAAATCAAAAGTGAACTGACTCGTAAACTTTACGTCTGCTATTAAACAGCAAGGAGTTTTTGCAAACATGTTTGCAAATATGATTTTAATTCTGCCTGACTCTACTTACAAAACGATGAACAGTCGCGCAGTAGAGGGTTAATTACAGAATTTCATTTCACATTACATGCTTCTACAGCTTTTCCTAAATAACTACAAAAGATTTATTTTAAATCAAAAATAACGTTTAACACCAACAATAACAAAATATAATATTAATTTTATTTCTTTTAACATATCTGAAGAGAATTAGTAAAAATTTTATTTTTTCGATATTTTTTTTCATTCTGGGACATGTAACTTTGCTATACGTTTTGGTCATTCTCCTTAATTCCTTGTTGAAGATCAAAGAGAAACATTTTAACAAAAGGAACCATGCAGCGAGTTTCAAATTAAAATGAATATAAAAGAAATAGCGTTGAATCTAAATACAAAGTTTATTCGCTGATAATTAGGTAAGACCCCCTCATATTTATGCATTATTAGTGTTTAAAAGTGTAATACTAATGTACACTGGTATGAATGTACAATGCATAATTTAATTGCATTGTTGATTATTGTAGAGCCGTGTCGAATAAAACGCTCGAGTTGATGTTGAAATACTTCGAAGGTAACGTATTATATCATATAGCTTTAAATTACCCATAACATATCTACAATAGTCTATACTCTATGCTCTATACTCTATGCTCTATACTCTATGCTCTATGCGTACTTTACAATGTTTCGAAATTAACAATACGCTCGTGGGAAAATTACTAGATTAGTTTCGTGGTGTTTGTACAATTAAGGAGAAAAAACTGGCATAACTGATTAAAATTCATACACAATGTTAAGGAATATTTGGATTATATACGTCGTTCTAGATATTGTAAGAAATACTGTTTAGTCACAAATAATTCTATAAGAAAAATATCTTGATATCAATTAGGTTAAGTTTTCAAATGTAACTTTTTTTTTCGTGCGTTTTCTTTTATAAATCGTGTTTAGTGATTACCGTATGGGTTATTTACTAATTAAAAAAACGGTAACTTTAAGTTGGGCGGCAGGTAGGGGGCTAGTACTACTAAATATAGTAACTAGTTGTAGTAGTAGTACAAATGGTTTTAATAAAACAGCTAATAAATAAACTCAGACAATAACGAGCCACTTTACATTAAGTACCGATTTCGGAATCCTATAAACTTTGACACAAGTTAAAATAGAGCTGGCATATGGAAAAAAACAAATTTTAGTCTTTGAGATTAACGCCCATAAAGAAACTCTTTGGCATGTTATATGTATCATTTATTTATGGTTATTATCGTCATCATTAACCGGACAACATACATCGCTCAACAAAAGCCTTCAAAAATCGACAAAAACATCAATGTTTTTCCATTAAATAAGTTTAACCTTTTTAAATAAAAATAATAAAAAAAACAGTAGCTATTAACTAAGTGTTGTAAGATTATGGTTATAATACTAATTACTTATACACTAAATTATCTAACAAAATATTATATTATACTGGTAAAACAGGTTTTCCGACTTGAATGACAAACCCGTCGACGTATTAATTAAGTTTTTGCATCAAAAGAAAAGGTTATTTTTAATGCATTCATTAAAATGATGCGCCGCACAATAGCTATGGTCTTCAAATTTTGTATGACGAATTGTTGTTAATAAATTCATTAAGAAAACATTTTATGATATACTAGCTTACGCTCGCGACTCCGTCCGCGTGAAATTTAAAAAAAAAACAAAAGTAAATAGCCTATGTGTTTTTCCAGATTATCCTCTACGTCTATGCCAAATTTCATAGAGATCCGTTCAGCAGTTTACGCTACAAACTCTAACAATCATCCATACATCCGTCCATCCATCCACCTAAACTTTCGCATTTATAATACTAGCTTTCGCCCGCAACTCCGTCCGTGTGGAATTAAAAAAATATAAAAGTAAATAGCCTATGTGTCCTTCCAGACTCTCCTCTACATCTATACCAAATTTCATCGAGATCCTTTCAGCCGTTTAGGCTACAAACTCTAACAAACATCCATCCATCTACACTTTCGTATTTATAATATTAGTATGATAGTATGAATATGAAGTATGATTAGTGTGTTTTATAATATTAGTATGATTAGTTACAAGACATAACAAAAACGTCCTCACAGCAACATAAATTTTATTTTTAGCGTGTATTTGTGGCATTACTAAAACCCGGTAAAAACCAGTTGAATTAAATCACTTCGATTTCCTAAAAAAAAAAACAAGTTAAATAACATTTAAATCTATAAGAATCGTGTTGCATTTGTGAGTGAACGAACGCCAAGTTCAAAGCATTCACTTTTCACTACATCCTTATTGATTTTAAACATAAATTACAAAAAAAAAAAATCAAATTCTCGGCTTGAATTATTCCGGATAATTAGTTGATTATAAGTTAGTGACAAAAAAGTATTTACTTTACGAAATACATTATAAAAAATAAATATTTAATTTATTTGTATCTATATTGTTGTACTGCTTCCTAATGACTTATTCTCTACGTAATCCAAATTACCACTGTAATTATAATTATTAACAATTAACATTAATGAAATGTTCGAAAAATAACAAATATATTATAACCAAAGTCATATTAATATTCTGAATAACCTAAGGTTCGGTCGATAATCAGTTTATTTAACGATTATGAATTAAGTCATTCAAGTCTGAACTGCTAGACAGTACAAATAAAATGTTTGTTGAATTAAAAAATAATTGTGTGTGAACATAATATTTTATTTCTATAAGATAAAAGATTTTATTTTCGCAGTATTGCATAAAAAGTCAATGTAAACATAGCAAACTGCATCAAGGAACTATCGGATTTGAACAGAATAAAAATCTTTAAACGCTTCTAGCGTTCATAGCAGGACGTAGAAAGATCTGAGAAATATCTGACTGTAAGCGTATGCATTTCGACGCCTCAGAAACTTCACTGCCTTCAAGTCTCTGTCGCAACTAAAGAAGTATGATTTTAAAATAATAAATTACTTATTTCTACCGTTACATGACCAAATGAAAATACTCGTATAACTGTTTATGTTTTAAATCTTGACTCGAATAAATGACACTTCTTGAAGATGTCAGACATTCGACTGAAAGTTAGTTTTATATTAATATCCAATGAAAACAAATGAGAATTAAGAAAAAATATTTGTGAGTACAGAGCTACAGAGTGATGTGGTGGAACACAATCTATTGTAAAAAATAATTATTATTATAAGTTTGTACATTTTTTTTAGTTTGACAAGACATTAAAATTAATTTTCTTTAATTAGATGTTACAAGTTTGCATACTAAAATAAAAATATACTTCGCTTACCAGCTGTAAAAGTTTAATTTCCACGAACACAGCCTGAACTGAACAAAGCACAATATCATAAAGTTTTTAAATCTGATTTTTTTCTGTAAGTCACTAACAACAAATACAAACTCGCGTCAAATATCACTGTTAGGTAACATTGCAGGCAACTTCTAGTCCTGTGTGTTCGCATAGGATGTTTTAAAAAAAATTGTTTTTAAAAAATAAATAGCATAGACAATTTTTTTCAGTTTTATGTAGGTAGACGTGTCGATGGTTGGGAGTCGCGCGACTTTATGGCGGGCGAGTACGCGCGTCGTTATAGCACCACCCGCGGCAATGTCTCAGCCCCACCGCCCTTGTTATTGTTTCTCGTAATTATCTCGTTTTAAGGTTGTAGTATATGTTTTTTTTAACTTAGTTCCGCAAAACGGTTTCGCAGAGTACGGAAGTCGATACTCAAAACTTGTCTGCGAAGATGACTGCATAAGTAAGATTCTTGCGTTTTGATTTTTATCGTACCTGCAGAATCAATTTTGATCTGAATGTTTTTAGTTTAAAAAATGAATTATTTGCTACCAATTTAGATTGCAGATTTTAAGTAAATAGGTGACTTTTGCTAATTAGATATCATCGATTAATGTTTTCGAAGAATAATTGAATTTGTTAGTCAGTCCTATTGTTATCCTTTCATTATCGAGCACCAAATACATTACATTAAAACAAGGTAAAAACGTATCTAGGTGACTGTCTATCAAACTATTTTCTCATCGTCAGATATCGTAACCTTCGTAATTTTTTCTCCCTAAGCACGATAATGTCGTTACAATTATACAGTTAAAATACAAAAGGGTATAACTGCCTCGCCTAACCCATGGAATTTAAAAGGTACTTTAAGCCGTAGATCGCCGAATCATATTCCAAATTGGCTTAATATAAACATACTTTAAACATTTCAGATATGAAGGTATGAAACAAAGCCGTATATTTGTCAAATCACTTAACACGTAAAATTTGTCAAAAAAATATTTTTCCCCGCTGTAATATTTATTTGAAAAAAAAAATGTTTTGATATTTTCTATCGATGTCTGAAACTATTTAACTCAAGTCGGTAAAAATTATGACTTCATGTGTACATAGATAAAAAACGAGCGCCAGTACACAGTTTTTTATTTATATCTACAAAGTAATGCTAACAAACTGTCGTTTTAAGCTAATATTTGTTTTCTTTCGGGGCTTCCTCCATACCCACATAATCTGAGACTTTAAGAGGGAAAATTCACTCAAAATAACCTTAAATAAACAGGTAATTAGCTACTGTTTTGGTGCAGGAGGGCCTAAGTTTTGTATTTGTAGAGCGCGGGCGTTTTACGTAAATGATTTATAAACTTTTATAAATTTAGACTTTTTCGTTACTTAAAATTGTATTACAAGCTTTTAGGTAACTTATTCTTTTATACTTAAAATGTTTATTTTTAAATATAAACAAAAATAGTTCAAAACGTTATCGTATGTTGAAGAAAGTTGCAAAACCAATGAAGTTATATCCTATACTAGCTTTCGCCCGCGACTCCGTCCGCGTGGAATTAAAAAAAAACAAAACTGAATAGCCTATGTGTTCTACCAGACTATCCTCTACGTCTATGCCAAATTTCATCGAAATCCGTTCAGCCGTTTAGCCTACAAACTCTAACAAACATCCATCTAAACTTTCGCATTTATAATATTAGTATGATTGTGTTAACTATTAATTTCTGTCCTTTTCATGGGCACAAAGTTTTGTATAAAAACAAGTCAATGTTTATGAACTGCGTATAAATAACAATTGATACAAAGTTAAGTGCGTAAAAGTAGCATGTGATTTAATATGTTGACCTCAGAGAGTCCCGCCGTCGTGAACCGGTCTGCCCAAGGCAAAGGTTCTGTCTCTTAACCACTATTTACTACGAATATAGCTACTACGTATATAAATTGACTAATGGAGCCATAAATTGATGGTGCACATTATTTTTATACTAGCACTATTGACAGCCAGAAGTTATTGTTAAAAATAAGTTATCGACTACCGCGACAGTCTCTAAATGGCCTCTAAGTAGAATCTTAAATGTAGAGTTCAGAAAATGTAATCCCTCAGTTTGTAATTGGTTTCCTTAGTATAGGAAAAATACGCTATAGGTTAACTTTAGTGTTTAATACCAATTAAGGACTCTAATTATGGCAGTTTATTAGCGCTTTTAAGCTTTATATTGTTAAAAATGTACCTAAGTAAAGTTTAGAAAAATATTTAATGTCAGATTTTGGTATTTAAAATTGTTGTTTTTGTAATTTTATGATGAATGAATTATGCTTTCATCACCATCATCACCAGCTATACATACGTCCCCATCGAGGGGCTCGGAGTCTACCCTAAGTTAGGGTGAATTATGCGTTGCCTTGTTCTAATTCTGTTAGTTTAGTATTTGACTATGATGATAAAAAATAAAAGTTTTTAAGGGAAAGCTTCACTACCTGTTGAATGCAAAGTAAAGATAAAAACTCTATTTTACTGTTACTTATAATTTAAATGTGTGTAAGAAAAAATATTGTTTTTATATACTAGATTGAGTCATATCGGTTTTCAGATGTTTTTAAAATAACTAAACGCCTTTTATTATGTTAATTAAATGTAAATCGAGTTATCACAAGTCACGTGATATATAAAAATCATATTATGAACATAAACAAAGCATTTAAAACCAGAATTCAAATGAACCACCGTGCCGGCGCTAGAGAAACCGGAAATTTAAATTTAGCAAAATAATAAGGAATATTGCGGAATAAAATTTTGGTATATTGATAAGATATTATATAGACTTATAGCCAATTTAACAATCAAATAGTCAAAGAAAACATGCTGTAAAAGATATCAAAAGTACAATTAATTTGAGTATTACACGTAAATGATTAAATAGTACTGTTTAGTCATTTACGTTCATTTTTGTTTACTGTAATAGGAGGGATGAATCGCATGTTACAAGGAGAACGTTAGTTATGAGTGTGGAAGGGTACACCGGTAGAGGTAGACCTAGAAAGAGATGGATGGATTGCGTGAAAGGTGACATGATCAAAAAGGGAGTGATGACTGAGATGACGTATGATAGAGTTATGTGGAGGACAAAAACCTGTTGCGCCCGACCCTACGGGAGTAGGATAAGGAGGATGATGATGATTAAATAGTACTGTTATTTGAATAAGTAAATGTTAAACATACTGTATAAAATAACAGGTATTATTTGAAACTTTATCGTCCTAATTTGAATAATTATAAACATACTTAATATAATCAAATAAAACCTGTTTATTCCATTGTTACCAACACTTATGTTCTCCTAGTCCTTGGATTATACATGAGCATTTTAATTTTTGCAACTAGGAAACTGTGAAAATATACACGTTTTTCCCTCGAAACTTTTGAACGTGGTTTTATCTGAGCTATCGTACTGTTTAGATAAAACTTAACTCTGAAAAAATAACTAAGCCTTAATACACTTAGAAGTGTCAACTGTATAGAACCGTTGAATCCATTAGATGCCATTTTATTTAGGAATCGAACGTGAAGCTCGAAAGGGGAGGGAGGGGTTCTGAAAAAAAACATCACGAAACCTATCATATATCACTACACACTAAAACTATCACGTAATTAATGGACTACCTCTTAGTAGATAAAAATGTTATTTTTCCCTTTTGTTCTTGTACTATAATTTCACTTAGCCCTGGCTATCATTTGCAACAATTTAAATAAATCCATTTCATTGCCTTACTCTACATGATGACAGTTACAATAATTTTATTCAGATTGTAAATTTTCTGTGATTTGCAATAATAAATACTCATTAATCCTTTTACGTATTAATTCAATGGTAACTTATGCAATCTTTTCAAAAGAACATCATCGAATTGAATTAAAGTATAAAGGGAGTTAATTTACCCGACGTTCTTACGGTGAAGGAAAACATCGTGATGCAACCTCCACATATCAGCGAAGAAATTCAATGATATGTGTGAAGTCAACCAACCCGCACTTGGCCAGCGTGGTTGACTATGGCCTAGTCACCCTAACTTAGGGTAGGCTCCGAGCCCCTCGATGGGGACGTATAGTGAGCTAGTGATGATGATGATAAAGGGAGTTGTTATTAGCATCTAAGCAATTTTTGCACGAAAAATTATTTTTTGAGTTCGATTTCAAAAGGCATGTTTTTAAATAGGTCCGTTCTCAAATTACTTTTAACCAACTTAAACAAGGAGATTCTCCATTCGTCTGTAATTAAAATAACCAAAACGTGCCGTGATGTAAGATAAATGGAAAATTGCATAGCAAATATATGCAAGTTTGAGATAATTTAAGGAGTCTGCAAATTTCTATTGAAGAGCCTGTACAATAACATAATGCTGTCTCAATTTTTTCAACGAGACAGAGAGAGATGGCAATATATTTTTGTGCGAGAGTTTCGGCAGTGGAAACTGATAATTAAGATGACGTCGGTTTCTGTACACAAAATGAATGCATACATTATTCATGTAATCTTGATCGGCTGTCAGGCACTACGCTGTGATAGTGCAGGAAGGTACTTCTCAACAAACCTCGGCGACAGATCAATTCGCAAATAGAAACTTCTATTTGTTATTCCACTGTCAGTTATAAGCTATTTTCGTAGTGTTGTTTTCAGTTTGAATTAGGTGTTATTAACCTTTGTACAAAATAAAGTATGATTTACCGCGAAAATAAAGTCTTGTAAGTAATTCTTTAGAATTATAATGAGTAACAAGTAAAAATATGCAAAAGCGGATTGTCCATTATTATTAAATCAGTTGATAAATGTTACAATGAAAATGTTGGACTTTGTTTAAGAGTGCAATAGACAGTGATTATAGCGGGAAATTAATATGAAAACTTGGAAGGCTATTATATCAGTCTTAAAATTGTTAATAGACCGTGTAATGCTGAATTGAAACGACAGGGAATTGATTGCCAACATTACTCACTAAAATCTTTGTCGAAACAAAACAATAAATGGTCTCTCGAAAATTTGGAATACGGCGTACAAATTTATTGTCCGCCTACCATTGTTAAACTCTTCAAGAATGTTTTTAAAGCTTGCAAGTGGAATATTTTCGAAGTTGTATGTCAAATCGTTTGAATTCAAGCCAGTAGCCGATGACCGAGGCGGTGCTAATCGACATCTGTGGAGGTCTAACAAGACTTGGACGTGATCGTTCAATTATCATCGTCACATCGTAAGTGGGGATAGGGGACAGATTCGGCGCTGGCCTGCCAATAACTGAAAAAACGGAATATTCTACAGTTCATCTAGGCGATTATTACGCAAGTGGGCTTGTCACTTGTTTGCTTTAGGTTTACGAAGCGCAAATTGGCGTCAAAAACTTCCTTTCAAAATTTCGCGAAAAGAAGTTTGATGACGCATTGGAGACTATGTTAAAACACTCACATGACGGTCTGATGTGCCTCTCCTGGTGATTACGGTGCGGTGAGGTAGTTCTGCCACTAGTGTGGCTATGAACCAGCTGGTGATGAGGTGAACTTAACACTAGGTGGCGTCTCTGGGACCAACACTCGAGGAGTGCGGGCGGCCGCTCTGCAACATCCTATATATCTCGAGGCCCCGCGAGAGTCAACACGCCAGATCCGGCCGCAAATACTCTGAGATATATGTAAATACTATTTGATCATGGATTTGATGAAACGCCGACATTTGAATGCTTTTCCGGGGAAAGTATAACTTATGCCCGTGGTGATACTTGCTATTTCAAAAGCAATTGTGCGGAAAATAGACAATTGAAGGCGTAGAACGTAAAGTCGTCATTTCGAATCCATCAGTATCTTTACCAAATATTGTCTGGACTTATATTTATCCCTTGAGTCTTAATTATTTAATCGTTTAATTTGTAAATGTATCAATAATGATTTACTCTTTTTAGCGTCGTAAACGCCAATATTATTGCATTTTTCATCGACCATTTCTATATTTATTTCTGGATTATTAAATTTATGACTTGATTTATTAAGAGAACAAGATTGTTTATGTTTGTTTGAACAGTACAATGTTATATGATAAGGTTATGTCGATTTTAACTTTGTCAGAGCGTTGTTTGTTTAGATCGTAGTTGATAGCGCTCAATTAACTGTTATAATACGCGTACCTAGCTACCGTTGCCTTTGTACTTCGAATGGTAACCAGCTGCAGGATTTTTGCAACTGACGAACACTAAAACGTCAATGAATACAGTTTCTTGTTATTCAATTAATTTGCTATAGTTTGAATTTGTTAAAACTAACACGTATCTGTGAAGATCATGAAACAAACAGAAATAACATTAACCAGCATTATCTTTTTAAAGTTGATAGTTAATTCCAAACGAGCGAACACGCAGCAATCATTAGTTTAGATAGTAAACAACTACGCATGAAATTATCAAAAATATTAATTCAGTATTTAGCTATTAAATAAATATATATTTGCGTCATAGGACTTAGTGGAACTAAGACATCATCAAATATACATCTCGACTTAATTTTCAACTTTCTATACGACTACTTTATTTTAAACAATCGTCATGTTTGTTATCGACTTTGATTGCAAAAATCTTAACTAAATAGAGAATGATAAAAGATTTGTTTATCTGTGCTTGTGCCAATATCCCAACTGCCTTTTGTTACAATTAAGACTAGACAACCTAGTACCATCCAATCCACTTCTTGATTCTTGAGGGTTGGCATTTTACTAGTTTTTTAAGCGATTTCCCCGCGCAATCAAATAAATCGATCGACGCCTTTAGCAACATTTTCTAACTAATCATACTTTATAAAGGTTTTTTTGGCGGTAGTGGTTTTTATTAGCAACTAGGTTTCCCCCGCGACTCCGTCCACGTGGAATTAAAAAAAAACAAATGTGAGTAGCCTATGTGTTCTTCCAGAGTATCCTCTACGTCTATGCCAAATTTCATCGAGATCAATTCAGCCATTTAAGCTACAAACTCTAACAAACATCTAACCATCCATCTAAACTTTCGCATTTATAATATTAGTAAGTTATTAAAAAACTAAAAATAAACTGCCAATGTTCCTATTCAAGCAATTAGTTACATTATTATCATATTTTTCAGCATCATTCGATAAGCACGTGTCAAGATCCAACTCAAACTGGAAAGTCTTTTGATAAAGCTAGCTTTGATTATATGACGTTCTCGGAGGTTATAAATAATCTCTTGTATCAATAGTATTGCAGAATAATATAACTTAAGAAACACGTTTCCGTTTACGTCCTAATTTACAAAACATCAACCGGTTTTGACACATCTTCCTGCCAAAACTGGATTGATGAAATGAGTGTTGATTCTCTGTGCGTCATATATGAGTACTGTAGTCACTTGAATTGATCCAAATTACTGTGATAGTTACGACACTGAACGGCAGTCGTAACTACGTGATCCTATTCACGCATGTTGAAATTTACATTTTTACACATCAGGTCATAATTTTTTAAAGGGCAAACGCGCAACAGATCGCCTAATACTATTTGATCTCCCGCTCATGGACATCCGCAACACAAGAGGAACTGCGAATGCTTTGCCAGCCTTTAAGGGAATTGTACGCTCTTTTTGAAGGGTAACTGTTGGGAAATACCTCCAAGGACAGAGTACTTCAACGCGAGGTAGAAAGTTCCGCGAAAACCTTTTACCAACAATCGAGTTGGTAACGATAAAAATGGTGTCCAAATACGGTCTTTGGAAATCATCACATTCGGAGTATCTATTGTATACAAGTCCTATAAATACCTAATTGAAAGGCGAGTGCACCCATAGACCATTTATTCTTTAGGCAGACCTTCTTCACACCCATTATTCTTTAAGCCGAGCTATCCTGAGAGAAAAATGACCGATAAGTCAATATGCATACTGTCTTTATGTCCGTTACCTCCACTGCACTGATACTTTTAATATAACATATTGCCATCTCATACATTCTCTTTGATAAAACAGAGACAGAAAGTGTTCACTGCAGTCGAAAGTCACAGTTACAATGGACATGTTCCGGCGACGTTGCAGCAGGGAGCTTTCTACTCATACACAGGATATCAACAAACACTCTCACACTAATTCAGTTCCTACAAGTGACAAATCGATGTAATAAAAAACAAACGCACCGAGAATAAATTGCCGTGGATCAAAGATTGCTCAATCACTATATTAAATTAAAGTTGATTATATTATTATAAGATCAAGAAAACAGTTTATTTTCCACATTGAGTACTTTAATATCTACACACTTATATTTGCAAGGTAAAAGTTTTTATTACGGCGATTATTAGACTTAAGAGATCATTCCGAAGTTTGGATCTGATAATTCCTGTAAGATTATGGGTTTTTGGTCCAGAAACAATCGTTTTAAAAATATTTTAGATATTGGAAAATTAGAGTGTGGAATAGTGTTGGAAAAGGCAATGGAAATTAATCGAAAGATGAGTTAACTAAACTACATAAGATTTCACTTAACGTCATTAACGGTTTTCATAAAACAAAATAAAAGGTTACTTGTTATTGTTTTCTTATTAAATCTACTAAGAACGTCCCTGCGTGCAACAGTAATAGACAAATTTCAAACTTCCTGATTCAGTTAACACCAGCATGTATTTACATAATTTGCGTCCTTTATCTTTAGAGATGTGACATTGAAGTGAGAAGTGGAAATCATGTGGAGAGGTTTGTAGTGGCGGGCGAGCGCCGTATCGAGGCGGCAATTTATCAATAATGCCAGTATCAAGTGTTCCGGCTGTCGTGAGACGCTATTTCGGCCAGCTTCGTCACCATCAGGGGTGAGAGCCTTCGTTCCAGGAACCGATACTAGAAGATTATACCAGCAGTACCTACTACGACGATAGGCGTATTTCTAAGAAGAAACTTAAAGATGTGTGAATTAAATCAGGCCTTTAGGTAAGCTCGAGCTCTTCTGTGAGGACGTGTATGTGCTGACGATGTAACCAACGATGCCTATATCCGTAAATGACTTTTAGTTCTAATAAAATTTCTCTAACCTATCCAACAAAGAACTGGATTTGGTTTTATTTCATCAGTCGATATCAAAACAAGTTCATTAAAACTATTTGCTGAATCACGGAAGTAAGACGTACAGGAAGTGTTCTGAATGCGACCTAAATGAAGACAAATTCGTAATAAAACGTACATCATGACACGTCGCAAGGCAGCCCTAGTTTAGTGTCACGAGAGTGCGCTGCGAGCTGCGCACAACGTCGCTTCGACTACATCTGTAACGTACCAGACTTATATCTAAGCCTGCCAGTAGTACTCGAAGTTTGTCATAAAACAGAACAATTATTCTGAAAATAAATTGAGCACTTATCGAACAGTGGAGTTCTACTGCCGAAGCAGTCATATAGAAACATTGTTCTTATCCCCCTTTTTCTCTTGGAAGAAACAACGAGAGAAGTATGTTTTTATATGGGGATCGGCAATGGACAAATATTGTGACCTTATAAAGAAAGGATACAGAAAACTATAAAAGACCTGTGTCGAAGGGCTGCGAAGCTGTAAAACCTAAAAGAAATAATGGAATTGCATTTTGCTTGTCTACTTTTTTACGTCTTTCACACAAAAATCGTGCAGCGGAAGACCTTGAGTAATTTAATTAAATGAATGAAATCAGCGCGTAAATAAATTCTTAAGAACTTCTCGATCATTTTTCTTTTAACAATACTTGAATGGAAAATTTTAGTTGTTTTCTTATAAGAATGGAGTTTGAAAACTGGATGATCGACAAAAACTGATGAGGTTTTCTTGTGAAGAAAGACTTGTAAATGAATTTTCTTAGATATACGAGAATTGGTGAAAATAATAAGAGAGCTTTCATTTGAACTTATCTCTGATCCTCACTTTTCCGTTTTATCAAGAACAATAGTTTTTAAAAACAAAACACTGTTGTTTTTTTCAAAATTCTGTACTTTGTCTTTATATGAACCCAGAATTCACGTTGTTACTTTAACTCCAATGAGTCTACAAAGAGAAATCTATTTTTGGTAGCGTAGTTTTACAAATCTTACCGTTCGATAAAAAAGTAATCTACGAAAACACAGCAAAAAATTAGCTTTTTATTTTATTTACGATACAATAAAAACGAATGCAAAAAGTTCTTTTTAGATATCTTTTTGACTTTTAGGACAATCAGCTAATACGGGAGACTATAATATCTACTATAACTCAGTGCATCATCTTTGTCGACACTGCGACACGCTCTAAAAGTGGCAATGGAGGGCCACGTCGCACGCTGCACAAACGGAAGGAGAACAATAAAAACCACCAAATAGACCAAATCATCGTTGATGTGAGGTTTATAGGTACTTAAAAAAGAGGAAAGTGATTGGATCAAATAGAGAAAAGACCCAGAATAGGATTAAAAGCGCGCGAAAAGGAATAAGATAAAAGGAATAAGAGCGCGCGCACATCTTTGACTAAGCTATCGCACAACTATTTTGCGATTATCGATTGTTTCGCAGCCAATTCAACTGTTTAGTTGCACAACTAAAAATGTAGTAGTGTGCATACCTCCATATAAGCTCATAGCAATCAAAGCGAGACTAAACAGTTGTGCGATAGTTTAGTCAAAGGTGTGTGCGCGCTTTAAAAGGATAAAAAGTAAGTAACAATTCATATGGCTTTCTAAAAAATAACACATCATTTCTTTAAATATTTAAGTCATGTTGTATAATTTGTTATTCTATTAACAATGTTTTGTTGTACAAAGAATAGTCACTTAAGTCAACAATTACAATTTTATTTAATTCAATATTTCAGAAAGCGTTACGCATCATGCTAAAAATACGCACATGAAAAATATACATGTGACGTATTGTTTGCTGCGAGATCAAGCTTGCAAACGACAAGTCCTACATAATCTAAGACCGTAATTCGTTATTTGAGGAAAATTACTTGTTGTGCTTTTCAACCTGTACATATAGAAGAAGTATATTCTTTAATACTAATATTATAAAGAAGAAAGATTTGATTGTTTTCATGCTTCGTAGCTTTTGAACTTATTTGAAAAAAAATGCAGTTTGGAAGCTACACTATCCCCGAACATATTCTATGTTTGTTATTAGATTTTTTAAAGAACACTTGCATTTATAAGCAAACAAGAAAATCGATTTTTCATAAGCGCCTAATGAATCGTGTACTAAAAGGTCGCGTCGTTCGTCTATTCTGCGTGTTGTCTACGCATTTCTATTGTATTGTTAAAACGCTTTGCTAGGGGGAAGCGGTGCTGTACATTTTTATCGGCAATTATGTATGTTTATTCATTAATTGGATTAGTCTAGTTAGCGGAAAGGTCTATTGTGTCCGCGCTCGCGCCGTCACAGCTGACGACGTGTCACTAAATAGCTCAAATCATATTTATATTGTTGTTATGCGGCTTCGGAAATTAACTGAAATATAACATTTGAATAAAATGAAATTGAAAACGTTAAGGAATTAGTTGGTGTTACAAAAAAATCTAATTCAAAAGGCCTAGCTCTATTTGATTACTTTGAATTTTCGAAAGGATTTTTTAGTTAGATATATTAAAGCTTAATGGATGAATCATTGGAAATTGCTATGAAAATCGACAATAGCTTCTGTTATTGAAAAAAAAAGTTTTCAAAAAGGAAAAAGCAGACATATAAGTTTGTCAAAATAATTTAAATTATTGGTTTAATAAATGTGGAAGGGTACACCAGTAGAGGTAGAGGTAGACGTAGAAAGAGATGGATGGATTGCGTGAAAGGTGACATGATCAAAAAGGGAGTGATGACTGAGATGACGTATGATAGAGTTATGTAGAGGACAAAAACCTTTTGCGCCGACCCTACGGGAGTAGGATAAGGAGGAAGATGATGATAAGTTTAATAAATATAAAGAATGGTCGAAATATAGCGTTGGTTTATTGCGCCTATGATTATTATTCCGGAAGATAACTTACAATATTAATAGACTTAATTAGAATAAGGCTTTTGAACTCGGTCATTATAATCGTAATGAGACATAAAATCTTTTTTACTTACAAAATTTACGTAGAACGCGTTGAAATCCTTGAGTCACGTCACTCGTTTAATTATCGTGTGGTTTTTGCTTTTCTTGAAAATCACGTGCATTGTATACATTTTGCATAGTCAATTGGACAATCATTTGATTATGATGTAGGTGGAAATTCCGAAATAATGGAAAACATATTGAAAAACTAAAGTATTCCTCTAATTATCAAATATGTTTAGTCCCGTGTCTGAGAGTAGAGTTTCATTTGTTTATTTACCTACAAAAATATTTCACAATTAAGTTAATAATCGTGAAATAACCTACCAAGATAACATGGGTAACGCGCGGTTAGACACAGTCAAGACGAGATACATAAGTAAGAAAAGTATTGTGTTATTGACCACGCGTAGTAGTGTGTACGTATGACAAACCATTTGTTTTAGATAGACCATAGAGTTTTTATAAAGACAGGAATAAAAAATTGACTTTTACACCATGTTAGTTTTGGAAATATTATGATGCTATTAAATAGCATGGTGGAAATCAGTATGAGAAATTATTAAGCGATCTAAAACGGAATATTACACATATGGAAGCATTTATAGAACAAAAGGTAAATGTAGGCCGATTGGTACGACGGAATTGTAGCGGTTTCCGGCGGACAATCGTCCTACATCTTTAAATGACTAATTGACAAGCAGTCCGTTAGGAAATTATAACCTATGTGATAGAGCACCAAAATCAATCCATTCTATTTGTTGATTTAGGTTTTCTAGTAGTCAATTTGACTATTTCTTACAACTATAGGTAACTATTCTTTAGAACTAACCTATACTAATATAATAAAGCGTAAACACACACTACTTCGTGGCGTAGGATGTCAGCAATCACAGCATATTTTTGAATAATTCTTTCTTTAATATAAAGCCCTACACTTACGACACGGTTTAGGCTACATATTCCACCATATTAAACTTAGGGGGAAAATAAATTGGAAAAAAACCCTCATGTGGGAAAGGGACCATAAACTACAAGCTGCCAACATTAAAGAAGCGAGGTTATTATGGTAACGGTAATTTTAACATTTACAATTGAGAATTTGACAAATGCAAACAATGAAATATTTTTTTATAATTTCATGCAGATGAAGCCGCACGGCAACAGCTACTAGGTAATAAAGTTACTGCGATGCTAAGAAATTCGACAAAAGGAACACATCCATTATTCACCATTTTCAATTTTGACATTTGATAATAAAATGTATTTAGAAGATCTTGTTAATCTATTACCTATGTGCTATAATTAGGTTCATATACCATTAGTATGAAGTAAGAAAGAAAATGTTCATAACATTAATTGGACCGAGCTCTACACAAAGGTTTTAAAAACAATATATTAATAAAAACAAAGCGATCATATAACTGTTATTAAACGAGTCACGAATATTAAAGCGAGTTAATCATTTGTTTGTTAAATGTTTTATTTTAACATAATTATAATTAATGAACTTATTATAATTAGTTATAACTAAAAACGTATTTAAAAAGATAAAAAGCATCAGCTTTTTAATCTGTTATTTAATATACGTGAGAATTACATTCAATTTAATAGTCTCCTTTATCTTAGAGCTTTTAAATCGATTATTTTGAACAAACATTTTATATTATTGTCAAACTATTTTGTAAAATTTTGTTGTATTAACGTTTGAATACCCTTTTTGTTTTATTAAATAATAACATAATAAATACAAATGTTTATGTCGATTGCCATAAATAAGTACCAAATAACAAATAAATGAGGGTCCACAGTTCGATCGTCCAGAACTCCAAAAAATCCTTTTTACCAATCTATACTAGATTGTTTAAAGATTTTTTGGTGATATATGAGTATGATTCGGTAGTACAGTCAGATTGAATGAAAAAATAATGACAAAGCAAAATTTTGTTGCTAATTGAGTGCCAATAATACAAGAGTACATAGACGTTAACATTCTCACTACATTTTGCTCTGCAATATTTTACTGGACGTGTACGGTGGTTTATAAGGCATGTCATAAAGGATAGAAACTGGTAGCCACCAAACCAGTGTCCGTAGATTTATTAATACAGAAAAAAATGTGGTAAACGGGAGTCTGTAATCTGCCTAACTCTCTGGCTTACAGTATATTTTATGTTAGGTATCTGTCTGATAACTTACGAGTGCATAATTCTTCCACGATGAATTGGAGACAATAATTTTGTTTGAAAGGTAGCAGTCGAGCGCGCGGAGCTGTTTTCATGCCTCGAGAGAAACACGTAAACACGTACAAACTAAGACACACTCGTCTCGGTGGTTAACCGCGTAATAATGGTAATAAAATTAATATGGAATTAATTTTTGAACGTGTCACGGTCCGAGTACAGCACGGGCTAGTGGCAGGGAGCTGGTTGAATACTGACCAAATACCGCGTCCTGCCGCTCGACCCTACATCATAACAATTGGTTTTGTCTGCAGTACATTGTGTTAGTACCGTATGTTTTATATTCTTCGTACTAACTCGAAACTTCTAATTTGAAGTCTTAGATATATGTATATACTTATCTACATTTAGATAATTAATTGCGAATTACTCCATTGAATCAAGAACAAATGAGAAAGATGTTTGCAGCAGGAATGAAGGTACATAAAATTTTCAATGAGAAAATAAAGCAAAGCATAGTATAAAACGTAAATATGAAGGGGTGTTATCAAGATGATCTGGAACAAAGCAACCATGGAACAAAGTAAGATGGAATGGCCAGGAAGTGCCAAATAAATGTGAAATTTAACCAAAGAAATCTCTAAACTATTTAACGTTCAGAAATATAGACGGATAGCCCTAATAAAACTCTACAATTGTGATAACTCGGTAAGGACACAATATTTTAATAATAAACTGGCACATTTACCCAAGCAATGACACTAGACAAAATTATGAAACATCAATACATACGAACTGGTTTATTTGTGTAAAAGTTGGTTCCTATGCGTCACCCTACTGTTACAAAGCTTAGATAAACCGTATGCTTATTAAAAACTGCACTTTGCATTCTGTCAAAATTTAAAACTACTCAATTTCCTACTATTAAAAATCGTTTACAGTGTGCGATTTTACATTGTGAGAGTTCGCAAAACCATCCAGCGCTCATGTGCTATGAATGACAGCTAGGAATGATAGAGCAAAGTAGGTTAGGTAGAGGCCCTTATTAAGAAATATCTTCATCCTCTGAACAATGAATGCACACAATGCTTAGGAACTAGAGGATTTGCAAGCCGACTCATTCATCGACCCACGATACAGTTGTGTCTAAAATATATTAGCTGTTATGTTAAAAAAAAACTTCGAATTGCGAAGATTTTTATACAAATTCCAAATGGTAAATCTCTATAGGCGTCGACATCCGATGATCTAGGCTGGGTCAGTGAGGGCGGAGGGCAGCTAGGATTAATATGGTCGATTTAATGTAGTTTTCATATCTATTTTACATTTTTCGACTCCATAGGAGCAGCAGCTAACCCTCCTGTCGACGCCCATACAAATCTTGTATTTTCTCACATTGAGAACTAAGAGTAGTTGCGTAGTACTCGTAGGTTGTAAATTACGTTAGATGCGAGTAACAAAAGTTGAGGCGCGGGATTATTTGCAGACAATCATTCGCTTCCGCTCGCACACAATACGAGCCAGTGACTCAACTTCACGGTAATTTTGTCCCATTGGACAACACCGATGCCTATCGTAAGATTCCTCACAACTTATCATGATCCATCAATGACGAATATTGAACATTGCCTGCATATTGTCATTGTCGATTACATATTTTAATTACAGAGATCTAGGTTTATTCAAATACTAGCTTTCGCCTTAATAAAAAAAAAAATAAAAAAACATAGCCTATGTTATTCACAAATAAATTACCTTTTTAATGGTGAAAGATTTTTAAAATCGGCCCAGTTTTTCCGTGAATCAAATACATACAAAATACAAATCTTTTCTTTATAATATTAGTATAGATATAGATAAATACTTGTAACATAACTAATTCGTGATAAATTCATTTCAAAACACCAACGATCACATTGTCGCGATTGGTTACCTACTTATTAAGACAAAGTATACTTACGGAAAAATGAATATTTCCTATAACAGAACGGAACGTGGTTGCACAAATATATTCGTAGATCATTGTTTATAATATTCATGTTATATGCACTTCTACAGTTTTGTTCTTATTTTCTGACTAAAGTTTTATGTTTCCAAGTTTCTAGCACTGTATTGAGTTTATACTTGTCAAACTTTCCAACAAATAACCTACCCTCTTTTTATTACCAAAAAAAAATCGCCGACTAAAAGCAATTTAAATAACTCTATGGTTAGTTTTAAGTGGTAATTTATTAAATAACTAGTTGCTCGTGACTTCGTCCCCGTGAAATTAAAAAAAAGTAAGTTACCTTTCTAACGGTGAAGGAATTTTAAAAAATCGGCCAAGTAGTTTTTGAGTTATTCCAATACATAAAAAAATATAAATCTTTCCTCTTCATAATATTAGTATAGATATATGACGACTTTTGTATCGCAACTAACATTCTATAAAACTACATATTAATTACTAGTCTAGAAGATTTTTGGGAAGAGAAATAAAAATAAGAAATATTTAAAAGACTTTTATTTTAATATTAAAACATGAGTTACAACAAATGGCATCTTAAACAAAAAAACCTACGTACAATAATAAAGCTGCTCGGTATACCATAACACAATATTTATTCAAGTCCACAGCTGTTGTCAAAACCTACTAAAAACTACAAAAGATTTTTTTTTTGTAAAACTCATTAAAAATTACCAAGACGAAAAGTAAAAGTTACAAAACCAAAGTACCAAATAAAACACTGTAAATAAATAAAATAAAAAAAAAACTGAACAATTAAACATTAAGTTTTTCTGTATTTATTTCAACTGTGGACACGAATTAATGTCTTGTAAAAATTTTGTTGCCAAAGACAGAAAACAATAAAGAATTTTGATCCCAAAATTATATATGGTGAAAATGGCAACTATTAAAACTCTATAATACCGTATTCATCTGAAACCGGCATCAAGTGTAATATTAATCCTATTGAAAATCTATTGTTTTGTCTAATTAAGTACATTTATGGAATTCACTTTCATTTAGCTAATATTTCCATAGACAAAGTGCGCAGTGTTTCATTTACGACTATCTAAGAGGCGACAGACATCGTGTGCAAGTTTGTGCAGGCCAGAGTAAACGTGTCTACATCGTAGTTATACTTTACAATAATCAACAATATTAACTATGACTTCTCTATAAACTGCATACAACACAAACTATTCAGTGGACAGCTATTCTTATAGGTTAGAAACAAAAACACACGGCAAAACGGACCCTAATCGAATAGCATTACGGTGGACATTTGTACTAGATTTTGGGATCAATTTTTAGCTCCATTTAACTGTCGACCGCCGTTAGCCAAAGGCATTAAATGCGTAAAGCGAATTAATAAAAAATACAAGCAAATTACCGCTACAATAATAAAGTACCGATGACTCGTTAAAGAATAAATTAGAACAAATAAATTAGAAACAAAAACAATTTGTTCTCATGAATCACAACGGCCGAGGCGTGCTGCGGCGACGTAACGTACAGACCGATGGCCACAATCAAACAATGCAGTAACCAGTATATATAGAATATAATTTTAATTAAATTAAAACAACCAATCCACCATACATGTCAACTATATTTACAGCTTAATACAACGCATAAAAAATATAGAGAGATTTTAGTACACGATAAGGCATGTCCGTAGAACCTACTTCCCGAAGCCCGCAGGGGTTCAGTGACCAGACATCTATAAAATACTTTTACCCATAGATATATAACCTATAGATACCCATCTGGAGCACAAGAGGCGGAAGACCTCCGGAGGCCTTTTTGGGGGGAAAATCCCTCAAATTGTCATTTACAATAAAATGACATTTCTAGAATTGATTCTTGATCAGTATAACTTTTATAAAACACTCCATCTATAGATTGTATATCTATGACTTTTACCGTTATCTAAGGGAAGATAAAAGTCCACATTATTAACTATTATATTAACAACTTCCAAACAACATGTCCGCATCTAACCCTATTAAATCTTTTCAATGCTCAACATCAGTTCGCACCACTTGTCGTTACTATAGTAAATTCTTTAGTCTATCGAGTTCCTTAACTTTAACAATATTAACTAGCCTATCAAATAACTTAGCCGCAGTACGACTAAGCATGAACTTAAGTCAAGAGTAACCTAAACAATTCTGAGACTCTGCTTTGACTCAAAGTTCTAATAAAAAAAGTGGAAAATAAATTACTAAAGCAAAACTAAATAATAAAAATACTAAAGTGTTACCGTAAACGCCACAGAGCGATTTTACTGCGTTCTTATAAAAATATTATGACTTTTAAGATCACATAATTTTATTATTTACAAATGAAGAGATTCCCACGCGATGTCCCGAAAAGGACCCTTCCTAAACATTTTTTATTGTCTCCGACCGAAACCCTTAGCGGAATGTAATTATCTGCCTCACTCAGAGTTTAATAGTAAATTAAACAACTCTTTAGGATATATTTTCCGTAATAAATCTTCACTAAGGGACTATCTTAGTGATTATTGACCCTGGAGTATAGCAATTTCTGATGATACTCTCTACTTAGACAGCTTAAGTAACAATATTTTGTGCTTATTAACCGTGGGTTCCCACTGCCGAAATGACACAAACATCAATCATTCTCGTCAAAAAAAAAAACTTAACACTATGCTTATTGAAGTCTTAGTTTTTTTTCTGACATTTTTGAGTGGAGTTTACAATATTTAAATTATTTTATTACCTATTAATAATTAATAATGAATCTTAAATATTTACATTTTATTCAACATCAAACAAATTGTCAACTGCAATAATAAACTGAGTAAATTGCGCTACAGTATTCAATAAAGAATTTATTATCGAAACTTGAAATTTACATCTTGTTTGTAAGTCTTAAATCTAATGTCATTTAATGACATCGGTGCAATAAATTTCACATAAAACCAACTACAGTCGTGGAATCTGGCGATGTTCAACCTCAACCCTTAAATGCATCATTTTTTCTTTTTAAATACCCTAAAATGAAACGGGTAGTAAATTGAACATAGATCAAGTGAAAAATAAAGATGTTTTTTTTTAAATAGTCTATTGGGTATTGAAGAAAACACTGATGTATAAATGCATCATCATGCATTTAAGGGTTAAAAGGTAGTCATTTGAAAGTTTTCTACGCAATGAAACGCAAAAAAATCATTAGAATGAACTTTTAAATGAGTTTGTATTAAAAAAGGTGCCAGTGGTACGCGGTAATTGTTTTTTATTATTATCCTTTCGTGCAACTCAGTGCTATCAAATTGTTATGGCGGAGTTTATCTCGTTGTAAGGTACAAGACAATTTTCTATAATTACAACACCGCGATTTCCGCGACTGTACGAAAGAAGCTTGCCACACTTTTTAAATGTAATATAAGCAATTGTAATATCCTTACAATAATACTGAAAATTATTTTCTCTAAGATTTTAGCTGTCGATGTTTGACAAGAGAATTAATTAATTTCCTACCATTTATTTCTTTATCGTGAAAATTTAGTGTAAAAAGTATTTAAATTCTATTCAATGTTGGTAAATGGTGTTAATAATTTTATCCCAATATTCCATTGTATTCATATCTTCAATACCTGTAATGATTTTTTAGCTTTTTTAAGTTAATATATAAAATATTTGATTTTTAATGTATTTACAAGTTTTGTTAAAGTCGAATTCATACAACATACATAAAAAAGACAATATACAACTATTTTTATCCGTTTCATAGTCAATAATACATTGTATAAACATACAGGAAAATGAATGCCGAATCTGTTAATAATTGATCGCGTGACCTCTATATTGGTGAGTTAGGTAAGGCCAGCTTACCTAGACGCAAGTTCAGTATGACTATTGTTGACTGTCTGTTGTGACGTCATGATTGCACGTGTTAGATACGTGTGTCGCAGTGGCGGGGTGCTATGCGGTGCAGGCGCGGCAGCGTCAGGAGGCGCGCTGCGGCAGTCGGCGGGGGCGGCGCGCGGCGCGGGGCGGGCGCGCTGTGTGCGGGGGCGGGGGCAGACTGCGGCGGTGCGGGGGCGGGGGCGGGGGCGGGGTCCGCGGGGCGCGCGGGGCCGGGCGCCAGCAGGTATGACGCGTCGAGTGCGCCGCCGCCGCCCGCCGCGAGCAGCCGCCGCGCCACGCTGTTGACGCGCTCCTTCTGCCGCTCGCGACGCTCCTGCGCCGACACGGCGCTCACCGGTGGCGCCTGAAACATACATCTTACTAATATTATCAAAGCTAAAATTTAGTTTGATGAATGTTTGTTATTACGTATATCGGGAACTATGAAACGGAACTTATTAAATACAAATGAAGATTTATTTAAATTCTGCACGGACCAACTGGAGGGTGACAGCTAGTATAGATATATATTTTATAAATTTATACCTTCCATTGCTAATGAAGCTGTTGTTAACATAAATATGTATATCGAAATAAAAGTTCACCTTAACTCCGAGGGCGAGAGGTACGGATATAGTTTTCTTCTTATCAGCAGCGGCCTTGCTCGCCTTGTCGGGCGCGGCGCTCTTCGCCGCTCGGCCCTTCAGGTACTCGGGCGATACTTCATGCGGCTGCAATGTACAAAAAGACATATTTAAATTTATTATTATTTAATAGATAGATTATTTGGAAATGACTGCTTTTACTTTGTTAAGACTTAAACGTCATTGACAGTCATGACAGCATGTAACAAGGAGAGCGTTAGTTATGAATGGAGGTACACCGGTAGAGATAGACGTAGAACGAGATGGATTAATTACGTAAGAGGTGACATGATCAAGAATGACAGATGACTGAGATGCCGCATGATACGAGTTATTTGGAGGACAAAAACCTAGTGCGACGACCCTACGGGAGTAGGATGGGTTAGAGAAGATAATGACTAGTTTATAGCTAATTTTAATAACGATTTGTTTTATGTTGAGTACTGACCGCGTAGGTGCGTGTGATCTTGAGGCGGTGGGGGAAGTGGTCGAAGGCGTACGTCCGGGTGCAGAGCGGGTACTTGGGGCGGGACACCTTGGTGAAGAGCCTGGCGGTGCGGTCGACGCGCAGCTCGCAGATGTACACGTGCTCCTCGCGCGCGCCCACGGGACGACCCTGACAACACACAAATTTAACTAAATAAAACTTTCGTGAGACCTTATACTATATCTATACTAATATAATAAAGCGTAAACACTCGCTACTTTGTGGCGTAAGATGTCAGCAATCACAGCACATTTTTGTATAATTCTTTCTTTAATAAAAACCCGTACACTTACGTCACGCTTTAGGCTATATATTTTCACGCTATTAAACTTAGAGGGTAAATGAATTGGATAAAAACCCTGTTTGTTTTTTTTTTAACGTAAATAAACCAGCGCTTGACCTCGACTCCACCTAAGTTAAGTGAAGACGCTGCCGAAGGATAGAAATAGGATAGGATATAGATGTTGTGGGAAAGGGACTATAAGCTACAAGCTGCCAACATCAAGGAAGTATGTAAGTTATACCTTGCAGTAGGTGTTAAGATCCATAACCCAGCACTGTGACATAACCAGCTCTATTGGGACCGCCTCGTACAGCGGCACTCTCATTACTTCATTCGGGAAAAACCTGGAAAATTAAAGTAACTTTGTTAACTAAAATATATAATTGTTATAAAACGATATAGGACAAATAAAAATGTGATTTAAATACACCTTAGTTTCATTTACGACCTAACAGCTTTTGGAATCTCACCGTTCGATATTTCCAGAACGGCTCAACGGATTGTGACGAAATTTGATTCATAGAATATGGTTTGTAATAACACATAGGCTACTAAGTATTTTTTAAATTCCGGACGAAGTCGAGGGCAACAGCTAGTAATGTATAACTAAATCTTATAATCTCATAATAATTTAAAAGCGAAAGTTTTGGATGAATGTTTGTTAGAGTTTGTTTCCTAAACTGCTGAATGGATTTCGATGAAATTTGGCATAGATATAGACGATAGTCTGGAAGAACACGTAGGCTACTTGCTTTTTTTTTTTTTTTTATTTCACGCGGACGGAGTCGCGGGCGAAAGGTAGTAAATTATGAAACGTCAGTACTAACTTCCTGGTGGGTTCGTGGAAGGTCTCGTGCGGGCGAAGGTAGTGGTGTCCGTAGACGTATCGCTCGTGCGTGTCCTTGTGCTTCCAGAGGCGCTCCACGCGGAAGATGTCCAGCTCCGACACCGCCACCGAGCCGATCGTCTGGTACGTGTGCTTGCGCACCTCCGCGCCCCCACCCCCGCACACCTGCCATACATAACATCTTTTTATTTTGTTCGTTAAAATGTTTATTTATCTATTTTATACATTTTCACAAACATTACAATAAGTTAAAACTAAGCTACTACAAGATTTGCGCAAATGTCTCATTGGTATTAGCAATATCTTACAGACAACCCGGTGGAACACGAGAACCTAGACAAGAACATAAGGGTATTTAATACAGTAATATAATTAGGCATTTAAAACTAACGTAAATAATATATAAGTTTACGCAGCTTATTCCATTCAATGACTTGATTATAGTGCTAACTTATTTTTATATTTTATAAAAGGGGGCAAACGAGCGGCGAGAACACCGAGGTGGTCAACGACGCCCATGGACATCCGCAACACCAGAGGAACCTTTACTTAACTTTACGAATTAGGATTAACAATTTCAAGTTAAAAAAATAAAGTAAACCACCCAGGGAGAAAGTGCAGGGTTCTCACAAACCAAAAGGTTAGATAACCTAAAGTAAAAGATAAAGAGAATATATTTAATATATTTGGAATAAATAAATAAAATAGTAGATAAGTGTACGCACCTTATTAGTGTCATCTTTATCCTTTCCTTTGGACAGCTTGAGTTTCTTCCTGTCTGTGCGGTCTGTGCGCTCTGTCCTTTCCGTGCGCTTTGCGCGCTGCGAGTCGTGCGCGTCAGTGGCGTGCGCGTCGCCGTGTGCGCTGAGGTCGGGGCGGCGCGCGTCTATGGGTATATCGCGTAGCACATACACCGTGTCCCCCTGCCGCACTTGCAGTTCGCCGCGCATCAGAGACAGGTAGAACTGGTGCCCGTCCTCCGTGTACTCGTCTAGAGGGATCTCACGATCCACCTGCAATATTTCAAAATCATAAAATCAATGGTAGCTTAGTACCTACCCACCCATGGCCCCACCGACCCTCAGGTCATACGGGCCGAATCACGAGAGGGCGCACAGCCTGACATCATGCACCTTATTGACTCCCTACGAGTTATATTGTCTATTAATTTGTGGCAAGTCTCCCCCTAAGGGGCAGGACGACACAATGAACATGTTGAATATGTTCGCCGTCGGGCATCCACACCAGCGTCTACTCCAGTCTATATCTTCGCTGATGCCAAGCAAACGATGTGCAAACTCAAATAGCCTAGCAATGTTCACCCCGTTGCTGACAAGATCTGGATAATAAATGCGTTCCCTATTCTGTAGAATAATCCCATCCATCATTTTCATTCTCAGATCGTCGTACTGAGGACATTCCACAAAACGTGATGAGTGTCTTCTTTGGAATATAGAATAGATAATTCATATATAATATAGATTAAACAGCGTGTGTACCGGTGTGTGCGAGCAGTTGTGGCAGTAGTGTGGCGCGCGCGTGTCGGCGACGCGCATGCAGCGCGCGTGCTGCCACACGCCGCAGCGCGCACCGCCGCACTGCACCATCAGCCCCTCCTCCACGTGCAGCCCGCAGATGCACAGGATCACCTCCTCTGTCACACCAACAAACATTACATCACTAGCTTTCACCCGCGACTTTGTTTGAAATTTGAAAATTGAATTGAAAAAAAAAGTGATTAGTCTATATATTCTTCCGGACTATCGTCTACATCGATGCAGAATCATCGAGATCCGTTTAGCAGTTTAGGCTACAAACATCCATCCATCTGAATTTTCGAATTTATAATATTAGTAAGATTGTGGCTTTCACACATTTTACGAGCTAGGAACATAATTCGAAGTGCAGAATATGGGATGACAGCGTAATGTTCTAGAGACGCCTATAAATCTCAAAGAGCAACATTAACTCTTTTTAAAAAATCCCCAGCAGCACAATATAAAATAAAATTGGCGTTATATTTATAAACGATCCTTAATTACCAATGTTAGGTATATAGATCACACTTACCAGTTTTAACCTTTTGTATGAATCCAGATGGCAAAGATTCTTGCGGTCCCAAAATTTTTTGCAACTGCTCGGCGAAATCCGACTTTGCAGAGTTGTAGACCTAAACACAATTATTTTCGTTATTTTATTTATATTTTAACTTTAATAACTTTAATATTAGGTACTTTGTACATTTTTAACTACAATAAGATATGGTAACTTATTTACACACATATTTCCACCGTGTTCTTGGATTCGTCATTATAACAAATATACACGAACAATTTTTAAGAAATATCTATACGATAAATAAAATTAAATAAAAAATCTAATTTCGTACACATAACGTATTTGTGTTACTTATAACAAAATACTTATTTTAGACAGACTGAAAGATAGCTGATGTATGCAGGAATAATATAAACAACTTTTCTGTCCTACGCTAATCTTAGGCGAATGCTAATAACCTTTCTGAGTTGTGCGGCTGCGGCCCCTATGTCCGTATTCCGTCCATGTTCCCGTATAACCGCAGCGAATATCGATGTGATTTCAGCATCGAAGTGCGCGGCAGTGTGGTAGCGCAGCGCGCGGATGCGGCCCTCCACCGCGCCCAGCTCCGTCACCTCGCCCTCGCACTTCACCTTCAGCAGCGGCGCGCACAGCTGCTTGCCACCATCGTCTGTGAACAGCAATTACCATTGCACTATTGCTATAATGTAGGTAGTTCTACATTATGTACCCTCCGCTTGTCTATATCTATACTAATATAATAATATAATAAAACACACACTACTTCGTGGCGTAGGATGTCAGCAATCACAGCATATTTTTGAATAATTCTTTCTTTAATAAAAAGCCCTACACTTTAGGCTACATATTTTCACATTATTAAACTTTGGGGTAAATAAATTCGTAAATACCCTCATGTGGGAAAGGGACAAATTTCAAGCTGCCAACATTAAGAAAGCGAGATTATTATGGTAACGGTAATTTTGATATTTGCAATTGAAAATTTGACAAATGTAAATAATAAAATATATTTTTTATAATTTCGTGCGGGTGAACCGCACGGGAACAGTAAGTGATTAATAAACGAGTCAAATGCTAAACGCTGTTTCATTGACATCCCAAACATTACAAGCAATACAAATATAATAAAATACCCTTGACTGCCAAAATGCAGTTGAACAGCGCCTTGAAGAACCTGGCGAGTCGCTGCTTGATGTCCAGCTCGGGATCGTCTTCGAAGCGCAACAGCTCCTTGGTGCTCTCCTCCTTGCTGGCGCGCAGCTTTTGCAGCCGCGTAAGGAATATGGCGGGGTTCATGGTGTCGGGCAGCGTCAGGGGGTTCACGTTGATAGCGGCCGCGGGCGCGGGGGCTGCGGGGGCTGCGGGCGCGGCGGGGGGCGAAGGCGGCATCGACAGCGACAGTCGCTCGCGAGTACGTTTCACCTATAAATATAGAAACTGTATAGCAATATTCTAGAAAAATCTACGGTCTCTTAAGAACCAAATAAACTGTAGACTAATACATTTGACATTTTCTGTAAGATAACCCATATGGCTGTTCAACACGTACGTTCTCAAGGTTCCTGAAGAGGAAGCAGTGTCGCTCCTTGACGAGGTTCCTCTCCCTGGCGGTGAGCGGCTTGAGCTGCGGCTCCTGCCACAGCCGGTTGAGGTGCTGCTGGTACTTGAGGATGGTCATGGTCTTGAGGTCTGCTGCGGCGAGGCTGGCGGGGTCCGTCTTCTTGTTGCACTTGGCGGCCTTGCGCGGGCGGCCGACGCGCTGCGCCGCGCCCTGCGACTGACTGGAGGCGTTGGACGCGCTCCTCGACTGCGTCTTCACTGGCTGCTTCGTGATCCTCTGAGACTTGCCGCCGATAACGCCGCGACAATCCTCCGAATCGCACTTACACGGCTGAAAAAGCATTTATTTTTATAAGACTACAAGCTGTAATTATTCATTTACGAGCTAAACTTTTTGCTCTTTAAATATGTAAATGTTCAATTGTAAAATTACCTGCCCAACAGCGGGATTAAACAATGAGAAGTTGTAGTCGTACGTAAGTTCTTCTCCCGGCTCGATGTCCCGCAACGCGAACAGCGCCATTCGAAATGTGCCTGCACAGAATATCAAATGTAAATTAATAAAATAAAATAAAAAAAGTACAAAACCAATTAAATTTATTACGTACTGTATAATTGCAATAAACTTTTGACTATTTCATTTTTATATAATAAAAAGTATGAAATATTGCTATTTACTATTCTTTTAGAGCTCTAAAAGTTGTCTTACACAATAAGGGGTTATCACTTAATGGCAAGTAACAGACTATTTAAAGCGAGATGTCAATGAAGGCATACCATTGGCGGTCCACTTCTGCATCTCGCAGTTGGGCCTGCAGGAGTGGTTGACGAAGCGGCCGTCGCCGCCCATGCGGTGTCCGTCGATGACCAGCCCGCCGTCCAGGTGCAGGCAGTAGTGGTGCGTGTCGCGCGCGTACCGCGTCGCCATGCGCTCCTGCGACACACATACTAACGCATACAATAACATTCCAGAATCGTAAATGGCCAATAAACCCTCATTAAACGCTCACATTCATACGAATGTTTTAAAATCAACACTGCACGATAAAAAAGCACTGCTATAACAATGTTTTTTTTAACGCTTTTTAACGCGCTAAAAAGATACTCACTGATAACGTAGCTTTTTAATGGTGAAAGAATTTCATACAAAAATACAAATCTCTCCTCTTTATAATATAAGTATAGAAGTATAGATTTACGCTGACAATATCTACATCAAACTACTGTGTAAATAAATTAAAACCTAATATACAACATAAATTCATATGCAAATAAATTTTCAGTTTCTTGTAATGAATTATTGATATTGTTTACCTTAAACTCCTTATCGGAGACGACCTCGCCGACGTACTCCAGTATGAAGTCTCCGGAGGTGATGGAGTGCTTGGTGCGCACGCCCCACCCCTTGTTCTCCGTCATGAACTTCTCCAGACCTGACGCCCACTCGTGACGCTGGATGCGCTGGTTCTTGCATTTATCACTGCAATATTGAAAACGAAATAATTAGTTGTGTTGCTATTTCAATACACCACACCATGTGTATGGGTTATGATTGTTTCTAAGCAAAGAGATTCACAAAATATATAGAGTAAGCATAGTTGACACTTCACTTGAAACTTATTTCACACAATCATCACTATTTAGTTTATTGTCAGTGTTTAGTTTATTTTATAACAAAAGATGTAGCTTATAATAATTTTGTAAAATGTAGACGTACACAAGACGTACTAAACTCGACAACTTATATATTACCTGTGGGAAAAAGAACCAGTGAAAAATTTTGGTCACTACACCTAGTCTATATTGTATCGATAAATTAACTAACCTAAACTTATAACAATATTCTATACTTACAATATTATATACACATAACTTATAACTTACAACACATTTAACACAATTATATATTCTAATGTCTCAAGTCCCTAGTTTGTATAGCAACGTATAAGGCGTATCAGTCGCAAGTAAAAAAAAAAATGTAAACTACCCACAGAGAATGTGCAGGGTTCTCACAAACCAAACGGTTTAAGAACCTAAAGTAAAAGATAAGAATGTATTTAATATGTATGGAATAAATAAATAAATAAATAAAAAATATATTTCTTAAATGTCTTTTCTAAGGCACACATTTCCAAAGAGCGGACTTATAAGTGCCATCGGTTAGATATGATAGACAATGAACTAATACAGTTAGTTGTGTGTAGTATTAGTGTGTTGTGTGCGTTACCCGGCGGGGCAGAGCTGCGGCGAGCACTCGGAGTAGACGAGGCGGTTGATGCAGTCCTCGTTGCAGCCGGAGGCGGGCGCGCAGCTGCACGCCACGCTCTCGCACTCCTCTGCTGACGGCTTCACGTCGTAGTACACGTCTGTACCACACAGTATACAAATAATTTGACACGAAACAGAGAAGCTATAAGCTAATATAAGTATGTAAGGTCTTTATACATACTGGTGCGTATCTTTTTGTAGTTCCAGGAAGGCACAGGTTGGTTGTAGTGCTGCTGCCACCAGATGTCGTAGGGCAGCGCGAAGTGCTGCTGGCGGCGCCGCACCCAGCGCTCGCAGTACGGCGGCGGCGCCAGCAGCCCCGGCGGGTACTCCGTCTGCGTCACCACGTTCTTGCCTTTGCCATCGGGCTTCGGACTACAACAATACATAGATTGTTATAAAAATACTTCGTATTAAAATATTACACGCAATGAATCTAGAATACTTACTCCTCTTTGTAATAATCGGAGAAAAGTCCAGCCACCAAAAACTTTTTTCTCAATCGAGGATTCCTCTTTGATACGATGATCGGCTTGTCCCTGTTATCCACGCTATTCGAGGGACTATCATCTCTCGAGCAAGCAACGCGTTTCTTGCAAATTATGCTTTTTGATAACACATCTATACTTTTTTCGAAATCTATTTCTTTTTCATTCAAAGGCAAGGGTTCGTTTTCGTCATGGTCTTGTAGTGTGTCAATGGAGGGCTCGCGAGACTTCGATATTGTTTTGCGACTGACGACGGTATCTAACGAACTTTCCCGGGAACTTGAATGAACTTCGGGTGGTTTTTTCGTAACCTGGCTCATCCTAGACTTTCTTCTAGTGGTCACGCTTGCGGGCTTCTCGGACTTCTCGAAATTAATTTCTGTAACAGTCTTTTTAGCATCTCTTTTGGGCTTGAGTCTTCCATCTTCAACTGTATTATCTGAACTTCTCGTTAACCGTCGTTCGCTGGGATACAGGATGGCCAAACTTGATTTCGGTCTAAGACCCGTTTTGGTGACTTTCTCAACGATTTTTCTCTTTGAAAATATTTCTTCTATCTCCTTCGAAGGTGACATAGCTCGGGTTTTTCTTTTCAATCTTTCCAAGTTATCTAATCGACTGACTGTTTTTTGATTTTTTAAATTCAGTAAACTTAAAGGTATACTATCTTCGGGATCATTGTGACTAAGAGAGATAGACGGTATGCTATCAGTCTCACTTAGAACTTCCCATTTATTTATATGATTCTTTACTTCCTTATCAGTTTTTGTTTGTTTCAGTTGTAGCGATGGTGCTCTCAGTATGGAATTAGTGGATCGCTTCTCGTTAGTCTGCTTTTCAGAAACCTGTACGGGTTTATTAGCATTTTCTGAAACAATTTCTTTACCCTGCAATTTTTCTAAGGCGACAACAGTCAAACGGCCCTGTTTTGGGCAATCATCCTTATTCAAGACCACTTTAAGTTCGGGTTTCCTATTTGTTGTTCGCTGTAAGAAGCTGCTCATAGCTTCGCCGTCTTTTGGTACCCTCTCAAACGCGGAGTTGTCGGTGTCAGATGCGAAATGACTATCTGATTGAAGAGTTAGGGCCCCATTAGGTTCAATTTTCTTCTTCTTCTTTTTGACACTTGGAAAACCTGTTCGATTAATAGCCTTTCTTCTTCTGGCTTTCTTTTTAGCGACGTCGGCTATTTTGGCGTCGCTGGCATTATTTGTTTCCGGTTTCTTTGTCGGTATCGAACACATACTCTTAATAAGATCATTGACAGACAATTTTTCCGCTTGTATTTTCGGAATCATCACTCTTGTTGGTAAAACTAATTTACTCTCTTTTATTATATTAGAAGTTTTCTTTTTCTTCTTATCATTTGTATCATCGCTGTCTGTGTTCAAATTTCTTTTAGGTTGACGTAAATTGTGACCGCCTGCGGTCTCTTGAATTTTGTCAGATATCACTGCAGCTATAGACTCGCCCCTTTTTGGACGTATAATAGGGTCTGGTGTCTCTGATATTAGTGCCAGCGGAATATCTGATTCAGTGTCAATGGGACTCAATAGCCCATCTGAAGAATTTGCATTACTGACCCTAGTTTTACATTTGCCTTTATTAGAGTCAGTTACTAAACTACTAACGCAAATTGATGACTTAGGAATTTGGTCTTCTAAGTCTATAGAGGGTTCAAATATTCCTGTTGGGTGATCGACATTAACAACGACTGTTGTTTCCGATACAGTTTCGCACGATTTAGATTTTTTAGTATCCATTGTTTTACTTTTCGATACGGGTGATTTAATAACTGTAGCTCTATTTACAAGCGGAGATTCTTTTGTTTTTTGTTTGTCATCTGTATGCTTATAATTAGTATCTGTTATATTTTTCTCTTTTTCAAGAATACGAGATTCAATAGATTTTCTTATATTATTATTTAACAAAGTATCCAAGACTTTAGTTGCCGCGCTGGGATTGATTTTTGAAACTAAATTGCTTGTTAAACCTTCTAATCTATTCTTTTTCCTGGTCATAATTTCTGATTTCTGTGAAGGAGGTATTGAACTTTTATACAAAGATCGCGCCGACATGCTTTTCAATGGATCAATAGATGTGTTTGCCGTCGCTGCGACAGTATTTGCTGAAGATACAGTATAGTTTTCGGTAACTTTCATGTCTTCTTTCGCATTATTCTGATTGACATCTTTGCAACTACTATCATTAGTTGTTTTATCTTCAGACAGCTTTTTTGATAAAGACTGAACTACTTGATCCAAGCTAGAATGTGTAGCAACTTTGTCAGCCTCTAACCTGTGACGTTTTTTGGGTGTCACAATTGGTGCAGAATTTCGTACGGGTGAAGACTTAACTTCAGATCTTGGCGATATTTTGTTGGCAGTTTCTTGTCTTGAGGAAATTGTTTTGACATCAGACTCTTTAGATTTTGGAGATAATTTTTCGTCGTTGGTCATTTTATGTCCTTCTTTATCAGTTTTCTTTCCCGCCTGCTCATCGGCACCAATATTGTTTGTTTTTGATACACGTACATTTAGATCTTCACTCTCCATTTCAATATTTTCTGTAATAGTGCTTAAGCTGATTTTTGTTGACTTCATTGCATTGTCATCCGTTTTATTTTGATTTCTATTATCTTGCACATTATTTGTTTGTATAATCTTTAGACTGTCGTTGCCTTTTTTCCCTTTTTCGTAATTAGATTTTGTTTTGGGCGATTCAGCAGGAACATTTTTTTGTATTTCACCTAAACAGTCTGTTTCAGTACAAAGAAATTGCTCTGTGTTTATCCCATTTTTTGAACTATCATCAAATTCAGAAGAAACTAAACTTAAGCTAAGTGTGTTATTTGTGGATGAATTAATGTGGTAATGTCGTTTTTTAAGCGGGAGCTTGTGTTCATTAGTGTCTTTTCCTCCCTTATTTTGAGATTCCGTTAATTGTTTTTTGTGCCTCCTTTTTGAAGTAGGAATAATTATTTCTTGATTATCCGACGTCTTACGCTTCTTTGACGCTCTCTTCATAACTTTTGCCGGTAGAGATTCAGGTAACGGTTTCTCTGTGCATTTTGGTTGACTTTGTGTAATATTGGTTATTAATTTTGGCGCAATTTGGCATAATTTTATAAAATTGGATATTAGCATATCCATATCTTGACTAAATTTTTGATCAACCGAGTCAACATTTTTATTAGTGCAAGAGTCCCGAGACCTCGACACTGATCTTGAGCGATGCCGTCTCTTACTTCTGTGCCGATGATGCCTGTTCTCAGTTTTTATTGCAACTCGAGAAGGTCTTTCAGTGGGTTTTAAATTAATTTTTGGAGGTGCCAGTACAACTGTTCTTCTATGTTTTTTTATTTGAAATGCGGGCTTCAGATGAGGTTTCTTCAAATTCAAAAATACATTTCTGGATAAAGATTTGTTGGGCACGTAACTGTTCTTTGCTTTTTCAAATATACTTGGAAGGGGTTTAAGTGTACTATCCTTTTTTGTATGTAGCGGATATAGCATACTGCCTGATTTATTGTGCTTACGACTTTTTGGTGAAAGCGTACTTGAAATATGTTTCATAGCTTCAAAATCTTTTTTAGAGGCAGTTTTATTCAATGTATTCAGTGGCGAGGTACCAAACTTATGTGTAAATACTGGCTTAAGTGTTGGCAATGAATTGCCGATACATGTCGCTTTATTAGGGGATTTAAGTAAAGTGTTGTTATTGTTGTGGCTGACTTTGAATATGTTGCAAGTTGTGACAGGCCTTTGTAAGCCACTGAATACAGGACCCGGCGCGAATGGATCAGAGGCATTATGCCGTAAAATATGCTTTTGACTTTTCGTAAATCCAAATGAATATTTTGATAGCAAGGGATATTTAGTACAGACGCTTACATATTTTGGACTTGCGTTTGGTTTGCGTATGTAACTATCACACTCAGAATCACTTGAACTGTGACCGAGAGTGAGACTGCTAAAAGTTTTGTTCGTCAATAACAAAATTTCTTGATCAGAAACAAAATGCTTTTGATTTTTGTAGTACGATCTGTCTCGGACCGATCTTGTCTTCTTCAACTTTCTCATTCTTCGACGCATACTTCTAACGCTGTAATCGGTTTTGTAACCTGACTTGTCACTTTTGTAACCTGATCTATGATCGCTTTTATAACCGGACCGATAGCAATCACTTTTATATCCAGATCTACAGCCATAATCGCTCTTGTAGCCAGATTCTATAAGCCTACTGCAGCTTTTATATGGTTTAAATTCGTGGTCGCTTTTGTAACCGGAAAGGATATCTTTATATTTAGGATTCAGATCTATTTGTTTCCATGTTGGGTCTAGCGGATCTTCACCCGCCGCTTCGTTTTCACTCTGGTGGTCACGCCATGTGTTTGTAGCAGGTTTACTGCTCTTCTTAGTCACAGTGCATAATTTACTATTAACTTCTTTTCTCTTCGCATACACTCCAGATAACACAGACCTGCTAGAGGGTAATGAGTCTTCATCACTGTCTGCCGAGTCATACTGGTTTTTATCCTTTAAAGTTTTTGGAGAGTTTTTAGTTACCTTGGCTTTACTTTGCGGTTTACGACCAGTTTTCTTTCTAGGTGGGTAAAGTACTCTATCCGTAGCATACAACATTCTATCTAAAGCTGCAATATCTAATTTATGGTCAGGTTTCTTATTCTTATCAAATTTGTTCGTTTCTTGCTTCAACGGTATTGGTGATGGGGCTTCGGTTTTTATTTGTTTTAACTCGTTCTCGACTCTTTTTTTGTGAAAATCACAGTCACTCGAATCGGATAAATTATGTGCCCTACTTCTGGTTTTTGATTTCGACCTCATATTTCTTCTCTCAACCTTATTGTTTTCTTTTTGTATGGACTTTCTACTTAAGCGACCATGACCTTCATCTAGGTCATGACGACGTAACGGTGAATGGGTTGGCGAGTTATGATTTGATAATATGCCTGAATCTGGAGAGACGTTCGGTGGATCGTTATTGTTACGGAAATCATTAACCTTTACTGATGGCTTATCTTCTTTGTGAGATTCAATAATCTTAATTTCATATTCATTTATTTTTCTTACTTTACGGGGCCGTCCCCTTTTACGTCTAGACTCGACGATAATGTTTTTAACATCTTCTTGAGATTCTACAGAGTTTGTACTGATAGTATCTAATTTTTGCGGGTCTAATTGGTTCAAATCAGAGTTTAGAATTGTCATTGGCGATGTTTTTAATAAATCACTTGCATTTCCTAATTCCGACCCTCCCGGTGTCATATCTATGTTCATAAAATCATTGTTGTCGACGCAGTCTTCGAGACTTGGCGGATTGGGTATCGACAAACTTACAGATTCTGTAACTGAACTTATTTCCTCAAGATCTTTATTAATTTGACTTAGTTCTTCTGTCTGTTGAGGACTGAGATGTTGAGAATTGCTGTTTAAATAATTTGAACCTATTGATGTCATTTCAGGCAAACTATTTATCTGCCCCAAAACGCAGTCACCGATAGTATTAACGCTTTCCATAGGACTCGAGTTAAGCCCACATGTTAGCGACGATGTTGGAGTCGTGTTAATTGAATTTAATGATGCAGTGCTGCTTAGAAGTTGCGTTTGTGCGACGAATTGTTGTAGTAAACTGGACGCGTAGTGTGTTGTAGTCTGACTCACTACGCCGGAGTTGGAACACTCGTTTTCGGATCCCGAAGAATCCGCTGTCGCTCGCTGGATGGCCGCCGTGACCAGCTGCGGCGGAAGCTCCATTTCACTACTCGATCCGTCCGCTGTAATCGAAAGTCAAATTGAAGTAACGGACTAACTAGTTAAAAACTGACAAATATTTAACACAGATGTTAGTTAAATTTGACGATGCTGGATAACACGGTTGTTATTGTAGAAACTGACAAGAACCGGATATGTGATCTACATAAAAACCAACGTAAAACTTCACAATACTTTTTTTTACTTTACATACGTTACATTTCATGTAATAAAATAATAACGTAGGTTAGCTCACCATTGTCCGCGATGCATTTGTCCTCGCTGTGAGGAGAGGCGGCGTGCGCGGGGAAGCTGCTGAAAGTGGGCTGCTGCGCCGGCGCGCTCGTCGTCTGCTCCGGAAATAGTTCCGCGAGATCCGCATCGTCGATAACCTGTTAATTTTGTTCACAACTTGGTTATTTCAAATGGTCTATTTTAAACTTATTGTGACAGTATTCTATTAATATAATTGCTAATGTTTATACAAAACATATACAACAGACAAACGCAACGAAAAGAATCAGGAAAATTACTTAAATTTCATGATCATTATCATAAGCCAATCAAGATCCATTTCGATCCAGGTCATGGCCCTTCTTTCCAAGGAGCGCCACAAAGAACGGTTCCTTGTTTTGGATTGGTTTAAGTAAGTCAACATTACCTGCAGCTGACAAGCAGCGGCGAGAGCAGCGCTAGAGTCGTCAGCCGAGGCGTGCGCGGATCCTGCCGCCTCCGCGCTATCAGAGTCCGACGACGATGATGACGACGAAGACGAGGACGATGAAGAAGACGTCGATGATGACGTGCTGCTGCACGCAGCGCTCTCGCCAGTCGGTGACGAGAACTGTAACAAACAAAAAACAAAATTAAGTGCCGAACTCGGAATTTTTAAGTTGTCACTAAGGAGACCCTTATTCCCCGCACTCTTTTAATAATAATTAAGGATATGTTAGTGTAACTAGTGTGATAGTAACTAGTTCCTCGTCTTATAGGTACGAATAGTTTAGTTGTAGTCGAAGGAAACGGGTCAAATTCTCCATGCAACAAGAGAAAGTAATCGCAAATGAATCATACCGCATTTCATATAATTATTCAATAAACAATTATTCATTATGCGCTCGCTATACCTACTGATTACAAATGCACTGTCGCAATTCAAAGCTACTCCACCGATTTGATCGACGAGAACTTTCTAATAATTACGAAGTATGTTTACATATTTATTACAGCGACATTGTGAAAATAATAATATGCCTTTTTGTGTTGTGATAGCAGATGATATATGTTGTCAATTCTACCCTAAACAATACCTAGGTTTCACCGTGTGTTTATTCCAGAATGTTAAAAGACTATTCAATAATATTTGTACATTGATGTTCTTCACCTTAAACAAAGCTTTGTTTCAGATGAAAGAACTTGTGTAGTATGTACATAACAGACAGAGCTACACATGTATTGCAACAAGCGTCTATCATTCTCCGTGTATGCAGACGCGTGATTGATAGCAAAAGTCCGGCACGACTGACATCGGCAAAGTGTGACGCAACGAGTACACTACTCGGTACACACCTTTATGTCAGTTTCACACGTAGGCAGCCCAAACAGAGCAGTAAACAGTGTAGTAGTATTGTTTAAGTGCACAAAACGAGCAGGACAGAACTGTTTTAAATGTTCTTCCCTCGTGTAAAATTACATTACATTTGTACGCACAAAACTTGCGAAATTGGCACATAATTATTACCTAGTCTATTATGTACATGTAAAACTAACTTTACTTTTAAATATCATAAAAATTTTATAACTTATTACATTTTTCGCGGTGATAATTGAATAACCTTTAGCTCTTACCGATATTAACTTAAATGTCGACAAAGATTACTTGAAAATGAATCCTTTAATAAAATATACCGTAGTTGGAAAATTATAAATCATGGTGATAAAACTATGTGGGTTTTAAAACATACATAAAAACAATTTAGAGCAGAATTACACTAGTTCAAATTAATGACACCACTTTTGACAATGATATTGTGTATCAAACGTACGAGTATCATCCAAATCCAAACGGCGGCCGAGACCTTGAGACATAATAGCACACGTGTGTACGCACGTGGTGCTACCGAGACGGATTGTTGTACTCTCATCATAATTTATTTCATTGTTAGACCGTAACCACAGAAAAAATACACATACAAGTAGTATAAAGTATTACAGATTTATTAGTAAAAACTCTATTTGAAAATAGACCCGAAGACGGGCCTTAAAATAAATATATTGAGCAACTTATATTCGGTTCCAACGTTAGCCAATCATGTAATTAAATCAATTTGACTATAGAATAATATTTTAGTTTTAATTTCCCTAAAGCATTAAAATACAAATGTTGCCGGTGTGAATGTACTCCTTGGCTGCATGGGGTATGGGGTGGTAGTTTTTGATACGCAAGCCTCGATAAGGCCACGCGACACTCAGTCAACCCCTTCCAGTGGGGATAGTTTCCCTTCCGCGCTATTGATTAACACCCCAGGAAATACATTGTGGTCAAATATAACATGAAATCACCTTTACAACTTATAAGGTTTCTTTCTTAATCAGGTTTAAACACAAGAATAAACAATACAAAGTACACTACTATTTCCAAATGGTACGGACGGACGGCTTTTTGCTCTTTATAAGGTAAATAAGAGAAACTGCTAGCTAGTGTCACATCATTGTTTAGCTATATAAATGTATTATAGCAGGCGCGATGCTTAAATCATAGAATCGCTTGCACGGACAAATATGAGGCGTATTCGAATCGACAATGGAATAACGGTACCCGTGTATCGGCGACGGCGCCGACACGAATATCACATTAACGACCTCGTGATCTGCGGAGATTTATATCTGACAGCCCACATAGAACTTATCCCGGCGAACGAGAGCGTCGCATGTCAATGCGATTCGTGAAAGGGCTTTCTATTTGTTCGTCATCGTAGAGGCGTTTCAACTTGGAACAATATATTAGTATCAGCATATTTATGTGCCTCATTAGACAATTGTAATCAAATTTATGCAAGCTAGATATGAAGGTTACGAAGCTCTCACGACCGCATTACCCTAATGCTGTGGAGATACAAAAGCGTCATAAGAATATACTTATCTCCACAGCTTATTCGACATAAACAGGTGGATGTACAAATTGCCCGCCGGCATAGTCAATTTTTCAAAATAACATTGAGCAATTTGAAATGTTATTAGCTTTGTTAGTGCTTTTAACTTTTTTTTAAAACGAAAAAAGCTACAAAACCAAAGACGAGATGATGAACGAATAGGTTATCCCTCTAAAACTGTTTTGATTGACCATAGAGCGTGTAATACATGCATCATCCATCCTAGATTAAAATCAATAATTGCAACTACATAGATAATGATAAACGTATCAGTGAAACAGATATCGAAATTTTATTTATTGATAATGACATTGAAATACATCAAGGAAATGGCGGCGCTAGACACAAAGCTAAACCAACTGTTGAGCTGATTGCGCAGGTCGTCGACCCCACGCCAAATGTCGAGAACAATACTTAATAGAACGTCTCGCACTCATCTCGTAGTCTAACTGATCATATAATATTTTATAGCGAACAAATATAGGCGGAGCTGAGATTCGACTAGACACTTTAGGACTAGACTAGGCACTAGGAAAGATTAATTCATTGGTTTTTAATTTTAGAGCCATCTAGTGTCGGCAACATAAATTGGTAATAATATAACTGATTGATAATCCAGGCATAGGAAAGCACTAGATTATTGCACATGGGCATCACCAACCGATGATCTAGGCTAGGTCTAGGGTGATGAGAAGGGGGGGCAGTTGCCGTATCTGCCCTCGGTGGCGATGCCCATGTAATTTCCTAGAAACTCATATGCACATTATGGTTACAACGTTACGTGACTGTACGATTTTAACCTTATCGTTTTCCCTATTAACTATATCAATAATAATAACAGTAGCTACAACAATAGCTAATAATGTTATTTAAATTAAATACCACGGTCATATTGAATAACGATAAGATTTACGCAAAACATTACGTTATTTTCCTTTATTATATTTTTCATCAAACACACACGATAATTAATTGTCCTCTTTCATAATTTCCTACTTAAGATTGGCTCTAGTAAGATAAACCTTCATTAAGGGTCTTACTTAGTGATTAATTAACTGGAGTGCGGCAGCATGAGCTTGAAACTCTTGTACGGGGATTTGATATAAACAATCACTACCATCTCAATCATTAGTTGTTTATCTTTTTTTTATATCATAAGGTCGTAAACGAGCAAGCGGCCACCTTGAATGACGCCCGCCAAAAGACGAAGCGACTGCTGCCCATAGACATTCGCAATAGCGGATGCGTTGCCTACCCTTAAACGACGTTGGAAGAAAAGCACATAAAGAGGATATTTCCCCTTCCTATGCGTCTCCTCCAGCGTCAGATCCACGTTCCCTTCCCATCCATTTCTTATAAGAAAAAGGGACTAAAGTCGGGCCTCTATCTAGTCAGAAATTAAAATTAAGAACATACATTTTAGATATTAACCCCTACACAGACCTGCCATTCAGAGACAGGTGTAAGAATTGCCGCATGCAATATGTGAGCGCGATGTAATACAAGGCCGGACAGCACATACTTGGCTATGATTATTATAAGTTATTTTATGTTTGACATGTTAGCAGGTCAGCACATAATTAAATTCAATTTAAAACGACGTTAAATGCGTGCCTAATCATTTATGATCACTACAAAATATTTATAAATACGACACGACACCATAAATACATGAAATTGCAAATAAAACTAATTACTACTAAAAAGTTCACTGTTTGTTTACAAAGTATAAGTGAAAGTAAGAAAAGCAAGTTATCAACTTTTAAAAAGAAAAAAGGAAGGCAAATAATGCAAAGATATCGAAAGATGGACAAGGTCTACCGATCTTTTAATTGTTAAGTAGTACAGACAAGTGGATTTTTATTCCCCAAAATAAACTGCGATAAAATCATTGTAACTAGTAATATATTATCTTCATATTCTTTTGGTATGCGGTTTACAAACACGACACGATTTCTTTATCTCGATAAACGGCATTAAGGCTCGCGTTCACACATAACGGCCGGGCCACACGACGCTAACTCCGACAATTTGCGCCCATGTATCTTTAAGTTTTAGTTTTTATATATTACAATGCCAGATAAAAGCTGATTAAATCAGGGTTGCTTTGTTTAAAAAAAACATAATTCAATTATAAATCTTAATACCTTATTTTGGCGTCCGTACTACTTGCTATTTCGTAGGCTAGTCGTAAGGTCATGGTGTGTTAATCTTGGACTTGGACACCGTATGCAAGTTCCGTCCAGCTTACCCCGATGAAGTAACTATACAATATACAAGATTGGTGTACTAAAACATTAAATTGCACGATGATTAAAATCAGCGGCATGATATGTTTTAATGCATCGTAGTAGGGGCTAGCGATGTGCGCGGGACGCTAATTGGCAGCCCTGCGCTGTCCGGTGGCGGTTGATTGTACTCATCAAGGATTTCTGCACTCAAGGACGGTGGGGCTAGACGATCGCGCCTGTCGAACGTCTCTTAGTATTTCTCTTCAGACGTATCTTGTTTTTGTCTTGATTCATTTATATTCACGATACATATCGACGGTTTAATCTTTTATAAATGGTTTTTTTCCGTTCGCGTAGTCACATAACGACTGTCACTCGACGTTGCCAGGTTTAGCTTTGGACTTGTATCGAGCGAATTTTATCTGATCAATACTATTATATCTCATTACCCATGGTATGTGTACAATTATGATAAAGTTCTCACTTGCTGTCAGAGTTATAGAAAAAAAACATACATACGAATTGCGATTTTCCTCCTTTTTGACATTGATTAAAACATCAAAAAGGCGTAATAGATTTCATTTAATTGACTTGCATATGCAACTAAAAATTGCTGATTAACAGGTTAGCTTCGAATATACTCAAAGCATGAAAATAATCTCAGCATCTTCTAGAAGCAGGCAGAATGTAACTCTCATACATCTCATCTCAATAAACAACATGCGGTTATTCAGTAACATAATAAACGCGTTAACTCTGCGATTTGGATGAGTTAATAATGCTTTATATTACCAAACATTTTCGTATCGATATAATAAAAGATTTAAGTACCGATAAATGCAACACACTGTCCAACATTTGGCCACTTAATATACTAGTTTTTATAAGACAAACATTCGATAACTCCGGAATATTTTACATGTAAACTATTTTCAATACACATGGATGGTGAATCATGCGTTTATTATGTACGTTTTAAGATCAATAGCCTGAAAGTGTGACAAACATTGACTATGATAAATTATAATATAGATACTTTACCAAACCTTTGTACTCATTTAAATTTAAACTAAAAACGCGACATTTTATTGCAACTATTAGAACACTACATTCTAAGTAATTCAGTATCATTAGGCTTATTATTAAATTATATTTTTATCATCCTAATAAGTAGTACTCTAAATATTTTTTCTAAATAAATTTATGGACACATCCATGCGCGAGAAAATTGAATTAAAATCCATCATTAAATTCAAACATAGACGTAGTCAGGCTAATAAAAGCTTATTACAAAGATAACATTCGTGTTGACTTTTTTCGACAAACGCGCAGATAAAGATGGTAAACCGTAAATCAAAAAGTCGAATATAAAAAAATGAGTTATTGCGCGGAGTTATACTGGGAGTTTTTGCGCGATGCGGTAATCAACAAAAACATTCGACGGCTACGGTCTACGACTGTAGTTCACTCACCTCATTTAGTTTCGAATGTGCTCACCTCATTGTCTTACCATACCGTTTTAATGTCGTATAGCTACTAGATATTTACCTGCCGCACTCAGAGTTGTCGATTGATAGCTAATTTAGTGCAGATTTCTAAACTTAACGACTTGAATGTTTAGTGTTTAGTGTTGAAACCGTGATTGTGCAGTAAAATTAACACCGCTTAGTTAAAAAAAAAATATTCATATAAAGCAGAATGATTAAACATTTTTTTTTATTTTAATAGTGTCAATGTAAAGAAAGACATTTTTTTTTATTTCACGAAAGAATTGAACGAAGCATTAATAAAGTTAAGATATCATTCCATAATAACGTAAGGTAAATAATTTTGCAAGCAAGCAACAATTTAGTATGCCTATTTAAAAAAATATTTTGAACTGAAGCGTATTTGCTTTAGCTTGCATATATGAAAAGGTGATGGCGTTAATTTCAATCTATTCTCGGCTTACTTTGGAATTATTTTTATACATTCTACCCTTACAAATAACGAGGATCGACTCGGTTTTTTTAAATTTTCCTATTTCCAAGAAGGAGTAGACTATTAAATAAATTATGTTAGTACTAAATGAAGTTACATAATATATGCGGTCGATTATAAGTTATGCACAGCTTAATACTTTTACGAAATGTCTAATTGAATTTCATTAACTTATGGATGCAATAACATTTATAACTTAAGACTTATCCAGACCTTTATAAAACTTTCTTAATTAAACTTTTTTTGATTAAAACCTTGCGCAATTCTTGTCTTAGCTTAGTTTAAGTATATGTATTGTAATTGTGCAAAAGAATGAAATAAGTAAATAAATATATATTTTTGTTATGATTAGAAATCTAAATGGCAAAGGTTACAAAAATCATTGTGGACACACTTGTATTCAAACGTTATTATCATCCTTTTCATTTTATATCATAAAACAAAAACTTTAAACATGTACTAAAAGTGTGATTGCATTGGAATTCAATGATTATAAGTTGAAATTCACGGTAGCAAGTACCTAAAGCAAGATCAGATAGTAAAGGTTTACATTATAAAGTCATATTTTAGCATTGCCTACGTGACAAGTGACCGAACGCTTTGTTTGAATCTTCATAAAAAACAACACGCGGCCACACTGGACCGTCGCATCCCACAGCTCAAGGAGATATGCAAATATTATCGTACTACACACACACACGCCACAACGTGCACCGCTCCAAAAACTAATAAAAACAAACCGGTATCAAAAAAACAAACGATTGGTATTCAAGAGGCCTCTCGCAGTCCGAGCGATCTCAAATCAAATAGTCCTTTACATTTAATACTTCAATCAAAACATTTAACAGGAAACAAAGTAGCTACTTCAGTTTGGATTAAATTCTCCGCAAACCAACCGATATCGGAGCGAACTCCTGACTTTATACTACCAAATTCTAAGGCTAATCGATAACACGCTTTAAAAAGAATATAGAAACAAAGTGATTAAAAGTGTTTAACAAACTTTTAACAAAATGTTGCACTTACGTCAACTAGGGTGTAAACATGGGACATAATATTTAATGTAGTGATGTATGGGGTGGAAGCGGACTGTGGTTTGTCACTACGACGTGCCAACAAGTGCGGTAATCTTTTGTAGTGTAATGTATAGCGAGCGACAACTGACCGCAGATGTGCCGAAGCTCCCAATGATCACTCAATATGCCTCGCAAATTTTATGTCGATAATTTTTCAATAAATTATTTCAAATAAAATTGTTGTGCCATAAATAATATTATTCCTTAATCAGGTGATCTATTATAAATTCTTCCAAATAGAAGCTTTACATTCTTAAGAAATTCGATCTTATGCAACAGCAGAACATCAATCTTTAATACATGCCATACTAGGAACAACAGCTACGCTATAAGTATTTCAATAAATAAATTACACTTTATAAATTGACCGTATCAAATGTACAAGTGTTACTCCAAATCACATCAATCACCCAAAGACAACGTGACGAGCACTGGTTAAAAATAATAATTTGGACCGCAGACGCGCGCGGGGCCGCGCCAAAACATTCGCGAGCCGTGACGTCATGCGGCAGACGTGTCATGTCGGACGCGAGCGCAAAGGAAAAACAAGATAAAACGCCTGCCAACTCCATACGAGACTTTTAAGACCATATCAAAACAAACAAAGGGATAATGACGCTTAAAACGACGATCCGAGAAGTCATTTGGGTACGTGACCTCTAAATAAGGTTTGACTCGACAAAAAGTTCGAAAAAATCAACTTTGCGACAAATACATAACAACATGCATTACAAAATAAGTTTTTAAATAATTTAATCGTATCGCAGTCGGTACATAATTCTGATTAAAATAATTATGAGGACTTGAACTGAAGAACCGCAAAACGATGGGTCAGTATAAAGGATAACGACGCGATAAAGTTATTGCAGAAAACTAACAGATTTCATACAGCACCCTAACACCCTACGCGTTGGATCGTTAATTTACTACGCATGCAGGGCTGAGGGTGCGAGAGGCGCCTACAAACATTCATTAACATAGCGACTCTATTGTTTAACGAGAAGGTGTGCGCCGGCCGTCGCGTTGGCAACTTGTTAATTGAATGCTGAATTAATATTCAGATGCAAATCGCACTTTACTCACTCCAACTTACCCCTTTGTAGTTATTTTCAGGGAAAGACTTAATAACAATTGCTTTTAAGCTTAACTACGTACTTTTTAATAGGCGTGGTTACCCTTTTTAAAGTAAAAGAAAATGCAAATGTCATGTTTACTTTAAATTATGATAGACCTTTAACATAACAAATTAAGAAGTCTGAAAAACTTCTGAAGTGCACAATGAGCAAGCAATAAAATGCACAAAAGTACTTTATAAAAAGCGTCAATTGCACACAACAAGGCTAAATAGCAAGCCTGCAATTGAGACCTCAAGAGAATCAAAACAGCGGGGAGGGCGGGGCAACGGGGCTGATAATTTGTCTCAAATTCATACAAAGTGGACGGCGCGAGGTCGGACCGGGATCAACGCCAACTAAACACTCGCTTCATTTCAATCCGTCGCCAGTCGCCTTCATTAATTACATTCGATTCACCGGCTGGCGGGCGACATTCGTCCTTACAGCGTTCAACGTTTACTAAACACATGTTACAAATATGCCGATAGACAATGTGTATATCTAGGTCTATTAATACAACGGACAAGACTCTTTAAATTTGAAGTAAATTGCAATTTAGTAAACAATGTAAAATAAATTGTGTAATATCATAACAATCCCAAAAAATATTATCTCTATCCTAGACGAACAAAAATATTTTTGTTCTACGAGCAACAGTACATATATCAAAATACTGTTCGATTTGGAGAGACTAAAGCTCGTTTGGTTTGCAAATCCTAGATCCCACCGAAAACGCATAAGGGGATATCGTTAATGGTTTTGGACAGGATAGGATTACTAAACGTCAGGAGAACTATGTGTCACAGTCGCATCCATTTCCAATCCAATATAACACAGGAACGAGACAAAGTCAAATCACATTAAGCAGTGGATAATTTCCTTGCCCATCTCCAATCGAAGATATCCGAATTAATGACCGAACAAACAATAGATAGAAAAGACATCTGCTATATTTAAACGTCGTACAAAATGTATGCTTTAAAACGTCAATTACGTATTACTATAACATTTAAAATGTATTTGAACAGTTGCGTTTATTTTTCGTCAAAATAAAATGTTTCTTTTGTTAAATTCCGAAGAACAAAAGAAAAGACATTGACGAGTACTGTACCAAAGTCAAGACCATGCGGAATATCAGTACTTCTAAGTGTTGGTTAGGTTAGTTTTAATTCTATATTTAAGAATTGACCACTACGTAAACAACGTAAGACAAGTGAACTGATCCAGGGACGAAGGGTCGAGCGGTTCCATGCGAGCGGGCAGTGGGCAGTGGGCAGTGTGTATTGGGCAAAGTGTCCGAGCCCGGCCGGCGCCACAGCGTGACTCAGAATTAGGCGCACCATTACTGTCGGCGGCGATCACAATCGCCAGATCCCGACCCTGCCTAATTAACGTGCACACGATTGGGGTGCGCAAAGCCAACGGGAACACCATCTACATCTAATAACACACCAAACTCTACAATGTATTGTATTGGGGGGAAATGAAGTATTTTTGGGCAAAATTACTGTATAATCTGAAAAATTGGATTCGCACAAAATAACCGGCGACAATAGTTTTTCGCATAAATGCAATTTAAGTTAATAACACTTTTTTCTAAGAAAACGATGTTTTTCCTCAATTTTTGAACACCGTTCACCTGACCCGTGATACAGTGTTTTTGCAATTCCAGAGTCTGGAGTAAATATTGTCGGTAATGTGTTGTGTAGCGGCAGTGGCAATGCGGCGATGACAAGATAGTGGCCGAGACTTCCTTATCCGCGAGATAACATCGCCTCGAGAGGGACGTCTCATTTGAATACCCGCCGCCCTGATAACTTGCCGATCTGCATATATTTATTCACTAAACCGACACGCTTGGGAAACGCGCTATTATATGCATCACTTTTGTTTTTTTTTTATTATGAACGACACGGTGCAGTAGAAAGATATTAATGGAATTAACATAAATGTAAATTTATTAGACTCGGCACCCTCATCCTTTACAACAGTATTTAATGATTATATGATAAATCGAATCCGTAGTTATTTTACGTGTATATTCAAAGTGAATTTTTAAAAGGTAACAGCGGTCTACAATATTATAAACATTCCACTAAGCCAATTGTGAGAAAAAGTTAAGTAGCAGCTAATGCCTTTCTTGCATAAAGTATAGGTACGTTTCTTGAATTACCAAAGCGGCGTTGCTGATATCCAAATACGTCAGTAGTGTATACGTTGGTATACTGCAATTAATATAGGTGGGTAACATTCACAATGGAATCGTGTATAAATTCCCGCGGGCCGCGATCTCCGAGGTTGGCTTCGTGACCGCGTGTGTCTGGCGCGGCGCAATTTGCTCGGCGCACGGCGCGCGGACGCCTCTCTAATCACGTGTAAAATATTGCCGGCGGCTCGTCACCGAGCCATACAGCGTCAAAAGCCGCTGTATAGCTGCGAGAGATTAATTGGCCGAGATAGCGAGTACACGATCTCTACGACGACAGTGACGCGAGGAGCGTGATCGACCGCCGCGTTAAATAGACAACTCCTAAAGGACACGTCTAGCTGATCGGTCTCAACCGCTTACAGCTAGAACGACCCACAACAAATGTCCTGATCTTATAACGCGATTAAGAATTGACTAAAAATAATTTAGCAATATCAAGAAATAGCAGTCGGGTTCGGCTAGTGGCTAATTGAAAATGATCTCTTATACTTCATCGAGTCAACTAGATTAATTTAAAAATCTATGCCATAATTTTCCATGACCAGTGCAAAATATGCACCAATTAATACATGACGGTACTAAAAGTAAAATATTGTGGAATAGAAGCTTTTATGGAGCACAAACAATCGGGAGCTCGTAAAGTAATGGCGGCTATAAAACGATACATTTCAAACATACCTCGGCGGATGCCATAATGTCGTTGAGAAAACGATCGGTAAGATCGGGTTAGAAGGCTGACCCTAGCGGGCAACTAGACGGGTCCTGTTGCCGCGGACAATAGCACCGCGTCCTGCGACTGCGATCGTAAACTAACTGCTAGTGACGATATGTTAATGCGTGGTAAACGGATGGTTGGGAAAAAACGGTAAGTTACGACTACCCCCATTAAAATACCATCTGTCTCCGATTCTCAGATAGCACGACTCACACATACATCGCCTAATGAATGGAGGAAAAAATGAAAGTTATTTCTTTAGTAGTTTTGTTTATTTCTTATCAACTAATGTATAACAATTTATATACCCAATGATATGCGTAATTGGAAATTAACATGTTATTCTGTAAATCATTTCAAATACAAAATGGTTGGCAGTTAACCTTGACATTGAAAGCTTGCTAGTGACTTATTTCGCTCCTCTAGACCGGCACCGATGAAATTATCAATTATAATATTAAGCTCTAACTTACAACTAAAGAGTATATTCAAGCCATGAGTAACTCTAAAAGGGTGACCAGTGAACTCTATTCAAGTAATAAACGTATCTAGCAAATAATATGTATCAAATATTTTACATCAAAAAACTGTGAAATATCTTATAATTTTCGGACAGCGCATTGGTATTATTGACTTTTAAATATTAGCTAGGAATCTGATAATCTACCTTAGACTTAGACCTATATCTGCCGGAAAATCGACATCTATCATCAATCCCAATACTTATTTGTAAAACACACATAACCCTGTACAATCGAACTGGAGTCATAATATTTCAAACATATCCGTATTAAATAAAAATAAACTTCGTGAAAGGGAGGATGGTAATACTACATTCCCACGCAATCTTACATCCGCTACAGACACGTCTGTTCCGAGCCATGCTTACTCTAATTGAAGGACGGCAAAAACTTTACACAGGTCAAAAATATCCAAATACTTTCGTTGAATTTATTTGTATAGAATAATCACGGAAAACTAAGTTCAGAAACCCATAGACGATAAATAAAATTCAAAATTTACGTTGTATGTTTCTAAACTATGTTCAATCGCATTCATGAATTGACGCAAAATGTATAACATAAACAAACAAGCCAGTATTAATCTATTACTGGACACTTGGAAATCAGTTATGATCTTTCCATAGATTAATTTAACAGCATCGTAAATACTGATTACATATACAAGGCTTTATAATACGGCGACGCTTCAATACAAAATAAGAGGCAGGCGAGGAGATAAACAGTGGTCAATTACAAAGGGGCGGCGAGCGGTGGCGTTCGGAAACAATTGCAGCGGCGCGATGCGAGAGATACCAGCCTCTAATAACTCTAATGTAGAGATAACGTACGCGCAGACTATACAAGATTTAACCGCACTACATGTTGTATCAACCAGTATGCAAACTACATTACCCGCAACGTACTAATACTATGGATGACACAATAAAAACATTTTTATTAACTTGTGGGAAAATATGTACAAGTCCATGGAGAAACACTTTAAAATAAAATCATTTTTATTGAATCCTACTGAACATTAGAATCAAACAAAATTTGAGTAGCATTTGTAATATTTAAGCTTTAATAAAGACGAGTTGTTAGTACCGCCACAAGTCTAGATAGGACAAAGAGGGTTGGACAGTGTGGCAATAATTCGGACAGTGGATGGCATCTGTAGTGGCTTCCTGGCGCAGCAACGGCGAGCGCCCGACCGGGACCAGTTTACGCCGACAACCATGTAAACGATTTATACTAGAGCCGCCTCGTTTTGCATTTCTCGATCCCATATCCTAGGGCTGTTTTACAATAAACTAAAACATATTCTATAAATATTAAAATCTACATATGAAATAGTTTAGTTCAGTAACTTCTAACGTCCATTTTTACTCATGTAAAATATCAAACGCATTACATCAAATCAAAGTGGCTTCCAGTTCCACTTACAATCCTTTATTTACTTCAATAAGCATTCAATTCCATAAAGTTTACAACACTTATACTAAAAGTTGACAAAAAATGGCACACGTGTTCCATTCATCTGCATACTTCTACAATCAATTACGTATGGTCAGCCCTACACACAGTTGTCGCGGGGCTCTATTAAACGACGTAGCAAGGCGCTCACCGGACCGGCTTATCCCGATACCCCTCGCCCTCCTGACGCGCCATCAGTACGCAATAATCCTGTTCTCAATCGACGCACCGCGTACCGGTAACATAATAAATTCTCGATCATGGCTACGTACTTAACTAATTAAAGACTTTAACAAAAAAAAATAACTTGTAACAAATCTCCCAATGTTATCTTAAAGGATGACTTATGGCAACCAATTATTGATATTCTGGTTATGCAACCGTTAAAATACTAAGTTACGAATCGTTTATGACTTTAATTAATTAGTAATTGCTATTCAGATTTTGCTGTAGAATACAACATTCGATAGCGTGATTTCTACAAACAATACTTCATTATTCAATTAAACAATTTTTAATATACCTAAACTCGAATTCAGTCAAACATGACTGCACAATTTATAACATAAAAATATTGTTTTACCTTTTAACTAATTTATAGTAGTTTGTTATCTAAATTGGGAGTAAACCATGTCGTAGACTATCTCGCTTGATTTTTATCAACCATTTGTTTACTCTTAATTTCTTATCTGTTATAACCTTCGAAATGTACTTGTTTATCGGCACAGCCATAATTACAAGGATTTCTTAATGACAATTACATACAAAAGATCATCAATTAATAACCAACAATTTAACTTATAATATCCGCTAACTATAGATACAATGTTTTGAGTTTCATTCAGATTAAAAGAGATATAAAAAATGCAAAGCCAAAGGGTTAATATTACCGTGCGACGAAAGAAAGCCCTCATAACAATAAAAAAACGCAAACCAATAAACTGACGAGCCACGGAGCTAAATTCAGAAGGACGCCCTTATAAATATTTAATTGGCGCATAAGCAGGCCGATTGAACGTGTTTATTATGAATACGAGCCGTACCCGTATGAGGGTCGGCAGAGTAATTTATAAAAAGAGCGATTGAATATGAGCGCGATCGAAACGGTGCATAAAATCGATGCAAGGGCGCATTCCCTCAGAGGTCTTGCGTTGGACGCGGACCAGCTTTGCATCTGCGCCGCTTTACTTACGATTGAAGCAATACGAGACCAATATGCATACCAATGGACGCCGGTTACATGCTTCTTTATTATACCAATGTACCTAAATTTAAATCGAATAAATCCAATGGGCATTTACTGTCTAGGATTAGCGGAACAGACCTATTTTCAATCTTTACGTAATGTGTAAACAATATTACTAATGTATTAGAATTTGTTAACTTAATACTATTTATGACAATCAAACCAGAACTCTGCAATTTCTAAGTATTCTGAATAGTTTCACTTTTAGTACTTTTATCGGATCGAGATCGAATAAACAAATTAACATACAAGCTCTACTCCGAGGCATAGTAACATTATCTAATATTGTGACTTGTTTGCATATAAACGGTGTGAACAAAATAATTTTCATATTATTTATACGCACACACAACTATCGCCTGCGAGTTTGTTGAAAAATAAACGAGTTTGTCGGCAACTGATAATTACGTACTCGTCTTTATAATTTAAAGTCTTATAATAATCTTGTTTTATCATTCATAATATAGTTGTATGAATTTTAATTTATCGCTAAATGTTTTCCATCGCTCGTATTTAAGTATTTAGCATAATTCAAAATTTAATCTTGAAGATAATGAAGTGTAGGACCGTCTACAATATTTAGGTATCTCTCTTGTATTATTAAAATTGTGTAGTAAATATAAAAAACCAGTTACCAAATATTAGTTTAATACTTTAATTTTAAACCAGTAACATATTTTTTTATTTGGATTTAATCAGCCTTTTGTCTTCGGTTGGTTGTAATACCGAATCGCGAACGGTAAGCGAGCTAATCTAATAGACGTGGTCGCGTCTTACACCGCTTATGCAGTCGCTATCGCATTGCGACCGGTTTAGGCCCCGTGCGTCGTGCACCGAGGCTGTAACGAGTGAAGTCGGTCGGGCGTCGATTGGGAATCCGAAGTACTCGGGCGCACGCTTTTTGCGGGTGTCGCCAAAAGACGGTCGAGCCAGAGGTGTCCAACCGGTTTGGTTACCGACCGATCATAAGCGTCCGCAAATTCAACAGCCGTCAAACGCACGGCCGCCGCTTGCAGTGCAATGCAATGTCGAATTAATTCATCGCATCTTTAAACGCAACGTACTTTTGAAAGTCAACTGTTGAACATTATAGGTACCTATTGTAATTTAAGTAACTAACTGCGCCTAGAGAATATAATCATACTAATCATACTTCATACTAATATTATAAATGCGAAAGTTTAGATGGATGGATGGATGGATGTTTGTTAGAGTTTGTAGCCTAAACAGCTGAACGGATTTCGATGAAATTTGGTACAGATGTAGAGGATAGTCTGGAAGAACACATAGGCTACTCACTTTTGTTTTTTAAATCCACGCGGACGGAGTCGCGGGCAACGGCTAGTTTAATCTATACTAATATTATAAAGAGGAAAACTTTGTATTTTTGTATTTTTGTATGTATTGAAATAACTCAAAAACTACTGGGCCGATTTTAAAAATTCTTTTACCATCAGAAAGTTAATTTATCTGTGAGTAACATAGGCTATATTTTATTATTACTAATGTTTAGGAACTATTAATAAACAGCGTGTTTCTGGACTCCGGCGTTAAAAAATCACTAAACTTTAACTTTTCTCGGCTTACGCTGCCTAAACCATTAGAGGTATATAAAAATGCTGTATAAAAGAATAGTAGATCTCAAAAAGTTCTACAGAAAAGTCCGCGATAGCATATATCTATCTTTAACAGTTTTCTCACAATAACCACTTTTTTGTTTACAAAATGAATTAAAAACCTTACGCTATTTGCAGCGTTCTTTTATTGGTTTCAATATTAATCCTTATCCAAATAAATACGTTTGTTATCAGGAGAATTTAATGTAGAATAAAATTGTTCTTTACAGTATTTAAATTGGACTAATAGTTTAGAAGATATCGCGAACACAAACAATAAGGGTAACCGAAAAATCAGCTTACAAGCTACCGGACTTAGAAATTTGGAATCTTGCATCGGTAGATTTCTGTTATTACGTAGATTACTACTAAGTTAATACTTCTGGTGATAGGTTGAAAAAAAGGGAGAACGTAATAGGTTATATTTGTAATTACACGCGGACGGAGTCGCGGGCAACAGCTAGTTTAATACTAAACAAAGACAATACGCATTAACAAAATATCAACGGTCACTAGAAGACAAATCTGTCACCAATTAGTGCAACCTAAATATCAATCGATAGTCTGCAATTAAGATTAGAAGATAAGAATTCACTTGTATTGTAACCCCGATTTATGCTTTCGATCAGATTATCTTAGACTGGTTAATTTTATTGTGCAGTGCAATCTCCTCTTATTACGTAATTAATAAAAAAAAAACATTAAAAATTACACAATCCATCTGATATTTATTAACTATGACTATAATAAAGAAATATTTTAAAAAGTTATTTTGGTAATGATTTTTTATCGAACAATGTCATTTACATACTAGACGCTAATAGTGTTATGCTGCATGATTTTACATCACTCAGCACAATGTATGATAAATAATTTTATACAACGTGTATACCTACTAGGATAAAAATCCGTTGGGCATAGCAATAAATTATTCAAATACGTTACATCAAGTGTGGGCGGCGTGTGAGCCGTTAAAGTTGTTATTAAATCCAAAATACGTCCTTGAAAAGATCGTCGACATCAAATTTCATTAGTGAGATCAGATGGCACTGGTATCTGATTAACATATTTTTTTTTCTTCTAGAGACATTTTGATAACCGGATTTTTTAAAAACATTAAAAGTTAATAAAGAACTTGTTTAGCAAAAGCAACCGCTGTGATTTAAATCATGATTCACTACTACTACTGCCTACTTTAAAAAAATATCAGGGAATCGGCAAGTAATTTTAGTAAAAAAAAATCAAGATCTATAAAACTAAGGAAAAATCATCTCATCATCATCATCATCTCCTTATCCTACGTAGGGTCGGCGCTACAGGTTTTTGTCCTCCACATAACTCTATCATACGTCATCTCAGTCATCACTCAGTTTTTGTAAAAAAAAATGTAAGGAAAAATCATCTCATGATAGAAAATACAAAGCAGAAAGGACTTTCAGAATATGTAAATAAAATCGTGTGGTCTAAGTTATTACGAATCTACAATCCACAGACATAAATCTAGAAATACTAAACTTCATTCAGCCATTATACGCATCGGTTACCCTATAACATTTCCGGCCATATAACGAGCATAAATAGCAGTTTGAGTACCGTTATCAAACAGCATGATTATTGATTTCAGATAACGAGACGAATATAAACCCACTTCACCTTCACAAATCCCCATTATACATTTCAAGAACAATTAGTATTTCTCTTATTAAGAATTGTTTATCGATTTTATATAAATAACTAGCTTTCACCCGCGACTCCATCCGCGTGGAATTAAATTAAAAAAAAATGTAAGTTGCCTATGTGTTCTTCCAGACTATCCTCCACATATTTGCCAAATATCATCGAGATTCGTTCAGCCGTTTAGGCTACAAACTCTAACAAACATCCATCTAAACTTTCGCATTTATAATATTAGTATGAAGTATGATTGGCTTTAAAATAATTACGTTCATTATTTTACAAATAGATTTAAAAAACAATGATATTCGAATTAATACAAGATTTTTTCGAAAAATACGATACACTACTCGTATATACTGCAATTCTATCAGATTTATCCATTTAACCATACCTGGATAAATTGACTTAATAACTCTATAACTTATCAAATATAATTGTAGTATTGAAACACTAAATAAACGGGCGCCCGCTTAATCGCAATTTCTCGGTCAATTAGATACGGTATAAAACATTTTACAACACTTCCAACCTAACTTATAAACGCCTTTATTAGCTAATTTTGCATAAATATCTATAGTTCGCTAAATAATACAAAAAATCAGTTATTAACTTCTTGAATCTTAAAAACATATTGTGAGAAGACAATATGTTGGATATGCTATATTGACAGTGGAAACTACTGACCTCTAGAAATAGACAGGCTGGTGTTTTGTGCTTATTTTAGCCATTTTTGCGCTGACGGTTTCAGTTGATAGCGGCGTTGAGAATTCTAACTAATAATAGAGATAGAATAAACTGTCAGGATCATCAACACGCGCATATATATTGGAACGAAGTAAGAGCTGTCAATTCCAAGCCTATCTAACCATAGAGATCATTGATGGAAACAAAATAAATTTAAAATCACATTGCAGTAAATGTAACAGATAAGGAGTAGAGAGGCTAATTTAAAGACCGTAATAAAGTCGAATAATCAATAAGTCAAAGAAAAAAATCGTATGACACTTCATATTATTTGCAACTAGCTATCGCCCGCGACTCCGTCCGCGTGATATTAAAAAAAAAACTAAGTAGCCTATGTGTTCTTCCAAACTATCCTCTACATCTATACCAAATTTCATCGAATTCCGTTCAGCCGTTTAGGCTACAAACTCTAACAAACATCCATCCATCCATCCATCTAAACTTTCGCATTTATAATATTAGTATGAGTATGATAACTAGACTATGTTCTAAAATGTATCAGGTCTTTATCAATTACTTATTTATTACTTACGAATCCGTCACTAGCCGCAGGATAACTTAAAGTGCGTCAACCAGTGAACGCGATTGCCCTTGTAAAAAGGTTCAATGAACTAAGCACTATTATTTTTACTATTTTTCCTTTTCTATACGTAACTTGGCGATAAGTTACATTTCGTACGTGCGAAATGTAATTATTTAGTTTTTATGTTTGATCTTTTTTTTGTCAATCGCGAAATCTTTATTTCATTTAGCTTATGGAGATTCTTTTTAGAAATAACTGCTTATCTTGGCACTGTAATGATAATTTTCAAATACCACTACTTTTCTTCAAAACTATTTATTTTCATTTCTATCGTAATTTTCCTACAATTAGGTTCATTAACAAATGTATTGACATTAAATAGAGGTTAAGGTTTTCCTACTGATAACCCTAGTTTGTTTTGAATCAATAGCGTTCATAATAAGAAAATAATCATGGGTTATTAACCCAATGTATTAAAAACATCTACTTATATAAAAACTAGCTGTCGCCCGCGACTCCGTCCGCGTGTATTTAAAAAAAACAAAAGTGAATAGCCTATGTGTTCTTCCAGACTATTCTCTATATCTATATCAAATTTCAGCGAAATCCGTTCAGCCGTTTATGCTACAAACTCTAACAAACATCCATCTAAACTTTCGCATTTATAATATTACTAGCTGTTCGCGTGCGGATTCATCCGCATGTAATTATAAAAACTTTATTTTATTGTTTAATAGCAAATGTCAAAATGACATGACATGATGTCAAATCATGGCAACAACTTATGGTCTCTTTCCCACATTAGGGTTTTATCCAAAATATTTACCCCTAAGTTTAACGGCGTGAAAATATATAGCCTAAAGCGTAACGTAAGTGTAGGGCTTTTTATTAAAAAAGGAATTATTCAAAAATATGCTGTAATTGCTGACATCTTAGGCAACAAAGAAGTGTGTGTTTACGCTTTATTATAATAGTATAGATATAGATAATAGTATTAGTATGAAGTATGAAGTATGATTATTTATTCAGTTTGCTAAAGGAATATTAAATTAAATATTAAACACGCGAATAAGGTATTAGAGACAAATAAAACTAGATTGTATTTTGAGCTTCTATACGGCTTCTCTGCAACATTCCGACAAGATTAAACGAGACGTAGAGGAACAATGGATACTTTTTACTTTCATACCGCAGTTTGAACTGTTAGTTGTAACTATTGAAAAAATTCGAACACTACGTGGATGGAAGAACAATACAAAATTGTTCCAAATACACAAGCTGAATAGTTTATTTAGACGACCTAACATAATCTGTTCTTAGCATCAAACCATTAATAATATAGGTATATACCTAGTTGAAGTCTAGTTTTATGTATGTTTTAATTATTAATTTTGCTTTAATAACTTCTTATATAATATGCAAATCCAGAAGACATATTCAAGGTTCCCAGAAGTTAAGCTCAATCAATTATATGAGCAAATTCAACCGTTTTCAGAGAAATACGACTTATAACAATATTTTCATCGAACTCGAAATTGGAACGACAAGCAATTTCCCGCTTAAACGTCAAGAGTACAATACGGCAATAAAATTTGTTATGAAACATCACAAAATACATGAACATCCTCAAAAATCACAAGAGATGAAAGATGAAGAAATGGGAAGACTGAAGTTTGAAAAATAATGTTCATAAGAACTGTAAGTTCATAATAATATCGGTCTAGTACCAGATTTGAAAGATACGATCAGTTTTATAATACTGCGATGCAGCGTCGTATGTATGGTCAAGGAAAAAGTTTCACCTGACAATCGTGCTGGTCGTGGTAGGAGCTGACCAGCTGGCTGACGTACTCCCAGACCTCGCCGGGCGCGGTCCAGGTGGCAGAGTTGGCCGCGTGACGCATCATGCCATCACTGTCTCGTGGAGCCCGCGGATACCGGCACACCGCACTGACCACTGCACTAGAAACGCACCCGCGCAGCTCAACCCGCGCTGGTCACCTCAATCATCTATTTATATTGTTTTATCCTTCACCAACTAGGTCGCGGTCCACATACAACGGCCTAACTAAAACCAAACATGTTTGTAAACAATTGCTAAATATCCGATGTGTTACACTACACTACTATTATATTACAATTATTAAGTGAATTGATTTATCGATAGGAACTCACTACAATTTTGATAATTTCGTAATTTAAATACTTAGTCAATTATCATAGATTTTTTTATCACTTGTAAAAATAGACACACTATGATCGATGTGCGAAATCAAATCCCAAATCATCGAATCAAACAAGATAACGAATGCATAGGACACTCCAAAATATGCACTGACACAGAATAATCACCATCGTAACGAGCGTCGATAACGCGCGACCTTGAATCGCTTAACAACTGATAAGAGAAAATTCGGCAACCGCACACACCGCGCATTCCCGCCACACTGTATTTATGTTTCGCACCAACTAACTGCTAGACTACACTCTTAGTACGATGCGATCACTTTTAACTCGGTCACTAACTGGCATATTAATTTAAAATCATTAACAATCAATTGAAACAAACTGTCGCAAATTGACGATCGCGTCAATAAATCGAACGCGAAAGTACCGGGCCCGGAGGTACGTATACGCGCGCGCGCCTCGCCGTGGGCACGCTAATGGCCGTCGCGTCTTGTTCGCGTCGTACTCGCGGCCCCCACCACTACGTACGCCGTGCACGCTATCAAACCAGTTCTACGTGAAAAATTTCAATTGCTCGGGTGACGACCGGCCGCGCTTTCCTTACACCCTTCCCCGCTCGGAAAAAGCGCAGCGCCCCCGGGGCGGCGGAAATGCACCGCAGCACGCGACCCGAACGCACCCACTGACTTAATTAAATGCACGACCACCTCCGCACACCTACACGGTCACATTCGTATCGAAAAAAGAGTATTAACATACGGAGTTATTACTTAAAACATTTATAATTAAGAATAAAAAGTTGTGCTAGACTACAACCCAACAAGTGACGACATAAACGAGGAGTTACAGTGTACATTAATTTGACCTTAACTGTTAACCAATTTACTCATGTCTTGAAATTAAACTCATCACGATGGACGGAAAACTTGCAGTATGCATTATAAATGTAGTTTGAATGTCTATACATATGATGGGGATGGAATTAAATAATCTCACTCTAAATTCACGTTCTTTTAGCTGCCTATAACTTCAAAAGGGTGTTATATTAAATAGTGAAGCTAGAATTTTGAGCGTCGCCAAAAGGTGACAGCTGATTCAAAGCATCCTCCCCCGCGACAAGAAATCCTATGATGGACCCTTAATGGTAGCTGCCTCCCTCCTCTCGTAGCCTAGATCATCGGCTGACGACCCCCGTGGCTTTATGCTAATGATACGAAATGAGTTACTGTAGACAGTGATAATATTTGCAATATAAACAGATACGGCTGCCAAACAAGGTCGCATCGATTTATTACTCTAACGACGATTTCAATAAAAAGTACCGAGAAATGTCTTGAAAGGCTTCAAAGAGATTTTCCCAGAACGTTTTCTATGGAAATGTTTTCGATTTATATATGATTTTAACGAGTTCGTGGAATTTATTCTTGATCTATGTATTTATTTTTATAACAGTTTGTATAGTATATTTATTTACTAAAGTTAAATAACTTTAATATAAGAAATACTTTTATTTAAGTTACTAGAATTTGAATATTTTTTTAGAATACTATCGGACAGTATCCAAAGCCACAGAAAGTTGACGCCCTTCAAAACCTTACAAATATAGTATTAAATAAAATGAAATTGTTATTTGAGCCAAGTTCAATTGATCTAAATCTTTACACGAACCGTTAGAATGTTGATGTGTGGGATGAGTAAAAATAGCAAGCAAATCTAGGTCGCGGGACTGGCTGCTATTCCATTAACACTACTAGCCAAAACACTCCTATGATTATTCTAACTAATACATTAATTGGAACATCATGAAAAAATATCTTATGGTCGGTTTCCCACCTACATTTAACCATTTGTTAGGGTTTTGCGTAAGATAACTTCATGAAATGCGTTTCCAAACTACGTAAAGTTTTACTCCGTTGAAACATTGGTTAACCTAACACTAATGAATCACTAGGTAATGATAAAATAAATGGAAACTACAGAAACCCAGCATAAGTGATTTTTTATAAACTAAACATAGTGAGGTAAAGTCGCTCATCCTCCCCGTCCTCCAACCTCGATCGCATATCTAGTTGTGATCTTGAATAAAATTTGTCGTCAAAATATTGGTCCTTAAATGACAAAACGTACCATTATGAAGCGCAAAATAATAATAAAAAGTATTCATAGTATTTGTTTACATTAATAGTAAGCATTGCTTAATGACCGTGGTCGTAACAACTGAAACTGTAAACAAAACAACAATTATAGACAATTACAAACTACGCGCATCTGCATTAGTACTTCCAGCGTGTCTGCACACGTGACTGCGAAACAATTTGTCCTTATAAAATATAATGGATGATTTATTATCGTTTTAAATAGATCATATGTTCGTAACATGCTATAAATAGCATGTTTCATGGTTATATTATTTTAATTTAATAGGCAATTAAACAATGGTTACGATTGACATTCAAGATTACAGTTTCGATTTGACAATGACGGCGAAAAAAAGGTACGCGCTTATTGTTGGCAGATCTTAATTTAAAGTGCGTCTTTCATGGTGTCTGTGAAACTTTTTAATTCATTGGACATCAATACTGAAAGAACTCATCTCATTGGTCAACCATCGTAACAGCAGATTCCGATTCTAACTTAATACATCACAAAATTTAAATTTTGAAAACATGAACAAAAACCAGATGTAGCTAAATACAAGTAGGGGCAATAATCCACACCCTTTATTATAACTATACCCACACGAAAGCTGTTACACAAGAAATTAAGTACAGAATAAAACTCAGTATTATTTAAATTATCATAATAAACACAATAACAAGTCCCTGTCTCGAGAAGGGTATCAATTTAAGGGTGGACGTAAACAAACGAACCTTTGTAAGCAAGTAACGTGTTACAAAGTAGCTTACAATACAGTTATTTGTGGTATAGTCTGACTAGAAATATAAAAACTCTCGCCTTGATATGAAAAAATATGGAACTAATTTCTTTGCGTACATTAGAAAATGACGTAATAGACAAGACGATTGAAGCGCCTTCCCCCAGGCCAGAATTTCTATATTCTTAATTAAGTTATAACAAGTTTTATTAAATCATTATAGTGGGTTTTCACTGCCGAAACACCTGGAGAAAAACATTTTTTTATCTGTCTTTTTCAGACAATGAAAAATATGGTAATATGTCAGTGAAAGCCTACGGTGAGATTGTCGCTAAATTGTAAAAGCAAAAAAAATGAGCCCGCCAATCGACATTGACACTTGAATAAAAAAAAATCATATACATAAATATAAACATGATTCTGTCTGAATCATCAACTACGTCGCATAGCTTGTATGGTACTTTGCAATTCCGTTTTCAATACCTTATTTCCGCTACACGAATAAAATAACGCGTAGAATGCCGACCCCTTTTATACCGTGTTATAAATATAGATTTAGCAATACAAGACTTTAGGGGAAATTTTAAAACGTAATATGTGACTCAGTTTACCTACAAATGTTTTATACCTCTAAATACTTATGTCGCCTTTTAGTCTGTAACTAAATATACTGCTTTTAACCTAAATATATTGTTTTACAAACTGTAGACAACAAATATAAGGGAAATGAAACACCTTGGTAACTCAGAACATCGCACAAGTACCAACTTGTACAGAACACAATGTTATATGAAGCATAGCATAGAGGGACGCGGGAGGAGACACACTGCACAGCTGACTTTGTACTTCCAAGAGTGATATGATAAGACCCCATATTTAATTTGATCTTAAGCACTAATAACTTTACTTTGATAATAATTAAATGAGGTAATACAGCTTTTTTATAGGAGAAAACGAGAAGCAGATCGTCTAAAACTATTTGATCCGACTTCCAAGTACATCCACAATGCCAGTGGGAACACAGGTGCCTTTCCAGTTTTAAGTTAGGAGTACCCTCTTCATTTAGCTTGGTATATACTCATTAGTTTGTGTTTTAACTCGATAGAGTCCAGTGTGACAACTTATTTTAAAAATCTACTGAACTAATTTAGAGAAAAATACGCGAGAATTTAATTTTAGTGTGTTGGTAATTTATAATATTTTTTTGCCACAAAAAACTCTGTAAAATTTTGGGGTTAAGCTTAAATATCAGCTTGTAATATTCTTTTAAGATATAAAAGTATTTCTATACCTAATTTTACATAACCACTTACCTTAGTCCTCTGCCTCTGCCCTCGTTTTGCTGTAGTTTCTTGTGTGGTATCTTCACTTTTAGTCTTTTTCACATTACTATTAGTCTTAAACACACTTGGTTTGTCCTTGCCATCCTTTTTGGGTGCAACATCTTTATCATCACTTGAATTTCTATGTCCATCACTATCACTCTTAACACCAGAGTTCCTACCACTTTTTACAGTCTTTTGAGGGGAGCACTTAGCTGGTAATGTTTTTTTCACCGTTTTAAGAGGCAAATCATCCTCACTGGACGAATCACTTGAACATTTGCTACATACTTCTGAACTCGAACTTGTATCAGATAATTGAGAATTTTTCTTTTTCACATTAACTCTTTCCTTTGTTTTGGTGGTTTTTGACTCTTCCTCAGCCTTCTTCTTTCCCAAAGGTCGTACAGTCTTATTGGGCGTGACCTTACGAGGTGGAATAGCAGCGATTTTCAGTTTTAGTCCGGTGTCACATGATGTGACTGAGAAATGCGGTTTACGGGTAGAGCCTTGTTTTGAACCAGTACATTCCCAATCACTTCCAGATGAATCGCTGGAGCTGCTGTTCTGTAAAGAAAAAACAATACCTTAACAATCTATATCCAGCTGTTGATGAAGTATGTCCTATATACTACATACAGTATTTTCTTTAAATTAAGAACAAAGTGGTTGTCATAGATAACCTAAATGCACTTATAAGGGTGTATATAAGTAACATATATCTTGTACTAGCTGTAGCCAGTGACTGTCTACACAGTATTAAAAAAAACATATGAAAACAAAAACATAGTTCCCTCGGGAACCTGAGATTTTTCAGAGATGAACCATATCCAAGACTCTAGGCTTTGTTTTATATCTGTGCCAAATTAGAACGCTACATTATCAGAGCAACATTAGTTATATTTCACATCAATGGAAATGAACATAAATATGACAGAAAAGATAGGAGATAACTTTGCCACCCAACTAAGCTGGACTAATCACTATTCTCCAATAAAAAACATAAAATATGCAATTCTTCATTCAACCTTTAGGCTCCACAGACTTGGCTTTTTATCTGTCAATAGTTTAGTTGGGCTCTTAAACAGTATTATATTGTACCTACATACATGTATTTTCTGTCATATATATACCCTTCCCATTGATGTAAAATATAGTTTATGTTACTCAGTAATAATGTAGCTTTCTAATGGTGAATTTTTGAAATTGATTCAATACTTTCATAGCCTATTTAATGCAAACAAACAATCAAATCTATTCTGTTTATAAATCATAGGTTATTACAAAGTATTTTGTTGTTTTCTAATTAGCCAGTAAGTGTCAATTATGTTCTTTCAAGACTCTAGGATGCTACTCTAGGATTTGACTTTGACAATATAAAATAGTTTTAAACCTTTGCTTTATATTTATCAAGGTTACAGTAAAATAATCAGATGTGTTGTAATAACATTTTAATGTTACAAAAAATACTAACCTCTGAATCACTGTTTGAATCAGTACCACCACTTGAGTCATGAGTTTTTGGCACTTCTGTGCCCATTTCTGGAACAATAACATAAGTTTGAATGTAAAGTCGTGTTTTACTTGTACAGCTTAACTTGATATTAGCATTAACATGATTTTGTATCAACAATATATCAAATACAAACAATATAATGATTAAAATAGGCGCAAAGAAAGGTAATTACAAATAAATATGCAAAATACTTACTTTGATGATTGGTCAAGATGTTTCCAACAGTAAAGTTGTAAACTTCGTCATTTCAAACATTCCTTGATAGATTTTCAAGATAAACAACTGTCCTGAAAAGGATTATCCGTTTAGTTAATACTGTTACGCAAATACGCAGTGTTTTTTTGATGTTTTAGAGTAGCGTTTTCTCCTCAGACCAATTTGTCGGATGACAGATCTGACGACACTCGAAAGACCAGTTTTATTTCGCGATGTCGCTTGCAACCGAGTTCAGATTTAAAGCATAAAGTCTTACACGAAATAGAAATAAAGACTAACTCTTTGACTTCTAAGGAAAAACAATAAGTTTAACGGTTTTTAGAACGTTGGCGCCAAATAGGTGCATACGTTTACATTACCGACGAAACAAATAACTAAATATACACACAGTTTATATTCCTTATTTTTCTCACGATTAGTATAAAAAATATTGAATACTAACCGCTTCCAGATATTCCTTTTTCACAAAATACGAACAGATTACATTGGAAACACTTCATAGCCTTTACATTGCACGGCCTCCATGTTTACAAATCTTTCGCATAAAATCTACGATCCAACGTAAAATAAGTACAAGCAGGAGAAAGCCACTGAATTTGCAGCTTATTCATTTACGCTTACGAGAAATTCAAGTGTAAGAAGGAGACTCATATCATAATAATAGCTCAAAATTGCGGCGCAAAATGGCGTCATTGGGGTACCATAAATTGTTTGCAACGTTTGAAGTATGAGCTCTGAATTTTATCAACAAAATCCATAATATTAACCAAATAAAATTCAGTTTTCTAATACAAATGTATATCCTGTCTGATAAAATGGTACTAACAATACAATTACAATGTACAAACAAAAACAAAGCAAGCAATAAAGATTTACGTTCGACATATGACGCCATCTGTTTGTGATAAAATAAAACTTTAGTACAATTACATTATCTATATCCTCACAATTTTTAAACTATGACTATAATGTACAGATGTACTAAAAATATTATGTTAAAAATAATAAAATACGGGTTTCCACTTGGTTTCCATACCGGTAAATTAACAACAGTTCACACCTGTAGACCCCATTAATTCCTCTCTTTCCTCTGACTCTGTGTGAAACATGAAATGATAACATTTGCCATAGCTCCGTAATTTCTATATGATTAACATTAAATTAATTCTAAATTTTAGATAGGTCCTCTTTCTGTGCAATTATTATTTTTGCTGCTTGCGTATTATGTAGGTATTCTGCCTTTTATTTTTCTTCATTTGCTCTTTATAACCACATGATACATTTTCGTTTCAAGTCATATGTTTTTGTATACTCTGTATTCGCATTTGGCAGTTTAGATTTGCAGTTTCTTTATTTTGATTTTGTTAAATTTAATCTTAATTTATTACGAAATTTACCTATAGTTAGTAATATATCTGTGTTTGAGAGCGAGGAATAATAAATTATGCTTAATTAATTAAGTATGGAGGAGTTTCAGGCATGGGAAGACTTATCGAACATACCAGCGGATCCTCCGGCTATGCGCGATCTATGTGTTAATTGCGGGTAAAAGTAGTACAAATAGAAGTTTTGTATTCTCAAATATAGTAAACTACTTGTTTCTTATACTTATTATGTACTTATGTGAACTTTACTTATCAAATTTCAGAAGGCCGATGGCGGTTTGTTGGTGTTCAGCTCTACCTCCCCAGAGGTTAAATCCACGAAGCAATGTCATACTTCTCCAACATCCCGCTGAAGAAAAGAGATGTTTGCGCACAGCCCCAATGTTACAATTAGGGTTGGCAGAAAACAAGTGCCTTATTTATAAAGGGAAAAAGTTTCCACAGCCAAAACATGAAAATTTAGAAAATATTCTCAATCAACCAAATACTTTACTACTTTATCCAAGTGCTAATGCTGTTGATATTCAACATTTTAAATGTGATAATGACTACTACAATATAATTCTGATTGACAGCACATGGCCTCAAGCAAAGGCAATATATGCATCTAGTCCACTTTTACATAAATTGAATCAAGTCAAACTTGTAACAAATAACACTAGTAGTTATATTATTAGAACACAACCTACAGAAGGTTGTCTGAGCACATTGGAGACAGCAGCTGAAGCCTTGTCACAATTAGAAAACAATTCTATATATAGTGAACAACTAATTCAACCTTTACACATGCTCTGTCAGTACCAATTAGATAATGGTGCTGTGACCCATCAATCTAAAGAGTTTTTAATAAAAAATAAAACCTATCCTAAGTTAATCGGTAAGAGATTGTCTAAATTACTTAAGTCTACTAATATATGTACACTTGAGTAAGTATTTATTTTAATGTTAAGCTGTAACATAAGCTCTGTTTTGTACATATGAAAATAAATTTTATGAAATATATTTTTTTATAACTTCATACAACTTTTAATTTTTATCCTAAGGACCATAGGTGGAGTTTAATGAGGTAGGCTAGTTAGCGATATTAGGGGTTTTGTTGCAGTTTAGATTAGTACAGGTCTGGTTTAAGAAGTAAGAACTGGATACTGGTATCGAAATACAATAGGTGAAGGAATATGTTAAATCAGTTTAAAACTTAACAATTTTTAAAAATATGTCATGTTTAAGATGGTGTCGATATAAATTTTTAACCAATGTTAGCAACATTTTATTTTTAGAAAGGAAAGTAAATATTTTTCTGTTTATTTTCATTTTATTACTTTGGCATTTTTTTGTCTGTGTTTTCATTTTGCTTATGGGTTTTATTTGTCTATGGTTTTAGCTGTCAGTCAAATGCTGTCAGATGTCTAATCTTTTTGACAGTTCTTTCTTTTTGTTCTGTCAAACGGACTGAAACATGGCTGAGGTTTGTGATTAAATTTAAGTGTTAAAATCCTTAAATACCAGTTCAATCGTTTTAAAAGTTATTGAATTTAATACAGTGACCAAATATTTACAAAACAACTGTGTTATTTTACTATTTATTTTCAGACTACTTGCGTAAACAGTCAGTGACATTATGATTACAATTTTCAGGTCGATGAAACTCTCAAGAAGAAACGTACCTTCAGGAAGTTTACCTTCCGAGGGGTCGATCTTGATCAACTTCTTGATATGCCCAAGTAAGTTTTAGAGTAACATGTTTACTAATCCAACACCAAGTGAATTTGTACTATTAGACTTTGTTTTGGTTATGTCCTGGCTTGGCTTGTGTAAGAACTTAGCATTTTTATGTTACTTTCGTTGATTTTGTAACTTACGTACTTTTTAATGGTATTTTCAGTGAGCAACTCATGGAGTTGATGCACGCTCGCGCTCGCCGGCGGTTTGCCCGTGGTCTTAAACGCAAGCCAATGGCGTTGGTTAAAAAGCTACGTCGCGCAAAGAAGGTAGCTCCTCCGAATGAGAAGCCTGAAATCGTAAAGACACATCTGCGGAACATGATCATCGTCCCCGAGATGGTTGGCTCAATTGTGGGCATTTACAATGGAAAGACTTTTAACCAGGTTAGTATTATCTATCTTCATTATGAAAATAAAATGCAATGAATGAATGTAAAACAAATTATTACGAGAGAAGGGAGGGATGGGTGTTATTCAATGTAGTAGTTGAATAAACCATGGTTCAAGTTCAAGTTTCAACTGTTGACTATTTTAAATTTAGAAATCATTGGTCCTTCTTTATTGAATGTATGACAAAATCAAGCATCAACTTCGCATCCCTATAACCTACTACCCTATAAATTCAGTTCTTTGGTGGAAATTGCAAGAAAAATGAAGTGATTTTGAAATATAGATATAAAAATAAGTTTGAAAATAATTTGTAATGCAAAAGTTTTAATGCAAAATAACCACCTTGGTGTTCTCGCCGCTCTTTGCCCCCTTTTGTTATAAAAAAAAAAAATTGTAGTTTGTCAGTGTATGTCACCAATTACAGCGTTTGCTGGGCAGTATATTTTATAAATTAGTCATACATATTTACATAAAGGAATCACTGTTCCTTACTGCACCTATGCAGATATTCACTTACCATAAGAGGAAAGGATGGGAACAAAAAGTGGATTTGACGGTAGAGGAGATGCATAGGAAGGGGAAATGTCCTCTTTGTGTGCGTCTCCTCCTCCTTCAATTAAGGGTAGGCAACGCATCTGCAATTGCAGGTTTCTATGGGCAGTGGTCACTTTCTATTTCGGTGGATTCAGGTGGACGGCTTGCTTGTTTGCCATCATATATTATTAAAAAAAATATATATATCTAATCAAAAATGATAAAATTGGCATCTAGCAATAAAATTGTCTTCTCTTCCAGGTTGAAATCAAGCCAGAAATGATTGGACACTACCTTGGCGAGTTCTCAGTTACATACAAGCCAGTAAAGCATGGTAGACCTGGTATCGGTGCCACGCACAGTTCTAGGTTCATTCCGCTCAAGTAGAATTACTTGACTGGCATTTTCTAGGTTAAGTGGAAAAATTTTGCACAAGGATACATTAAAGTTCTCGTGTAAATAAAAATTACTTTGTTTTATTTTATGTAATCCCAACTATTATTGTTTACATTGAATTGGAGTTTAATATTTAAACACTTGATTGGTTATAATAAAAAAGCAAAACATATTAAAAGTAGAACCTGAAAGGGCAAAAAAGAACGTCATTAGATATTTAAAAAATAGAAATAAAACGATGCCGGTCTTTGGTACAAAATCGCAAACCAATAGATTACTGATAGAATACCTTTTAACAGCGCCATCTATCATCATCATCTCCCCTGCCTTATCCTACTCCCGTAGGGTCGGCGCACCAGGTTTTCGTCCTCCAAAGCACTCTATCATCCGTCATCTCAGTCATCACTCCCTTCTTGATCATGTCACCTTTCACGGGTTTCATTCACGCAATCCATCCATCTCTTTCTAGGTCTACCTCTACCGGTGTACCCCTCCACATTCATAACTAACGTCCGTCTTGTTACATGCGATTCATCCCTTCTCATAACATGCCCATACCACTCTAACCTTTTACTCCTTATTTTCTCAACCACTGGGGCTACTCTCAAACTTCCTCTAATATACTCATCTATGTCACCATAAATGTACTTAGTATTATGGTGCAATAAATAAAGGTGTCGCTTTTCTTAGTTATTGAGTTTTCTTTTTGAACTGATGTTTGGCGGTAATCGAAAGTGTTAAATTAACTATGGAAGGTGCGTAAGTATTTTTTAATAAAATAAACTTTGTATTACTCCAAAAATATTCAATACTGACCGCAGCTGGTGGATATTTTGGACGTCAACGGGGTTTATTTTCACATAAATATGTATCACTGCGTGCGATATTAATGCTTTTTATATTTGTTCAAGCTTACACATAATAATATATCAATAGCCATAATTGATCCGAAATCCGCGCCAGGTGCTAGTCACGGTATAGAACATGGTGTAAGTTTTCTATGGTAAAGCCCTGAGATTTTACGTCGTTTTAAGTTCTGAGTTAATTCGGGAGATGGTGTGTGTATCTATTATGATTGTGCGATTAAACAATACGTTTTATAAGGAAAATTATCGATACGTGTTTGAATACATTTTAATAAACTACAAAAATGTATTTCGTTCGATTGCAGATCACTCAATCACCAATTACGGTAAACATTATATCAATAAAAGAGTTCCAAGAATGCAATGTGCGTAACAAAAAAGGATAACGCTACGTAATTAAGCTTCAAGAGTGCATCACGCTCAACGATCCCGACAGCAGGATCGGTTATAGGCGGTAACAACTGGTGTGATCCGATCCAAGCCGATGTCAATCGACGCGATCAAGAATTCTTCGTCACATACGCCTGTAACACACAGTCGTGAAAGCTAACTGGAATTAAAAGCCAAGCATAAGACCTTTAACTCGCAGCAGATTTCTTATATGATAATGGGGGAAACGAGCAGCGAAATCTTTAATTTTAGCGATAACCGAAGTCAATGGATATTCGCTAAATTTGAGGTACTATACATTTTGTTGTCAGTTTTAACTTATTCTTTATTAGATTTGGTTTTGTCTTGTCATTCCATTTTTATATAAAAAATATTTTTTCACTTCGGTACGGGTCTGCTTTGGCGGCTGTGCGGTGAAGGCGTTAATTTGTACAACGACCTTTTTGGACGGCCCCTACGTTTTAAACAGGGCCCTAAATGGATTTGCGAATTGTTTCGAAGTATACCTTTACAATTATTGAGATCACCTCAAGACATATTAAGCGTTAGTTACTTTAGTTTGTTCATCTCAGATATTGAGACAGTAAACAAACCAAAAGAAGTACGCTGTTTTCAATAGCATGCTATAAAGCTCGCTACATACCCTCAGTTTTACTATTTTCCTAAGTAATTATATGATTAAATTAGCTGTTGTGTATACATACATAAGTTAATAAAACTTTAAATGAACAGTTCAATTGACAGTTAAAGTTTCGCCAACACACGCACAGATTTAACTGAACAGGTCTGCTCTTCCATTAAAACTGTCAGAACTGAGAGTCTATAGCTGGCATTAGTCTAACATTTGTAATAATATGTCATCAATGCACTAACCAGTTTTTAGTTCTTACAGATTTGGTCTAGCTGTGGCGACAGAATGTTTGGTAATAAATTATTTTTATAACAGAATGCATTAGATTAAGTTGTATCACGACTACATTGTGTTAAAGGCCATGGATCTAGTTTTTAGTATTTTCGATAGAGGAAAAGGATTAGGATATCCTAAGGGGTCATTGGGCCTTGGAGCTTGACATTTGAGAGCTAAACCGAGAGACTAAATAGTCTGCTAGTACCAAATATTTCATTGGTATAACAAATATGTATGTAGTACTTCTTTAATTACATTCATTGTGGCTACTTAGCGGAATGCTAATATTTCTGGTTGATTGCGGTTCCTTGGAGCCACTGACTTCATCGCGGGGACGCCGCCACCAAACGGCCATGTCGCAAATTGATTCTCATGTCTATTAATTAACTTTTGTACATGTAATACAATACGTTAGGACGATATTCGTGGTTATACTAATATATTAGCACAATATTTCTACTCATATGTTTTAATTGTTCTGTTTATTACTCTTATAATATGCAAAGAGATATTTAAGTACTAAAAATAGTGTTAATCAACATATTCTATATACTCAGGTGTGAATCCATCTTTCAAAATGGATTTGGCCTTGCTCGGTGGACGACAAACTCTGTCTCTGGCTTTGGATCTACGATTGCAATAAAATTCGAGCTGAATAAGGTAAAAAATGTAATACAAGCATAGAGCAGTTTCGGCGATAACCATCAGTCATACAAGAATTGTTTTATTCTATTAGACTAGCTATTCCCGAGCGACTTCATCCGCATAAAATTATGAAAATTTTATTTTATTGATTACATTTGTCAAATTGTTAATTGCAAATGTTAAAATGACATGATATGATGACAAACCATGGCAACCTTGCTTCCTTAATGTTGGCAGCTTGTTGTTTATGGTCCCTTTCCCACATGAACGTTTTTTCCAATTTATTTAACTCCCAAGTTTAATAGCGTAAAAATATATAGCCTAAAGCGTGTCGTAAGTATAGGGCTTTTTATTAAAGGAAGAATTATTCAAAAATATGCTGTGATTGCTCACATCCTACGCCACGAAATAGTGTGTGTTTACGCTTTAATATTAGTATAGATAAGAAGGTTTAGGTTCATGGCATTGAGTTTATACATTGTACGAGATGTACAAGGCAAGGTAGGTTAATCACCAGGCACGGCTCGACCGGACACCTTCATTACGCGCTTCAAACTTTAACTATTTCTCAGTATTCCATATAGCTGTACTTGAACCCACGTGGTCATGTATTCTTTAAGAGGAATTACATAGAGATGTATAACTATATATTTGACTTCTTTACTTGATTTTTAATATAATTTTATTGTGTAGTTACGCAACTGTGACTAATCGATTTCACCCTTAAAAACGTATAGATATATTTAAGTTCTTAAATATATTTCCTTAAATAAAATAGCGAGGGTACTTAAAAAAATACGTGCGAAGCTGGCAACACCTATCGCAGTTCTCTATAAATGCAACTTTCATTCAATCTACCTCAAAGTTGCAATTTATTTGAATAACTCGTGTCTATATTTACCTAATACTAATAATTATCAACCGGTAAAGGTTTTAAATGACTGACGATAATAACCCTGGTTTCTTGCTAGTGGGCGTTTAATTATACCAGACGATATCTGAGTAACATCTAGTCTTAATATACTAGGTAAACGGTCTCTATTAGGGAGGATTTACACTGTCGAGATATACCACTTACTACCACTACATACCACTCTAAATATGGATGGCGGTGGTTGGGGTGGTGAGTGTTAAAGATTGGAGGCGGGGTATATGGAAAACGATCGATTGCGAAGTGAAAAAATATATTTCTTTTTACATATTCACAAATTGTCATATATCAAAAAAGAACAAGTCAAAAATAAAAATATAAAAAGCGTTCGATATCTTAAAAGTTGTAAACGAGGTTGTAATTACAACGTCGTTTCTTAACAGTGAACATGTAGGTTATAAAGAGGAAGATCGTAAAAGTATGGGTAGGTTAAGTGAAAGAGGATATGCGTAGAAGAGTGATAGAGCCTGCTAACATCCTCGCATTGCAGGTCCGGCTCACCCGCTGCAATACCACGACCACACAGAAGACAGGCGTGAAGTTGAAGTAATTCCGCGTCTAGTCTGATGAGTGTGGTGCTAGAGGCCTAATTTTAGTCCATTTCCTTTTCCACCCTTTTCTTAAGAGGAAGGGATAGGAAGGATAAGTGGATAAGACGGCGGAGGAGACGGAAGGGGAAATATCCTTTTTATGTGACTCTCCTCCACCGTCGATTAAGAGTAGGCAACGCATCTGCAGTTGCGGATGTCTGTGGGCAGAGGTCGCTTCACCAATTTAACGATTTCAGGTGGCCGCTTCCTCGTTTGCCACTTTATAATATAAAAAAGAGTGTGAATTTAGATTATGACAGCTAAATAATGTATAGAAGAGTAGTACATAGTGTGCCGACCCTCTGTAACTCTGTAGGGAAAAGTGTAGGCTGATCTAAAGCACTTAGTACCCAAAATAAGAGGATAAGCTAACAAGAATTTGTTGGTTACTGAATATTACGAAGTAATAAAATAAGCCTGCAGCCTCTATTATGCTCATTCTTAACAAGTGATAATTGATGTAGATATTTGTTCAAGTTGTTGTTTTAAATTATAAAACATATTATTAACTGTTTAATAGAAATAAATCAATAATATTAAGTAATAATAATCAATTTAAAAGCTACAAGAGACGAACGTTCAATATTCGATGTGTTTATTGAATAATGTTTTAATTTTTTTACTAAGGCAAAATAGCGCACACATAAATTGTTTTGCCAATAGAAAGCTACTTTATCACTTAGTAGCATAGAGTATATTTATTACTAGATTTTTTTAAATACCGCGCGGTCTTAGTTTTGGGATAAGCTAATAAATTACATGTTCAAAGTCAAACCTTACTGCTTTGCAAATAAAGACTACAACGCTTTTAAAAATTCTAAAGTGATCAACAATTTTCAATGATTTTTTCACACAATTTTCACGGTTTGGATGAACATGTAAACTGTCAAGATTTTTAATAATTCACTTTTCTATTAGAGTACTTTGCGAGTGCAAATTTGAAATATCCTCAGTTGTCGTTCTAGTTTTATTTCCATGCTTTCTTTACAGAACTAACTGGTTAGAATATCAATTACTCGTGTATGAATGTCGTGATACACGATGTGTAAGAGGAAGTTAGACAAATACACATTATTAATGTGTTAAAATAAGCGGATAAATGACAAAACAATCAATTGACCGGTATTAGTCGCTTTGTACTTGCTCCTGGTGAACCTTGGGAGTCTCCACTGCCGAAACATTTACAAAAACATCGCTTTTATACAAAGAGAGTAACGGGAATGGTATTGTATGTGTTTTTAATAATTCTGTTATACAATTTCAAATATGTAATGAATAAAAGCTTAGTTATATAAAAAGCTCTTAAATAATTAAACTGTAAAAATTAAGCTGTAAAAATAATTAAACAGGTGAATTGACGTCTTCTTTTAATCTATCTTCTTTCTTCTTCTTCTTCTTCTAATCTTCTAATCTAATATTATAAAGAGGAAAGATTTGTATTTTTGTATGTATTGAAATAACTCAAAAACTAATGGGTCGATTTTAATAATTCTGTTATACAATTTCAAATATGTAATGAATAAAAGCTTAGTTATATAAAAAGCTCTTAAATAATTAAACTGTAAAAATTAAGCTGTAAAAATTAAGCTGTAAAAATTAAGCTGTAAAAATAATTAAACAGGTGAATTGACGTCTTCTTTTAATCTATCTTCTTCTTCTTCTTCTTCTTCTTCTTCTTCTTCTTCTAATCTAATATTATAAAGAGGAAAGATTTGTATTTTTGTATGTATTGAAATAACTCAAAAACTACTGGGTCGATTTTAATAATTCTGTTATACAATTTCAAATATGTAATGAATAAAAGCTTAGTTATATAAAAAAGCTTTTTAAATATATTGGTCAGTTTTTAAGGGAAAATTGACCAAATCTGCGATTCAATACTCATTAGAAGTTTAATGAATAGCTCGCTTAACTAAAACTCCATAAAATAAGAATAAACCAAAAATTTTAAAATATAAAGGGTAATATAATTTGCATATGCTTCCGTAATCCGTTGAGTTATGTTGAGTTTATCTTAATATGATTCAATTTAACAACCGATTCACTTCAACGCGGTAAATAATATTCCGCACTAAAAATAAACACCGAAACTTGCCATTGCTTCACCAAGTCTTTCAGCGCAAACTCATACCGGCCGTCTTGAAACTGGCAGAAATCTCGTCCTAACTAGAATTAATAATTGGTGTAATTAAAAATTATTGTTTACTAAGGGCGCGAAGTATTTATAAGTCGCGGTGGAGTAGGCTTCGAGGCTTTTTGCCATCGACTGTTCAGCCAAACGCACGCGCTACGTCGTGTCGTGTACTCGATTACGATTGAAAAAAAAAAAGATAAAAACATCAAATGAATTTAAAAATTTCAGCCTTTTGATAGTTTCGTTTTGTAATTCCTCTTAGTTTTAATACGGTTTGATTACAGTAGTGTTTTGGTGTATTTGCTAAGTGATAATGTTTTTTTATCTCGTGTCTAAGTGATGTGACATTTTAAAACAAAGATATTTTTAGGTGAGTTCTGATATTTTTTTATTATTTATTTAATGCTTTCATACAAAAGAAGATTTTTTTATTAGTTTCTTATGTTACCTGTGATTTACTTCGCTAAAAATAAAAAAAACAAGAAGTGTAAATATGCTTTAGTCCGATTTTTTTAAATTTAGTATACCTAATTGTACCTTATTAAATGTACTACAATTTAGTATGCTTCGTTTAAAAACTACAAAATATGACTAAAGCGTATATTCTTTTATATCCCTTAAATGAAAAGTGATAAATTGTAAGTTTGTAACTTGATTAAACATTAACCTGTAGTTACATATATCTTCAACTAGCTGTTGCTCGCGACTTCGCCCACGGGAAATTAAAAAATAATACAAAATATAGCCTATGTTACTCACGGATAAATTACCTTTCTAATAGTGAAAGAATTTTTAAAATCGGCCGAGTAGTTTTTGAGTTATTTCAATACATACAAAAATACAAATATTTCCTCTTTATAATATTATAGTATAATAGTATAGATTTAAATAAACCAGTTCTTAATAGTCGTTGTATTCAGTTAGTCATTAGTAAGAATTTGGTTACGAGCCCCTCAGTGGCGACGTATAGTGAGCTGATTATTAACTTGTCATTCGGAGTAATTTTGCCCATATTTATTAGAATAAGCTTATAACTTTAGAAATACGATTTTGTTAATCTTCCTAAGTCTCATTCGTAAACTGATTTTATTCGCGCTTATCTATACTAATATTATAAAGAGGAAAGATTTGTATTTTTGTATGTATTGAAATAACTCAAAAACTACTGGGCCGATTTTAAAAATTGTCTCACCGTTAGAAAGGTAATTTATCTGTAAGTAACATAGGCTATATTTTTTAATTACACGCGGGCGAAGTCGCGAGCAACAGCTAGTTTGAAATATTTTGCATTTTTTTAAACTTTTACAATTAAGTACACGAAACATTTTAAATTGTTTAACTGTAGTTTGTAATATTTTAAGAAAGACTCTCCAACTTAAAGTTAACTTAATCTTACTTAGATTATAAATGCGAAGTTTGTATAGATAGATAAATGTCTGCCCCTGTCAGAACGATTTGTTCTCTCCCGATACAAGAATGTCACAGCTGTAGAAAATAGTCTCAAATAATTTGGACAAAAATTAAACCATCGGTTTCCAATTACAGACCTATACAATAACATTGTTGTCTCTGTTTTGTCAAAGAGAAAGAGAGAGAAACAACAATATGTTTTTGACTTTCTTATGACTAGATACCATGTACGATACGAAGTTCTAGCCTAGATTTGGTAGCAAATATTATATTATTTTTGGTAGCAAATATAATATAATAACGTCATAAAGTTAATTCTAACTGCTGACATTCAGTAGATAACAATCGTATTAGTTTAATTGGTCGGATTACTGCAAATTGTTGACATATTAAAAAGATAAGATGCGAAGGAAAATCCATACCTTCGTCATGTGTAATGCCACATCAAGGAAAAAAGAATTAGAAAAAAAAACTAGTTAAAAATCATATATAATAAATCGTTACATATTTTTTATTTGTTTAGTTTTAGAACGTTGTTTTGATGTCTATTTTTAGATGGCTAGAAAACCTTCAATGCATTTTTATTTTCGACATAATCTGATCAAGATCTCATTGGAGTACATCATAAATAGAGTAAAAACCCGACTAATTTTTTTTAATTAATTACTGCTTTTATTCGATGTACGTAGGGTCTGTGATGTCGAAGCATATAGACATTACACTGATTAGTGTCTTACCAAAGGAGCACAAAATAGACACTACGCAGTGTCTACTTTCCCGTAACCATCCAAGTAGGTAGTTACTTGTTTGGTACTCCTCGTGTCCGTGAGTGTTCTTTAACAAGAACTCCATTGGTTCCTGGCATCGCATCAAAGTAATATTTGAACTATGTAAAATATTATTAGATCGACGCGTGAATCACTCTAAATAGGAAGTTACTGAATTCGTTACAGGAACGTAAATGTTTGTTTATATCATGGTATATTTTTGTAACCTTACTTTTAAAAGTATATGAGATTTTATTACTAACATTATTCATTAAAGAGTAACGACTTATAAATGTTACTGCAATAGTCATTTCGGAATCTAAGCGAGTTTAAGAAAAAACTGATCACAGTTTAAACCCTTGCTGTCTTTGTTATTTTGGGAAGGACTAAGAGGGATAGATATTTTTTTGTGACTAGTCTTAAAGTTTTAAAGTTGACTATGCTTGAGTTCTTATGCTATATTAACCATGTCTAGGGATATTTAATATTTTACGTTTTTATCCTCGATATACGTGTTGACATTGACCGTATTCTATCAGGCTTGTCGATCGACTATTTTCCTACTATGATTTATCTAAAGCATATTCAAGAGAATTAAAAAAAACCCTTAAAACATTTCTGTCAAGGAAACGAAGGGAAAGAACCGATTTAAGTACGATGAATGTATCTGCAATTATGGGAAAGGAAAGAGAACTGAAATGAAATCTACTACATTTTCCTTATGTTCAGACGAAACACAAAAACGTAAAATAGGCTCGAATCCTGACGATCAATATTAAAAGATTAGGCAACCCGGTTACAACATGTTTAAAAACGTGCTCTTTCATATTATGTAGGTTTTATCAGGAAAACTAATGAGGGAAGGAAAAACGCTATGGATCTTAGGCTATTACAAGTTATTCTTCGAAAAATATACTACTACAGACTTTACCACTGTTTTGTCTCGTTTTATTCTTGAATTCTAATTTCTTTTACATCATTGTGATTGCGTTTTATTCATTAACCGATTGTTCACGTGTTCTAGAAAGTGTGCACAGATAAAAAAGTATAAACCGAGTATATGAGATCAGTCGTGAGATAGCTGTTATCTTTACTTGTTAAATATTATTATTGGCTTTGATGTTATCCGTATCAAGCTACGCAATCATTTACTTATATTTTTTACTTAATTAATAATGATAGTATACTCTCTCTGCTCTATGTTGTTAGATGCGTTGAGTAAGACCTTTCGTTAAATCCGAATGTTTTTAATTAAGCCAATATTACATAGCATAATGTAATTGAAAATCATTATCAAAACAATTTTTCGTTAAGTTGTTTCGCAAGTAGTCAACTATGGGGTGTGGTTTAATCAAGTAATTGGACGTCGTGCTTGTGAGCTATTTGTTTACAAACAACATTTTACTCTGTGTGTGTGTGTCAAAACTTGTTGTGCATCTATCTAAAGCCCTATCTTTTTTTTATATCATCCTTATGATGGCAAACGAGCGAGCGGCCACCTGAATCCGCCAAACTGGCGAAGCGACCGCTGCCTATAGACATCCGTAATAGCGGATGCGTTGCCTACCCTTAATAGACGGAGGAGGAGAGGCACATAAAGAAGATATTCCTATGCGTCTGCTGTACCGTGAAATCCACGATCCCTTCCCATCCTTTTCTTATAAGAAAAAGGGTGGGAAGGAAAAGGGACTAAAGTTGGGCGTCCGGCACCACACTCATCAGACGAAACGCGGAATTTCTCCCACTTGACGCTTGTCTTCTGTGTGGTCGTGGTATAGCACTGGGCGAGCTAGCCCTGCAGTGCGAAGATGTTAAAGCGGGCTCTACCACTTTTATCATCATCATATCAAGGCAAAGGAGCAAGCGGCCACCTTAATTTACCGAAATCTATAAACGACCGCTGCCCATAGAAATCCACAAGGAGCGTTGTGTACCCTTAATCGACGGACGAAATGATCAATGCAGTAGGACTAGAGGGCTCTCCTATTATAAAAACGTCATTTTACGCTGACTCTACCACTGTTTTAGTTCAGATTAGGAACGAAAAAGCCAATGGATACTAATTAATAAGATACTTCTGGTACTAGGAAGTAATAGGGAAATGTTCGTATAGTTAGCATCTTAGTGGATGGTACTTCTCAATCGTCACGGTTTATAGAGTCGAATTGATTTACCTTCCGCCTTAGAGCAGGCGCACATCTATGACTAAACTATCGCACAACTGTTGTGCGATTGTCGATTGTTTCGCAGCCAATTCAACTGTTTAGTTGCACAACTAAAAATCGATTACTATGCGCACCTCCATATAAGCTCATAGGAATCAAAGCGAGACTAAAAAGTTGTGCGATAGTTTAGTTTCAGGTGTGTGCACGCTCTTACGCAACGTAAGAATTATTGTTTATCTTGTACTTTTTGTACGCGTTAAAATTTAGGTTTTCAAACAATAAACCAAGAGCTTAAGCTACATAAAAACTAATAGAAAACATGAGCAGATAGAACGAAAATAAAAAAAAACTACAATCAAATGAAACCTAACAAATTGCATATTGGTCTACTAACATTTTTGCTTCGTGTGACTGTTATATAAGGAAATTAAATACTAAAAGCCTTACCATAAAACTTAGACACTGTTTTAAATACGTTTTAGTTTAAACATACGTCAACTTTCTTATTCTGTGACTAAAAATCAAATCATGGTTATTGAAACATTATTACACGTAAGCTTATGACATATGGTGAGATATATTTAAGGTTAAAAACCACGTTGACGTCCATAATATTAAAGCGCGGTTCAAAAAATTAATCACGTGTTTAACTAAACAGTGTCTAACTATATTTTAGGGGTAATAAAGTGTATTTTCAAATGACAAACTTTGAAACTGTTCATGTCTTTTCCACACATTTGTATTTTTGATATGTTAAAGGTTGTTTAAACAATTTTCATCAAATTATGTGAATGGTCAATTACAGAATGTGTTTAGTTCGGGGATTATTTCCCTAAAAGGTTTTAAATGATAACAATTTGGAAACAAAAAAGTAAATACGCTTAATGATTATTTGATGAATGAGGAAATCTATACCTACATTCTTTAAAAAATAGTATAATTATATAATTTTTTAGTAGGAGACTTGAGATTTAAAATCAAATCAAAAGTGTTTAATATTTTTTTGCCTTTTTTAATTTGTCATTTCTAGTTTTTATCAATGTTTCCTTTATTTAATTATGGAATAAATTTAATAAGTAAGAACAAATTAACCTTAACTTTACCATCCAGGTTAGAGCTCTGATAGTCTCAGGTGAATCATTTTATACGCAACAATTAGGTGTCATTGTGGTATTCGTGGTACCTATTACTTGTATTCACTAAAACTCATTCAAAATACCCATTAGTTTTAAGGAACTAGTTATATACATCTAAAACTATATTTGTGTAAGCTAAAGCAACAAACATTATTGAGTTTTTAATTTTTTTTTTAATACATACGACGACGACATATTACTTCGTACTTTAATTTATATTAGTTATTCATTACTAAATGAATAAAATACATTTTCTTACTACTAACTAAGCTATATTGGCGGGAAATAGCGTTTCTTTGATGTACAGTTTACAGGAAATATCATCAATTATCGGTCAGTTTAGAAACGATGCTGTTTTAGTCGATATTGATTGACTTCTATAATATTGCGTAGACAGTTTCCACTAATCATGACTAGCATTGTGCTTTTAAAATATGCTTAGATAACTCACGATAATCATACTTCGTACTTCATACTAATATTATAAATGCGAAAGTTTAGATGGATGCATGGATGGATGGATGGATGGATGGATGGATGTTTGTTAGAGTTTGTAGCCTAAACGTCTGAATGGATCTCGATGTAATTTGGCATAGACGTAGAGGATACTCTGGAAGAACACATAGGCTACTCACTTTTGTTTTTTTTAATTCCACGCGGATGGAGTCGCGGGCGACAGCTAGTACAATTATAAAAACAACTGATATTTTATAGTTTCCATAAAAATGTATTACTTATCACAAACTTCTTTACAATCAAATTTAATTGCACACTTTTAATATAATAGAATAGACAGGCAAAACTAAGAACAATTGAATTGACAGTTACGATTTTTGCACATTATAAGGTACTAGCTGTTCCCATGCGACTTCATCCGCATGAAATTATAAAAAAAACATTTTATTGCTTACATTTGTCAAATTATTAATTGCAAATGTCAAAATGACATGACATGATGTCAAACCATGGCAACCTTGTTTCCTTGATGTTGGCAGTAACTTATGGTCTCTTTCCCACATTAGGATTTTTATCCAAAATATTTACCCCTAAGTTTAATGGCGTGAAAATATATAGCCTCAAGCGTGCCGTAAGTGTAGGGCTTTTTATTAAAAAAAGAGTTATTCAAAAATATGCTGTAATTGCTGACATCGTAGGCAACAAAGAAGTGTGTGTTTACGCTTTATTATAATAGTATAGAAGTATAGATATTAATAATATTAGTATAGAAGGATAGATGTAGTGGGCTTTCGTCCTCACATAATTTAAATAATGTTTAGGAAAACCAAACACACTCGACTATTAAGTCAAAAAATACTACTTAAAAAGCTATGATTATCAAAATAATCCATGTACAATAATATACATATTTAAGTGCATCGTAAAGGTAATTATAGCGTAATTACACAGTAAAAGAGGTAGCGTCAATGCCAACCGCGCACAATGGCTCAAATATAAAAGTTATCTAACACATCCGAACGCAAACAGATGCGACAAAACTCATGATAAACATATCAACAGGTCTCTAATGGCACGGCCATTAAGCCTTCACATTAGGGTTGCCAATTTAAATATAGGTAAACTCAAAGATTCGCAGCTTAAAAAAGCGACGAATTATTTGTCAACCCTTGATCTCTACCTATGACGATTAAAAAATCTAATGTCAGTGTTACACAGCATCCAATATGAACCAAAAATATATGCCAAATAGGGTTGTCTCCTACAGTAATATATGAGAATACTATACTACTGTTAGTTAATTTGCTTTGCAACTCTAATGGACGACTAAATAAAAAAATAACGCCCACTTCTGATGTTTAGCAAAGAAAGTGACTTCATATAATTCGCTCTGACTCCAATTTGTTATAAAACCTCGAAAACCTCGTATCAAAAAGAGGTAGCAACCCTACTCCCCAGTGTTAATTTGATTAAGTGTTCATACCACAAAGTTGGTTTTCAATTAATTGCTTATTTATAACTAATTTTAATCTAATCAATACAGAATTAAAAATGCAAATTCAAATTACAGCAGACTATTGAATTGTGCCAGAATTATCAAGTTTCGTAGATATGTTTTGAAAGACGAAACCACGGATACATAAAACAAGAAATATTAGGAAAAAATTTATTGTTAGTATGTTTTAATATCCCAAATACATTCTTAAGTATCATGTACATATTGAAATCAGCTTTTATCTATGTCTTCTATCTATACATATCTATACTAATATAATAAAGCGTAAACACATATTTCTTTGTTGCCTAAGATCTCAGCAATTACAGCATATTTTTGGATAATTCTTTTTTTAATAAAAAGCCCTACACTTACGTCACGCTTTAGGCTATATATTTTCACGCCATTAAACTTAGGGGGTAAATATTTTGGATAAAAACCCTAATGTGGGAAAGAGACTATAAGTTGCTGCCAACATCAAGGAAGCAAGATTGCCATAGTAAGGTAATTGGTATTTTGACATTTGCAATTCAGAATTTGACAAATGTAAACAATAATTTTTTTTATAATTTCATGCGGATGAAGCCGCAAGAGAACAGCTAGTGTATAATAAAATTAGAGTGTCTGTTTGTAATATCAAAAGAAAAATTCCAGATTTTGGGAAGATGATGTATTTGCGTTGCTGATAACGAAAAACGCATTAAAAAATTTTTTGTCTCTCTGTCTGTCCGCAAGCCACGTTTGTCCGGGTAACCTCCGAAACGGCTGGGCCGATTTCGACCGGACTTTCACTGAAGGGTAGCTGACATAGACGACTTATAGGCTACTTTTTTATGTTACTACTAGCTGTTCCCCTGCGACTTCATCCGCATAAAATTATGAAAAGTTTATTTTATTGTTTACATGTGTCAAACAATCAATTGCAAATGTCAAAATACCAATTACCTTACTATGGCAATTTTGCTTTCTTGATGTTGGCAGCAACTTATGGTCTCTTTCCCACATTAGGGTTTTTATCCAAAATATTAACCCCCTATGTTTAATGGCGTGAAAATATGTAGCCTAAAGCATGACGTAAGTGTAGGGCTTTTTATTACAAAAAGAATTATTCAAAAATATGCTGTAATTGCTGACATTTTAGGCAACAAAGAAGTGTGTGTTTACGCTTTATTATAATAGTATAGAAGTATAGATTGCGTGGGCGAAGTCGCGGGCAACAGCTAGTATTGTATAAAATTGTATACAAATATAACATAGATGTCAAATGCACACTTGGCAATAGAGGTGTCATTTTCAAACAGTGCCTTTTTGTGTTGCGCAACAATATGGCACAACAGGCTCTGTTCTGTGCAAATGACAAGCTGTGTTTGTACCGGATTAACATGTCGCCTTTATGGTGTTACGAAGGCTGCTTGTTAAGTAAATTGTTGTTTCAAATCAGGCGCGAAAAGCATACTTTTTAATGTCAAGCACAAAAAGTTTATTGCTTTTTGAGAATTTGAAGGACGAGAATATATATTATATCAATATTCGATCTTTAAGATAGATCCCGAGTTTTACTTAGTACATAGAGAACCATGAAAAATCGGAAAGGTTCTTGGAATAACGTCAGTTAAGCTGTAACGAAGTTAAAGTGGGTCACTTATGCGGCGGGGTTCCCCGTGTGTGCGCAGCTTTTTCCTTAAAAAGATTGTTTTATACAACAGATTAATAAGTTAAAGGTTGAATTGTATAATGGACTTTTACCTTGTACGTAAAACATATATTCTGTTAATTTGTCAACAGCTGTTATCGTTTTATGTATTATATTATATTATAATTACTAGCTTTTGCCCGCGACTCCGTCCGTGTGGTATTAAAAAAAAAAACAAAAAACAAAAGTGAGTAGCCTATGTGTTCTTCCATAATATCCGCTACATCTGCACCAAATTTCATCGAAATCCGTTGAGCACTTTAGGCTACAAACTCTAACAAACATCCATCCATCCATCTAAACTTTCGCACTTATAATATTAGTATGATTTATTTATTTAAATAAGATTGAGTAAAAAGGATTTTCGATGATAACTTCCAAATGAACGATAAATAAGGTAATAAAAAACTAATTCGTTGCCATGAATTAATGGAAAATGGACTGGATGGGTAAAAAAATAAATAAAACAAATGATAAATATTACAAATATCTACTCAGCTCGCAAAACATAAAATACAATGTTAACCGGACATAATGTGTTTAAAATTCGCAACATCGCGAAAGGTTAACTGCCATCAATATTCAGCGACAGTGGGCAGTAATCACCACTGAATAGAAACAAGAAACTAAACATTATACTAGAAACGAACATCAAAGAACAAACTTTATTTCATAATAGCTGTAGCCCACGACTTCGTCCACGCAATATTAAGATAAAAAAGTAGCCTATAATATGCCCGTCTATGTCAACTACCCTTCAGGGAAAATCGAAATCGGCCCAGCCGTTTCGGAGTTTACCTGGAACAAACGTGGCTTGCGGACCGACAGACAGACGGACTAAAAATTTTTTTGTCTGTCTGTCTGTCTGTCTGTCTGTCTGTCTGTCTGTCTGTCTGTCTGTCTGTCTGTCTGTCTGTCTGTCTGTCTGTCTGTCTGTCTGTCTGTCTGTCTGTCTGTCTGTCTGTCTGTCTGTCTGTCTGTCTGTCTGTCTGTCTGTCTGTCTGTCTGTCTGTCTGTCTGTCTGTCTGTCTGTCTGTCTGTCTGTCTGTCTGTCTGTCTGTCTGTCTGTCTGTCTGTCTGTCAGTCTGTCTGTCTGTCTGTCCGCAGGCCGCGTGTGTTCCGGGTAATCTCCGAAACGGCTGGGCCTATTCGACCGGACTTTCACTGAAGGCTAGCTGATAGAGACGGGCATATTATAGACTACTCTTTTATCTAAATAATACGTGGACGAAGGCGCGGGTAACAGCTACTACTAAATGTTATTACTAGTAGCAATATAAATAACTTAGATTTTAATTAACGAGATAAGTATTCAAACTTAATATTTCATATTAAAAATACTTGACTTATTCTTAGAACACATAGTAAACATAAAATACAATGTTAACCGGACATAATGTGTTTAAAATTCGCAACATCGCGAAAGGTTAACTGCCATCAATATTCAGCGACAGTGGGCAGTAATCACCACTGAATAGAAACAAGAAACTAAACATTATACTAGAAACGAACATCAAAGAACAAACTTTATTTCATACTAGCTGTAGCCCACGACTTCGTCCACGCAATATTAAGATAAAAAAGTAGCCTATAATATGCCCGTCTATGTCAACTACCCTTCAGGGAAAATCGAAATCGGCCCAGCCGTTTCGGAGTTTACCTGGAACAAACGTGGCTTGCGGACCGACAGACAGACAGACAAAAAAATTTTAAATGCTATTTTCGTTATCAGCAACGCAAATAACTACACCACACCATCTTCCTGAAATCTGGAATTTTTCTTTTGATATTACAAACAGACACTCCAATTTTATCATGTGTATAGGTACATAGATAATCTGATAAATTTAAATTACGTTGGAATCCACGCTTGCTGAGATAACAATTTACTTATTTATTATGATCGACACTTGTTTTATAATTAAAAATTTGCCATTTACGTCGCCAACTGATTTCATTTTTTTCAACATTGATTTTCACCTCTCTGTCCGATCCGTATCCCACTCACGGGTGATTCGCGCACAAGGTTTTATAAAGTGTTTTAATATCGATATCACCTATAAGTACAGTAAAATTTGATGCCAATTTATTTATCTAATCTAACTAATATTATAAGTTTAGATGGATGGATGGATGTTTGTTAGAGTTTGTAGCCTAAACGGCTGACCGGATCTCGATGAAATTTGCCATAGTTGTAGAGGACAGTCTGGAAGAACACATAGGCTACTTAATTTTGTTTTTATTTAATACTTCGCGGACGGAGTCGCGGGCGAAAGCTAGTAACTAATATTCTTATTCTAATTAATTCAAGGCGGTGACTACCCGCGTTACGAAGGACGTTTAGCGCGCAGAGATGTCCGGTCCACCGGTGATATCTGTCACGCGCCGGTTCAAACCAGAACCACGCGGTTAGCGCGGTTCCGAAAGCCTCCCGTGATCTCGCACTCAGAACTTTGCCACCATTCTCTCTGTCGCTTAAACGTACATAAAGTAAACTTAGATGAAGTTTTACGATTTCTGGTATTTAATGTGAATTATTTATACGACGATTTATAAACTCTGTATTAGAAGTATAATTCACTTTAGTTTGGTGTGAGGTTTATTGGTGTGTCGTTTATTGGTCGACATGGGTGGCCTTTAATATTTTCTTACTAAATCTAAATGTAAGACGTGTAAAGCATCACAAAACTATAGCCGAACCGCAACAGTGAATTACAGCAAATATAACATAACATAAAAATAATATACATATAATAGCGATCCGCTGCGCGTTTGCCCGCTTTTCCTATAAAAAAAAATATAATTCATGATTAATAAATTCCGATATAGGCATTATTATGTCAATATTGGCTGAGCCAGCATCCGAGGGGGCTGTACGATTATGCCAGCTCGTTTATTTTAATAAGGTTTAGGGTTTACCCTAAGAGTAGCACTATGGGATTGACATGTCTTTCCAAAGACAAAAATCCCAACTTTTCCTAACAAAGAATAAAAAAAAAAGATTAATAAATAGATTTCTGTTAGTTGGGTAAAATAATAACACGAAATCACTACAATAAATCATTTAATCTCGACAAAATCTAATTTTGTTTGAGCACAAACAAATGTATTTATATTTTTAATGAACGTATCATTTAATATTTTTGTAATCGCTCTAACGCAGTCTGGTTTTTTTCCAAATAAGCGAGTTGAAGTGAAGCCGGTGCGGTTTGTTATTTATCGCAAAAACAGGTTTTTTATAGAAATAATTAGCTCGGTATATAGTTAAATTATACAATAGTACGCGTAACTTCAAACCATCAGATTTAAACTTATAATTAACTAGCTTTGGCCCGCTACTACGTGGGCGCGGAATTAAAAAAAAAATGCAAGTAGCCTATGTATTCTTCCAGACTATCCTCTACATCTATGCCAAATGTCATCGAAATCCGTTCAACCGTTTAGGCTACAAACTCTAACAAACATCCATCCATCCATCTACACTTTCGCATTTATAATAGTAGTAAGTATTAGTATGATTTAGCTATTGTAATATGGGACACTATGGTAAAATATTTCTTAACATTTTTTTTATAAAATGCGTATTTTATTCTAATATGTTTTATTTATTGTTGTTTCAATTGATAAATAGATAAAAAAGACTCACTAAAATACACGATAAAAAATTTCAAAGAAATAAGTAAATCATTTTACATAGTAAGAGAAACTCTTGGATTTACCTTGTGTAGATTTTTACGAGTCTTAAGTATACAAATAATCATAAAATTACTTAGTCGAATTGTATTGCACTTGTTATTTTAATGTTTCAGTAGACGTAGACATAAATATAACAAAGATACAGGAAAAAACAAATGATGTAAGATCTCAATACATCAAAATATTTAGTTAAAGAATTGAATATAGCTGAGATGCGTTTTCAAGTATAGTTGTTTGACGTCTTATTGATTGTTTCGTCTGTGTAAACCAGAGGTACCCAACTTTTTATTGTTTGGAATTACTTTTATATTCTCCTTCTTAACGACGACTACTATATTAAAAGTGAAATTCATAATTCATTTTTCTTTCTCGCCCAATATGGTGGTACATAAATCTTATACTTTGTCGCTACATCTTACTCAACAACGGCCAACGGCGAAAACATTCAAAGATCGTCGTTGAGGACCTTGGGTTTAGAACCATTTATGTTATTGATGCCCTAACCTGTGACAGTACAGTAAACGCGTGTAACAGTTTAAAACAGTTAGAAATAAATGTTTAACATTGTTTCAACTAAACAAACATTTAATACAATAAATTTTATTCAGATTTAAAAAATATTGGTCTAATAATATGTCTTTGGAAATCGATTACTGTACATATTTGTCTATGCAATATTGTTCTTATATATTTTTAATATTATAATATGGTGGTATAGAAGTGTAGAGCACGGGCCATTATCTCTGGTATAATCCACTTGCGAACAACTTACGATAATGAATAGAGCTGTTCCTCAATTACTTTACTGCTACCTACTTTAGATATCAATTTATTGAAAATTCAATTTACAAGTTTACACAACAAATTCCGTTTATTTATCAATATATTAAATCAACCCTATTATTAACCAGACCTTGATATTTCTTTACAGAAACCCTAATGTTACCTCAGTTTTTTTCATTATGGCAATATGATTTTAGTGTTTTGGGCATTGGTAACTCATCGAAACAATATCTTTTATACTCAGAGTCCTCCAAGAGCGTCCACCATTCTTAAAAGCCTGCATCGCATCTGCGGCTTCTCTTGTCTTCGGAAAGTTTGAGGACATAAATAATTTCATATCAGGCTATCAGTTTATCGTTTTCCACTTTCTCCTATAAACACAGAAAATTTTCTTATTAAACCTACACTACTGGTGATCACCTAAAAACTATGTGCGGCATACATGTACTAATTACATTATAATTAAAATCGTTTATCTTTTGTTTCAGATACATTACCAGAGAATTATGTGGCTGAGCCAAAATACGATCGCGTATATTATGATAAGAGTGAAGCAATTATATCACAAGACAAGCTTCCGGTAGTCAATAGTCAGCCTGCGGAACAATGGAGGACGGCCGGTGAGTTGACACCCGTCACACTTATCACGATAACCACTCAACACTGACTCATACATATATGTACTCTACGATATTATATACATAGACGTATTATTTTAATAGTCTATATACTATGTCTAGTCTATTATGACCCCCTGTAAACAACTTCATCAGTTATACAGGTCATAATGACCTTCAGGTTTAGGTCATAGTAATTCCTTATAATTTACTAGTAGTGGTTTTTGACACGTTCAGTGCCGAGGACTTTCCTATGACGTCCAGAATTCCAGCAATTCAGAAAGCATAGTAAAAATCGTGGCAGGGTTAGTGTTAGATTAATTACTTCCTTATTAGTGTCTTTAGATTTTGACCGTGTTTGTCACAGGTTCACGGTAACGGTCGAGTCGGAGAACAAGAAGAATGGCATCCATACAGGTGCGAGTATCATCACGCGACCGTTACGGTCTTCTGCGGAGACTGCGGAGCGGGGGGATGCAGTTGTGGGCTCCCAGCCTGATACATGGCTGCACGATGCCGGCTGGCGCAGGAAGCGCTCGTTGGCACAGCTCACCAGGGAGGCGTTGCCGCGTATGGAGAATTATAGGAACTCAAAGCGTGCTTTGAAAAGGCCCAGCTTGGGGGAGTTGCATGGAGACAATCTTATCACTGAAGAGGTATTATTCTAGTAGTATTAATATTTTCATTCGAATCCAAAACTGATCTAAACTGAAGATTGTAGTTCTAGGCTAGTTGTCTTAATCTAGATTTCACTTGTTAACGGTTTAGGTTATCTGATGAAATCATTATGAATTGAGGAAATAATATCAATACACGAAAACAGCAGTAACCTCAAAAACCCCAAAAAAGCCAGACTTCATAAATCGATTACGATAAAAGGACAAATATAAATTAGAATGTTTATCACCGTCTTGTTCCGTATCGACTTCTTTACCAGGAAAAATGCACATTGCAAAGATTTTTATCAGATATGTCAAGGTTCTACTTGAAGGCTCGTCGGTGGAAGAACAATAATTGCATAGCAATTTATCATAGAAAGGTTGTGACGAAATCATCGCGAATAGATAGTCTAATAAGCTATTTTAGTTAATATTCCGCACCATGCTTTGTGTAGGTGTGCATCACGGTAGATTGTTGTCTCTATTTTTTCAAGAAGTGAGAGTAGGACGTCATTATTTGGTACTACTGTATCGTCAGTGGAAACAAATGTTAATGCTTCGACCAGACCTTTTTCTGCTAGTATACCAGAAATACGTAGGTCAAATAGTTCGTTCTATGTCTTGTATCCACGACGAAACAGCTTCATAAAAATCTTATCTAAAAATTCAAATACACTACAGTAATAATAAATTGGAATAAGCTTATAGAATTTTAACATCCTAGGTCGTAAATTGGACTCATTCACGATCCATCGCCGTTTATAAAATCAAAAAAATTTTATTCACACTTCTACTGCAATCTTCGCATGAATTTGACGTTTAAATTAAGGATATAATTTAAATAACGTGAAATTTCGTTAATAATTATTAAGACAAGACATTTATTATAATAAGACGTTTGTCCAAAAAGAAAATTGATTGTTATTGTTAGAAAAGACATTTTTAAAGTACAAATTGGTATCAATACTGTATGAAGTCTCTTGAGCAATTTGGTAAAAAAAATTACGTCATCAAAATTTTTTTTTTAATTATTGACATCAATTAACTAGCGTCGACGTCCACTTAAAACAAAGAGTAATTTATTGTTCGCCATTTTCTCGGTGATATTGTATTGTGCGGTGCGGTTCTCACCGGTATGGTTTGGTCCAGGCCACTACTGTTCTGTATTATCTAGTTGTGGAGATTTTTTCTGTATAATTTAGTATGGCCTCTATATATTTAATTGTTGTAAGGCAATTGAACTAGTCTTTAGATGCATTTGTCCTGGACCAATAATTTCTACAAATGTAATATTTACACGATAACTGACTGAATGAAGGCAAGGAATAGTAGAGAAAGAAAGAAAATTTTGAGGTTAGAAAAAATAAATTACATTCTTTAATTTTGATGCAATCTATACAAAATGAGCGTACAATTCTACCACAGATTTTGCATTTCTATTCCATTAAAACTCTCTTTAATCTGTACTTTTGCATCATATGTTATAGTTAACAGATGATATAATAAAATCGTAAATCGTCATAAACAGCTGTAAGGCATAATGCATCTGGTTATTCCGTTGTTATAGGTGTTAAGGCACATTTGCAAATAATTGCATGCGCCAGTGCAAGGTGCGGTGCAGTCACCGCTGTCCGCTCATCATATCTGTCGCTTGTACTAGGGCTGTCGCAACATGAAAAATAAATAAAATAGTTTAAACTGCTGGACTACATAATACTAATACTTCTAATATATATGATAAAGATACTAATAATCTTACTTCTTATTATACTAATATTATAAATATGAATGTTTAGATGGATGGATGGATGTTTGTTAGAGTTTGTAGCTTAAACGGCTGAACAGATTTCGATGAAATTTGGTACAAATGTAGAGGATAGTCTGGAAGAACACATAGGGTACTCACTTTTGTTTTTTTTTTATTCCACGCGGACGGAGTCGCGGGCGAAAGCTTGTATATAATATTTCTTTTTCATTTAGAAGTTATTTCTCTTACTACCAAGTCACTTGTGGTGTTGGTGTGTGTACTAGGCATGAAGGCGTTGGTGGCAGAAAGTAGAAGACGCAATTATATCCAATTTATGTAATTCTCTTGGAATTTACAGAAAAAACTACGATATTAATATCGTATTATTGTCATTGACAGAGTTTTCTTACAAATTATAGATCATAATATTAGTATAGTAGTGACGCATATTAATGACGGAATCCACATCAAAGCTTATGTACGCTTTCCTGCGCACGCGCAACACATCTATAAGCGTTGTCTAAACATAATGCATATTGTGACGACTGTTAGCAATGACTTTATTAATCAAACCCAGATTTCGGTAATAGAAAAGTATTGAATTAAAATTAAAAAAAAAATGTTTAATGTAATTACAGTATATAAGATACTAGCTGTTGCCCGCGACTTCGTCCGCGTGAAATTAAAAAGTAATATCAAATAAAGCCTATATTACTCGCAGATAAATTAGCTTTCTAATGGTGGAAGAATTTTTAAAATCGGTCCAGTAGTTTTTGCGTAAATCAAATACATACAAAAATACAAATCTTTCCTCTTTATAATATTAGTATAGATATAGAAGTATAGATTAAATTGATCAGTGTTATTTTTAATCTATACTGCCATACTGAGATTCATTTAATAGTTAACTTATGTACCTAAGTTTAGATTGGATGTTCAATTTAATGTACTATGTACCATTTACTCAATTAACCGACAATTTTAGTTTTAAGGAAAAACAAATATTCTCATAGAAAATTATGCGTTGGTAACCCTAACAGGCAATGTTACTGCGCATGGTCGATGATGTGTGCAATTTGCATTATTACATAAAGAAGTAAATATAGTTATTTATTGTAAGATCTCGAATATTTATTACTTCATTCGAAATCAACGAAACAATAATTGTTTATAATAAACGCAAGACGCAAAAGAGATAACTATTAAGATTATCATCGAAATAAAAGTCATATTTGTAATTTTTTTCTAAACGTAATTCCAAACTACCCTCACTTAATCGACAGGTAAAAGAGGCAAATGTCACCACTAGCCTTTAATTGATTATCTTAAAAACCTTAGTAAGACTTATTCTTGTACCATAATGTTTATTGTGTAATTATTACAAATTTTATTTAGCCTTGTTTCTTGTTTATTTCAAAGTGTTGCTTTTTTCAGGACGAACAAAGACAAAACCAAAGGGATACAAAATCACCAACGCCCGTAGTCGGAATAAAATTAGGATGGATTCAGGTAACAATTTTTTTATCATTTATTTATAGGCGACCGGAATAAGAATAAGGTTATCTGAAATATATTTTCATATGCTGATTAAACCCGTTGTTTTTTCCACCAATACCGCGATATTGCAGCTGTATTTTTACGTGATTTATTATGAATTTATTTCAAAAGTTATAACAATCTACACTGTCCCATCATACATTATCTCTTACATCTCAATCAAATTGGATAGAGATCATTTTATGTTGGACTCAGTATAAAGGTTAATGTACTAATAAACTATTCAACATACTAACTTTTATCTTTACATATTGATAGAAGACTGTTACTTAAGTTGTTTAAATCATAGTCCTTGTCAATTGTTTCTTAAGGTCTGTGTTCGTTCCTTTTTTATATTGGTTATTGTATAGGGCGTGCTGATACCATGTCTCCTGAACATCTGGGGTGTGATGCTATTCTTGCGCATCTCGTGGGTGGTGTCGCAGGCTGGCATCGGCCTCTCGCTGCTCATCATCGCGCTCTCCGCCATCGTCTGCGTCATCACCACCCTCTCTATGAGCGCAATTTGTACCAATGGAGAGGTTAAAGGCGGTAAGTGTTGTTAAATTTGACATCTTACTAATGCTTTTAGGACCGTATCATACAATGTCAATTATTACAATTATCTATAGAAGAAAAGCGTCATGTGAAATTACTTTATGATTCTGTGAGCGTTGCTACAGACTAAAAAAAAGGATTGGACAAAAATACATTCCTTTTCAATTCAAAATGAAAGTTCGCTTTATTCATTTGCTATCTTCTATCATAAAAGATCAGTTCGTTCTTAACCAAACTCAAACAAAGATATTTCATGAACATTGTGTACCCTATAAAAATATTTGCTGATTATTACAAGCCGTCAGAAAGCTGTCATAACGGACACATCCACGAGGCCTAGACAGCGGTAAAACAACTCTATGTTTACTCATGGATAGTACATAATAGGTAGCCCATGACGAATCCGTCTCGACTTGCATTTACTACGCGTTAGCAATACCAAGATATCTTTAAATTATAAACGTAGAATTACACTGCGTTTACATTTATATTAATGGATATAGTTATCCCTTACATACTCTTTGACAAAATAGAGAACACAATATGTACGCTGTCATATTCTACGGTTCTACAGCGCTATAAAATGCAGTTAAACAAGTTTTAATTCATATTTATTACAATAAGGTATTATAGAATTATGTAATCTAAGACGGCAATGATTATTTGACTGCAGGAATCGTTTTATGGTTTCTCATACTAAATATAAGGTAGAGGCCTATTGATCAATTATCAATTAATTAACGACTATGAGTGATGTGAGTGTGTCTGTTAGTCATTTGTTTTTGTTTAAGAAGTAAGGGGAAAAGTTCTCTAGTAGGAACCTTGTACTGACAAAATTACACTCAACCAGATCAAGGTGAATTCATAGTAAAAAGCAAATACATGTACTCGTTACGAAGATTATTTACAACTTGTTGCCTTATAGTTTATTTCAAGTAATAAATCATCGTCTGTGATACCTATGGAAACATTCTGTATAGCTATTTTTATAGTAAATTCACCACAAAAACATGAATATTAATAGCTCCAAAATACGTGTAACTATCAATGAATATTGTTTATTTCAAAAAAGCATTCTAGAATTAGAATCGTTGCATCATCAAAATCTATACTTCTATACTAATATAATAAAGCGTAAACACACACTTCTTTGTTGCCTAAGATGTCAGCAATCACAGCATATTTTCGAATAACTCTTTTTTTAACAAAAAGCCCTACACTTACGTCACGCTTTAGGCTATATATTTTCACGCCGTTAAACTAAGGGGTAAATATTTAGGATAAAAACCCTAATGTGAGAAAGAGACCATAAGTTGTTGCCAACATCAAGGAAGCAAGGTTGCCATGGTTTGATATCATGTCATGTCATTTTGACATTTGCAATTGATAATTTGACAAATGTAAACAATAAATTGTTTTTTTTTTTAAATTTCATGCAGAAGAAAAAATTTCATGAAGCCGCACGGGAATAGCTAGTCATTAATAATCTGTTACAAAGTCTATATTTATATCGTTACAATGCAATAAATATGTTTATAAACAAATATACTTAAATAATAATATTGTTCCAGGTGGAATTTATTACATAATTTCGAGATCTTTGGGCCCAGAATTCGGCGCGTCTGTTGGTATCATCTTTGCATTCGCGAACGCGGTCGCGGCCAGTATGAACACAATTGGTTTCTGCGACTCCATGAACGATTTACTGTCGACCCAGGGTGTAAAGATCATCGACAATGGGCCCAATGACGTCCGCATCGTGGGTACAATCGCATTGATACTAATGTGCATTATTTGTGCTGTCGGAATGGATTGGGAGAGCAAAGCACAGGTTATTAATTTTACTTAATTTAGCCGTAAATAGTACTACCACACTATTGCTATCTCTATCAATCTCATTGAAAGAATAGAGATAGCAATACTGTGTAACTTTACCTAAAGAAAATGATTATTGTTACGAGCGCTTCTGGAAATTTCCATTCGCAAAACAAAGTGTACGCCAAATTACAAGGACACGATGGAAGATTGATCGTAATATCGCTTCATTGCCAGAGTGTGTCCCCGACGTAAAAGCTTCGCGTTTAATTGAATCCCTAAATTACTTTTAATTCCGTGCAAATGAAATGTGCGCGCCTTGACTAATGTACAGCCGAGGAATTTTATTTCCTACCCATTGGTGAAATATGACGCTCACAATGTAATTAAGGCGAAAGTTTCGAAGAAACATTCGTACTATAACTCTTATGGTGTTGTATTTGATCTTAGTGGTAAGCGAATTTAATTCTTTGACTGCGTGTGCCGTTTCGCGACGATTAGGGCAATTATTTCGTTAAGATCATGAGTATTGATCGTGCTAGTATTTAACCGAACGAATTGTAAACTGGTTCCATTGAGCATTGGTCTAGGTATAGAAATAGCGGTGTTGCAAATGGCGACCGCTCTACAAACGCCTATCAATAAGTTTATGCCTTGCTCGTGCAAAAATAGGCGCTGTATTTACACGGTTTCATTGCAGGTTGTTTCAAGTTTAATAGGTCACTACTCTATGCTACAAATACTATAGTTTTACAGCGATATAAAGACTAATAAGAAGTTTTAGGTACTAAATGAATATCATTTTCACATTCTAAAGCTTTTACGTCTATCACGAATATTCGTGAAAACTTTTTCGTACCGACATCGAAAAAACTTGTATTACGCCTAATGGATGAAAAGAAACAATTCTCATACAGATTTTATCGATAACGTTACGAATATGTTCACGAAACTGTGACGCAAATATTCGTGATAGATGTTCTGCTCTTTAAAACCCATAAGATGGTTTTTTTTAATCGACCGGATTTACTTCTGTATGTCGTTCTTACTCTCATTATCTGTGGTCTTATTTATCTTTTCTTTTGCAGAATTTTCTTATTGCGATAATCGTTGTTGCAATGGTTGACTTCATGGTGGGTACATTTATGGGCCCGAAAGACGTTGAGGAAATTTCTAAAGGATTTGTTGGATTGAGTGGTGAGTTTAAATTTTATAATTTAGGCTATTTACGTATCTCTGATATCCTTCCAATAGAGTTGAATTAATTTATGAAATTAAACACATTAAAAAACCTATGTTCAGTACAGCGAAGCATTGATCATTTATCATTCCTGTCTGCGTTTAAATATGACTACAAGTTGTTGTTAAATCGGTTAAATTATTCTCAGCGACGGTATTCGATTCGAACTTGGGCGCGGACTTCCGCTACAGCGAGAACTTGGACCAGAACTTCTTTACGGTTTTCGCCATCTTTTTCCCTTCGGTAACTGGGATTCAAGCGGGAGCTAACATCTCCGGAGATCTTAAGGTAAGTCAAATATTAAGAGCGCGCGGACACCTTTGACTAAACTATCGCACAACTGTTTAGTCTCGCTTTGATTCATATGAGCTTATATGGAGGAACACTACTCGATGTTTAGTTGTGAACTAAACAGTTGAGTTAACTGCGAAACAATCGACAATCGCACGACAGTTGTGCGATGGTTTAGTCAAAGGTGTGCGCCCACTCTAAAGCTGGCAAAACATAATAATTATTAGAAGTTGTATCGAGTTGCGGAGTAAATAAATTTAATGGAAACGCTGGTAGGTCGCGACGTCACGACGCCTTAATTAACTGGTGGGCGACGCCTCGTTATTGTGCCACAACGCTGTTCATTCGAATCACATGAGACAAATTATTTTACCTTAATACTTTTCTTACTGTATGTAGGAAATCATTACCATCATACTAATATTATAAATGCGAAAGTTTAGATGGATGGATGGATGGATGGATGGATGGATGGATGTTTGTTAGAGTTTGTAGCCTAAACGGCTGAACGGATTTCGATGAAATTTGGTATAGATGTAGAGGATAGTCTGGAAGAACACATAGGCTACTCACTTTTGTTTTTTTCAATTCCACGCGGACGGAGTCGCGGGCGAAAGCTAGTTTAGACATAAATTCAATAAACTAACCTGATATAAAATTCCTTATAAACTTCAGCAAGCTTCGAAAAAACAATATATTAAGCGATTGTTTTTGTTGTATAAAAATGTGTGTAAATGATTTTTCCATTTTTGCTAAATAACAATAATATTAAACTAGTTCGGAGTGTAGAAATGATCGTAACAGGAATGAGGTCAAGGGAAATTCATACGTGGAGTACAAACTCGGACAAAATTGGACTGCTATATAACAAGAAAGTTGGTCATATAGTCCCGCCTACCAAAGCTCCAGTTTTCCATGAGTTTTAAAGACTCGTCCTTAGTTCTCCTTTAATAAAAAAAATAGTTTTCATCCCTTTTATTTTTAATATTTCCCTCTTTTCATCAAATTATAATTGAATCATACTTCATACTAATATTATAAATGCGAAAGTTTAGATGGATGGATGGATGGATGGATGTTTGTTAGAGTTTGTAGCCTAAACGGCTGGACGGATTTCGATGAAATTTGGTATAGATGTAGAGGATAGTCTGGAAGAACACATAAGCTACTCACTTTTGTTTTTTTCAATTCCACGCGGACGGAGTCGCGGGCGAAAGCTAGTTTAGACATAAATTCAATAAACTAACCTGAAATAAAATTCCTTATAAACTTCAGCAAGCTTCGAAAAAACAATATATTAAGCGATTGTTTTTGTTGTATAAAAATGTGTGTAAATGATTTTTCCATTTTTGCTAAATAACAATAATATTAAACTAGTTCGGAGTGTAGAAATGATCGTAACAGGAATGAGGTCAAGGGAAATTCATACGTGGAGTACAAACTCGGACAAAATTGGACTGGTATATAACAAGAAAGTTGGTCATATAGTCCCGCCTACCAAAGCTCCAGTTTTCCATGACTTTTAAAGACTCGTCCTTAGTTCTCCTTTAATAAAAAAAATATTTTCATTCCGTTTTATTTTTAATATTTCCCTCTTTTCATCACATTATAATTGAATCATACTTCATACTAATCTTATAAATGCGAAAGTTTAGATGGATGGATGGATGGATGGATGGATGGATGTTTGTTAGAGTTTGTAGCCTAAACGGCTGAACGGATTTCGATGAAATTTGGTATAGATGTAGAGGATAGTCTGGAAGAACACATAGGCTATTTACTTTTCTTTTTTTTAATTCCACGCGGACGGAGTCGCGAGCGAAAGCTAGTATATGAATAAAATTCACATCAGTCATGGGTGTTTAATTTTTAGCCATGTTTTCTACGAAAGTTGCCAGTCACAAGCCAGAAACAGTCTGCCGCGCCTAAGTTTGTTTCTCGTCAATTATTGCAGTCGATACAAAGGTTTTTTCGAATACAAGCGGGTCATCTGGGGTTAGTATCGCAAACACGTGGAGTGACATCGATCTGTAAAGGGCTTGTGGGAGGGGTGAGGGGACAACGATGACGTCATACTTGTTGCACGACTATGGCGCCAATAAAAGAAACCAAGCTTTCGAAGAAAAATTAGTGTCGCACGTAGAGAAGTTAATTGGTCACTAAGGAAAATCTTAGTGCAAATTTCTCATTCCTAAGGGGACTTAACGATTAAGTCCGGCAGTAAGGTGAAAATAACATGAAAAATACTTTGCAACCAAAGTGTTTTCGATATTAAACGAAATTGTATTTCGCTGAAATAGAAATTTTATGAACTCGCGGAACGTCTTTGCAATACAATCTGCAATACAGGAATATTTTCTTTCGGGCTGGAGATGAACAGTTTCGCATCGTCTAACTACGTTAGAATACGTTCTATGATTATATGTGCGTCTCCTCCTCCGTCAATTAAGGGTAGGCAACGCAATTGCGGATGTTTATGACCAGCGGTCGCTTTCCATTTCAGTGGATTCAGGTGGCCGCTTGCTCGTTTGCCACCTTATATTATAAAAAAAAAACAAAAGACTACTTATATAATCACTATTAAAATTCGTTCTTTATTGCTTGGTTATTTTTTTCATATTAGAAAATAACGACAGTAATAATGAGTGCGATCGGCGCCAATAAATTCAATTGCAGCCACAATTTGGGAACAATCATCAATATGTCAATTATATTGACTTCTAAAATTTTAGAATTGTATTACTGGTTGCCTCGAACTATGGTTTTAAAGAATCTATTCCGTTTAGTTTATTAATAAATTTAAATAAATTGTCGACCCTCTTAAAAAATATATTAACTACTTGCATTTTATTTACAAAAATCCATCGTAACATCGATTCGTCACGATTGTTTCATACTTTGTTGGAGCAAAATTTCTTTGCAGCGTATTTTCTTCATATTGCTTGTTTACGAGCATCTTTTGGGGCGGAACTAATCCGTTTGTTATTGGTTCTAGTGGCTGAACATGTCATACGACATATTCATGCATGATAATTATTCATACGATAACAATGTTCACTTAACGATATGATAAATATCTTTTGACAACAATTTTCACCTTATAAAAGGCAGAGAAAAATGAATGAGTAGATAGAAATATTTGTATAAAGCCCAACTTTTTACTGGAAGCGGAAGCACTGGAATATCTACAATTACTAATCAGGAAAATATTGAAATTCAGTCATATCTTTCCAAGAATGAAGATGATTCAACATGCAAACTAACTACGTAGATCGTTTAAAACGTCAATCCATTCGTTCTCGAGAATGAAAATAAATGGATCATTGCCATTCACAGAATTGAACTGTTATTAAATGACACTCATCATTGTCATTCATCAATTATCTTCACATTCATTTTGAATATGATTTCGCGTGCCAGGCGCGTGCCATTCATTTGACGATATTTCATAAAACGTATGACAGTCACAGATTTTATAGCTATCTTTAGATTCACTGAATTTTCACACATAACTACTGCCGTGTTCGGAGAGATTAACCGCCCCTCAGTGGAGATATAGTGTGAGAAATCTACAAGACCTCCCTTAATGAACAATTTACATCTCTGCGTATGACTTTTACATACACTTTCACACTTTTTTGGTCAAATTCGTATTTTACATGCTGCAACACAAAAGCTCGCTGATTTAGGTATCACTGTAGAATCTTTGGACTTGGAGAGTTGCTAAAATAAGAGGTCCATAATGAGAGCTAAAATATGCTTATTTTAGTCATTGTCTTAAAGGATCCGGCTTCAGCTATTCCCAAGGGCACGCTATTGGCTCTGCTAATCTCCATGGTGAGCTACGCACTAATGGTTCTGATCTCCGGCGGGGGCGCGCTGCGGGACGCCAGCGGCAACATTACTGATGTCCTCTCACTCAACGGCACTGTTATCGACTTCAGCGCCGTCAGCGATTGCGTCAATACAACACTCGGCTGCAAGTATGGCTTGCATAACAGCTACTCGGTAAATATTCTTTTGATACCAAGAAGAAAGATTATAGTGTGTTAAAACTCTACTCTTTATGGATTTTTTCGAGAAGGATTCGGAAATTATGCTTAAGATAGTAAGATAATAGAAGTGATTGTTATTTTGGTAGGTGATGCAACTGATGTCGGCGTGGGGCCCGTTGATCTACGGCGGGTGCTGGGCGGCGACGCTGTCGACGGCGCTCACCAACCTGCTGTCGGTGCCGCGGCTCATCCAGGCGCTCGGCGTGGACCGCATCTACCCCGGACTTATCTTCTTCGCTAAGCCCTACGGCAAGCATGGCGAGCCCTACCGCGGATACGTCCTTACATTCTTCGTCTCTCTTATCTTCCTTCTTATTGGTATGTACATTGGTTAGAAATACTTACCAGACTTTATGCCTGTTCTGTCTTTTTACTAAGTGAATTGTTTGCAGCTGACCTGAATACGATAGCGCCTTTAATATCCAATTTCTACCTGGCTTCGTACGCACTCATCAACTTCTGCACGTTCCACGCGGCCCTCGTCAGACCTCTTGGTTGGCGACCCACATTCCGGGTATGTAACTACTCCGACTCTATATGTATTAAAAGATGTCCAAATAGTTTCTGAATTTCTTTGCTTCTTTGTTTCTAGTACTACAACGTGTGGGTGTCTCTACTGGGCTTCCTGATGTGCGTGGCGATCATGCTGCTCATCAGCTGGGTCATGTCACTCGTCACCTTCGCTATCTTCTTCACTCTCTACCTCATAGTCCATTACCGGAAACCAGGTGAGTTTACGGCAATCATACACGAGTGGTCACGTTAACACGTGTCTGCGCGTTAGTAGCATACGTTACGAACGTAAATAGTCTGTTGACTGAGAGCTAAATTCGTATCGGTCTCAATGAATTATTGCCTCATTTTCTCTTTAGTACGTTAACGTACTCCGTTGCAAGTTGCGTAAATATAGACATCGTTGCTAGATTATTGACGTTTTATTTAGGAGAGCATAACTAAAAGGATACATAACTATTACAGATATAGTATCACTCTGTGTACTATTTCGAAGAAAATTTAAAGATATGAGAGCCTTTTAATGCACGATTCTAGAGCTAATCTTATCTTTATTCGTCCACTACACGACAAGTGAATAAATAAGCGACCAATCCTCCATTAACAAGACAACAATGAAAGCCTCACGTTTAGATAAATTTATTTTGATTATAACCAATCTTCACAGGACTGAGGTAATTCTATGTTGTATAACAATGTGTATTGTGTCAGACGTGAACTGGGGCAGCAGCACGCAGGCGCAGATGTACAAGACAGCGCTGGCGAGCGCGCACAGCCTGGCGCGCACTGGCGAGCACGTCAAGAACTACTGGCCGCAGCTGCTGGTGCTGGCGGGCCGGCCGCAGCACCGCCCCGCGCTCGTCGACCTCGCTCACCTGCTCACCAAGGCGGGCTCCCTCATGATCGTCGGCGACATATCTTCCGTACGTTCACATGAATGGATTTTACCATTATCTATAGTTCGTATTTAGCTATATTAAAAACTAGCTGTTGATCGCGACTTCGCCGGCGTGAATTTACAAAAAAAAAATACAAAATGTAGCTTATGTTACTCACAGATAAATTATCTTTCTGATGGTGAATGAATCTTTAAAATCGACCCAGTAGTTTTTCCGTGAATCAAATACATACAAAAATCGAAAACTACAAATCATTCCTCTTTATAATATGAGTATAAAGTATATAAATAGGTATATAAATTATATAAATTAGTATAGATATAGATGCTTTTGTTTTCAAAACAGAACTGGGTTCTGGGTGAACTATTTTTTGTTTTACCGCCATTTATTAACTAACATTCATGTCCACGTTGCAGACGAAGATGTCGTACAAGGAGCGCGCTCGCGCGGCGCGCGCGGCGGACGAGTGGCTGCGCGGGCGCAAGGTGCGCGCCTTCTACTCCGCCGTCAGCGGGTACGGGTTCGAGGAGGGCGCGCGCGCGCTCATGCAGGCGGCGGGCGTGGGCCGCCTCGCGCCCAACGTGCTGCTCATGGGCTACAAGGCCGACTGGGCCACCGCGCCCACGCAGGATCTCGTCTCCTACTTCAACGTGCTACAGTAAGTGCACGCACGGAATCTTAAATTATGATAACTAGCTTTCGCCCGCTACTCCGTCCGCTTGGATTTATAAAAAAAGAAAAGTAAGTAGCCTATATGTTCTTCCAGACTATGCTTTACATCTATTCCAATTTTCATCCAGATCCGATCAGCCACTTAGGCTACAAATTCTAACCAGCATCCATCGATCTAAACTTTCGCCTTTATTAACATTAATAATTAATTAATCATTAATAATTAAAAACTAATTATTAATTAATAATAAGTAAGATAACTTATTATTTAGTAAGGTTCAGGAGCTGTGTGGATGCGTCACATGTTTAATTTTTAAAAGCTATGTCAACACTCCCACCTGTTAAAGAGCTTGTTCATTGTGTTTACATTTAAAAAAAAACTATTTATGCCGAATTGACTAATATTTAGTTCCATTGAATGTCTACAGTACAGCATTCGAGACCCGGCTGGCGGTGGCGATGGTGCGCGTGAGTGGGGGGCTGGACTTCAGCGCGGTGGCGGGGGAGGAGGCGCCGGCGTCGCGCGGCCTCACCGCCACCTCGGGCAGCAGCGCGGAGCTGCGCGTGCGCGCCGCCGCCCCGCACATCCTGCACGCAGACTCCGACCTCGACCTGCGCGCGCTGCACCCGGACTCGCAGCCCTCCAGCAGACACAACCTTAGTACGTCACACACAGTACCACAACAACGGACATTACTGTAGCATAGTATTAAACTCTCATTACTCAGGATTTTACTCTAGACTATAGATAGAACAGATTCATTTACAACGTTGTATTTTTGAAAGAAGATTTCAGTCTTATAAGAGCGCGCTCACGCCTTTGACTTAATTATCGCATAACTGTTTAGTCTCGCTTTGGTTCCTATGAGCTTATATGGAGGTGTGCACACTACTCGACTTTTAGTAGTGCAACTAAAAAGTGGAATTGGCTGCAAAACAATTGACAATCTACATGTGGTTTTAAATTTTAATACGATTGAATGTAAATACGATTAACTATTATAATTTTTATCTTCTTTAATTGTTACAGATTTATTGACACTTACCACATCTCGTTCGTTTACGATATCTGAGAAGAGCGATAAGGAAAAGGAGAAGGAGAAAGAGAAGAAAAAGGACAAGAAACCTGTTGATTTCCACAAGCAGATAATTTACAAATCATCTTCCGGCCTCGAGGTGTCGAACGACCAGTTAACGCAGATGAGCATATTCCAACGGAAACAGGTATGAGAAACATGGTGTTAACCCTTAATTTGACGGCGTATTTTATAGCAAAAAAGAACTGTTTTTTTAGTAGAGTCATATTTTTAGATATGAAATAAACTAGTTCAGTAGATTTCTTTAAATTAGTTGTTCGTCACATTGGACACTATCGAATTATCGAAGTCAAATGACCTGTAATTAAATATCTGCATCCTAAGTGGTCTTGATCTATTTGTTCTATTTGTCATTGTTAAGTGAATACGAGCACGTGTTTGTCGGTCAGGAGGCGGGCACGGTGGACGTGTGGTGGCTGTACGACGACGGCGGGCTGACGATGCTGCTGCCCTACATCCTGTCGCAGCGCTCCAGCTGGGCCAGCTGCAAGCTGCGCGTCTTCGCGCTCGCCAACAGGCACCACGAGCTCGAGCTGGAGGAGAGAAAGTACACATCACACAACATAATAATTCATACAATCTGATAGTCGTTGATTACGGAATAGCAGCAAAGAGTTGGTCTTCTATAGACACCTTTCGCACCAGGGAAGTACAAAGCCAAGACTGTGAATCGTCATTGCCCAATAAATATATTTGTTAGACAAACATTTTTGGATTCCTACAAAGAATAGGATAGACTATAGTCTTTAACAGTCTTTTGCCTTATAGCAATTACGCTAACGGGTCTTATATCATTCATTATTTGGTATCCAGTATGGCGAACTTGCTGGCCAAGTTCCGCATCGACTACTCGTCGCTGACGATGGTGCAGGACATCACGGAGGCGCCGCAGCCGGAGACCAAGCAACTCTTTGATGATATCATCAAGAGCTTCGTCACTGACAATGGAAGAGAAGGTAATTCATCAACCATTACCACGATTATCGATAGTTTAAAACCCACGTTGCTTCTACCACACCATCATCACCTCTTTGCCATTTTCTTTACGGAAAATCGTCATAATTTCCCTTTGTTGGTAATAATAATTTTCCTGGCATATACATGTTTGAAGGATTCAGTATCCACTGTATTTTCCAGATTGCCGCATCAGCGAGTCCGAGCTGTCGACCCTGGCGGAGAAGACCAGCAGGCAGCTGCGGCTGCGCGAGCTGCTGCTGGCCAACTCGCAGGAGGCGCGCCTCGTCGTCATGTCGCTGCCCATGCCTAGGAAGGTGAGGACACAACATAACAATTTTACTCGTTTTCCAAATACGCCGAATGTGACAAAATGAAAGATACTCGACGTGTCCAATTTGAGAAGAATTAGGGGGAAATGTACCTGAAGATTCCTATGGGAGAGCTATTCATGGGCTACACATTCTTTGGTTTCCTTGTAACTCGAGAGTTCAAGAAACTATTTATTTATTGAAATAAAATTGTTTGAACCGTGATGTGATTTAGAGCGTGCGCACACCTTTGACTAAACTATCTCACAACTGGTTAGTCGCGCTTTGATTCCTATGAGCTTATATGGAGGTGGGCGCACTGCTCAATTTTTAGTTGTGCAACTAAACAGTTGAATTGTTTATTCGATAAATTAGTCAAAAGTGTGCGGCCGCTCTTAAAATTGTATGTCAAGTAATTAGCCTCAGCCATCTTTGCTTCAGAAAATACGTCATCTCTATATGTTTTAATATGTGTATTTCTACAGTGTAAACTCACGATAAGACTAATTGTATGCAGGGTTCGATATCTGCGCCGCTGTACATGGCGTGGCTGGAGGTGATGAGCCGCGGCCTGCCGCCCATGATGTTCGTGCGCGGCAACCACACCTCCGTCCTCACATTCTACTCGTAACTTGTCAAATATAAACATGGAGGAAACTATGACGAGCCGCTCGATGCATGTTACAGCTCGTAACAATACACCGCGTAACGTCAGGACCCACCTTTACGTGAACACCTTCATTACCAAATAAATCATATGTGAAAGAACGCATAAGAATAAATAAATTATTAATTAACACTTTATTTAGTTCTCAAATATAAATAAAGTGTTAATTAATTTAATTCTAATTAATAATTTGTTAATTAGTATTTCAAAACATTCATTTATGTATTGTATTTAGAATTAGTATTAAGATTAGTTATTTACGAAGAATTAATTATTATTTAGCCTTAGAAACATTATTTGTATCTCTTCATCGATATTCTTTAGTTTCTTAAAAAATTAAAATAATTTCAACCAAAGTTAATATCTCCACATTACAGTATTGTTTTAATGGTAATAGTTAATTATTATTCGAATAATATATAAGTTTTTAGTATATTAGTATGTAGTTGTATTTTGAAGTTAATTATTATGTGTATTTCCTCTAAATGGTACTTATTTTTGTTAAGTAATGCAGCAAGTTTAAGTAATCCCTAATATCTAAGCAGTATTATCAATTTGAGAGATATAAGCTATATTTATACCGGTACTTACAACCGTAGTATTCCACTGTCGAAAAACGTATCTCATCCCTCTCTAATTCTTCAACAAAACAAGCGATATGTTTCTGTACAGTCAGCTACATAAATATGTATACATTTAACGTTACAATCTTTTATAGGTCTTTAGTTACAAAATAAGTATGCACGTATTCAGTATGCGACTTTATGGTCAAAAGCATACGGATGGTTGTGTACAAATTTTTTGAACCCAAAAGCGTAACTACAAGTTTCTGAAACTTCGTAAATGTATATTTATGCAGTTTACTGTACAGCTGTTTTTTGCGTGAAATCCCACCATTGGAGGAAAAGTTGAGATTACCAGGCAAGAGCAATTGTCATCAGCTGTTTACGAAACTGAAGGCTTATACAATTTTCTAAAGTTTTGTAAATGTAAACATTATTATGCAGTTGATTGTACACATATTCAAGTATATTAAAACAGCTCTAAATGGAAACCAATTTTAAGTATAACATAAAAATTTATTTATAAATTTCATACAGTTGTCACCTTTCTTGCTAATTTACATTCGCTTTTGTTTTTTGTAAAATACGTCTTAAGTTTACATCTCTACATAAAATGACTTCCTAAAGTACAAGGAAAAGTACGTTTCACACTTAAATGGCAAACTTAATTAGCATTTATATAACAAAACATACTTTGATTAGTATCATATTATTTATTTTATTAATACTTATTAAGCCAATACACATAATTTACTTGAGTATTAACATATTTGTATAGATATAGAACAAATCAGTGCTTTAACAAATTACCCATTTAGCAAATATACAACATAACTTGTAATGTAAAAGATTTTAGTTTTATTTCCATTATTTATTTAAATAATATCAAGTTTTCCGAAAGGAAAAGTTATAGATAACGTAATTTTATTGCGATAATATTAATCAAGACTTACGTTATTTATTTTTACGCATTTCTGTAAAAAGTTTAGCGCTCACAGCTTTATTCATTAACAATTTTCAATCAAGTTTAATATGTAATTTAAAATCTAAGAAACGACGACGTGACTAACAATTTATAACCACAATTGTTACTCTAATTATTATTCAGCTATAGGTAATATCTGAATGCGAGGCAGTGCACCCGCCGAGGCGAGCACGGCCGAACTCTTTTCTCGAAGCGGTTCAAGGCACCAATAATTGTAACAGACATGAAAGACAAATTTATTTTTATAATAAATCTTTAACATTATAACTGTATTTTACTAATTGAAAGAATAAGGGCCTGTCCCACCACTGACTGATAGAGGCTCAGGTAATTTAAAAATGACGTCACTGATGATAAGGAAACAAAATCCGATATTTCCATCACATATTTTACACGTTGGATTGTTATTAGACAATTAACAATTTTGTGGCACACGCCCTAGAATTCAAATAAAAACGTGATTTTTTACCTTTCCTAAGAAAATTCAAATGAAAACTGACCAGAAAATAAAAATTTTACCCAAATCAAAAACTTATCTCTTCTCTTCGTCATCATAAAGTTTATTCGTCTTCAGGAACTTACATAGCCCATCTCCAACGTAAAGGCTGAATTCTTAAAAAAAGGTTACAAATAAATTGTCAGGAAAAAGAAATAACTAATGTCACTTTGATTATAATTTGTCACAAGAACGAAAACATAATAAATCGGAGATCAACAAAAATACCAGTAAGGATTAACTTTTAAGAAAAAATCTAAAAATAGTGCACTGGGTCCAAACAGGTTTGTAATATTACGTTCTTTCATAAAAATTTTATATGAGTAGGGAGCAAACGAGCAGCGAAAACACCAAGATTCACATCGACACCCATCTGCAACACCAGAGGAATTACAGATACTATGCTGGTCCTTTCCACCTGGCCCTTACTCCTTCTTCATTTCTATCCAAACCGTTTATTTCTAAACTTGAATCCAACCGAAGTTACGAAGTACGTTCCACAGATATAAGAACACTAATCCCAAAGTCAAGTGATAAACTACTGCATTACAGAAACGATGACATCAATGCACACCTGAGATAGATAGCCAGAAATAACTATCAGAAAAGTTAACAAGAATCAGGCGAAAATGTAAACAAAAATTCGAACCCGCGACGTTTGAATGATTGATTGTTTTCACCGACCACCGTGTGAAGAACTGTGATGTCAAGACACTTGTGGGATATGACATAGAGTTGTTAAAACTTTACTAGAAAAATAAAAGTTAGTATAAAACTTATGAATCTAGTAATTAATGAAGTAAATATGTCTTAAAATTACTTAACAGTCCTTTAAGAAGATTAGGAAATTTAGGAACTTTTAGGAAGTTTGAGAGTAGCCACAGTAATAGAGAAGGTAAGGAGTAAAAGGTTAGCATGGTACGGGCATGTTATGAGGAGGGATGAATCGCATGTTACAAGGAGAACGTTAGTTATGAGTGTGGAAGGGTACACCGGTAGAGGTAGACCTAAAAAGAGATGGATGGATGCGTAAAAGGTGACATGATCAAAAAGGGAGTGATGACTGAGATGACGTATGATAGAGTTATGTGGAGGACAAAACCCTGCTGCGCCGACCCTACGGGAGTAGGATAAGGAGAAAGATGATGATGATGACTCCTTGAAGAAGATAATCAATTAAATTTCTAGATTAAATTTGTAATTTAGCGGATTGCTGGCCTTTTCGAATTCGGCCAGTGAAAAGTGAGCAATAGAATCTTTGTATTTTATTAAAAATCAAATGCAAATTAAACCTCGAGATGCAACACGACAAAAAATAATTGCACTCTAGTTGTGAGTGTTGAAATTTCTTTTTCAACTCTGCGTATTTTTTAAATTCGCGAAAGGCAAGGAGATCTTGTAAAAACGGTGTTATGAATCTCAATGTAAGCAGACCAAGTCAGTCTAGCAATGTTTATGAAATAAGTTACCCGTCTCATTGGTTCATTTGTAATATTTTCGACCTTCATTTTCGTTTTTTTTTATAATTATTTTATTTTAAGTGCTTAATTATGGAGGTAAACCTTTTGAGTGACTGTCGTAAGTACAATATTATGTAAAAACGTGTTTTTAAAGTATTGACAGCGTTTATAGTAGTGAAGTATATTTACTAACTTTATGAGAAATGGGTCAAATGGATACCTAGTAAGAAGTAACCAATAATAATTTAGAAAGTCCTATCCCGATTTTAATAAAGGAATATTTATGAACCTAGAAATTTATCACTTGTAAAAATACATGTAAACTTTTATTTTATATAATATAAAAATAAGAGCGACGTCAGTATGTGTGTATACTAGTGTTTTAGATAAGTAGTAAAAAGAGACATTTTTTGGAAACGTGTATATGTGTATTTTTACACACATATGTATAAAAATATAATATATAAGACAGATGTTAAAACAAGTAAATGGGTTTACTTGTTTTAACTTGTTTGATATTTTATACAGAAAAAAACTCGATAATTGCCGTTGTAATTACTGTTACACACATGACAGTCGACAACTTTTGCCAAAATTAAATGATCGCGATCAGGCGTTGACGGTGTTTGAGAATTTAATGTTTTGTGATTTTTTGTTCCTTGATTATTAATCCAGTGAAATAATCGAATATTCACAAATCATGTCAACTCTTTAACGAATCTGTCAGTATCGTAGTAACATATCCTAGCACTAGAATAAATAAAGATAATTTTAAAAGCTTGCTTCAGAACAGATAATTCAACTTAATATTTTAACACTGAAGTTCCAATTTCATATTTTTTCAGTTTCCAGGACAGCTTCAAAAATAAAAGAAAATAACATGAATATGGTGGATTTAAAAAGAAGCTCTTTGGTGGAAATGGAGGTAAGAATATAGTTTTCTTCTAGCTCTACAGCCTTTTGTTGGCCTTGGCTTAGACCAGCAACTTTCAATTCTCCCAATTTTCTATGTCAACTTTTTTCGTCGTCTCGATTTACGCCGTCTATCCACCCAACCTTTGGTTTCCTTCAACTGGACTACCTTCAGGATTACTAGCTGTAACGGACTTAGAATATAATGTATTAACTATTTTCAAATTCATTGAAAGTCAAGCTCTATTTGTGAAATATGGAAATGTCAAAGTTAACTAATTTTCAGGTGAAAGAAGATACTGAAACAGAGAGAAAGGGCAACCCAACGCCTGAACTAACAACTTACGGTGGCATCAAATTAGGATGGATTCAGGTTTGTTACATTTTATTTCTTGGACATATATCGCTTAATATGAGAAGAAGCCAAAGAAATATAAATAAACTAGCTTTCCTCTACATATCCTGTACATATATGTTAAATTCCATCAAGATCTGTTCAGACGTTTAGACAACAAATTCTAACAAACATCCATCCAGATAAATTTTCGCATTTATAATATTAGTAGGATTCAACAGCGGTAGAGTGTTCTAGCATTGTTGAATTGAGTAATACTGCGCCTATACAGAAGGTAGGCGTGAATAAGATGAAATTCCGCATAGTAGAGGAAAATTGCTATTTTCCTCTCCAACCTAATTAAGGAAGGATGGGAAGTAAGAGAAAGAAATGTTGTTTTCATGTACGTTCCTTTTTACTTATTGCTGATATCTAAGTGCAGCGGTCACTTCCATATTTAAGCGAAATGAGGTGACCGATTCCTATTTTCCATTAAACAATAAATATATTCAGGGCGTGTTAATACCTTGTCTCCTGAACATCTGGGGCGTGATGCTTTTCCTACGCATCTCGTGGATAGTGGCGCAGGCGGGTATGGCGTTGACAATACTTATAGTGTTGCTGTCGGCGCTCGTGTGCGTCCTTACCACGCTCTCGCTCAGCGCCATCTGCACCAACGGACAGGTCCAAGGAGGTTAGAATAAATAACGCTAACATCATATACTTGACGTCATTACCTTAAGTTATAATCACTTAGAGTAGATAAAAGTTCAATAAGTGATCCTTGGGGTTCATTTTATATGAAAAAACTAAGCTTTTGAGACTGCTTGAAAGGTAAAGGATTTGTTGTGACATTAAGTAGAGAATTCTCACTCTAAGGTGTAGTGTTAATATGAGAACTCTCTCAGTCATCATCTAACGACTCAGAGTGTGGCGAGAAGATTTTTAAAAGGTATTTAACGTCATTTGTTTACAAATCTTATTTGGTAATTTCAGGTGGTGTTTACTACCTAGTATCTAGATCTCTGGGTGCGGAATTCGGTGCATCTGTGGGCATAATCTTCGCGTGTGCAAATGCGGTTGCTGCTAGTATGAACACTATCGGCTTCTGCGAGTCCCTCAATGAATTAATGAAGTTCCACGGTCTTAAGATCATTGATAACGATGTTAATGATATAAGGATAGTGGGGACAATCGCACTTCTAGTGATGTGCTTGATCTGCGCTGTCGGTATGGACTGGGAGACTAAAACTCAGGTGAGCGACGAAAGTATCCACATAATGTAAGAGCACAAAAACACAAGATTTTAGAAGGATCTAGTAATTCCTTTTTGCATATGATATACTTTTGAATTACAGTTGTAGGTTCTCTAAAATTATCTGTTTTGACTTCGTTTCTTCTACAGAATGTTTTTTTACAGAATTTTCTGATAACGGTGATAGTTGTGGCTATCGCTGCGTATGTGACGGGCGCGTTGCTCGGACCCACCAGCGCTACACAGCGGGCGCAAGGCTTCATCGGCATTAACTGTGAATATTGTTAACTACTTCATATTTGTACAACTACAAGAGCCTCTTATTAGATGGTAATTGTTTTACAGTAACAATCTATCATAAAATTAACGTTTACATAAATAACAGCGGAGACAGCTGCGACCAACTTTTGGCCAGACTTTCGCTACAGTGACGGCGTGAATCACAACTTCTTCAGCGTGTTTGCCATGTTCTTTCCCGCGGTTACCGGCGTGCAGGCCGGCGCCAATATCTGCGGAGATTTAAAGGTTTGCAGAATAATTAACAACTCAACAGTTAAACATTCAACTCTACGTCTCCTCTATAAGACTCGTTACTTTCACTAACTCACTAAGGGAACCACTTAAAGTCTCTGGATGGGGCACACAAGAAAATCCTATCGTTTTTGTAAAGTATAATGATGTTACGCCAAACCGTAAAAATCCAGGAGCTCCATAATATCTATTTTACTGTGTAAATTTTAGTTGAATGTCTATTTATCCAGGATCCTGCTACGGCTATCCCTAAGGGTACGTTCCTAGCGTTGTCTATATCGTTCGCGAGCTATTTGGGGATGTCGGTGCTGTGCGGCACGGGGGCGCTGCGCGACGCCAGCGGCAACCTGCTGGACTTAAACAGTAATACTCTGGATGCCTGCAAACCAAATTGCTTGTATGGACTTCATAATAATTATTCGGTATGATATTTTCTTGAAAACAACTTAACTGTAACAACTTATTCTAAAGGGAGATTCTGGTCAAAAGAGAGGTAGTTTGACATTTATTAGACGAAGATTTAATTTAACTGATGATATCATGATGATCTAATCTGCTAATAATGAGTGTAATGTTGTTTCTATACTTATTTGTGATATGTCTTCTTATATTTGATTAATTACCTTTAAGTTAGCGCACAGCATCACGGAGTGGGCTACTCGTTGTTGCTAGTCATTGATTGTTGAATCTTCTCCATCTACTAGATAATGCAACTAATGTCACTGTCGGGTTCGTTGATCTACGGCGGGTGCTGGGCGGCGACGCTGTCGACGGCGCTCACCAACCTGCTGTCGGTGCCGCGGCTGATCCAGGCGCTTGGCGTGGATCGCATCTACCCCGGACTTATTTTTTTCTCCAAGCCTTATGGCAAACACGGCGAGCCCTACCGCGGCTATGTCCTTACATTCCTTGTCTCTCTTTTGTTCCTTCTTATTGGTGAGTGATTCTTTTATAGCATGAATTATAGCCATCGCCCTTAACTAATTTTGTTAGGTTTTATTAAGTTTAGTTCTGACTAAAAGGATTCGTTTATCTGTTAAATCTTTAATTTGTCTAAACATTTTGTTTTATCAGTGACTTGACATTTAAATTCATTTTGTATAATTGCTCCTTCAATTTTCTCATATTCTGGTTTTATCGTTTTCAATATAAATTCTCATTTCATGTATTCAGCGAATCTGAACACAATAGCGCCTCTGATAACGAACTTCTACCTCGCGTCGTACGCTTTGATCAACTTCTGTACATTCCACGCCGCCTTCATCAAGCCCATCAGTTGGAGGCCTTCATTCAAGGTTTGTCAAATACATGGATGTTAAGTTATTTTTATATACGAGAGGTGTTGAATCAAAGACGAGCTGCGTATTCACTGATTTATTATATCTACCCTACAACTATTATAATTATATTAACTGTTTACTTAAACGGCTATCTATCTATAATTACCTTACAATGGAAACTAAAAATACACTTTATACTCATAACCTTACATAATTTGTTTCCCGTTTTTAAAAATCATGAACGTATATTTTACTGTGACTTTCTATTATGGCTATCAGTTCTCATTTGAATGTAAAATGACCGTAAACTGAGCTAATTTTTCGCCTTATGTTTTTGATTTTCGAATACAGAACAATGTAGTTTCGGCGTTGTATAATTTGCTGTTGTAAATGTTGTAGTACTACAACACTTGGCTGTCGTTCGTGGGCTTCGTGCTGTGCATCGCCATCATGGTGGTGGTCAGCTGGGTGACGGCGCTGGCCACGCTGTTCGTCTTCATTGCGCTCTATCTCTTAGTGCTCTACAGGAACCCTGGTAAGTGTTGCGATTTTACAAACTTTGAGCAATCGATAGTATTTGCACAAAAAAAAATCATATCGCTAATAGTTTTCAATTTTCATTTCAGTTCAAACCCTTATAACAGAGAGTTATAAATGTTTTTGAGGTTCCGATAGCTTTAAAGACATTAAAATAGTCATTTAGAGATCATTGATATAGTAAACATTCTGAACTTTGTAGTTCCGCGGTCCTGTTGTCCCTTAATGTTCCGTTAACAGTTTCTGTTGTACCATGCTAGAGGGCGTGGAATGGGGCAGTAGTACAGAAGCACACCGCTACATGGAGCTGGTGTGGGCGCTGGTGCAGGCGAGCCGGCCGCACGCCGCGCACTCCGCGCACTCTACGCACTCCGCGCAGTCAGCGCAGGCTGCGCACTCGGCGCGCTCGTACCGCCCGCAGCTGTTGCTGCTGGCGGGGCGGCCGCCGGCGCGCGCGCAGCTGCTGCACCTCGCGCATCTCATCACAAAAGTCGGCTCTTTTGTAGTAGTCGCTGATATTACTGAGGTGAGCCATTTTGGTTTCTCGTTCATCTATACTAATGTAATACAGAGCAAAGATTTGTATTTTTGGTTTTTTGTATGTATTGAAATAACTTAATAACTACTGGACCGATTTCAAAAATTCTTACATCATTAAAAAACTGAGTAATATAGGCTATATTTTTACTAATTTATTTTAATATCATGCGGGCGAAGTCGTATTTAATATTATTCTTGTTTAATAATCCAGTGTCCACGCATACGATAAAATAGGTACTCTATACTCATATTTATTTTAACTAATGAAATAGTTACTTTATCTGATTTCTGATAATAAATAAAGGAACTTCTTTAGTGACCACATCTCTGATTGTGGCAGTTAACTAAGGAATATATATAAATAATATTAAATAAACATTTCAGACACCGTTATCATACGCGGAGAAAACAAGTCGCAAACAGATCGGTGAGTCGTGGCTGCGTTCACGCAAGATCCGTGGCTTCTACACGTTGCTGGACGGGTTCTCCTTCGAGGGCGGCGTGCGCGCGCTCATACAGGCCGCGGGTCTCGGCAAGCTCGCCCCCAACATCATGCTCATCGGATACAAGAATAACTGGATGAACGATAAACCTGATAGTTTGAGAAGCTACGTCAAAGTCATACAGTAAGTGTTTAGTTGCGTAATTGATATAACTCTCGTCAAATTAACATCATCGACTTGCCCTTATTCCTACGGATGGTCGGCACAGTATGTGCTGCTCTTTCATACATTTGTATCATCCGTCATATCTGAATCCGCTCCTTTCATAAGTATATCCTCTCGCACACAGTCCATCCATACTTTCTTCGGTCTTCTTCCTCTACCTTTGTGCCATCCATATTCAATCTTAATACTTTCTGATTTTTTTTTATCAACGTCTACAGACTCTTGGTCCGTACTCTTTTTGCACAGTTTACATCTTTTCCTTTTTACCATTATTTTTATTAATATATTTTGCATAATTGCATTTTGGTATAACATTTTAAGTTATACTAAATACAATACTTTCTGGTTTATGTCCCCATCCTCTCCATCACGTCCATACAACGCTAACCTTTTGCTTCTCAATTTCTCCACCACTGGCGCTTCTTTCAAACTTCCTTTAATATAATTCTCGTGAAATTAACAAAGAGATAAAATCATAGTTAAGTTTTATTGGAATGTTGTAGACTGGCATTCGAGCACTACCTAGCGGTGGCGATATACCGCGCGTCGAGTGCGGCGCTGCGCCGGCGCGCCAACTTGCTGGTGCTGAGCGCGCGCGCGGCCGCCGCCAGCCCGCTCGCACGCCCACAGGCTGATATTATGAATGCAGACTCTAATTTGGATATTCCCAATGATGAAAGTCAAAGAGGTTGATATTTGACTAGTTATTTTGTGCTTACTCGTAATTAATATAGTATTAAAGCAAGAAAGACTTTAAATATTTTTTTATTACTTGGCCAGACCTTAACCATGTTATGCCTTAGGCGTTAGTATAAAAAAAACTAAATGATGTTATATGAAATTATAACTTTTGTGACTGTTAGTCGTGATACAGATTGTATATCTTATTCACAAAAACCTTTTATTTCAGAAGATAGACAAGTGACCAACTACGCGATCGAGGATGTAACAAAGTCACTAATACTGGGACGGTCCAGCGTGTCCGAGACACATTTGAGATCTCCACCGGCTGACTCTATTAACACGTATACCTTCGAACAGACTATACTGTCGGACAATGTAGGTAACCTTTTAGGTAACAAAAATATAAACTTTTTTAATCTATACTTCTATATCTATCCATACTTCTATACTATATACTATATACTATATACTATTATACTATATTATAATAAAACGTAAACACACATTTCTTTGTTGCCTAAGATGTCAGCAATTACAGCATATTTTTGAATAATTATTTTGTAAATAAAAAGCCCTACACCTACGTCATGCTTTAGGCTGTATATTTTCACGCCATTAAACTTAGGGGGTAAATAATTTGGATAAAAACCCTAATGTGGGAAAGAGACCATAAGTTGCTGCCAACATCAAGGAAGCAAGATTGCTAAAGTTTGTCGTTTCATGTCAGTTTGACATTTGCTATTGATAATTTGACAAATGTAAACAGTAAAATATAATTTTCATAATTTTATGCGGATGAAGTCGCACGGCAACGGCTAATAGTAATTAAAAATAAATTGTGTAAATTTTCTTTTACTAAAAACTACAAAATCATTTTTTAATCAACCTCATAGACATTTAAATAATATATAGACGAGGCATAGTCAATATTTTTTTTTTCACAACAGTACCTTTTCTAGTCACGCAAGTCTAGTGCGCCACCTGGTGTCCTCATTGACATGTAATAAAACATTTTACTAAATTATAATTAAACTCCAATTTTTGTTATAAAATAAACTGAACATTATAACAAAATAAGATATAATCATATAAATACTATTATTTAAATACATTAAATTATATTGACATTTAAAAACTGTTTCAAGTGAGTGCCAACTATGCCTCCTCTCTTTATTTGAATCTCTTTAGTCAACGCTTACCTTTTAGTAGCCCTCATCTTTTGTCTTCTCACTTTACTCCTTTTTATGACACAACTTTTGTATTTGTAGGAAAACGACACAGTGGACGCTTGGTGGTTGTACGATGATGGTGGCCTGAACATTTTGCTGCCATACATTATAGCGCGCCACAAGACAAAGATACCACTCAGAATATTCGCTTTGGCTAAAGCTGGGCTGCATATAAAAGTCGCCGAAGACCGGTATACTTGTAACTGACGCTTGAGTTGGCATATCACAAAGAATCCGTTTGTTCTAGATGTGCCCACTCAAGAGCTAATATAATTATTTTTCAAATACAATTTTGTTAACTAAAAACCTTTTACAATTCTTACTGGCAATTTTCTTTGACCTATTTCTGGCTTAGTGGAAATATGTTTTAACATTTTCAGTATGAGGGATCTTTTGAATAAGTTCAGAATAGACTATTCCTCGTTGACGATGGTGCAAGGAATTAGTGAAAAACCAACACAACAGAGCATCGATTTTTTCACTAGTCTTGTTCAGACGATGAAGATAAATGAAAGTTAGTCGTCTTTACTCATTTTAATTTGATTTTTTATATAACTTATCTGGAATCTTAGGGCCTGTTCCACCAAATTGTAAATTGTCTGATAACAATCCAACGTGTAAAATATGTGATGGAAATATCGGATTTTGTTCTCTTATCTGACAATGATTTTTAAGCTATCGGAGCCAACCAGTGGTGGGACAGCCCCTTAGAATACTTGTAACATTTTCTTTTTGTACAGATCGTTTCATCACGGACGCGGAACTGGACTACCATAAAGCGAAGACATACAGACAACTGCGACTGCGCGAATTACTTCTGAAGAATTCAATCGACGCCTCGCTCGTTGTTATCACCTTGCCTATGCCCAGAAAGGTAAGCAAATATATTTATAAGATGATTTGCACTCCTTAGATATTTCTTTAATTGGATTTAATTGGATAAAGAAATATCTAAAGAGTGCAAATCATCTTATAAAACGATATTAAATCTTCCTACTTCTCTTGACAGTAAAAACCGCGTGTATTCACAATTGACATTCACATTTTGACCAAAGATTCTACATAAAAGATAGATAAAGTTCCATAGACTAAAAATCAAAGAAAAATATATTTTTCTTTACATATTTAATAGCTGTTCCCATGCTGCTTCATCTGCATTCATTAATAAGAACTTTATTTCATTGTTTACATTTGTAAAACTTACAATTGCAAATGTCAAAATTCAAATGCACAAATGACAACGAAGGCCTTTGCCATTGGCTAACCGTTGCTATGACAATCTTTCTTTGTGTTACTATTGGCTATTAGTTTTAGTCCCTTTCCCGCGTGACGGTTTTTTTCCAATTTATTTACTCCCTTAATTTAATAGGGTGAAAATATATAGCATAGTGTCGTGTCGAGCTTTTTATTAAAAATCAAAACTATACTGTGCTGATAACTTTCATAACTGCATTTACGCTTTATTGGCATAGATATAGATCAAATATATTGAATAATAACTTCATCATATCATCAGCAAGTTCGCATTTAGGTCTGCTTTTGCTTTGGACAAATGAATGCTACCCATTTCACGTTCTTACCATTTCGCAGGAGTATTTGTCGCCTTATAAATTAATCGCAAGGATACTCGTTTGATGGAAAAAGTTCTTTTAAGTGTCAATTGTATGCAGTAAACGTATTTTAGATTATCTTGTTGTCAGGACTCGGTGTCGGCCGCGCTGTACATGTCGTGGCTGGAGGTGCTGAGTCGAGACTTACCACCCGTGCTGTTTGTTCGAGGAAACGATTCTTCAGTACTAAGTGCTTGAGTTAAAATACTTTAGGTTTTTATCTATAAATTCAATTTTATTGTTTTGCACAATTCAAGCTTTTAATAATTATTGACTAATATAAGACAATGTTTTTTATTATGGTAATATTATAAATCTATACTAATATAAAGAGGAAAGATTTGTATTTTTGTATGTATTGAAATAACTCAAAAACTACTGGACCAATTTTAAAAATTCTTTCACCGTTAGAAAGGTAATTTATCTGTGAGTAACTTAGGCTATATATTTTAATTTAACGCGGGCGAAGTCGCGAGCAACAGCTAGTATTATATAAAGCCAGAAAGTAACACTTGAAATTCTATTTATATTTTAGACAATATCAGGACAAACATAAGGCATAGGGATAAAATTAAATGTCCATTATGTCGTTTTACGGATACGATTCTATCATATTAACTTCACAAGCTGAAAACTTCGATCGTGCCTCTCTCTCGCTTGTATCGCGTTCTCGCTCGCACACTCCGTTCAAGCGGAACATGACTGATGCTTTTCCGCACCTAGTCGTTATTTTTTAAAACAAAAAATCACTCTAAACTTTTATTTGTAAACCTCAATAAAGTTTCTACAAACTATAATTTCAGGAACTATTTAAAATTACATTGTTTATGCGGCATTTCGGTGAATCATTTGAGTTTCATCTCTTTATTTGTATAAAATATTTAGGGTTACATTTTCTCGAACATGGCAACAATTTGAATAACATTTACAGTATTATATAGTTTTTTGTCTATCGTTCAGAAAAAGCTGTTTACATGGAGACAATTCTAAATTTTAAAAATTACTATCTAGACACCTAAAAATATTTTTGACATTATCTAGACAAGTAGACTATAAATGTGCATATATTTATTATTAAAATGGATTTAAGAATTAGTTTTAACAATAAAAAAATTTAACAATTGGTTGGTGTTTTAATACGCAAATATGAAATGTTTCATCCTTCCTGAAATTTCCATCCAACATATTTTGTTAGTGTATGAGTTTCGTATTTAAAATTCATTGAATAAGATTACTTAAATGAAAATACACACACAATACATAAATATTTACGTATCAATCGAAAAATATCAATAATTTAAATATATACAGTAAATAATTAGATTAAAAATAAATATTCATAGAAAGAAAATTTGTAATTAGTACCGCACAAAGTCTAATTGTTCCCCTTAGTGTATATTTAACATTTACACTAAGGAATTCTGTTCAATTAACAACTCTTGCAACACTGGAAACTTTTTTTTTTTAATTATTTTTAATCATGTATTTAATGGAAAGTCAAAATACATTCAGCTTGAAACATCTAAAAATATTTTATATCTCTCTCATACACTATAAAAATAACAAAGACAGCAATTGTTTTTATACAAGTTTTTCTAAAATGGAAATACAATTTAAAAGATTTGTTTTTTATACCGTCTTACTTTTTGTTACTAAAAATGTAATAGAATATAAAAAAATAAATATTTCATACTATATAAAACTAAACTAAATAAAAGACCATAAGTATAAACTAATATAAATGCTTCAAATATCGCTTACAACACTAAATTCTACTTATCAACGTAATGTTTCTTCGTCAGCGCATCAAATATTAAAATTCGATTTTTCGTTCAAATCATAATTTTAAAAATACTACGAAACTACGCATTAGTAAGAATCGAAGCTTTGATCTAATATCAAAAGCCAAAACACTCCATGTACTTGTATACAGCAAGCACTTAACCAATCCCAATCCCAATATTAAGACGAGGCAATTAAAAGCGAAAACGCTGGTGACGTCACACGCAACAGAGGTCGCGTCCACATCGCACATAACTCAACAAGTATAGTTACATTCAAACTCTATGTCAGCTCGCAATTTTGCGCAAAACGATTTCGCAGAACATAATTTTAGGTGTCGCCGAGACGTTAGAAAAAGTTTAACTATTGCATTGATTTCATTAGATATTTAGTGTGGATGCGACCTAAGTTATTTGCTAACTTAAAGACGAAAACCATTTCTAAGTTAACTATAAATTTCCACTCCCGAAAAAAAGATACAAAGATATATTGCTTTCTCAATTCTTGTTTAAAGATAACAATAAATTTTTATACGAATGTATCGGTAGTAGTAATTTACTGTTAGGGACAAGTGTTGATGAATCTACCTAAAACTTAGCAAAAAAAGCATTGTAAATATCTGCTGTGAACGGCGGTAGCGTATAAGTCGGGGTCACACTCACACAAAGCAGCTAAACTAGGGATGGCCGATGATTTATCGATATTTTTATATTACATTTCGTTGCATATGTAAATTCATCACAAACTTTAATGACGAATTATTTTAATGAAAATAAAGATTTTATTTATTATTAGAATTGACAAAAATGTCTACAGTTCGTTAAATAGTCAGCATCGCTCACCCCTAGCGCGAATGTAATTAAATAGCAAAACACTTGGTGATTCTACGTAGTACTAAGGTGCTCGATATAAGAGGTAAAAAGGAGACTAAAACAAAGCGAATAAACAACTAATCAAACGGAAAAGTGCATTATGATATAAAAATACGTGCTCGCGTTAATTTTTTTTTCAGTTTTCTTGTATTCTAATATTTTTAAATATTATTTTACAGGGTGTTTGAGTTTTTCGAGCTGTGGAACACTCTCATATCGCCGCAGCGGCGACATTGGAGTGCTCCGCCGCTCGAGGCGCCGCGCCGTCGCCCGGACGCCTTCAAAACTATATTTTAATCAACAATTATCAGCTGACATGAATTACGCACTTTCAGCAAAGAAAAAATATGTCAAAACACTACAAACATTTTTTTCGACTTGCGACTAGTGAAATCAACTCTACTTGACCATTAATCGAATAGTTGTTCTATTTTGTTAAGACAAATCGATTCGCTCAAGATGCACTATGTTTTAGTATCACACCTCTATGTCGCAGATACCTCGCTACTGTAGATAGTACACTGCCATTCCACCTCTACGGCGGCTCGAGTACGCGCGCGGCGCCGAGCCGCCGTAAAGTTTGAATCTTATAATACAATGCTTTCATTATACCATATAACCAGTATACGGTTCAGAAAGCCTAACATTTCAAACAATCAATTACGATTATGATTCTTCGACTAACTACTTTATCATCTGTTCACTTTACCGTGTTTTTTATATAAACAAGTGACATCTTACAGAGTTTTCAACATTTTTTTAACACAAATAAATTGACTCAACTTTTCCAGACTGTTCCAGATTTTTCTGAACTGAACAAGATACGAAAATACAAAAACAAAATTCATTTATTTATATAAAATCGCACGTTAACATGAACAGACTATACATTCGAACAAATAATAACATTTTTTTAAATTTGTTTTAGATTAATCTAAACATCGAATAACACACATACGGCATCGGACGCGGTAAAACACTATAAATTAACACATTCAATGCCACAAGATTGAGTGCCCTCGGCAAGCGAGTGTATGGCAGTGAAGGTGTTAACGATCATGTGGTTTGTGGTGGGACAGTTTAGGACGGTCGAAGTGTGAACGTCGCGAGGCCGTGAGAGTGTGGTCTGTATGCGGTCATTGCGGTTGCGGTCACTGCGGTTACTGCGGTCATTGCGGTTGCTGTCACTGCGGTCGCGGTGACGCCACTGCGGTTGCTGTCACAGCGGTCACGGTGACTGCGGTCGCGGTGACTGCGGTCGCGGTGACTATGGTCGCGGCAACTGCGGTCGCGGTGACTGCGGTCGCGGTGACTGCGGTCGCGGTGACTACGGTCGCGGTGACTGCGGTCGCGGTGACTACGGTCGCGGTGACTGCGGTCGCGGTGACCGCGGTTGCGGTGACTGCGGTCATGCTAATGGTACCTAGAGTTGAGATCTGCGTGCGGCTGACATACAACGCTCGCCCCCGGCTACTCTTCGCAGCCAGCGTCCTCACTGATCGTCTCGCCCGCTCCCTCCTGCGAAATGTTTTGACCTGCCACACGGTCATACTATTATTATTATTTATTAAAATAAATGCAAATATCACCAAATGGTGGCATTGAGTGTTTTAATGAAATCAATGTGAAGTTGTATGTTTGTATGGTGTAATGTACGTACCCTTTTTCGCTGATGAAAGTATGCACTTCTTGCAGCTTATGAAGAAAAAGGAGACACGTTAGAGTTGGGCGTGGCGGGCAGCAGGTCCATGGTGCGGCACACCCAGCCCGCGATGTCCGCCTTCTCCCCCTCCGCCGCACGGATCCACTCGTGGCTCTGCAACATCCATACATTCATACATACATGTACTATCGGGACTTCGGCGGTGTTCTACTTTAAAAGCTAGTCGTATCAACGTTTTGTACGATATTTAGACGACGTGGAACATTTTTTTTTATTTAATTTCAACCAAATACATTTTGTATACTTGGTGCCAATAATATGACGCAACTTTTAAATATTTCTGTACAAAAAAAGATCGGTTAGATGTATGGGGCTAATTGCATTTTTAATATCCAGTCATTTGCGCAACTTCTGCTACCAAATTGGTTATTTGTAACAAAAGGTGGAGTGGAGTATGTTTCATTGCTAGGAACAATAGATTTTTTTCTGTTAGTAGCGGATTTCCGCGACTGTACATGCTGAAAACGCACACGTGTGCTTTACTAGTCTAAATTTACGTTATAAGAAGGAAACAACAAAACGAAAACAATTTTTTTAAGATTCTTAGACTATACTTCAGACACAGATAGCTAAGAATTACTTATTAAAAAAAATCATGGTTAGGATTATAATTAGATACATTGGTTATATTAGAATCCTTGGTGTACATACCATCAGCGTCGGTGGCTCAGTGGTTTAAGCACTTGACTCGTAATCTACAGGTCTTGGGTTCGAATCCCGCCATGTACCAATGTGATTTTCGATTTTTCGAATTTTCATATGTACATAATTTACCCGACGTTCTTACGGTGAAGGAAAACATCGTGATGCAACCTGCACATATCAGTGAAGAAATTCAAAGATATGTGTGAAGTCAACCAACCCGCACTTGGCCAGCGTGGTTGACTATGGCCTAGTCACCCTAACTTTAGGGTAGGCTCCGAGCCCCTCGGTGGGGACGTATAGTGAGCTGGTGATGATGATGATGATGATGACATACCATCAAGGTCTTGAGATCAGCTCTCTCGTCGGGGTTCTTCTTGAGGCAGCGGTCGACGAAGTCCTTGAATTCGTCGGAGAATATTCCAGCGGGCAGTTTGGGCGGCGGCTCGTTCACTATGTAGTCCAGCAACTCGAATATCGCCATCGGACGCGGGGAATTAGGCGCCTGGGAAACATTAAAAAGAGGTATATAATCTACTAGCTGTTCCCTTGCGGCTTCACCCGCAATCATACTAATATTATAAATGCGAAAGTTTAGATGGATGCATGGATGTTTGTTAGAGTTTGTAGCCTAAACGGCTTAAGAGATTTCAATGAAATTTGGTATAGATATAGAGGATAGTCTGGAAGAACACAAAGGCTAATCACTTTTGTTTTTTTTTTAATTCCACGAGGACGTAGTCGCGGGTGAAAGCCAGTATACTATGAAAACTTTATTTTAATGGTTACATTCCATAAAACTTTCTCTTGCAAATGTCAAAATTCAAATTACAACGAAAGTCTTCACCAATGGCTAACAATTACCGTTACCATGGCAACCTTTCTTTGTTGCTATTGGGTTGTAGTTTTTGTGACGTTTTTTTCCTAAGTTTAATAGCGTGAAAATATACAGTCGAAAGCGTGTCGTAAGTGTAAAGCTTTTTAATAAAATAAAACAATTAAAAAAACATGCTGTGATTGCTGACATCATACAAAAGAAAGCAGATTGTGTTTACGCTTTATTATGTTAAGTATGGATAAGATATAAAAAACATGCAACCAACCTGTCCCGGGGAATGATCTTCATTCTGTCCTCCGAATATGGTGGCTAACGTCTTAGCGTCAGGCGGCGGTATGGGGTACATGCCGATAGCCATCTCCACCAGCGACAGCCCCAGCGACCAGATGTCCGATTGAACTGAATAGTGTGTTCCTTGGAGACGCTCCGGCTGCCAACAATTATTTATTTAACAAAATATAACGTAAAATAACATTTTATCTATCTATCTATCTATCACCAGCATCACCAGCTCACTATATGTCCCCACTAAGGGGTTTGGAGCCTACCCTAAGTTAGAGTGACTAGGCCATAGTCAACCACGCTGGCCAAGTGCGGGTTGGTTGACTTCACACATATCTTTGAATTTCTTCGCCGATATGTGCAGGTTTCCTCACGATGTTTTCCATCACCGTAAGAACGTCGGGTAAATTATGTACATATGAAAATTCGAAAAATCGAAAATCACATTGGTACATGGCGGGAATCGAACCCAAGACATGTAGATTACAAGTCAAGTGCTTAAACCACTGAGCCACCGACGATCCTATCTAAGAAATCTAGATTATTTGCGTCTTATTCTTGCATATTCACAAAAAATATACAAAAGTTTGACTTTTTAAAGTACCTATGTCTTACACTTTATTTTATTTATCTTTTTAAATACATTAACGTTGCGAATAATCTCTCTGTCTGTGACACTGCAATGTTATATGCTAATTACAAAGATTAACAGCAATCATTTAAAAGTCACTTGTACAATACATCTTGCAGATATATTGTAAATTGTAACATTTATATTTGGTGTTTATTTGTACTTTGAATTATAAAAAATACAAATACAAACAAAATTGATTTAAACCGTTTCTTTTGATTGGAAATTTGTCAAATTCTAATACACCGTTTTTATTCTATTTTTATAAAAAAAACCATATCGTTTTCCGTCCAATGTCCAAGCCTATTTTTATCACAGTGGAAACCAAACCTTTACTTGATGTTTTTTGTACACATACAGAAAAAAATCATTAAAAACATCAGAATTACAGCCATTTACCATGGAGGTGGATTGGACCTAAGTTTATGTTTGTATATTAAAATAGTTAATTTACAAATATCTAGAATATTGTTAGTCTGTAACCAGGCATATTGTAGACACTTTAAATTATATCAATATCTTATACTCACAGACATGTAGCTCCTGGTGCCCACAAAGGAATTAGCCATTGAATCAATAAGTTGACCGGAAACACCAAAGTCGCAGATTTTGATCTCTCCGTTGCTGTTCACGAGGATGTTGGAGGGCTTTACATCGCGGTGCATGATGGCGTGCTTGTCACGCAAGTAGCTTAACCCTTTCAGCACTGCAGATGTTATTGTGCCTGTGAAAATTGTGTATATTAGCTAGAGATCCACCGCAAAAATCAATAAAACTCCTTTTTAAAACTAAATTTACCATAATCTATTTAGTTACGGAGAGGACATTAAAAACATCTACCTACAGAAATATTACTTTTAACACCAGTAGTAAAATAACATAAGCCAAAATATATTCCAGCATTTGAAGTGTCATATGTTGAAGTCTCAAGCTAGAATTATAGGTAATTAAAGGTTACAAATTGCGTATTAGATTTGGTACAAGTTATCTTTTGTTAAAGTTAAAGTAACAAAAACATTATAAATACCTAGAATAGATTCAGGAATCCTTCCCGCCTTCTTTAATATCAGATCCAGGGATCCACCATCCATATATTCCATGCAGATTGAAATCTCCCCATCACTATAGAAAGCACCATAGAAACCCACAATGTGTGCGAAATTACATTCATGCAGGACCTTCAACTCGCGGATGATTTGCTTCTTAATAGCTGGTTTCACTTCTAAATGGATCAACTTGCGCGCCATTATGAGACCAGTAGATTTGTGGCGAACTTTCATAACTACCCCACCATTACCTTGTCCTAATAATAAAAATATATATTAGTATGACACAAAAGAAATTGTCAATCATACTAATATTACTATGTCGGTGGGGCCATGGGTGGTGGTGGGTTTAATACTATAAATGCGAAAGTTTAGATGATGGATGGATGGAAGTTTGTTAGAGTTTATAGCCTAAACGGCTGAACGGATTTCGATGAAATTTGGTATAGATATAGAGGATAGTCTGGAAGAACACATAGGCTACTTACTTTTGTTTTTATCAATTCCACGCCGACAGAGTCGCGGGCGAAAGCTAGTTCACTCATAATGCTTTAAACAACTAGTAAACAAAAATGTTTGATCTTTAATATAATAACCAATAGAAATAAAGCTTACATACTAACAAATAATTTAAAGCCAGTCAGTACCAACACCAGAGTGTGTATGTGAGTGTTTAGCCGTTTTTAATTTCATATTTCAGTTTATAATATGTCAAAGAATTTAGAATAGATTTGTGTGGCAATTTTAAAATGTAGTCCCAGACAAGTCTTACATGTCCCAATTACACTTTTACTTTTGGTTTACATTTGTAGTTGCATTCAATTACCTAATTCTCCCAACTTTTCGAAATCATCATCACTAAGTTCACCAATCTTCTCCTTCTGACAGAGGAACACTTCAATGCGCCGCCGCTGTGTGTCATCCATCTCTATCTGCTCCAGTCTTTCAGTCAAGGCTTCTATACTTGTCTTTGATTTCCCAGCTAAACCCTGCCGCCTAAAACACATGTAATAGTTTAAAATATTAATTCCAGTTGTTGGTTAACATTCACAACTTTCAGTAAATGGTTAAAACTAATTTAACAAACTTTCAGTAAATGGTTAAAACTATTCAACTGTAAAGCTGTAATCCTTATTTTTTATAAGGTAATTGTTAGCCTATAGCAAAAACCTTTATAGTCATTTGTGCATTTGAATTTGAACATTTGCATATGCAAAAGAAAGATTTTGTAACAGCATGTGAATGAAGCCACACAGGAATGGCTAGTAAAGACATTTATTCACCATGGGTATTGCCCATGATGATCTACCTGCACAGCTACTGTAAATATGGTCTTATTAATAGTTGTTTTATAACTATTTTACATTTTTGTAGACACTTAGAAGGCCTTTTTTTAACCCCTATGGTGATGCCCATGTTATTGACATTGATTTTAAGAATTCTTGGCTGTATTAAATAAGCTATTTATTAGCATATCACAAAGATTCTGCTTAAAATGATTCAAGCATACATACAATTATGTAACTAAGAATTGAACATTAATATTTGCAATGAGTTTTTATCAGACTATTACCATTTACAGATTGTTTCTAGGGAGTTAAAATTACCAGTATATAACAATAAATTGAAAACTACAGTTTAAATTACAGGTCTAATATATAGCAATAAACATTTATTCCAAACTCATTTAAATATTAATAGAAATGTGAGGACTAACAGGAATATTTTTTATTAGAAAAGTAAAAAGAGGGTTATATAAAGTATTTAACTATGTCAAAAAAGTGTATACTGTCATTATCTTTTTTATGAGTCGATAAGAATTCGTATGTTACGATTCTGGAACAATACATTTCTACATTAAGTAATTTATACTTACTCAGTAGCAGTGGCAGATTTCAGCTGAGGGGTCATATTAGACGGTGTAATTGCCGGAGCAGTGTCAATAGACCCTGGTGGGAGGGTCAAATTTAATTTATTCTTCGACATCTTACTCATCCTGGACACACATTTGTCATCGTAATAAAATGAAGGTGAATCCTTTGCGCCTGTATGCGCAAAGTAATTACGAAATCACATTAATAAAAAATTGACGCTATACTGAAGATAATCGTTTTTAATTTAACTGTAAAGTCAACAAATTATCTTGAGAAATATCTTGAAACTGAGGTTTTATATTATCCTGAATTTATGGATTGCCCTTTTCTTTTGATTTTGACAATGGGGCGTTTGACAGTGACGTAAAACGCTATCGATTTTTTTTATTCGATAATTTCGTTTTGAAACGAGTTTTTATTGTCTATGATTGATCTATGGGGACTGCAAAAACTGAAAAGTATAACATTTTGCAGCATTGCAGAAAATTTATTTGCAGAGCAATTTTTTTACAGATTTCTACAAGTATGTGGGTAGCTGTGACCATTCAACATTTGCTATTTTTATAGCTATAAAATCTAATAATTTCATAGATATCACCAAGTATACTAAAAATAAAATTATCATATCTTAAAATAAATTCAAGTTTATTTTTCAACGTACATGTAAACAATTATTAGATGTTTATATAATAATTTACCGTTCTGCTTTTCATAGCGATATATAAGTTACTATGTAAAAACTTAGAATAAGTAATTGTATTTATTATAAACATTCATAATACTTTTTATGGAGATTTTAATTTGGTTAAAAACGTATTTATTCCTGGCTGTGTCTGCTTCACTTCTTGGACTGGCTTCTTTGCGTCAGGCTTCACTCTTTTGACGTTTTTATTTTCTTGCTTAGGCTTTTTCTTTTTTTCTGCACTTGGTTGTGTTTGTTCCACATCGGATATGCTTTTTTTCTTTTTTATCTTTTTCTTATCAGTTTCCTCCGGTTCATTTGACGGCTGTAGCAATGTAGTTGTATCATTCATAATCATTGATAGTTTTTTAAAGTAATTCCACAATGCATCAACACATTTTTCTGGTTTCTCTCCATCAGCTGTTTCCCATAATAACCCATACATTCTAGGTTTTAATTTTTCCGTAGGCTTTTTGAGTTCACTTTCAAACTCATCTTCAAGATGTTTCAATCTCGCTTTTTGCGTTTCCGGTGAAAGAGATAGAACATCATCTTCATCAACTGTGGCTTCCTAAAATGTAAACAAAGAATTATTGTAAATTGTATTATAACTCATTAAAACTAATACAAATTAAGGTTTTTGCTCTCCTTGACTACCAATTTATATTATTGTGTTCTGTGATATTATACCATTACATCAATGGGGCAAAAGGGGAGTTACTGTCACAATCTAAATGGTCCCTTAGTGTAGGTTTAGTATGAGAAAGTTACATTAACGATATTGCTTAGTGACTAAGGACTCTGGGTTAGAATAATTATAATACCTCATCACTCAAGTATCCATGCGGTACGAAGACCTCATTATCGACCTCATATTCGTCTGCATCGGGCTCGTCGTCGCTGCCGGCCGCGCTGCCATCGATGCTCTCTCCCTCCTGTTCCTCCTCCCACTCCTCGTCACTATCCACCTCATAGTCTACATGTTTCTGGAAACAACTATCATGTTACATGGTGCCTAGCGCTTAAGATGTAGGCCAAAAGTCACACTTAAGGCAAAAATTTACTGAATTCAGTATTGTATAGTTACTGTTAAAAAAAAATAGGTCCATAATACAATTTGTTTTGTAATATTCGTTAAGCTAGCTAGTTCAGGTCACTTTTGAGTCAACATTCATCTGCTTCACTCGTGGGAACTGTGATTTGCAGGTCTTCCAATTTAGTTCCAACTAGTAGTCACAGGACTACTCTATCTGTATTTGTAAATGTAGGCGTCTATTGGCCAAATACCGAAAAACGTCACTTCCTAAGCACTGCTTACTATCTGATTGATGTCATAATTTTAATGGAATTAGTAGTTTGAGCCTTATCATTTAAAATGCTATAACAATTTTAAATGTTGTGCCAGTAATTGATTGTTAGTTATTTAAGTAATTTTGGTAGATAAAAATAAAAATCTCTTTAAACATAAATACCTGATCTTGTTGAAAAGGTCTTCTAGGTTTAACAAATGAGCTTCGTTTTCTCCAAGTGCCCCAATATGGTGGTCGTCTATTTTCATGGAAACTTAATAGTTTTGGCCGAAGCCTCTCACGGGCAGATGTTTCACAGGATAATATTTCATTCGCATCTTCTATGGGTGGTAAATCATCTTCTGAAAGAATATTTTTAATATTAATTAACAGTATTATAAATAACATATAGATATCATTAAACCAAGGTTAAAAAAAAGTGTTAACTGAAAACACACAGACATAGTCAAGTTAAAAACTCATAAAAAAACATGTTTATTACAGGAAGTTCTTTTTTATGAAAACAAACTAGCTAGGGTAGTTAAAATGCTAGCATTTACCCACAACTTCGTCAATAATACAGCCTTTATGTTCATATTCTATGTCTACAGCAAATTTCATTGAGATCCATTTAGCCATTCTGCACATACATACCTTCCAAAAAAACCATCCATCCACATTTACATTTCTAACATTAGTAAGACAGATTAAAGGTTATTACTTACCCACAATCATAACATCATCATCATTTTCTTTATCACTCAACGGCCATGTTTTTCCACTTGACAAAGGCTTGCTTGAACCTTCTTTCAAATTTTTTACATACAATTTATTAGTTGGCGCATTTTGTCCTTCAAGTAATTTATCTAAATTTTCTTTCTGGTCATCGCTTATATAATTTCTTGTAGTGGGCGCCAATCTCATATCCGCTTTAATTGTAAAACTGGACAATACACTGTTTTTGCTAACTGGACCTATTGTGTGCTGGTCTTTCTCAGTTTTCTGTTTTGGAACAAAAAAATTAACAAAAGCCTCAGCCGCTTTCTTTTTCTTTTGTTCCTGTTCTAGTTTTTCTAACTCTAAAGCCTCTTGTTTCTTTTTCTTTTCTTCTTCCCTTGCTTCCTTCTCTTTCCTACGCATTTCTTCTTTTTCTTCCCGCTCTTTCTTCTTTAGTTTTTCTTTCTCTTCTCTTAATTCTGTAACAATGAATTATGATTTAAGACAAAAGATAAAGTAGTAAAATAAAAGATCTAAAAATAATTGGTGAAAGAGATGACATACGTTTTTCAACATCTTTTTGACGTTCTTTCTCTTCTTTTTCTTTTCGTCTCTGTTCTTCCTTCTCTTCTTTCTCTTTGCGTTTTTGTTCTTCTTTCTCCTCTTTCTCTTTTCGTTTTAACTCTTCTTTTTCCTCCCGTTCTTTCCTCCGTTGCTCCTCCTTTTCCTGCTTCTGTTTAGCTCGTTCTTCTTTTTCCTGTAGCCTTTTCTTCTCTCGTTCTTGTTTCTCTTTATCTTTCTCTTCTTTCTTTGTTGCTGAGTCTAATTTCTTCTGGATTTGCTGAAACATTTAAATATTGATGAAAAGAAGGGAACAGGTGAAATAATTTTATGTATTCATTTATCGTAACTGTTGGAGGAGGCTTTAACCACATACCTTATAATTAGTAACAAACAGGAACATTTTAAATCCAAATTTTGTTAATACTATGTAAAAATGGTTACCATTACCAAAGTTAAATATGCATATTTTTATATTTAGCTTAATATTTATTCACTGTTTTTAATTTTTTCAGTTTAGCAATTGCACAAGTACTGTAATATTAAAAACAAATGTTCATAAGTGTCCTACATTGTTAAATGTATGTTTTATAGGGAATCAATAAAGCTTTATATTTATTTTATTTTATTATTTGATGAAGTAGATGGTATGACAAAATTATAAATTGTAAACAATAAGATGTGTTCATTATTGAATATTGTGTCTAATAACCATAGTGCAATAAACAATCTTACCTGTTTTGGTGTTAATGATGTAGAATTATTAGGAGTTCGATCTGAACAGCTTGATGTTGAATTCCTAGTTTGTCTGGGTGTAATGTTTGATTGGGCAGATTCTTCACTTGTTTGTGATGTATTCAAGTCCAATTTATTTTCTAACCTTGATCTATTCCGTGTGCTCCGTTTAGGAGTAACCATATTTGGTTCATCAATGTTTTTGGATACATTACAATCTCCATCTTCTATTATCTCATCTTTTTCAGTCTTATGTGCAGTACAATCTTCAGCTATTTCCTTAACATTCACCGCAATATTATCTACAGTACATTTTTCATTTTCTATATTAATGTCATTATTTTTGTTGGAAATGTCCGTAGAATCACCATCACAAGAGATATCAATAATTTTTTCGCTATTATCAACTTCCATACTTGTAGAACCATTTAATTTTTCCAAATCTTCTGTAGTTTTAGTTTCACTAGGGCCTGTAACATTCTTAGAATCTTTTCCATTTTTCTTCATCAATGTTTTGGACTTTTGTTTTTTCTTCCGAGCACTATCTACCAATTTAACATAAGGATTGAGTTTTTTGTCTATTGTCTGTGTCTTTGTTGCGTCTTTACTGTCCTCGTCACTAATAACCACCAAGTCATCGATCTTGTCGTTCTCTTTTGTTACTTTACCCAACTTGGTGACAGGCTCACTTTCAGGTTCAGATAATTTTCTCTTTCTGGTTTGAGTAGTTTCTGTTGCAGGTGCAACGCCGCTTAATAATTTAAATGGAAGCCTGGCCTGTTTTAGTTTTTTCTTTGAAGGTGTTACGTCCGCTTCTTCAGACTTAGGAGTTTTCATTTTAAATATAGAAGTTGATGAACTAAATTAACACTAAAGATAAACTTTAAATAACTAATAATAATAAAGCTCTTTTCTTTTATAACAAATAATCACATTTCAAGGCACAATACGATAAAAGCTAACAATATTATCCACAGTTCTATAATAGTGCAAAATACTTTGACAGGCGACTTTATAAAACGCGGGAGTTCGTGTTTGTGAAATGTTTGTGAACATTTCCGTTCCATTATCTTCCAAACTTTTAACCTTAGATTGTTAAAAACGTTATTTTCTCAAGGACTATTTTGAAAGTGATAAAAAATCACACAAGAACAGCAAAGATAACACTCGTACTTTTATTGATAAATCTTTTCCACATTTTAAAGTCTACAAATGTAAGTGGCAATTAAAAATAAATATAGTAGAAACGGAACGCATGTAATGCCATACATCAGTCTTCAACATGACGTTTTTGAAAATAATAGTGATGTGTGTAATGTGTATTCATTCAATTAGATAAAAATCGATTAATCATTCGCCCGAAAACTTTTAAAAATATCTCTTTATGAATAATTACCAATCGTTTGTTATTTATCGTTTGATATTACATAATTTTTTGTCGCAAACAAATAAGCCTCACCTGTTTATCTGATATTAAGTGATTATTCTATCGGGCTGGTCCTTTCTATCCAGTGCTGCTAAAATGACTGTTTTACGTTTACCACATTTTCATTTTTGTAAACTCTAAACTAGGCTAAAAGTAAAGTTTGAAACTACAATTTGTAGGCAGCTTTATGTGGCCGCCTGCACTCACCCCCTGTGCTTGCACCTAAACCCACCCTATAAAAAGAAAATAGGAAACGAGGGGAGAGTACCTACTCTTCTTTTTTGTCATCCACCCTATAGCATGATACATCACACCTAAGAGTATATGTGGTTTGTAGTTTATTTATACATTGGATTGTAACGGTTTTGATTCCTGTATTATCGTATTTGTTTAAAAAATTAAAAGGCGAAATGCGCAAAACTATTTTATTTAGAAGAAGTTACAAGATGGATCACATTTGAAGTACAGGCGGGATATCACATTTAACATCGAAGTAACTACAGTATGCTCTTAATTATTTACAATAACATTTATTACAAATTATCTCTTTATTAATCCATTACACGGAAATAAAAAGAAAAAATAATAAACGGTCATTCCCACAATTATCTTTAAAAAATAAATCGAGAAAATAGTGTTTGGCCGTGCTCGCCTCGGCGGGAGCAGTACCACGCACCCAGATTTTAACTAAAACAACAATAAAAATTGTGTATAGAAAAGATTTTATTCCAAGAAATACCTTTGCGTTTTATTTTACGGACTGAATTTTGGACGATAGATATCTTAATATATTAATGAAAATATTCGAGTTACATGAACATAAAAAAAAATCGGATTTATTATTTTTCGAAGTATATAATTAAGTATAGAATAAATAGATTCCTGTTTTATTTATTAAAACACAGATAGTCTTGTCGTAAATAATTAATTTATCGTGAATATATTTTGAATGGAAGTATGCATAGTTATATCAGGGCAGCATTGTTTGTCTGTAAATATCATATAAAATTAAATAGTCAAAATACATAGGTAGTTATAGGTATTTTATAAAGTACATAGAACTACTTGTATATACTATAAATGCATTGAATGGTATTTCATATTTATGAGTCGTGACTGCAACTACGTAAAGCATTGTGATTCAGACATGTTGAAGATATGTTGCACGTTTTCATTGAAGATAAGTCTTGTTAGAGTTATATAAAAGATCGGCATCTGTCTTACAAAAGATTTTTTTTCTGGGAAAATGAGAGCCGACTTTCAAATGGGACGTTTAAAATGGGAATCCAATGTTAGAGCTCGCCGCCATAAGTCCCGGTAGCATCTGATGCCATATGGAATAAGTCGAACGAAGATTGTTTTACCATTGTGCGAGAAACCTTAGTTGTGCATTGAGGTGCTTTGAGACGTTAGATTGACCAAAAATACCTCTTTTTTAGATGCCCATCGATTTCGTTTGTTCGTTTCAAACTTCGACCTCAAAATCAGCCTATCTGTTCGATACATCTACTACAGAGTGTATCAAAATAAAAATATAGGTATAGTATAAAGATATTAGCCGTTCGCAGAAGGTTTTCCGATGACCCCTCCCACCTATATCGGCCGAGTCCCCCGCTCGCTTGCCCAGTACCATCTAGCAACTAAGCGTAACTCAATTAAAATTGTTATTTTGCACATCAGCTCGCAGTTCGCATGGGTGAAGCAGATCAGCTCAATTTATACGTGCATAAAGGTATTATTTGCGTGAACTACGAGTCATTGGATCCCACAGTTATATACCATTGCATTGAGATGTGTTGTTGTGGAACCGCAGCTCAGCAGTTCAAGACTATGTGAGCTGATCTGTTGATCCGGTTCATAGATGATTTGCACACGTCTAGTACCGTCAGTTAAAGGTTAATGAGTAACGTCATGCAGCCAAGCTTCTGCGCACGACTAATAGCAATAGAAAGATCCATTAAAATATGCATTTTGTGCGGTCTTAATGTAATTGTGAAACTTATCATTACTAATATTACACAATAATGGTTTTTAAATCTATTACATTGTCTAATAATATATTTGTTTTTACATTACACATAGGATACGTACACTTATTTGCTATAAGCGTTTTCACATCGATCACAATTACTAAGGAGAATAGAATGATTTGGAAGAACATTATTTTTATCGTATATCTAAACACATATTGAAAATATGATTACTATAAGTAGTTATTTAGTTAACAAATTAAACATGTCAACTACCAATTTGAAGTAAGAGAAAGTTTGCGTAGATGTAAATTAATTATGTTAACTTATAAATGAAATATATAATTAATTTAAAAAAATGAAAATTATTCTATGCGATGAACGTAATTTGTTCATGAAATTTAGTTGCAATGTTAATAAATATGTTCATATAACGTCCACATAATGACCGGGCGAGTCGGCTGACGAGGCGGGGTGGCTAGGTCAATCACGACTCACGACCGAGCATAGCGCATGCGTCGCCCGCTCCCCCAGCAGTTGTCGATTTGGTATCTTCAAAGGAACCTTAATAAGTTAGCCATGCGTGATTAGGACTTATATTCTGCATTATTTGCTCGTTTGTATATAACCTCAAAATAAGTTAGAGTGTAATTCTTTCATATTGTCAAACATTTAAGTTGAGGAATTCGTAATTATGATTCGTGGCTGGAGAAGTTTCGCTTTTGTGTTTATTCTGGATTTAAATTAAGATGATTTTAAACGTTTGATCCCAATTTCTTTTTCCTGCTTTCGCACTAAAAACACTCTAAGCTCGAAACTACATTTGCAAATGTGTTTAAATAATTACTTCATTCTCACTGCACTTTTTAAACTTGATTTTTATACATAATTACCCGTAACTATGTTATTCTGATTGTTTGATTTTAATCGAGCGGTAATAACATGAATTATCACAATACAAGAGGCTTCGTAGCAAGAAAGGTTAATAAATTCAGTCGACATAATATTCTTTATTAGATTTTTCTTTGTAATTATGTAACACTTTCTGGCATCTGGCTCACAACCATGATTAAAATTCAGACACTATTTTTTGAAGGCTCTCTTGTATTATGATTAAAAAATAAAACATAATTAAACTACAATAAGATATGATAAGTTCCTACGTATCATATAAGGTATGTTTACAATACTAACATCTTGTATACATATAAAAGGTATAGGATATATAGTTTGTTACGTTTAAAAGAGATCAGAAGTCAGAAGAGGGTAGATAGAACCGATGTTTTCCGCGCGGTTGTCGCTTAGCGTTTGTTGAAGGGATTGTTCCTTGCGGTGGTGCGCGCGGCAGCCGCGGCGGTCTGTGTGCAATGGCAGAGCGCATCAAACACGCGCACGACGAACACGCGCGCGCGTCCCAGACGCCGCCTTATGTTACCTGCAAGGACACCACGAGTAAACCTTTCTGACCATTAGAAGGCCACTGCCGCATCCAATGTAATCTCACTATCTCACTAATATTATAAATGTGAAAGTTTAGATGGATGAATGGATGGATGTTTGTTAGAGTTTGTAGCCCAAACGGCTGAACGGATTTCGATGAAATTTGGTATAAATGTAGAAGATAGTCTGGAAGAACACATAGGCTACTTACATAGACTACTACTCACTTTTGTTTTTTTTTAATTCCACGCGACAGAGTCGCGGGCGAAAGCTAGTAGTTTCATACAAGTAAATGCGCGTGTACATGAATAGACAAGCCACTTACAATAGTCTACAAGGCATTGTTACAATTACACAGGAAGTAGTTTGTCGCTTACAAGTCTGTCGTTATTTATTTGGCAAGGGCAAAAGTGATTTTTATGTGTGAAAAAGATTACCAGGAATTGGTAATAACGCGTGAGACAAAATGTGCAGTTTACCTATGGTACTGAAACTTTAAGTTTGGATTGCATTTGAAAGTAAATAATGTCCTTTATAAATGTAAAGCCCTGCGGAATTGTAGTTTTTTTACTTGTCAGTTTCAATTGAGTTTAAGAAAGTTGCTACGTGGCTTATCACGACATCATACAAACTCAAGTTTGTGCCTAACTTGAGTCTATTCATTAAACAATTGTTGGCTCTTTAATATTGAAAATTTATTGGTGGATTCAGAAATGGATTTGGGAACTAAAATAGAGCATGTTAATTAAAACTTTTCGTATTGCGTTTCCCTAAGGGTCTGCGTATCGATTTGCATAATTACACGTTAGGGTCGCGCCCTATACAGACAGCTAATAAAAGACTTTGATACCCACGTCACTGAAAGTTCACGTCGTTATGTTGAGAATTCAATCTTTGCCTACCCTCGCTGATTTTAAATAAAGTAAATATCATCTGCCTGTCTGTGTGTATCAGTATTAACAATCATTTCGTTATAAACATAAGGGTTTATAGAGCAAATCATTAGTAAGAAGTGCAAATAAATAAAAAATATTCGACTAAAAATTACCTAATTAGTTTATAACTACTTTAATGACTAAGGCTTAGTATTTTTACCTAAAGAATGTGATCACTGCGAGACACATACAAAGTTAGATAACGTAAAGAACCATTAGAATAATGAAGGACAACTGTGACATTTTAATGTTATAGTCGCAGACATATTCTGTAGTAAACCACAACTATTATTTGTTCAAGTACTAAATATTGAACTGTTAATATTTAAAAGTGGATTTAAAATATTGGAGGACATGCTTTATTTGATTGTTGCAATAGGCTGTAAAATTAATTCATAAATTGCACAAGTTTCCTACTATTATTATTTCTCTAACTTTTGGCGACCGCAACTTATCACGTTTGGATAACAAACTATTGTTTTTATCTTACTAATATTAAAAATGCGAAAGTTTAGATGGATGGATGGATGGATGGATGGATGGATGGATGGATGGATGGATGGATGGATGGATGGATGGATGGATGGATGGATGGATGGATGGATGGATGGATGGATGGATGGATGGATGGATGGATGGATGGATGGATGGATGGATGGATGGATGGATGGATGGATGGATGGATGGATGGATGGATGGATGGATGGATGGATGGATGGATGGATGGATGGATGGATGGATGGATGGATGGATGGATGGATGGATGGATGGATGGATGGATGGATGGATGGATGGATGGATGGATGGATGGATGGATGGATGGATGGATGGATGGATGGATGGATGGATGGATGGATGGATGGATGGATGGATGGATGGATGGATGGATGGATGGATGGATGGATGGATGGATGGATGGATGGATGGATGGATGGATGGATGGATGGATGGATGGATGGATGGATGGATGGATGGATGGATGGATGGATGGATGGATGGATGGATGGATGGATGGATGGATGGATGGATGGATGGATGGATGGATGGATGGATGGATGGATGGATGGATGGATGGATGGATGGATGGATGGATGGATGGATGGATGGATGGATGGATGGATGGATGGATGGATGGATGGATGGATGGATGGATGGATGGATGGATGGATGGATGGATGGATGGATGGATGGATGGATGGATGGATGGATGGATGGATGGATGGATGGATGGATGGATGGATGGATGGATGGATGGATGGATGGATGGATGGATGGATGGATGGATGGATGGATGGATGGATGGATGGATGGATGGATGGATGGATGGATGGATGGATGGATGGATGGATGGATGGATGGATGGATGGATGGATGGATGGATGGATGGATGGATGGATGGATGGATGGATGGATGGATGGATGGATGGATGGATGGATGGATGGATGGATGGATGGATGGATGGATGGATGGATGGATGGATGGATGGATGGATGGATGGATGGATGGATGGATGGATGGATGGATGGATGGATGGATGGATGGATGGATGGATGGATGGATGGATGGATGGATGGATGGATGGATGGATGGATGGATGGATGGATGGATGGATGGATGGATGGATGGATGGATGGATGGATGGATGGATGGATGGATGGATGGATGGATGGATGGATGGATGGATGGATGGATGGATGGATGGATGGATGGATGGATGGATGGATGGATGGATGGATGGATGGATGGATGGATGGATGGATGGATGGATGGATGGATGGATGGATGGATGGATGGATGGATGGATGGATGGATGGATGGATGGATGGATGGATGGATGGATGGATGGATGGATGGATGGATGGATGGATGGATGGATGGATGGATGGATGGATGGATGGATGGATGGATGGATGGATGGATGGATGGATGGATGGATGGATGGATGGATGGATGGATGGATGGATGGATGGATGGATGGATGGATGGATGTTTGTTAGAGTTTGTAGCCTAAACGGCTTCACGGATTTCGATGAAATTTGACATAGTTATAGAGGATAGCCTGGAAGGACACATAGGCTATTTACTTCTGTATTTTTTTAAACTAGCAATTATAACTTTAATGAAAGCTAGGAAATGTCATATAGTACATACATTAATATTTCTCTAACTTTTGGCGACCGCATCTTTTGGATAACAAACTATTGTTTTCATACTAAATAATTCCTGAACATGTTCACTAAATAAATGATTTCTCTAAAGTGTTGCTTAGGAAACAAGTTTACATCAAGATTAGTAGCGTTTAAAGAAACAAGTAGCACGATAATCTAAATGACGCTCATCTTACGTCATCGGGGAAACGTCTTTTATTAACGGTAATCTTAACGTGGATTTCCACTGGCCACAAAAACTTACAAAAATATTGACATCCTTCATTATTATATTTGAAAAAAAAGCACAATAGCAATTTAGGTTGTTTCCCGTTAGGCCGATCGGCCAAAGATCAAGTGGTCCGATGGAAGTATGTTTGTGGAATGGCCGATCATCCCAACGGGAAACACCCATAAGTTGTAAAATAAAACAATAAAGAATTTTGGAGTAACCAGGGAAACGTTTATAAAATTGTGACATTTGCCTTCTTGACTACGAGAATAAGCGTAAATTTGATGAATTGAAACATCTGTTCAGTTTCAACCTCTAAAAACATAAATAAAATAAAACGACGAAAAAAGTGAAAAAGGACAATGGAAAACTGCGATTATCATATTCTCTTAAAGGTGGAAAAGTGGTAACATCTTTGGTGTCATGTATTTTCAAAATCACTTACCTACTCCTGAATCATGCCCTTCCTGTAACAAAGCAAAACTGATGGTGAAGAAAATATCAAATAGCAAAACAACTTTTTTTTTAAACTAGCAATTATAACTTTAATGAAAGCTAGGAAATATCATATAGTACATACATTAATATTTTTATATTTTTAGTTAAGAAAGAACAATAGTCTAATAGTAATTTTTTCGTGACCTTATAGCCTGTGAAAACAGGTGAATTCGAACTTTTATTTTATTGTTACAAAACTGTAAGTGATAATTAACTATGCATTATTAGTTTCAAACATCTCTAAATTATAATTTTTACAGGTGTCCCTTGAGAATAGACTTGCTTATTATAATTTCAAATAAAACAAATTCTAGACTATAAAACATGCTTCTTACATCTTATATTAAATCAAGAATAGAATAAATATCATTTATATTTCATCAATAGTGCAATCTTACTAATATTATAAATGCGAAAGTTTAGATGGATGGATGGATGGATGTTTGTTAGAGTTTGTAGCCTAAACGGCTGAACGGATCTCGATGAAATTTGGCAAAGACGTAGAGGTTAGTCTGGAAGAACACATAGGCTACTAACTGTTATTTTTTTAAACTCCACGCGAACGGATTCGCGGGCGAAAGCTAGTACTAAATATAAACTTAACACGTTACATGCCACTATGAACTTTTGCACTAAAATGAATTCGCCAGGCGAGTCGGTGGCATTTAGCGTGTTAGATATTATTGTACCACAGATGCTATACGCCGGCTATCGATCAAGCAATTTGTACCAGTTCCATAACACCGCTTACGGTTTTATCATGTCAATATATCGTATACCGATTAACCCTTACAATCTCTTGAGCGTTTGATAGGCTTGTCAAAATATATTATCATAAATGTTACCGTATTATACAAAACATTGTAAACATAACGATATGTTTTTACTTCTAAAACAATACAATTTTATTGTTGGAGGTAAAACGACGGTGAAATGAGACTAAGAAAATCAATAGAAAATGTTATGGTTATTATTTTCGTATAGTTTAGATTTGCGATAAGATTTCGCGGTGATTTATAAACTATTATGAATCACTTGAATCTTAAAATGTACTTAAGAATAATTAGAAAATAGAAAAATTAAGTTCGGTAGAAAAGCTAGTCTTTTTGCATTCTTATTGACTACTGCTATTAACTAATGCTAACTGAGATTAGTTTATTTTACGTGACGGAACCGAACCGAAATCAGTAGTTCTAGAAGCAAGCTTGTATGCATCTATGTAAAAGCATGAAAATGCATACAGGAAATGCGTGTATCGATCAAAGAAGTGTTTCTATTCGTGACAAGCGAGTCCTTGCAATCTAAAATTGTATCATTTGACATCAAACACTTACCGCCCTATCATTTCCTTACATTCGGTTTCCAAACTGGGAAAATATAGATACTTACAAATTTGTTTTTGTCTTTCTCTTTTTGTTTAAGTCCAGCTTCCTTTTCTGCTTGTTTTATAAGCAGCTCCACGAATTCCGTCGCTTGTTGCAGTTTCTCTGGATCGCTTTTGAACGCCTCTATCCGCTCCGCCAACGCGGCCGCCTCAATGTCTTGTATCATTTTTTATTATTTTTTTATACACCTTTAAAAAATCACTAAACGTATCCAAATATACGAAGAATGTCACTTTTTGTTGGTACAACGAATATTGCTTTCGTGAAAATTTTCAGTTGCTACGCCATTGTTGATCGGTAAGCAGGGAAATGGCTTGAAGTGTTTACGTGTTTATTCTGGGCGTATTTTCAGTCATTAGTATGCACTCGTTGATGAAGAGTATGATTATTAGAAAATGCGCGCATCGACGTCGACGGCGGGGGAGCAACTGAGGTGCTCGTACCATCGCCCGGTCGGGGATCGGTCATGCGCCGACGGATGCAAAATATTTTCTGCCTACGTTTGACAGATTAGCGATAATCACTACTGATGAGAGGTCTCCACTCATTTAACAACGTAGTTTTATAGACATAAGTTGTGCACAGGAAAACTGATTACAAATATTATAAACAACCTTTTCCCTACTGATTCTACTTGTGATTTGATTACAAGCTAATTTGTTAAAGAAAATTGATGTACTGTTTTTCTTTAGTTTAGAAAATTCTAGATATGGCATGTTCCTGATAGTGTTTGAATCAAAATTCGAACCCAGGACGGTTATTTCTATAAACCATTAAACCGGTACATACAAACGCGCGTTAGAAGTACGCGATTTTCATACGTGGAATTAAAACGCGCGTTATCAAAGCGCGCCTTAAATCATAGTAATATAATAAATGTGAAAGTTTAGATGGATGGATGGATGTTTGTTAGAGTTTGTAGCCTAAACTACTGAACGGATCTCAATGAAATTTGACATAGATGTAGAGGATAGTCTGGAAGAACACATGGGCTACTTGGTTTTGTTTTTTTTAATACCACGCGGACGGAGTCGCGGGCGAAAGGAAGTTGAGTATAATATTACGACTCTCTTTTGTTTTGCAAGACGTCGCATTACCGAAGGTGACACTTCGTAAATAATTTACGAGGCACCGAGAGCGTTATCCTTATATAAATTTTACATCACTGTCACCTTCAAACTGTATAATACATGGTATTGTGATTGTTACCAAGTGTAACAAACAAGAATTAACACCTCGGTGACATATTTATCATGCCCTTGGTATATTTAGTATTTATGAAATTTTAATGAGCGTCGACGTACCTACACATAAATCAACATAAATATTTAAGAAAACTATAATATTTTCAGATTTCTAACCTCAAAATTATACGTATTTATATGTTCTTAACATGGGGTTGCCAGCCGATAATCTAAGCTAGGTCTAGGGCAGCCACCATTAAAAACGTTTTATTTGTATTTGTAATCGTTTTTATATGTATTTCTCATCTTTGGAGTATTTTGGGGTGGCAGCTGCTCCGCCCTATGGCGACTCCCCTGGTTCTTACATATTGTTTCGGAATAAGGTACGTATTTTATTTTGTCCATCGCTAACAAAGAGACACCATAGAATGTAGTAGGTGCCCTGTGCAATAACATAAACGCAATTTAATTTGTATAGACTAAATAGATTTTAAGCAAGAGACATGATCAATTTTGAAACTGTAACTTTGCAAAGTCTTTTTGAAAGACATCACGATTTTATCTAAATGTTTCGCTAATGTGATCTCATAATAACATAATATTTTTTATTACACTGAACTTAGATTTCCACAGCGACGTAGCGAATTATAATGTTTTTTGCTTGCGAGGTCAATTATCCTTTTTTGTTTAATTATACTATTGTATAGTTTTATAATAATTCCCAAGTTGTTGTTCCATAAAATGTAATATCATTAGCAATGCTGAGAGTATTTGAATACAAAATAATATCACATAAGAAAACAAATAAAAGATAATTATACCACAAACAAAAGCTAACTAAATATTGTTCTAAGATACAACCGTGTCAATAAAACAAATTAAATTTTAAAACGTTACTCAGAGAACACAGTGTATCTTGTGTAATACCCAGTTCAGTTATTACTGAACAGTTGAACTGTACAGTAAACACTGTACTATAAAATTTATTTATCTAGTTAAAACTGACATGTGCGCAAAACAGAAAACTGTACATTTAACTTTTGCCTACATATTTTAACAGTACAGTTCGACTGTTCAGTTAAAACTGAACGTCTGTAGCGGGCTTTAGTACATTTTTACTTTATAACTACTATGGTATTCGGTAAATGAAAATCACCAATAAAACTGCAAAAGATTATATTTTAATTTCTATTTTTGAATTATTTCTTATGCTTACGATGACTAGGGGAACGATCACGATCTCTCTTTTTCTTTTTACCCTTTCTTTTCTTGTCAATATCTTTTTTTTCTTTACGGGAACTTTTATGCCTTTTATGATCTTCGGAATCACTACTATAGTGCTTATTATGTTTCTTTTTTCTTCTATCAGAGTCAGAACTGAGAGATTCATTGCTACTATATCTTTTCCTTTCTATTCTTTTTTGTCTTGAATTATCTTCACTACTCGATGAATCATATTGTCGATTTTTTTCTTTACTCCTACCGTTTGAATATTCACTTTTCTTTTGAGATGTATCATCTTCATCCTTTATTTCTTTTCTAACTTTGTTATCTTTTGATTTGTTACTGGAAGAACTTTCATCCTTCATTTCATATTTAGATGGCTTTTGATTAAATTCATTATTTTTATAAGCTTCATATGAGTCTGCATCTGAAAATATAAAAAAACAACAATTATTTGATCACATATAGAAACCCAAAATTGAAGGAGAGTCTTAAGCGGCTGTTTCCACTACGTTAGTCGTGCGACTCTAGCAATGCACAGCTGTATTTTGTCCCAGTGGAAATTGACAAAATGATTTCCATTACAAATTGTTGAATATTTAATCATTTAATTGTAGTTTAATAGAATTATGTATGTAACTTACTTATAACTTTAGCTTGCTTGTCAAATTCTGATTTAGTGACAGGCTGCATCATAAATTCACTTAAACTGACAGTTTCCTTCTTGACAGGTATGTTGACCATTACTCGACCATTGTCCTCATCCAAGCTCACCACCTGTCAAGTTACATCATACTAATATTATAAATGAGAAAAGTTAGATAGATGAATGTTTGTTTGAGTTTGTAGGCTAAATGGGTGAATGGATTTCCATGAAATTTGGTATAGACATAGAGGATAGTCCGGAAGAAAACATAACTTACTTTTGTTTTCTTTATTTCCACGCGGACGGATTCGCGGGCAAAAGCTAGTATATTATATACTAGCTTTTACTCGCAAATTAAAATAAAATTCAGTAAAAACTGGCCTATGTCACTCAGTGATAATGTAGCTTTCTAATGGTGAAAGAATTTTTGAAATTAGTCCAGTTTATTTGTTACATACAAAAAATTCGATACACTAATAAATGAAATATAATAAAGTGTGTGGTACTAACACTAGTGATTGGTCCTAAAACTATATTTTCTTATATAATTTTAGTACCAAAATGTGATACAATGATTTTTATCTCTCACCTTGCCATAACATCCATTATATTTTCCAGCAGTTATTTTCACGCAAGCATTTTTAACAATAGCCAAATCCTTATCTTTGTCTTTTGAGGCATTCTTTTGGTTGTCTTTGATAACTTTGTCTGCACCCAGACCTAGTCCTTTCGGACGCAAATTAGGCAATTTATATTTTGACCTAGAAACAAAGAGTTAGTTTTTTTTTATTTTTTTTTTTTATTTTTTTTTTTTATTTTTTTTTTTTATTTTTTTTTTTTATTTTTTTTTTTTATTTTTTTTTTTTATTTTTTTTTTTTATTTTTTTTTTTTATTTTTTTTTTTTTTTTTTATTTTTTTTTTTTATTTTTTTTTTTTATTTTTTTTTTTTTGTATTGTTAAAAGAAAAGAAAAAAAAAAACTAAACTATTGTATATTCTTGATAGTTTGGTGACATAGTGACTTTTTATATATGTATTACTATATTATTATAGTATTTTTTTTTTTTATTTTTTTATTTTATTTTATTAGGAGCCAAATGAGCAAGCAAGCTTAGTTTTATTACTGGTACCTAAGAGACATTTAGTGTATTAACAGAACACACAAAGGGATATTTCCCTTTATCCTTCCTATGCATCTACTCTTCTGCCAAATCTACTATGATAATAAACAGTATCTGATGTACATTAGAATTTTTTTTTTTTATAATATAAGATGGCAAACGAGCAAGCGATCACCTGAATCCGCCCAAAATGGCGAAGCGACCGTTGCCCATAGACATCCGCAATTGCAGATACGTTGCCTACCCTTAATCGACGGAGGAGGAGACGCCCATAAAAAGGATATTTTTCCTTCCTATGCGTCACTCCGCCGTCAAATCCACTTTCCCTTCCCATCCTTTCTCAATAGAAAAAGGGTGGGAAGGAAAAGGGACCAAAGTTGGGCCTCCGCAAACCAACATCACGATAGCATATATCTATCTATTAAGGTTGTCGCACAATAACCACTTTTTTCATTAAAATTTCGATCAAAATCTATACCCCACTTTCAACGCTATTACTCGTGTTCGATATGAATCCTTATCAAAATAAATGTGTCCATCATCAAGAGAATTTAATGTAGATTATAAATACCCATGGAACTGTGTAATTCCGATAAATAGTTTAGGAGATATCATAAATAGCAAATTACGAGTCGCAGAAAAAAATACCAACTTGTAACAAAGTTTGCTTTCTTGGCTTACGTAGCCTAAACTATAAGACCTACATAAAAATGATGTATGAAAGAATTGTAGGTCATTCAATTAGCTGAATTAAAGTCTGCGATAGCATATATCTATCTCTTAAGGTTGTCGCACAATAACCGTTTGTTTCGAGAAAACCGTCAAATAAGTGCAATCGACTTTATTTAAAACGCTTTTATTCTTATTTGGTATGAATCCTTATCCAAATAAATATGTTTTCACGATAGAGTATTATATGTAGATCGTAATTGCCTTTTACAGTATGTAATTCTGTGCAAGATTCTAGAAGTTATCAAAATATTAAAACTCACGGGCAACAACGGCGCGCGGCCGCACCGAATTATGAGTGAATGATCGCAACGATGTATTAGTTGTTTACTTAATTTCTTAGATAATCGATTTAGATAACTCATTATTTGTTTGAAAGCTAGTGATTATCATACTGCGATGTCTAGATTCACTAAAAATCGAGAAATAAATAAACTTTTTAATAAAAAAAAAAAAAAAAAACTAAAAACAAAATATACTAAAAACAAAATATACTAAAAACAAAATCTTCTCAAAAAAACAGTACACTAAAAAGTAACGAAATAATTTCTTGAAAATAGTAATCCTCCCTTATTGTAGCTGTTATGTCTATATTGTACAATTATTATTACTTTGAAGTCATTACTAAAAACGTTACTATACTTTCAATTGTCAATTGTTATGGTAAAAATGTAGAAAACCTTACGTAGAAATATCACTGCATATACCTCGGCTGACACCGACATCAAAGTGATAATAATTGTACAATATAGACATAACAGCTACAATAAGGGAGGTTTACTATTTTCAAGAAATTATTTCGTTACTTTTTAGTGTACTGTTTTTTTGAGAAGATTTTGTTTTTAGTGTATTTTGTTTGGAAGTCGGTTTTGTTTTTTGTTTTCTTTATTTCCACGCGGACGGATTCGCGGGCAAAAGCTAGTGTATTATATACTAGCTTTTACTCGCAAATTAAAATAAAATTCAGTAAAAAATGGCCTATGTCACTCAGTGATAATGTAGCTTTCTAATGGTGAAAGAATTTTTGAAATTAGTCCAGTTTATTTGTTACATACAAAAAAATCGATACACTAATAAATGAAATATAATAAAGTGTGTGGTACTAACACTAGTTATTGGTCCTAAAACTATATTTTCTTATATAATTTTAGTACCAAAATGTGATACAATGATTTTTATCTCTCACCTTGCCATAACATCCAGTATATTTTTTTTTTTTTTTTTTTTTTTTTTTTTTTTTTTTTTTTTTTTTTTTTATTTTCACGCAAGCATTTTTAACAATAGCTAAATCCTTATCTTTGTCTTTTGAGGCATTCTTTTGGTTGTCTTTGATAACTTTGTCTGCACCCAGACCTAGTCCTTTCGGACGCAAATTAGGCAATTATATATTACCTAAATACAATGTGTAGACTTACCCTTCTTTCCCAGGTGTCCATCCCATACCACGCAGCATGGCCATTCCAAATTCTCTTACTGGCACTGCCTCATAATCGTCTAAAGAGGACTGAAAAATTACATTTTGAAGATTACATATCTTATTACAAAGTCTTGGCACTTTTATAAAACAGAGACAACAATAGTCTTATAAGGATTTGCCAGTTTAGATGCCGCCCATGATTTTGTCAGCACAGAATAAAAAAGAAGTCTATGATATTCTCATGTGCATTAGCTACCTTACTGTTAAAGTCCTATCAAAATCTGTTCAAGTGTTCCAGAGATTACCCGAAGCACAAAGGCATCCATGCAGGCAAATCAAAGTAAAAAAATTGGATTTGAGAAATGTTAGCAAAATATGATCTGTTTTTTATTAGACAGTCTAATTTTACTAATGTATAGATTCTTGTTGCTTATTCATATTTACCTCTTTTTGACCATCTATCACTGGATTTGATGGCACAAGTATTTTGAGTGACTGAACTTCTTGTTTTTTCTCTTGTTTAGCTTCCTGTAATAGTTCCCGAATTGCCATTTGGTCAAGTGTCTCATTTTCTTTCGGTTCATCTTTAATTTCTGGTGCTTTAGTTGTTTCCGGCTCATTAATTGAACTTTCAACTTTCTCAGCTATTTCTTTTAATCTTTCAGCCGTTATTAATGTGTTTGGCTTCATCGGAATTATGAGTGGTTCAGCTTCCAGTGCCACTTCTTTTCTGAAACATGTAAAAAGCACAATATTATATTGAGATCTAAATATTTAGGCTGTAAACTTTAATATTGTCTTTTAAGCTAAAACAAAGTTATATTTTGTCAATATTACTTTTTATTATATCCTAATCGTAATTATAATTTTCTTTATCAAATGCAACGAAATTGGACACTTTATTCTACAAAATTCTATTCTGTTACTAAGTTGTGTTATATCCAGATTAGAATGTGTTTTTGAGGTTAGAATATGATGGTGATAATTTTTTTCAATATTGTTTATTTGATAAAGAAGACGCTGGGATCACATTTTTAAATCGAAGTCCTGCAATTATAACTCGTATTCAGTCTTATTTCTTTCAACGAATTTACAAACCTTCATTTTCACGACCGTTAGATCGTGACCCCAGTTTAATAAAAAAAACTGTTTATACCCAATGATTTTGATGGCATTGTCTTCGACGCTTTCAATGTATTCACGATGTTCAGCAATTATAGGCTTTTCTTGTTTCTTTGTTTTTAAAAATCCAAAGGATATCTTCTTACTCTCCATTTTGAGTTTTATATTTACTTCTTCATTTCCATTTATGTTTCTGTAAAGAATTGTTTCTCACAAAAATAAAAGTTGATTACTAGTTAGTTACAAAAAGCAATATATTCATACAAAATGCACAATAAGATATGTTTGCAAATGCAAACAAGACAAGGGCAAGGGCAAAGACGTGACAGCATGACAGTGACACTTTTGACGTTGACATCTCACCATAAATCGAAAGACAGAAAAGAACAGATAATAAAACCATAGACTATCTTTAAAGTATCTGTATAAAACCAATGAAGGTAAGAAATAGCAATAGACAGAAAATTTGAAAGCATTTAGTAGGTGGCGCCAGCATCAAGAGTGCCTTCTAACATCTATCATCAGTCAATTATTAACCGACTTCAAAAAGGAGGAAGGTCTCAATTCGTCTGTATGTTTTTTATACGTTTTTATTGCAGTTATGCATTGAAACTAATTACGGTTATCGCCTCCACTCACTCCACTTCTTGCCCACCCGAAAGCGCCTCCTCCGTGAGGTATTACTGAAGACGGTCGGGTTCATGGCGAGTAACTGATCACGCCCTTTACCTGTGCTAGTAGGGTAGATGCAAGCGACAACGACAACGTTTTACTAACATATCTTTATGCTATCTTCCTTTAAGGAAGTTGCAGATTGACCAGAAGGGCAAGTAAAGAATACACTTGTGATGAATTTGTAGTTAAATTAAATACACACATTTGTTTTACATTACGGTTGTTTACGTTACAATTTTTGTTTTTTATTTGATCTACCAGCTAATTTAAGCTTGTTGTATGTCATTTTGTACGAATATACGCCTTTCACAATTTGACTGGGCAATAATAACACCTTTTCAATACTTAGATGACGAAGACGCAGGTACTGACCTGAATAATTTTGTAATGGGTTCCTTTGTCATTATATTAGACTAGTATCGCCAACGATATCCTATTTCACATGTAAGAAGGTGAGTTTTGTCGTTTTGTCTTTCTAGAGTTTCGTCGGGATTCTCATATCACTACTCATGTGGGTGTGGGGTTACGTTCCGAACATTTGTGTGAAAATGTGGGGTTATGTTAAAAATTTCTAAATAGAGTGAAATTAAGTTAGTGAAAAGGTACTCAGATTTTAAATGCTGAAAAATCATTTATATTTATTATTCAATCTTTGGCAAGCTCTGTTGTGCCAAATAAGCATCAATTAATAAGTGACGCGTTTTCAATATTCACAAATTTTATTTCAATCATTCAATCGGTTGCACTTTTATAAAAGTTACCTCGATACGTGAAAGTGCTATAAGTAAAGTACTATAAAAATACTGAAACGATATTAAAACACACTAATTTAGACAAAATATGCTGCTGTCAATTATTTTGTCGTGAATACGGGAGTTGGTCACAATTTTTATGCCCGCGAAGGGTGAAACAGCGGGTACCGGAATCGCGAAGAGATTTTACTGTATTATGCACATATTATACCAAAATTACCTATACTCTTGATGGAAGGCTTGAACGGACAAACGCGAACTAATTAACTTCGTATTCTATTAAGAGAAAATCTTAGCTAAAAGCAGCATTTCGCTTTCTTCTTGACTCTTAGTTTACGTTTTAAATCTTGTTTCATAGAGCAACGAGTAATCATAAATGTGCACGTTATTAAAAAATGAATGAAACGTCATATTTCTAACGTTGAGAAACTCACTTTGTAAAAATGCAACGGAGTTTTAAATAAGTAAATCCCGTGCAATTTGCCACACCACTTTTCTAACGCTTTCTGCGAGTGAAGCAGCGTATAAAAAGCCTACATTCCTAAACAGCATGTCGCTATGTGTAGGTACTTTATATTTTAATACTTGAAAAAACTTTTACCTATATAAAGATGATGAGAAAATATTAAAATCATAGAAATAATTAACTCAAAAATTAATTGGATCTATGCTTATAAACTCAATAACGAAGACTTGTATAAAATGTACATGGCTAACGATTTTTCTTTTATTTTTTAATAAATTTGCGAACAAAGTTCTGGTTAACTGCTTTCACGTTATTTTTAAATATTCTGTATTTTTGTTTAGCGGTACAAATTAAGTATTTACTTAAGTCTAATTGTTCCTTTCAAGAGTTAAAGTGCTACAGTCCTTCTAGTTTACATGGTTGTCCAAAGTTTCGAAATATGTTCAACTAAAACTTCCGACGATTGTGGTTGAGTACTAACTTTATACAAGTAGGGTGTGCAACATATTTTGGACATCGTAACAAAGAGTAAGGAAACTCGTAATAAAAACATATAACATATAAAACATTTTATTAATACAATTACTCCACAAATAATGGACGTATTTGATATTAATGTGATTTACATGTTAATTGTACACCACATCTAAATTTACATTCAAACACATTTAAAACGTGTTACTTAAAATTAGCTCAAAACTTAGTTTGATCCCTTTTAACACTTGTTAAGCGTGAAAAGAAATCCTAATTTTGGAACGGGTGCAAATTGATATTTGCATCATTTTTCTTTAAATATGAAATAACTTAATGTTTTATTACAATTCTTTCGGTAGTGGAAATTCTTGGTAAGAATACGTTAACACGCTCACTGCGTAACTGGCCGATATCGGCCTGATGCGGTATTGAAGCTGGTGCGGACGAAGAAAACTATGTTCCTCTCACTAGTGCGATACGATTATCTCAGGTGTGTACATTACATTACATAAAATGTATACATTATGTTTCCACAAAGTTATAGCAATTTAATCTATTCTCGTGCTGGTGGGTTTAGAAAGACCCGCCACGCACTTGCAGAAATTTCATTGGAGGCACATTTTGGCCCGCCGCCGCACCAGATGACGAATTATGATTTTACTTTCCGCAGCAAACGTATTAAGTTACACTATAGGCATCAAAAATGCATTGTCAATTTGAAAAAATGAATCGATTTTTTTTAATTATCATATAATTTAACCAGTTTTTATTAATTTGAAATTGGACTACTCACACAAAGCTCGTTCAACTCGTTTTTTAGTCTTTAAAGAAACACAGTAACTACAATGAAATAAAAAAAAATGTAGGTAAGTAGATACAAGAACCAGAGTGCAATTAAATTAAATATTATTGTTACAGAATACCATTAATTAAATATACAATAAAAACATTAATGTGATTATAACGCGACGGAAAATAGATGGCATCAAAAATCTTACAATGTTTCCTTTTACAAGTAACAATCAAATGATTTAGAAGTTTGAGCATTTGTTATTTTATAGTATAATTTGATTAACATGTTAAATATAATTTTTACAACCAAAAGCACCCATTTTATTAAACAATCGATTGCATAATATGCAGACTAGAAAGACGACTAAATTAATTCACATTTAATTTTATCAATTAACTATGTACAATTTTAACACCTAATACAATGGGCATAAAGTCGTATGCATTTTATAAATACACAGTCTATACGTAAAGGTCATCTCTCACAAGAACCTTCCGCTCCTGAATCCGTTGACGGGAAACGATGTACTGAGACTCAAAACTTCACAACGAAAACTCATTGTATTCTTATAATTCGAATCTTACAAAACTAATCGTGTTATTTGTCACTTAAATAATAATTAATCAGTTCCGAAACATGTTTCGTTAAAGAAATTTATTTACATTGTCATATTGATTATTAAATCTCCTATACGTCTTATTACACCTATTGAATGGAAGTTTCTTTTTAATGCTAAACAAATAAATTTTACAAGTATTGTAAGGTTTATAAAAATTGATAAAAATTGTTTTTTATTTCTGATGACTGTTATAAGAATTATGAATGGTATGCAGGAAACCGGAGTGGATGACACGCCGCTTTGCATTGCTTGAGGACGTTCGTTGTTTACTACGTGCACCATTATTGACGCCGTATCTGAGATGTCAAGAATCAAATTAAAATATAATCTAAGAATACATCTGTAACTAATGCACTGGACTGGAATAGGCCAGTTTAGCATATGAACATCAATTTTAGTTTTTTTTTTGTTTTTTTTTTACTTTCTTTAAATAATGACAAGTGCGTGTCACCCTTTAAAGTAATACACTAGTGAATTTTTACCTGAATTACTAGGAACGCAGGTGTAATTGCCAGAATCTTTCGTGGTTGCTCTCGCGACGAGCAAACGGCTGGTGCGTAAGTGTTGGTCGGTTTCAACGCTGACGCCGCCGCGCAGCGCGTAGTTGATCATGTTAGTGTCACGGTACCAATAGATAAAACTGAAACGATAACACTTTTAAGAAGATTAGGTCAATTGGAGACGCATCTCTGGCCTATAAATCCAATATTTAGGCGTTATTTTAAATCAATCGATCTTAATTTGATTAGTTGTGCACTTTGTGTCAAGGTACCTGGGCGGTTCGGCGACGTTCGTCACTCGACAGGTAAGATTGATATCAGACCCGGATCGAACTAGTACTTCTGTTCCCGTCAGAATTTCTGCTTTAGATACTGAAACAAAACCTTACATTTAACTATTCTTCTTTTTGTTTCGTTAACTATAAGCCGCTTGACACAACACAAGTGTCACAAAAGAGTTTCCAGCACCTTTTTCAAAGATCACTTTACTACTCATGTTTTTGCTTAATTAGCGAGAGAGGGCTTTCTAAGACAACGACGCCATCTTGACATAGTTGTTTGAGGTCAGACTGTGACCTTCTATCAAGGTCGACAATATTAGTTCCTTGTTATAAGTTTTGGTCTAAAAATATTAATTCAGTGAGCCTTTTTTCTTTTGATCCCTGTTTCTAAACTAACCTTCTACTGTGAGCCAGAAGGTAATTCCTATTTTAGGCTCCGTTGATACTTGGCACTCGTAGGCGCCGGTGTCCTTGAGCCGAACATTAGCAACGCGCAGGACCCAGTCATCAGAACCCTCCGTGTGTATCGCTGCGAAACGTGGATCTCTACTGTAAGCGTGCACTCCCACAGCTAAAATATGAAGATCTCTCTTACGTATCCATGATACCTGAATAAGAAATATTATTAATTATTATTTGATTAAGTTAACCCGGTTATTTAGAAGTGCCAACTTAGTCTGTATCCCTATGACTTTTCAAGAAAAGATAAGAGTTCAAAGACATGTTGCTCGAGGAAATTTGTTATGTCCTTTGACCTACAGAAACTCACAATGGGTTCAACTTATACAAAAACATACATTACAATATGTTATACTAGCTGTTCGCGTGCGGATTCATCCGCGTGAAATTATAAAAACTTTATTTTATTGTTTACATTTGTCAAATTATCAATAGCAAATGTCAAAATGACATAACATGACATGAAAAACCTTAGCAATCTTTCTTTCTTGATGTTGGCAGCAACTTATGGTCTCTTTCCCACATTAGGGTTTTTATCCAAAATATTTACCCCCTAAGTTTAATGGCGTGAAAATATATAGCCTAAAGCATGACGTAAGTGTAGGGCTTTTTATTAAAAAAATAATTATTAAAAAATATGCTGTAATTGCTGATATCTTAGGCAACAAAGAAGTGTGTGTTTACGCTTTATTATAATAGTATAGATATAGATAGTATATATAGTATATAGTATATAGTATAGAAGATAGATAGTATATATAGATACAGATGTTTCGGTATCGAGAATCCACGATTACCGAACCCCTGTAACCGGTATCTTAGTAAACGCCATTGATAACGCAATTCATATTGGCTGGCGTTAAACTGATATTTTATGTAACGTGTAATTTGATGAACAGATATGGTAACTGTTTTGTACATTCAGTAATATCCACTGTATTGTTATTTATTGTTTGTTTTGTTTGGCTTGTTGCCAGTACCACACAATGTACGAGCACCTTTATGTATGGCGTTTGTTCCTATGGGCTTGGCAAAGGTAAGTGCCCGTACTTTATCATTGTATTTGACACAGATGAATGATTAAAAATGTACTCTATTATGGGGTTGATAAAAGTCATAAATGTCTATAACAAATAATTTATATTATATGGAAGAATAAAAGCTTTTCGAAGCGGAAAAAGCTTATAAATCCCTACAAAATTAAAGCATTTATAATGCTTTCGTGTACCATTCATGTATGTTCAAGAAGACACGAAAATTCTTTTGTGCCTTTTGTCATAAAAGTATATTCGATTGAAACTCTTTATCAAAAGAACTATTCGAAAAAGCATAAAACGGGGAAAAACGACTTTGGAACATATTTTTACCCGACTAAAAATTGTTTTTCGCGCTTATGTAATTTGGGAAGACCTCATAGGTTACCTTTGATCCCGGAAATAGTTATGATACCCGTGGAACATATTAATTTGTTTTTTTTTTCATGTTTACTCAATAATTCAGCAACGGTTCAACAAATATTATTGAAATTTGGCACATATATAAAACAAAGTCTGGAGCAATTCATGGGATACGGTTCATCTCCGAAAAATGTCTAGTTCCCGAGGGATACGTGGTTTTTTGTATTTCATAGTTCGTGTGTTTTTTTAATACTGCTCGGACGAAGTCGCGGGCAACAGCTAGTAAATCTATATCTATATCTATACTAATATTATAAATGCGAAAGTTTAGATGGATGGATAGATGCTTGTTACAGTTTGTAGCCTAAACGGGTGAACAGATTTCGATGAAATTTGGTATAGATGTAGAGGATAGTCTGGAAAAACACATAGGCTACTCCCTTTTTTTTTACTTCCACGCGGACGTAGTCGCGGGCGAAAGATAGTACAATATAATTGTATTGACATGTGGTTTCGAGGTTGTCAACAGATACCGTTAGTGATGATTATGTGTAAACTGTCTTAAGTGAAGTGTCAACTATGCCTACTCTATATATTTTTTTAATCTCTTTGACTCCTAATAAATATATCTACTTAATAAAGCTGGGAAAACTTACTTCACGATCGCCCAAATTTTTCACATAGCAATGTAAGTATGCAGGTTGTCCCACGGCTGCCTTGTAGTCTCTAGTCGACGTATTGTAAAAGCGTGGCTCCTGTTTGAGTTTCACGTTGATTGTGTAATTTGTGAAATCAAATATTTCATCTTTACTTGGACTGTCCTGTCCTGATAATAATCCTGTTAAATTAATTAAAATAAGGGTTAATAAGAAAGTAATTTGATCGACTAAGCCCTTTGAAACACAAGGCTATGCAATATTAGTCTCTAAGGCTTATGCAATATAGTTTCATATTCGTAGAGAAAAAATTCACAGATTTGCATAGGCTTTTGTTCAAAGGACCTTAGAATACTTAGGGTTACCGAACGCAGACAGCGTTAACCATCAGCAGCATTTTAACAGCAACCGCAAACTGCGGTTGTTTTACGGCAAACATTGGATTATGCTGCCGTGCGTGTATCTACCCTAACACAATTTCCAAATCTATTTTTCTGCTGACTCCTCATAATATTAGCTGTATTAATGTCTCATTAAGTAAGATTAGTACTAATTAGTATTCCAATAAGAGTTTTTTTGGTAAATACAACATTTTTGTTTTCATTCTAAGAGAGATTACCATTATATCCATTTGCTGTAACGTTATCCACAGCACCTAAGTGTCGCTGCTTATTAATATGTTATTTTTCTCTTGAAGTATTTTGTTACTATAATAGATCGTCAAAAGTTGGATTCTTTACAAAAAGATGGTGGTGTCGAGATAAATGTCAACGTCAATTTAAGTATCATCTTACTTAAAAGTTACGAAAATAATGTTTGTCCTTTTCATTATAGCTGTGATGAATTTATTTTTAGAACTTAAGTTAAAATTGACGTATGATTTTGAGTTAGTCTATCTATTCCCCCTGAACTATAACCCCTATGAAAAAATTAATATTCTTTATAAGGTCAATTCCTTAAAAATAATTGATGTGGACGCGATTGTACAAGGTGTTCAATTTTTCATAGGTGTATACTTGGACAACTATTACCCCTAGGGATTATATTTGAGGGGGAATAGATGGATTAAACCATAATTATTATCAGAAGACATCCAACAGTATCTTAAACATTTTATTTAAAAAATAAAAGAACTATAGTGTGTCTAAATAAATTAGATTAGTTTGACAATTCTTGTCAATTCATGTGACAATTTAGTAGGGATGGGTTGTGTAAAATCAAGCATGAATCTTTTCGATTTTCAATTTTTATTCTTATGGAAGTTGGAATCGATGGATTCATAGTTATAACTTATGAATTAAAAAAAAAACACTGTTTAGTACAAATTAATAATGACCTGCATGACAAATAATGAGAGTGAATAAATACTTATTACTACTACAGCCATTCGTAATCGAATTGGATTTCGCTATTATTATTGTCATCGCTAAATTCTCTACACCATAATTAATACTAGAATTGTCCTCTAAATTAGTAAATAAGAAAATAATAAGGTTATTTATTTAAGTTCGAGAAATTTTATTTATACCGAATTTCGATAGTTCATAATTGTTCGCTGCGTGTTTGTTTCGTCACTACGATACCTGTCTATTAAGTACGGCATTTGCCTTCATACAAATTGAATTCGATACTTCATATGCATCATTTATCAAACTAATCTATCTTATTTAGACACACTATAAATACAATTATATACAAAATCTATACACACCCAAAATACCATATGAAAACGCCAGCAATATAACTTTCATGATGTCCACTGTCTTATTATTTTTATAACTTAACTATTACTTAATCGGTAAACAACCTGCAAATAAAACATAACTTTACTGAATTATACAATTTTACAAATACAAATACAATTTTATTTGTGACTAATTTTTGCACGCATCTTAATTCTTAATTAATTAAAATAAATGTGTCCATCATCAAGAGAATTTAATGTAGATTATAAATACCCTTGGAACTGTGTAATTCCGATAAATAGTTTAGGAGATATCATAAATAGCAAATTACGAGTCGCAGAAAAAAATACCAACTTGTAACAAAGTTTGCTTTCTTGGCTTACGTAGCCTAAACTATAAGACCTACATAAAAATGATGTATGAAAGAATTGTAGGTCATTCAATTAGCTGAATTAAAGTCTGCGATAGCATATATCTATCTCTTAAGGTTGTCGCACAATAACCGTTTGTTTCGAGAAAACCGTCAAATAAGTGCAATCGACTTTATTTAAAACGCTTTTATTCTTATTTGGTATGAATCCTTATCCAAATAAATATGTTTTCACGATAGAGTATTATATGTAGATCATAATTGCCTTTTACAGTATGTAATTCTGTGCAAGATTCTAGAAGTTATCAAAATATTAAAACTCACGGGCAACAGCGGCGCGCGGCCGCACCGAATTATGAGTGAATGATCGCAACGATGTATTAGTTCTTTACTTAATTTCTTAGATAATCGATTTAGATAACTCATTAATCTAGTTTGAAAGCTAGTGATTATCATACTGCGATGTCTAGATTCACTAAAAATCGAGAAATAAATAAACTTTTTAATAAAAAACAAAACCGACTTCCAAACAAAATACACTAAAAACAAAATCTTCTCAAAAAAACAGTACACTAAAAAGTAACGAAATAATTACTTGAAATAGTAAACCTCCCTTATTGTAGCTGTTATGTCTATATTGTACAATTATTATTACTTTGAAGTCGGTGTCAGTCATTACTAAAAACGTTACTATACTTTCAATTGTCAATTGTTATGGTAAAAATGTAGAAAACCTTACGTAGAAATATCACTGCATATACCTCGGCTGACACCGACATCAAAGTGATAATAATTGTACAATATAGACATAACAGCTACAATAAGGGAGGTTTACTATTTTCAAGTAATTATTTCGTTACTTTTTAGTGTACTGTTTTTTTGAGAAGATTTTGTTTTTAGTGTATTTTGTTTGGAAGTCGGTTTTGTTTTTATTAAAAGAGACAATAACCTACTAACACCAGTTACGCCCCAGAAGTTTAAACCAGACAACTTTTCTCTACTTCAATAGACTTCGACGACTACGTCGTGGCAATTCGGATATATCCAATGCAATGTTATGGAAAAAATACCTATATATTTAACAACTGTAGGCAACCTGAACTTGGCACTTAGCCAACTTAAAACGCCGTGAAACAATGGACGACTCTATTAAGGAAAAACTGGCCGTTGGCAAAATATTCTGCAAATACACCTTAGTTTGTTATTTTTTTTAGCTCAACATATTCACGGTAATTTAGTTAAGCATTCTTAACCGATTAAGGATAACAATTACACGACACGTTCATATTATTATGCGCATTGGAAAATAACGTCTTTCTAAAGTTTTATTATCATAGTTAATATAATCTTACATTCCTGGGCCTAAGAATTTAGAAAAAAAGATAACAAGAACACGAAGTTTCCATAGCGAAAAGTTATACCTAGTGATTGGTATCACGTTCGTAGTTATAAGTGGGTATTAGATTGAATCGATTGTATCTTGTTGTTCGAGTTCTATCTATTTTAAGACAGTAAAATGATTTTATTAACTACTAGAATTTGCTCGCGAATTCGTTATAAAAAAAGTAATATAGCTTTATTCGGTCACCGTGTAGATTTCTAATAGTGAAAGATTTGTTAAAATTGGCTAAGTACTTACCTTTGGTGTTTATTTATCTATCTATACTCTAAACTAATATAATGAAGTGTACACACACTTTTTAGTTATATAGGATGTCAGCATTGACAGAATATTTTTGATTAATTCTTGTTTTTATAAAAAGCCATACACTTACAGCACGCTTTAGGCTATATATTTTCACGTTATTAAACTTAGGGGGTAAATTTTGAAAAAACCGTCATGCGGGAAAGGAATAAAAACTACAAGCTAATAGCATCAAAGAAACAAAGTCTTCGTTGTCATTTGTGTATTTGAATTTTTCATTCGCAATAGAAATTTTGACAAATGTAAACAATAAAATTATTATTTTATAATTTCATGCGGATGAAGCCGCACGGGAACAGCTAGTTACATATAAAAATACATATCATTCCTCTTAATAATATGAATATAGATTGAACTATAGAGAACATATGACGAGCATATTGGTGAAACAGTGAGTGATTCTTCCGATACATTTGCCACAAACTGTAATTGTGTTTTGGTTTGGACAACTTGTTAGAGCACGAAGTTAACATCTTTTGATTCGAATTACAATTGCCACGATTCATAATTAATCAAATTAATTAATAACAAGCATGAATCTTGTATAACTATACGAGAAAGTGTTGAGTACATTGTCATATACATAAATAGAAATACATGAGATTAAAGTTTGAAATTATCGGTTTGTACTGAAAATATGTAACTCGTTTTTTACACGACGTACATAGCTTTTTTAAATTAAATATATTTCTCCGAATATCATCTTATCGGAAAATCATTTATGCGTTTACGATAGAACTCTGAAGCTATATTGGATAAAACCTTTTGTTCTACCACTTTGAAAGAGTTTTTATATCACGTAGAAAGTTGTCCGAATCACGTTGGAGCAAGGTCTAGCGAGTACCGAGGGTGAAGTTTGGGTTTTAACTGCAGCCACTGTAGTTACAACATCACATGCAGTGTTAACGTTAAGTTTTGCCTTAGAGCACTACTTAATGGTAACATAAAGGAAAAAATGAAACAAACAACAATATAATATTATGAAAACATTGTATTGTGATTTGATTTCGAGGGAAATTAATTAAATGAAAATAACAAAATCTTACACTAAACTATTGTTACAATTGCAGTTAATTTATTCAATCTAAACGGCTCTTAAATTAATATTTTTTATCATTCAATACTTACAGGTGTTATAATAAAGTATAACATACTTTTTAATATAAAACGAATAAGAAGAAATCGCACTTATCACACAAACAATTATAACTAACCACATAACATGATAAATCCATCCACATGTTTAATATTTTCATTATTTGTAAAGCAATGAAACACAGTCCTTTACACGACAAATGAACTAATGTAATCCATTAAACGGTATAATAAAACACCAGGGGTAAACACAATTACGGTAACGAAATATTTTACAAATCAAACACGCGAATCGGACATGCACAACAAGTCAATTCGCCTCGCTGACTGAAAGGAAACTGCTGAGCGCGAGGGGATCACGGTTCGCGCACGCGTTTCTCTCAATTCACATTAAACTGAATCGCCATAGGATAATAATATATACCTACATGTATTATTTAACTATCCCAGATATTGCGGCTATATTCAATAAGGAGTCACTTGTTTTATTTCTTACATTCGAATTCAAAGTAATAAATCTATTTATACAATTCATAATATATCTACATGTGAAGTCATCGTTAATTGGCCTTAGGGATTTATGATTACTAGTGAAGCTTTAGTAAAAAAATCTACAATAGAATACATTTGCAGTGACCATCTAACAATTAACTTGTGAGTGTGGTAGTAATACATAAAAATCGAAAAAAACAGATAAAACGACAGATTTGTTCAGGCGCTTGGATGTAAAAGACATGTCAGTTTAAACTCATAAAAATAACTTAAGCCCGCTACTCACCTTCAGTTTTAACTGTACAGTTAAATTGACGTGTGTAGGCAACATTTTAACTGGCAGTAAAACTTTGTAGATCTCAGTTTTGCCTACACACATATTTAAGGTTAACAGTTCACTTAAAACTGAAAGTGTGTAGCGGGCTTAATGCTTGTGTGTCGGTCTTAAATTCTTTAATCAGTCACAGTCATGTCTAGTTAGTCACGAAGAAGCACTTTGGAATTTTGATAACATAATTCGCACCTCGCATGTTATCTCGCGCCCTAAGCACCTTTCTACTTTACCTTAGGGATGTAGTCTAATCAAAGTTCTCAATAATTCTATAGATAACACGTTTTTGCTTTTTTTTTTTCAAAATAACTACTTATATTATGAAAGAAATGTTTTATACAAGAATTAACTTAACTACTTAGGTAGTTACTTAATTATTAATTTTATGTTTCTACAAGTGAGAAAGATAAATCCAATCCGGCTTATAATGAACGCTTGCTTTATTTAATGCAATTGCAATTCTCAAAATTGTAGGGATAAAATAATTGTAAAGCATGGAATATTTTCAAAACCATAGATGCTTATGTTGTAAATCGTGTTTCTTAAAAAATAATTTTACGCAACAAAACGAACAAAAGTGTCAAGAAAAATGATTTAGGTTAGGGAGGTGTTATTGGTTTTGGCATACTGCCAGGCCTGTAGATGTACTGTTAACTTTCATCTGTTTAAAACAATTAAAAACTTTAATATTACTCAGTTGACCTGTGTCGTTTCTACATACATAGCTCTCCTAGCACGCAGGGCCAGTTTTCTGAGACTCCGTCTTTTTAAAGGATTTGAGGAGAGTTAGAGTGTTAAGTGAGAGTAATTCAAAGACCAATGGCGCCTATCCTAACGCCGGCATTGCCAGTGGCTCTTTCGATCCTGGACATCCTATCTCATCTTTTGGAATACCCCTCGTTTCCTAGCGGCTATTTCCTTTGTGTTTTTTTTAAATCTAATAAACAATAACAACACAACTCTAGCCTGTGATGTAGGCAGAGATGGTTAGTTTCTGATGCCCTTACCTTACAAGGAGGTTTCAGTAACTTACCAACTTAGCCAAGCGTAACATTAACTATCACCAAACTAATTTGCATTACATAATTTAATTAACTAAAAAAAGTTTGGTGTTTGTTTATTTTTCTGCCTTTGAATACATTTCTAGAGGTTATTATAAAGTACCACCCTTAAGAAAACGTAACGTAGTTTATTACGAACGTAAATCTTGCGTTTCAGGCAGCTTCCGGTTTCTGAACACGCCCTTTGCATTAGCAGAAACGTAGCAACCTTTGATATATTATGCTAGATTTAATGTATACTTTTTTTAATGAGAAAAGTGTGTGTTGTGAAAGTTGTGTGAATTCGATACCTAGTACTATGAGAATTAAACTTTTTGTATTCCAACTAGACAACTCGTGACGTCGGAATAACCACATAGTTGCTAACAGATTTTTTTTTACATCATTTAATTATATGATTATTAAAAATCCCTATGTAACTCCTGGAGATAATACGACTCCAATCTCCAAAGACTAAATTATCTAGTTAGTTATATTGAGTTTAGGAGGTTTAATTTATATATTCTGCTTATAATATTGAAATTGCCTCACTATTGTTGCAAATAGTGAATACACAGCAAATTTAACATTAGGCATATATAGGTATCTAACTATATTACAAATAATAAACGTAATTTTCAAAATACTACACATCTGACGAAAATACAACATTTTATTCAGGTATGTATGAAAAACTGATATTTTAATTTTTACAAGATAAAGCTAGGGGTTGCTTTGGAATGGGTTACATATGGGTATGTATGTACATACATAATTTATTTTTGTAATGTGATTCTTTTCAATCCATAGTCATGTTTCTCAGTAAAGCGATACTTTTAATCATGGGTCCTTTTTTGTTGCTATTATTTAATATCAATATAATTAATTTTGAAAACGAAATTATTAGAGCTCAAAACAAAAAAGTTTCAACTTAGTGTTTCTAAACGAAAACGTCACCAACTTTGACAGTGACATGTTTTCATGAGTGATGTCAATATTATTTCGTACACATTGTGCAATTTTAAAGTTAACTTTATCATACATATTTTTTGATATCTGTCGCTAATAAGACTCTTATTGAATAACAAGTCGATCACAATTTTATCAGAAATTTTAAAGTGCTATTAAAAATGAGGCTGGTAGATACAACGAAACTTTTGGAATTACAAAATAAACCTTCAAATGTGCGAAACATTTGCATCGTTGCACACGTGGACCATGGGAAAACAACCCTGGCTGATTCCTTAATATCTAGTAACGGTATAATATCCCAGAGAATGTCAGGAAAGCTTCGTTACATGGACAGTAGACCTGACGAGCAGGAGAGAGGTATTACTATGAAAAGCAGCAGTATTTCTTTATACCATGTCTTAGAGAAGGATGAATACCTTGTAAATCTGATAGATTCACCTGGACATATAGATTTTTCTAGTGAAGTGTCTACAGCAGTGAGATTATGTGATGGTGCTATTGTAGTGGTAAGTTGTAACTTGTTAATTGAGGGATAAACAATCCATACACTATTTACTTTAATAAACAGTCAAGTTTGTAGCATAATTTGTAAGTTGTAAATTAAAAATTATTTTTTCTAGTGTTATTTTATCTCTCAATAAAACAAATGTTTGTGTAACCAAAGTCAATGACAACTTTGTAAGGTGTAGGTGTAGGCACAGACTCAAACATACGTTTTTAACATCAATTTAAATACTAAAATGTTGCAAAATAAACCCATAGACAATAAACTACATCATCAGCCAGTGCAATGCCTAAACAAAAATTCTTATTTTGATTGAATTCAACTATAGACCAAGGTAGAGGAATTTGAGAAAAGAGACCAGGGTCAGGCTCAACCGCAATGGACTTTCTAAGGCTTTCAAAGATATTTAAAATAAAAAACAAAATTGCATAGTAATATGTTACAGTGTATTATTATTAGTGTGAGAAAATATTGGTTTTACAGTTTTTATATATTTTTTTTAAAATACATTGAAATTTGTTCTTTACTATCTAAACATTTTAAATAGATTACTTAGTAGACATTTGTGGACAGCAGTTGCTTCACATTTAGCCAAGTTCAGGTCGCTCCATGCTTCTTTGCCACCTTAATATATAAAGAAATGAAATGTTTTTTTTTACTTATTCAAGCCTTATTTTAATTATTTAAGATGGAAAATACCATAGTTCATTTGTTTTTGCTTTATTTAGGTGGATGTTGTTGAAGGTGTTTGCCCACAAACAAGACTAGCTCTGAAACAAGCATACTCGGAGAACATTAAAGCAGTATTGGTGTTGAATAAAATAGACAGACTTATATTAGAGATGAAAATGAATGCACTTGATGCTTATGTCCATATAGGCCAAGTTTTAGAACAAGTTAATGCTATAATGGGTGAATTATTTGCCTCCAATGTATTGAAAACGGAAGAAAATATGATTGATAAACAGGTAAATTAATAATAATATATTAAATAATAGTCCTTAAATTGTGATGTTTATTGACTTGGAGTTCTTTAGTTTTATCTGAATTTTATATGTTGTATTCGGAGAGCTGGGTTGGTTGGAGTAATCCATGTCCTGTTCTCACGCAAAATATGCGCTAGCCGTCTAGTTGCGGAAACCATAGCCCCTACTACTTCTATTTGTTGTATAAGTTTTTTAGTATCATAGTATAGTACGGTTTAACGTTGTAATTTTTGATAGCATAAATATTTTGCTAACTAATAAAACTTTTTAATGAAAAAGTACATAAATACAATATTTTGTAGCAACAAGGAGATGTTTCCACAACAACGCAATCAGAGGACAATAATTATTACGATTGGACGTCAGCTTTAGAGGATGCTGACGATTCTACTCTGTATTTCTCACCAGAACAAGGAAATGTTGTGTTTGCAAGTGCTATTGATGGCTGGGGTTTTACTATACATACATTTGCTAAATTATTTTCTAATAAACTTGGTAAGTATTTTAAAAAAATATTTTAGAATATGCAATTTCAATTATTCATTATGATTTTTTTTATATAGTTTAAAATTTGACAGAAGATATCGTAAATTTTATTTTAGGTGTTAAGGAAGATATTCTTAAAAAAGTTCTATGGGGTGATTTTTACTTGAATCCTAAAACGAAACGTTTTATGAAAGGTGCACAAGAGAAAGCGAAAAAGCCTTTATTTGTACAGGTTATTTTTGATAATTTATGGAACGTTTATGAGACTATTGTTTTGAGGAATGAGAAAGATAAGGTTCCCGTTATTTGTGAAAAATTAAATATTAAGCTTACAACTCGAGACCTGAGACACACGGACAGTAGAATTCAACTGCAATCATTAATGATGCAATGGCTGCCATTATCTACTGTAGTGCTAAATATGGTGTGTAAAATGTTACCATCCCCAAAAGAAATATTACCTGAAAGAGTTGAGAAACTAATGTGCTCTCCAATAAGGGACTTTGATTCTTATAGTGTGGAAACGAAAAACCTTAAAGATGACTTTTTAGCCTGTGATAGTAGTGAAGATAGACCTGTGATTATTTTTGTATCGAAAATGTTCAGTGTGGACAAAAATGTTTTGCCCGAAAATAAACCAAGGGCGTTAACATTAGAAGAAATGGCTGCAAGAAGGGAGAGAGCACGACAAATACGACAAGAGAAACAAAACACAGATTTAGAAACTGTTCATGAGAACGAAACGAAATTAGAAAATGACGGTAATACAGAAAAATGTGTTGAAGACGAGAGTGAAAAGGAAAATAAAGACCAACCAGCATTTATAGCATTTGCTAGGATTTTTAGTGGTAAAATAAAAAAAGGTGATACTATTTATGTTTTGGGACCTAAACATGATCCTAACAAAGTTCTTAATTTGATAGACTTGAAAATCGATACCAATAAGAAACTGAAAGACTTACAAAGTGACGAACATATCACTGTAGCTCAGTGGGTACTTTTTGTTTAATCGTTTTCTGATATTTGTAACTTTATATTTCGTAATTTTGTGTTTAATTTGCAGAGTAAAATCGTTGTATATTTTGATGGGAAGAGAATTGGAAGAAATTGATGAAGGAGTTGCAGGAAATATAATAGGTAAGAATGTGACCAAGATAGATATTATGTGCATTTCACTATAAAGTAATTTGTGATTTGGGTTGTGATTTTTTTATTTTTGTAAATAGTTAAAGTTAAGTTTTTTTCTTCTTCTGATTTTTGTACATATAATTTTATTTTATTGGTTTAGGTATAGGTGGATTAGATGAATACGTACTTAAAACAGCAACTTTAAGCAGTACAATCGCGTGTCCCGCTTTCTGTGAGATCCAGTACGCAGCTGTACCAATACTGAGAGTCGCAGTGGAACCTGCGTATCCTACCCAATTATCTCAACTTGTCAAGGGTAGGTAATTATAATGTTTTACATCCCTTTTTAAGGAAAAAACTCAGTTTAACTGTGCTGTTAAGTATATATTTTTTGAGATTATTGTGAAACAATTTTTGAATCTGTACGTTTTAAGCGATTTTTCACAGAAGTTTAGGTATATTTTTATTTAAACCGCACTCGTTAACTTTTTATTTAAACCTATTTACTGACGTATATGTTCATCATCCTCTCCCCTGACTTAGCCTACTCCCGTAGGGTCGGCGCACCGGGTTTTCGTCCTCCAAATAACTCTATCATCCGTCATCTCAGTCATCACTCCCTTTTTGATCATGTCACCGTTCACGCAATCCATCCATCTCTTTTTAGGTCTACCTCTACCGGTCTACATTCATAACTAACGTCCTTCTTGTTACATGCGATTCATCCCTTCTCATAACATGCATGGGCATTGGCATGGCATGCGTGGTATGGACCACGCTAACCTTTTACTCCTTATTTTCTCAACCACTGGGGCTACTCTCAAGCTTCCTCGAACTGTAAAATTGTCGTATATGTTATACGACAATTTTACATCTTAACCACCAAAGCTGGTTGTGCTTCCAAATTGTACATCGGAGCTGGCATTATTCCTTTTGGTAGCGTAATACCTAGAACAAAGTGCCTACGTCAAAGTTCGTAACGTGAAACTCACATTGTCGCTTTTGTTTGTGCTCATTATATATTTAGATGCTTACCTTCCTTTGAGGTTATTCTCTGATGTTTACTGTTGCACTAAATTATCATTCTATATAATCTGTAATTCACGCTTTTGTTTAAAGTAAAACATTTTTTTCAACAATATTAAATAGGGTATTTGGAAAAATAGTCTAGGAAATAATTGTGGTTGCAATTACTCTTGGTATAATAAAATTATAGTTTTAACTAGCTTTCGCCCGCTACTCCGTCCGCGTGGCAATAAAAAAAACAAAAGTGAGTAGCCTATGTGTTCTTCCAGACTATAGTTTACGTCTATGCCAAATTCCATCGAGATCCGTTCAGCCGTTTAGGCTACAAACTCTAACAAACATCCATCCATCCATCCAGCTAGATTTTCGCATTTATAATATTAGTAAGATTATTCTATCGTTTTGAATACATTTTGTATAGTTTTGATTAACTCTTTAAATACATTTTCGTAGGCCTAAAACTTCTAAACCAATCAGACCCGTGTGTACAAGTGCTTCTTCAAGAATCAGGCGAGCACGTATTAGTAACAGCTGGCGAAGTACATCTGCAGAGATGTTTAGAAGACTTAAAGTAAGTATATTTCGTATCACTAAGTAACGTCTTTGGAGTTTTCGATTTCCAATGTATGTTGAACTCAGACATGTTTGATGAACCGTATAAATCAGGTATCAGCTTAACTTCGGCAAATTTTTGTTAAATCTTTTTCGATTCAATATCGAGTCGGAGTTTCAAATCTGTTTTCTAGATTACTTACCAATAATTGTTTGGATTTTGATATTAGGGATAAATATATATTCCAATAAGTGCATCTCGGTGTTATTAAAATTTTACAGTTTCGTTGACAATTGTTTTTTTGATGTTTGTTTTAGTTTGTATCCTTTTAGTACAGTTTCCAAATTTACTATTTCATTTACAGGAATATTTATGCGAAAATACCATTATCCGTCTCAGAACCTATTGTACCGTTCAGGGAAACTATAGTTGAACCGCCAAAAATAGATATGGCAAACGAAGAAATAGATTCACAAAATGTAAACAAAGGAAATGAGACAATTAGTGATCCATACATTACTATGTATACTAGTAACAAACAGAGTAAAATAAAAATAAGAGCAAAGCCATTGCCAAAAGAAATAACAGCTTTGTTGGATAAATCAACCGATTTACTAAAAGCTATCTCTCAACATATAAAGTCGCTACAAGGTGGATCAAAAAATGACAATTTAGAGAACAAATTAGATAGAATACAACTAAATGGAACGAAACATTCACTATCGGAACGAATGTTGAAGCTAATTGAAATATTCAAATCTGAGCTACAAACAATTTGTTCCAAACTGGGCCCCGAATGGGAAAACGTAGTGGAACAAATATGGTCAGTCGGTCCCAGAAATTGTGGTCCCAATCTACTACTGAATCAGACATCAGATTACAAAACGAAGTTTTTACTTCACGAGAAAGAGATAAAAGAGGATCCCAGATTTGAATTCGAGGGCAGTTTTGTGAATGGATTCCAATTGGCCACACTCGCGGGTCCATTGTGTGAGGAGCCAATGATGGGTGTTGCTTTTTGTGTCGATGAATGGACTTTAGAGAAAAACGAACAAGATGACGTTAATCACACATTTGGACCACTTTCGGGTAATTTACTTGCAAATTAATACATGCTTGTTGCCTACTTATACCGTCGTTCATTTTGAGCATTTTAGACGTTTTAGACCACCTCACCTCGGCATCAATTGAAAACATTACTATTTTATCTGACCAAAGGCTCTTGTGTTGTTGGCTTTGCAGTGAATGGCGAAATAATTTCAGATAAGTGGTAGTCACTATTTAAACGAATATTTTACTTTTTCCCAAGGTCAAATAATATCAGCGGTGAAGGAAGCTTGCCGGCGCGCGTTCCAGGCGCAGCCGCAGCGGATAATGGCCGCCATGTACTCATGTGATATCGTCGTAGATCAGAAGGTGCTGGGTAAGTGAAACTAATTATATTAGAAAAAAATCTAATTTTGTAATTACAAATATTGCAATTATCACTAATATTTACACGTCAATTTGTTTTATTCATACATTTTGTTATAAATAGTTTTTTATCAACTAATTACTTAAATAGTTATAAATGCATTGAAATTACACAATTTCTTCACCTAGCAACTTATCACATTACTTCGTGTACATTGTTGAGTAAGTATATTATTTTTATTTTTTATAATATGTTTGTTACATCGTGTCTTGGTGGGGAAAACATATTTCTTCTATAGTAAAATATGTAAAAAACGTCAAATTCTGTTTTTCATCATATTCGTAGATAATATTTGAAGTTATGGTTATGAACACTACAAATGGCTATACTTGTATGGAAATATAAAATAGATTATTTAATTTTATACTATCATATTAACTGGCTTAGAAATTTTAATTAAGCTCTTATTCTATTAAATGCCTCCCTTTGTAACATACGGAATGGAAACAAACATTATTAATTGAATGGCCTATATGCTCATAAAGCGTATTAAAACTGCGTACGTAATACTATCAATGTTTTCGTTGAATTCAAAAAGGCATTTAAATGGTTACAAGGGCCTATTTGAACCCAACATAACTTTTACTCTTATCCGTGAATTTCAACTGTCGTGTCACATGTAAAGAAACTTGCTATCTCTGTTTTTTACTAGAGAATGAAAGGGTTGGCAATACAGGTGTTACGACAGACGAGATTCACCGTATTCAGAACCTAATTAGTCCAATGTAAAGATTGCGCTAGTTCTTCAACCTTGTCCCAAGGGAAGGGTGGATATAGACTGGCCATTCGTCGCATGCGAGCAGCTCTGGATCTTCTATTGTAGTAGTTAGAGTCTATATAGCTGTGCGACTGGAAACGGTTGTAGACCGGCTTATCTGAGTACGAATGTGGTTGAGAATAGTCCACTTTGTAAGAACTGGTGGTGCTTGAAGGACTCGTGTATCTGTTCCCTTTGTAGCCTGAAATCACAATTGTTTTATAAGATAACCATGGATCAAAACCATAGACTTTAAAATAGCAATTTTAGAGCAACGGTTCGTAGATACACTTTATTGTATAGTGGCTAGTAATTAATGATACTGACCTGAATGAAAGTTGGGCGACGGTCGTACACACATCATGCCGTACACTCTAATACCCGGCACAGAGGCGTATGTTGGCTGATCGTGCGTCATCGGCCCCTCTGAGAATTAACCAAAAGTCATGTGAATATATTTCATAAGAGCGACATACATAAAGAATACCCAAAACAATTAGAAACTTACCTAAAATATGAGTATCTGGACATCGACAGATGACCAAATAATGTGATTTTCCTGTTCTAATGTTTTGTAGAGCTAGCAGCGACCAATCTCTTGGCGCGCGACATTCTCGCATTTCGGACACAGCCTCGCACGTTTTCACTAATGTTACCGCTTTCTTCGCATACTGGAAAAGAAAATAGAGTAAAGAAATTAAAATGTTTAAATACTATTTGTATAGCTTTGTTTACCAAAAAAATATTTACAAACTGTTACAAACTGAATCCCCAATCTTGAAATTATTTTCAAAATGTTTTTTACTAAACGATTGTCTACAATTTTTGTTGAAAGCGGCAAGAGCGATGTCGAATAGTATTACATTTTCATGGCGTATCAATAGAACACAATCGTTATAACAAATGGGTCAGTACAAGCTCAAAGCGTACTTTAAATTACGTTAACGCGAAACGAATATCGTTCTCACCTGTCGGCGTTCGCGATGAGAACTAACGGTACATGGGGAGCGATTGCAACGGCTTGTTTGTGCAGTACAGCTTACCTTCTTTTTGGAGTCGGTGGTGAGGCGCGTGGTATGCAGGTCGTCGGCGTTGAGGCTGGCCGAGCAGGGGTCCCGGTAGCGCGCGGGGCACGCGCAGAGCGGCTGCGTGTAGTTCAGGCGAACGTATACCGCGTTGCACACCTACGCACGAAATATAATGTTTATTTAAACCTTCAGTTAGAGAGGTTATTAATATCATTAATAGCTTGTGGAAATCTATGACACTATAAATGATTGTATATTGGTTACTATTATCGATTACCTTTAGACTTTCGATAGGGCAAAGAATAGAGTGGAAGAGAGAGATTGTTCTTTTATAGCTAATTTTTCATTTGTCTCACAACCCTAATTAGATATCTGAAGAATGCTCAGGTTTTTAGTTTCAAAAATAATTAACTTTGCCTTGTACGATAAGATCAACCATGTTATAAATGTTAATTTACTTTGATACATAATTTGTATTATGATTAGGACTAATAAAGCTATACAAGTAATAATTACCTGTTGTATGGCACACTCTGGCAGTAGGTAAATGTGCTGATTATGTGGATAGTAGTGGTATTTCGTCGGCTTCGCTAACACCGAAGTGGAGCCGGCGGGCAGCGGTACTGTCTGAAAATAACCATTATAATGATTGATTAACCTCACAGTAAATGAAAACTTGTTATATTTGACATTCTTTCATCTCGCAAAAATTTATGGCACCATCGAAAGCGCTAATGTGGCCGAGATGTCATTAGCAGTGTGCACAATGATGTGAAATATCTCGAGGTCGACGGCGCTCCGCAAACATCCATTCATCAGCTCTGTGAGAATCTTTTTGTCAACTGATGAGGTCTGACGACTTACTTTTCTTTGATCTACATGCGGCTTAACAGTATTAGACACTACATTTTTTCATATTACTATATGCTACCTAAATGTGAGATGATGAGGCATTATTTTACACTTCTGACTATATTTAAAAATTCACATAGAATAGCTAAATAAATTATTTGATCGTTTACCAATCGCGTTATTAGTTTTGGAACGTTAGTTTTAAACCTTATTATGTTAATATAAACTCGTCATCCAATCAGTTATACAAAATGTTTTTGTTACTTTTAACTATTTTGGTAATAACGAATTCTAACAACGGCTAAGTACACCTGCTGAGAGATGTAATTTTGATAAAAGTCCATCTCGTCTGTTTGAACACAAAGTGCTCCAGTGACCTGTTTAGTTACATCAAATGTTATTCCGCAACAAAGAACTTTTTGTATCCATCGCGTTGCTTCTCAAACAGTATTTTTTTACTGTAACTGCTTTTATTTATACGCAAAAGCCTGTTAGACACTTCAATATTAAATAAACGATTTTGAATACAATTAATTATAAATCTATATCTATACTATGTATCTATACTAATATAATAAACCGGAAACACACACTACTTTGTGGCGTAGGATGTCAGCAATCACAGCATATTTTTGAATAATTATTTCTTTAATAAAAAGCTCTACACTCACTACACGCTTTAGGCTATATATTTTTACGCTATTAAACTTGGGGGATAAATAAATTGGAAAAAACTTCATGTGAGAAAGGGACCATAAACTAAAAGTTGCCAACATTAAGGAAGCAAGGTTGCCATGGTTTGTCATCATCATTCATTTTGACATTTGCAATTGATAATTTGACACATGTAAACAATAAAATAAATTCCATAATTTTATGCGGATGGAGTCGCACGGGAACAGCTAGTATTAAATAAAATTTAATATGATGTGTAAATTCATTTTCAACATTTCAATTAATGGATCAGTGATTTTGAATCATTATCTTTCTACCTTTACAAATTTTAATTGCTCTTGTGAAAAATACATTATTATCGAATGGACAAAGAGTTTTCTGTATAAATATGAAATAATACAGAGAGTATTACGTTCTCTTAATGTTTTCAATAAAGGAATAGTTTATTTGCAATCGTGCAAACCGAACAGATTATTGAATGACTATTGAAAGTTTGCTAAGCTAAGCCATGATTGCGTCATTCATCTTTTAGATTAATCGTTGCTATTCTTTTTTGTTTTACTTTAGAAAATCTAGTTAAAGTTAAATTAGTTTGATTTGTAATATAAAATGTAATTAAAGTTTATAAAACAATTTGTACTGATTTTTCGACGTAGCTACGGGCACTATCTAATTTAATAAATGAAAGTTTTAGAAAAATAATGGACTATAATATCTAAAACTCTTAATTCAATTTATTTATTATATATTTTACTAGCTTTCGCCCGCGACTCCGTCCGCGTGGAATTAAAAAAAACAAAAGTAACCCTATGTGTTCTTCCAGAATATCCTATACATCTATACCAAATTTCATAGAAATCCGTTCAGCAGTTTAGGCTACAAACTCTAACATCCATCCATCCATCCATCCATCCATCCATCCATCCATCCATACATCTAAACTTTCGCATTTATAATATTAGTATTAGTATGAGTACTTTACTTGTAGGATAATTGTGTTTATATTGTTTTGATAGCGAGAAGTAGTGGTTATAAAAGTTCTGTTTTCAATAGTTTTTTTTCAACGAATCACCGGAAGTCACGTCAAAAGCTCGTCCAATCGTGACGGTGGAATATCATTCGACAATCCTAAATTATCGTTGTTTTGTGGCATCCTTTCAAATACTGTTTGAAATAAACAAAATTGAAGAATGTTTTTGATCAATTAAACTATATAGAAATATTTTACGCGACAATGCACTGTATAGAAATATATTCCTAAAATATTTTCTACGTTTAGTCACGGATTTTCAGAAATTCTTATACGTTAAATTAACATTTCATTACGAATGAAAAATCTAGAAGAGGATTATAATTATACCACTTATGAAATTATAACATACTAGCTGTTGCTCGCGACTTCGCCCCCGTGAAATTTAAAAATAATAAAAAATATACCCTATGTTACTCACTGATAAATTACCTTTCTGATGGTGAAAGAATTTTTAAAATCGGCCCAGTAGTTTTTGAGTTATTTCAATACATACAAAAATACAAATCTTTCCTCTTTATAATATTAGTATAGATATAGATAGGGCGTTTTTAGGACGTTAGGTTTTTGCATGCTTGTCGTTTAAGTTGCATTGGACCTCATACTGCATTTAGCTATATTTCAAAGACGAGATCAGTTTACAATAAAAACGCAAATCGGCAAAAAAAGAGTACCGTCAGCATCATTACCTCGCTTTATTCTCTATTTCTTATCTCTAATCGATAGCTCACTGAACAGTTACGAGGTCAATGTAAGGATGAGTCAAGATCTCGCGATATGTTTACCTTAATAGCCTATCTAGACTTGCGATCTCGATATGAACTGAACTTTCGTGTAACTTGCATTCATTATAACAATGGATCATTGAACGGTTATAACGACTTTCATAATAATGTTTGTTCATTGTTGCTTTTAAAGTCTCTATTACGTGTTAGATGAATTGATAGTAATATAATAATGAACTTGGAATTTCGTTCTATTTTATTTCTATTGCTATAAAATCAGAGTGAATTCCTATCGTTTGAGTGTAATCGAAGGTTCGTCGTCTCGAATAATAACCTTAACAAGTTGTAATATTGTTCTTTCTAGTTGGAAAAACTGATATGTTCACAGTTTTATATGTATATTTTGATTGCGAAATTATATTTTATTATTGTTGTGGCTTATTGATAAATGCTAAACTTACTCATGCAAAAATTGTTTTGTTCCCGTAACAAATAATAAAGTTCCGTTTCTGCGAAATTATATTTCATTACTAGCTTTCGGCCGCGACTCCGTCCTCGTAGAATTAAAAAAAAAAACAAAACTGAGTAGCCTATGTATTCTTCCAGGCTATCCTTTGCGTCTATGCCAAATTTCATCGAAATCCGTTCAACCGTTTAGGCTACAAACTCTAACAAACATCCATCCATCCATCCATCTAAACTTTCGCATTTATAATATTAGTATGAAAAGTATGATTGTTGTGGTTTATTGATAAATGATAAATTTACTCTTGCAAAAATTGTTCCCGTAACAAATATAAAAAATCCGTTTCACTGTAAAGTGCTTCAGTGGTTGAAATGCTCTGCGGCGTTGGACAAAGCAGCGCTCAATTTTTTAACCAGTGAAAGCTTAGCGGTATAACGTCCCGTGGCTTGTTTAATGATACTTTGCGCCCTTGGACTGGAAATTGTCAATGAAAAATATTTATTTTTTCTATTTAATAGACAACTTACGAATTTAATTGGCAACGATTTTGTTTAGGTCTTTTTGTTTTAATTACAAAGTTTTATTAATGAAAACGTTAGAAAATAGATACTGATTCCTATCTGTATCATTGTCTACAACGGTTAATTGAATTATGTGCGAATTTCGACGACCGAACAGTGTTCATGTCACATTCACTTTGACCGTACCGTAGCACGCGCCGCCGGGCGAAATAATAAGCTTTAGCTTTCGACTATTCAATTAATACGTGAATGCACAAAGATACGACTTTATTAACATGAATGCAGGTGTCAACTGAAACATAATTACTTTGTATAACTGCAATTACACTTGTAATAATACATATTGTGGTCTCTGTTATGCCAAAGAGAATGTAAGGAGAGGAGAGAGGAAGAGGAAAGGATTAGAAGATGGTAATGAACATAAGCGTCACCGGGGGGAGGGCAGGGGGAAGCAACTTGTCTCCCTTCAGAATCGAAAAATGTGAAAAGAACTTCGAGGCTAGATCATTGTTGGCGGCGGCCATGGCAATATGCACTAATAATAAAGTTTATTAGCGAAGTCAAACACTTCACTTCTCAAGTCAAGCATATAACTTCATTGTTAGTACAAGGTGTTTGTCGTATTGTTTCGTGTTTTTTTTTTTAAATATTGTTTGTACGATCACAAATCTCTAAGTAGATTTTGGAATTCAAAACACCTTACATATATGAAATAAAATTAAAACACTAACATTTTTTTTAAACTTTGTTGTGCAGTTATGTTTAAAATGTAATTTGGCGCAGAGAAAGCTATTTACCTCAGATTGTTTGCGGTTTTAGTACTTAAATTTTCACAAAATTGACTGAAAGTCGACTTTTCACCAGCGATTGAACAGATAGTAAATTGTTGCGATTACGCTTGATAAGTTTCACTTTCAGATTGTAATTAAATAAAATTCTTTATCTATTTTTATGCTTATTAAAAGAACTGCAATTGAGATACAAGTGGTGGCATATGCATATATGTATCATGCATACCACCTGTTCAAAAACATGTAGTTTTCTCTGTCTTTTCTAAAGAAAATGACAGAGACAAGGATATATTTCTGTACATGTACTTTGTCAATGGAAACTTAAGATAATAAAGTTAATTTTAACAGTCATAAGCAACTTTTAATTAAACGATAAATCCAATTCTTTTTACGGATGTGTATTTTTTATTGGTGTTATTTCCGTGTAATTGTTAAGTAATGCAACGTGGGTCGAAGTCGCAGCACGCTTAACGCCTAGTACACGCAACCAGCGTTCGTTAACCGCGACCCCGACCTATCCCAACGTACAAACTTGTAATACAGCACGTGGGTATAGCAAATAAATTTGACTATGAAAACTAAACCCTACAACTGCAGCTAGAGTATTAATAAAAATATAATCTGTGTATTTTTCAGAATCTTTAAATTTAATATGTGTTCCTATTGAACTCTTGAAGATGAAAATAAAGTTATTCCAGACTTTTTAATGTCAAGCTAAGTTCTATGAGAATGTTTTTAAATCATTATTTAATGTACACAGCAAATAATTCTATAATGAAATAACTCGTTGACAGCTAGATAAAATCATACTAATCATACTTCATACTTCATACTAATATTATAAATGCGAAAGTTTAGATGGATGGATGTATGGATGGATGTTTGTTTATTAGAGTTTGTAGCCTAAACGGCTGAACGGATTTCGATGAAATTTATAGATGTAGATGATAGTTTGGAAGAACACATAGGCTACTCACTTTTGTTCTATTTTAATTCCACGCGGACGGAGTCGCGGGCGAAAGCTAGTAGCGACATAAAAGTGTATCAATCGAGAACACATAATTCCAATTAGAACCTCGTCGCCAGTACGGTCAGGTTACTATCCCGTCTTATTTCCTTATCAAGGGTAACAGTTAAAACGAGCAAGCATCCCACAGGACAGGTTCTAAACAACATAGCGGTTAAGTAATTTAATCGCTTCTAGTTCTCGTTCCGGGCTATTTCAAGCTATTTAGCAGGACGCGTACACTGGAAATTATTGACATCATTAGACGAGACTTAATCGACGATTCGAAAATTATTACGTCACTATCAATAACGATCGATTTTTGTGAAGGATTCCGTTCATGAAGTGACGAAGTGAAGTTAAATGTAGAGTCGTATTATTGTGGGTTTCCACTGTTTAAACTTGTTTAAAAACATATTGCTATTTTACTCAATATCTTTAAAAAACAGAGGCAAAATCTTATGATAGAGTTTAATAGAAATATTTAAGTTATAGATATGTTTGTAAAATAAAAAAGAGACACCCCATACATAGAGATAAAAGCTGGCGCCTGCGGACAGCAGTTCAACGAAACTAGGATTATTTTCGGTTTTGTGAAATAGATTGCTTCGAAATCGAGTCAGACTAATCGTGAATTAGTGGGCGTATTTGCTAAATAAAGATGTATTATATGAAATTTTATTTCGAGTAATGTTATAATAGATTCTAAAAATAATTTGATATGCGTAATCACAAACTTAGCATCGTATAGAAATGTAGCGACGACTTCTGAATAATTAAACGTGACAATATCGAACATGGCACAAATTCTAATCGATATTCGATTGTAAACTAGTTTAATAGACTTCACACTGGGCAGTGAGAGAAAGAGAGAGAGAAAGAGATATTTACTATCATTTGTTTCGACAGGAATATGGAGACAATCCATTGTTATTAACTTTTATTTCGATGTCGTAGTAATTAGTATTTCGATGGCTCCTTAGTAAACGATTGTATATTTGAAACGCAAATTTTGCGAGACAAAACTTTAAACGTTAATTACGACGCATCATACATGAATATACAATTGACAACCAAAATCTACAGTTCTTCTTATTTAAATGTTACTTTCTTTACACATAAATAAATATTTATCAAATAATTTCAAAAAAACAAACAAGATGTAAATCGCAAACTTGTGCCTTACGATAGTCTACGTAGGAGCCAACATTGAATGTAGGTATTGTTGTTTGATTTCATCCTTAAACATCACAGAATTTAAAAATGTCTGTAAATATAATAAAAGGTATATGAGAAAATAAAACCAAAGAACAATAATCATCATTATTTTTTCATAAAAACCGTTGCCTGAAAACAAAAATAACCGGAAGCTTTAATTTCATTAGTGAAATGTTTCATGTACTATTATTTTTCAGAAGCTTCAATATGCAAGTGTAAAATTTCGAAATGTATGCAAATGTTGCATTATTTAAATGTTCCCACAGCGTTCCTTTGTCGTTCCTTTGTTGGGTCGTTTAAGCTATTCACGAGATACGTGTTTTGTTCGCGTATCGCCTATCGAGATGTTGCGCTGACTTATACAGTATCCTGAGCCAGGATTCCACGTATGCTGAACTTGCGAATTTAACTCTAAGAGACTGTTGATACTCGATAAAGGAACAGGGAATATATGTGAAGTAAAATATTTGACAACCGCTGATTCGTACGAATATTTGCCAATGTTTCAAATAAACTCACTATTTCCATGTATTTCTGGTAATCGTGATATCGTTGTTGACTGTTAATATGTGCTGCAATAAGGTAATTTACCAGAAAACATGATTTTTTGTAAATCATTGTACGTTAACATATAAAATACCTCAATGTTTAATTTTATGTAAGAAAACACAACAAAATTGTATAAATCCTTCGAGAAAAAGAGTAAAAACAAAGAATTTTCGCATCTCGTAAACAGATTGAACAAAGCGATAAGTGCGGACGCGGCCTACGAGAGTGCGCCGCCTCGGCCGGCGATAACTATTCTCTTAATAGAATTTATTGCCGCATATAACATCTACCAATACTTTGCAGACGACGCGTTGCTAACTCCTTTATATCCGTGACTTACAATGCCGGCAAAAACATTGAAATGGCCCTATGTTCTCTGATAATGCCTTACACGCTTCCATTGTTCCTTAACAAACATTTAAATGGTTTGTCTAACGAATTATCTTAGTACCGATTCCAGTAATGTTCAACAGAATAATAAGTGCCCATTACGTCTTTGTTGGTTGTTTTTTTTTACAATTTGTCATTTACGATTAATTTGCCGATTTTTATTCTACTATGGTTTACAAAACTTTAAAGGAGTTAGAAATTGGTCTGACATCGGTAATACTTTCAAAGTACTTGCCATCGAAACCTCGACTCGAAAACTCGACGGCTTTAAAAGGCAGTGCATATTCACGATATCGTCAATTAAAGATGTCTTTGAAAGCGTACATTTATTTATGTTCAACGATTCACCGTCAACTCTTAGAATACAACTACCATCTAATTGGCTTCGAATCTGTATGCATTCTACCTTAACTTAGTTGTTCGTATATTATAGCCATTTATATTTCCTAGCGTAGTTGACTTCTATCGGTAAAATTTTCTATATAAAAGTTTTCGTGCATTTTTTGCGTTAGTTATCCCGAGATATGCTTAACATTTTCATTACGAAGAGTAATCGTTGTCTGGAAGACCGAACAGTCATTAACTTTGTCTTCCGGCCACACGATCCTGTAAAGACGAAACTGGTTTCTAAGCACGGATAATAAGCAATCGTGCGGATCGGAATACCATAGTCTCGGCGTACCGTAAATCACACCAGCAGACCCGCGGTCACGTAAAGAGCTTTGTTGCACTTTAGTATTTCAAACCGAAGAAAGTTATATGTCCGAAGAGATGTAACTCTTTTCGATTCATAAATCTTTTATGCAAATACAGTCTAACAACGTTTGACGAGGATGCGAAATTTCAATAGTCGTAAACCGCTTTGCTTCGCCATAATGTGTTACTTTCTGTTCGCATTGTGTTGAAGTTATTATGTTTTCGGTTATAAAGCAACACAATATTTCGCATACATTTTACGTTTAAGAAGTTAATATTTAAATTAACCATTATTGAACGCTGAATATAAAATATACAAACATATATTACTGTCTTGTACATCTTTTATTACAAATAGAGAAGGTTCTCACGTGAATGAAGTAAAAAAGACTTGAATGCTGAATGTTTCTATAAATGTTAACAGCACGTACATAAAACGTGGTCAGGCGTTTTAAAAATGCTTTCTTTTTAAAATAACAGTGAGTCCGTTTAGCCCACTTCACTGAGAGATGACACGTCGGAATGTGCCCTACTTGTCACATAACATCGCTGTTTTACTAACGTGCGATTTAATTTCATCAAAATGTAACATGTTTTATATTGTTTTGACTATAAATATAGAAATGTACGGCTGTACCTTAATTATATCAAAATAGTAAATCATTGCGGACAATGGCCAACTACCGATACTACACAATATTGTACTAGTCAAGTTTAAAAAAATAATTTTGAAAAACGAGTTGGCGAGTACTATTTACCGTTTCCTCAAACATCATGAGTGTTTGTACTTTACCTTCTTTTAACTAGTTATTTTAAATTGTTATTTATTATACGTTTCATAATTTTATTTCGATTGTAAAAAGAAAATTCTCCATTGTTGCACGGATTATTTAAGAATCAAATTTTATACTCTTATTTTATTACATAAAATTGATTAACTCAACCCCATAGATATAACACTGAAACGAAAGGATTTGCGGAAAGCGAACGGAGCAAATAAACCAGTTTTGCTTACGCCAGTTATCTCGGGTACATCACGACTACACCGCAGTTCTCTGCCAAAGTATTCAACCATCGTAAATACAATCCTCTAACAAAAGCCTTCCTCGTATCGTTTTAATTACAAAAAAAAACTTTTTACCATAAAACCGTAATTTAGTAGTTAGCTATGTGACTTCAATGGTTTTGTTAAAGAAAAAACTACTTCAAGTGGGTTGAAAATATATCTATCTACGTCCTTCAATAATTCATTGGAACAAACCATCCGGAACAACATACACTAGCAACTTTTTTTCTTTAGATTCCTAATTACAAATTATTTTAATGGCCTGTACGATTTATTAATAACTGATTCAAGGAATAAATTCATTTGTAAAGCCTATCTTTAATGCGTTCCTATGCACTAAAAAAAGTGTAATTGTAAGTTTCATTAGTTCGAAAAGGTGTGTGTGGGAACTCATGCGCTACTTAGTGCACTCAACCTTTACCCATGTTTTTATTGGGACAACTTTTTGCCAACCCTAATGGAATACTTAAACGGTAAAAAACATAATCGTAAGGAGTAAATTTTTACGACAACTAATTATACAACATAGGACTACATACTGTTGATCAAATGATATGTTACGGGCTAAAAAGATGACAAAAGCTGTTTTTAAGCATTTCGTTTGGCCTTAGACTGCTTTTAAATTTTCGTAGTTTGAACGGGCATGATTGTCGTTGCTTTTCACATGAAAATGTTTTCATTTGTCATAAACCGTTGCATATATATAAATACGACATAAATCGGATTGCAATATTCTCCGAATGGAAGTTTGACGACATCGATGTTTTCATTTGTAAAAAATATTATATTCCCATCATTTAATCGTGTTATTGTTGTACGTAACAGGAATGTGTGCTGCAGATTGTGGGTCAGTGGCACTAAGCGTACTGCTTTCCTCGTGTACTCTCAACATTATATCGTCATATTGCAACTACGTCGAAATTCTCCATATCATTCTGAAGAGAGTTTTAACGTGTAGATGTATAGTTAGCTTCAGTTTAGAAATAACATTGATATTATTTTAATTTCTACTTTCAATAACTTTTATATGTATCTTATTCTTACACGCCAACGTTATATTGTCACCAAGCTTAATACTACTTAAATACTAGCTGTTGCCCGCAACTTCGTCCACGAAATATTAAGATAAAAAAGTAGCCTATAATATGCCCGTCTATGTCAGCCACCCTTCAGTAAAAGCCCGGTCAAAATCGGCCCAGCCGTTTCGGAGATTAGAACAAACGCGGCTTGTGGACAGACAGACAGACAAAATTTTTTTAAATGCGATTTTCGTTATCGGCAACGCAAATACATCATCTTCCCGAAATCTGGAATTTTTCTTTTGACATTACAAACAGACACTCTAATTTTATTATATGTATAGATGATGGACAAGACACATATTTTGATATTTGAGAATTGGATTCCAGTAGAGTTCTGACTATGTGTATCGACACTATTTGTAGTACAGATTCGATTAAATAATATAACACTAACGATGGTATTATCATTTAAAATGTGCATTTCCTATCTCTGTGGAGAAACGACCGTTAAATTGTTAGGTTCAGTGAGTAGTAACAATCTTGAACAGTAGCAATACAATATTATAGTTTTCCATTATTTTTATCTTGGTCTCTGCGTAGTTGGGCGTGACGCACCGTTTTGTCGGCTGCTCTTTCCGATACGGTCTACATGCGTCCGACTATCCGCGAACCCTACGGATACATCAAGTTTTCTAAACAAAGGTGAAAGTTATGATTTTTTTTATTCAATGATTGATAAATTACATAACTTGTTTACATATAAAATGTTTCAAATAAAATTGTCTACGAAACAGCGCCTTATTGTGACGTTATAGCTCTCAAACTAAAAAATATGTAGAGTAAGTATAATAAATTCAATATATTTATATCCCAGCTTCGTCTAACGCGTTGGAACGGAAACGTCAAGGGCTTAAAGATACTTAAAGACTAAGTTAACACGTTACATGTTACTACCATTTTTTTGCATGAATATGACCTCCTCAGGCGAATCGGTGGCAGTAAACGTGTTAAAATATGTAATGATAGCATTTTGGCTTAATGCATACATCTCATTTGAATAAATAAGCAAATAAAAAAGAAATAATAATTATGTAATACAGGAAGTAATTTTCTTCATATCGAATTTTCATATTTCCCATTGTCTGATTATATTCCCACGGGTTCTTGAATATTCAACAAAATGTGTTAATTGCACATAGATAGACAATGTTTATTGAAATTGTTTACGCAATATTTTCTTAATGTTGTGGAAACAATACTTTTTTTCTATTGCTACTGTTACATTACTAAGTCAATGAGTTTGTTTAGGCGGTATGTTGTATAATTACGTGCATTTGTATTCATGAAGTGTTATTCAATTTACATTCTGTATATCTTGTGTATTATTGAATTGAATTGTTTTTTTTATTGCTTTTTCTATTCTTAACTCTATCTACCTTTTATGGAAAAAAATTAGACCTCGATGATTGTTTTATATGCGTTCCTAAACGACTGGACTGTTTAGTGAAACTATCGATAATAACTAGAATCTTGTAAATGAATTTTAGTTTAGTCCTTTCTTTCAAAACAAATATGGCGCACACATTGATAAGGATGAATTCAAACAGCGAGGTTTCCAATTTCCTCAACCCTTATATGTGCTATATTTATTTTATTATCTTGCTGTTATGCGGCTTTGGATGAATTTTTTACATTTTCTTTAGAAATTACATTTAAAAAACATATGTTATAGTGTTGCATATCAATAACGAAATAATACCACCACGACTGATATTATTATAGAATTACAGTTTTTATTATGATTAGACACCTTTGTGTGTAAAATGTTAACATATTTCTATATACAATCTAAAAATTAACTATTCAATAAAATATATACAAATAAGTGCAGCTGTTTGGAAGTTATGCCTATATACACAGGTAATTTTAGTTTATTTAATAAAAAGTAACTTATTGGTATTGAAATTTTCCTACCAGGCGATGTTCAACAAGTAAGCACACAGCTTTAAGTTTATCCTAAAAATGCACCCAAGCAGCATATTAAGAACTAGTTCAAAGTACAACGTAAGGTACCACCGTAAAACAGTTGGGTTATTGCCAATGTTATCACATCGTAGGCGGGTTGGCAAGCGTAGTGTAGCGAAATGCACGTAAGCATTATCCGTTTTGACTTCCACAATACTCATGGGAGCTTGAGCGAGTTATTTATAAGATACTAGCTTCCGCCCGCGACTCCGTCCGCTTGGTATTAAGAAAACAAAAGAAAGTAGCCTATGTGTTCTTCCAGACTATCCTCTACGTTTATGCCAAATTTCATCCAGATCCGTTCAGCCTTTAAAACTACAAACTCAAACAAACATCCATCCATCCATCCATCCATCCAAACTTTCACATTTATAATATTAGTAAGAAGTAAGATTAGTAAGATTAGCTTTTGCTCGCGACTTTGTCCTATATTCTAAGCCTATGTTGTAACGTACACTAAAACATCACTGCGTACAGCGATAACGTACCTTAGTAAAGGTGAAAGATATAATTAGCCTAGTAGTTTTTGAGTCTACAAATATATGCTTCCATCATCATTATCACTTGCCCTTGTCCTTGTCTCTACGGAGTGTCGCCACAGTATTAGATTCTCTTCCATACATGTCTATCTTAATTCACTACATTCCTAAGTATATCATCTTTTACACAATCCATCCATACTTTGTAGCCATCCACATTCAATCTTAATACTTAATCTGCTTCCGACATTATGAAATGAATTATGTAATCTCATAACAGAATATTCAAGATAATATCTTAAAATATAGAAGCGAACAACACGGACATTATCGCTATTAATTTAATATTTCAACAAGCACCGCAGTTTGTGGATAACATTACCGAGCGAAAATCGACCGTTAAGTGATTTGTTGAAATGTAACGGAATTGAGAGATGTCGATTTTCAGAGCAATCGGTATTCATAAAGTCGACGGTTCGCTTGTGGTTTCAACTGAGAAGGGTCCGCAGACCGTGAAAATGAGCCCATTTCCACTTCAAATTTGATGCAAACCGCAGACGCGTCAAACTAAGCTGATGGCGATTAAACATGAAATGCTATCGTTAAATCATTTAATCTGGTAAATTTAATTTGGTATTTGACTATTAAAAAAATACACTTTTTTCCAAAGAAGGTTAAGGTAACGCTGGTTCAATTTTTGTAATGAGAGGTCGATTGAAAAAACTGAAAGACAATTTACCGTTCGTCATATAACGTTGTAACTTCATTTGCAAACTTTTCCGCCTAGCGAATATTTTACGCTTTGAATCGTTGTTAAATTGAAGGAATTTATAGTTCGAGAGTTTATTTACTTACTTAATACTTATTAAATTGATAAATAGTGTTTCATATCTGCGTTTAATCCAGTTTGAAACGTTGTTCCAATGTCGCAGTTACGGCTGTATACCCACGCTCGTGTCAGCTGGCGGCCCGATCGCCATTAACGTCTGTTACAAGACAAGCCGCGATTTGTAGCGGAAGATACGATGTTAAATATTGAAAATAATATTGTAGATATTTTATTGTTTTAAATAGACTAAGAGCCCAAGTGAGTTGGGTCTCTTTTTAAACTGAAAACCTGTAGGAAGCCTTTAGTTTTCTATAGTTAGTTTCCTATTTAAATAATGTATTCGTCCCAGTTTATCGACGAAATCGGTGAAAATTTCACAATTTGTCAGTATTTCCATCTATAGCATTAATGCTTTAAACATAATAATTTAAAAATAATGTTAAATATCTTACTTCTTACTAATATTATAAATGCGAAAGTATAGATGGATGGATGGATATTTGTTAGAGTTTGTAGCCTGAATGGCTGAACGGGTTTCGATGAAATTTGGGATAGATGTAGAGGATAGTCTGGAAGAACACATAGGCTACTCACTTTATTTTTTTAATTCCACGCGAACGGAGTCGCGAGCGAAAGCTAGTATTTTTGACCGACTTCCCAAAAGAAGGAGGTGCTCAATTCGTCTGTATGTATTTTTAATATAAATAAAAGTACGAATCATGGGTGTAATAGCGTCTAATCTTGCTATAATACCGCTAGCTGCATGTAGCTCTATCACTAATAATGTTCTCTCCATAGTTTTGCAAATGTTACAGTACTAAAGGTATATTTTCTACATATTTATGCTCATATAAAGTCACCAGTGTCAGTGATAGGTTAGTTTAATCTCACGGTGCCGCGTGAACCGCGAATAACGGGGCCGGCGACGGATCTCTTGGATTACTATAACCTCCTGACATAGTTACTTTAGATTCTGCGTCAAATTGATTCTAACCATACCTGAACTGCCCTTAAGTACCACGCTGTGATCTTTAACCTAGGTATTCTGTATTATGTACTCACGTTTGAAGTTCGAGATTTATAATTTCTATATTTTTAGTAACATTATATGCAGAAATATTCGAAGAAAATCTATCTAGACATATAATAAAATTGAAGTGTCTATTTGTAATATCAAAAGAAAAATTCCAGATTTCGGAAAGATTATGTATTTGCGTTGCTGATAACGCAAATCGCATTTAATTTGTTTTGTCTGTCTGTCTATCTGTCCGCAAGCCGCGTTTGTTCAGACGGAACGCAAGGTTTTATAAACCTCAATGTTTTGGCTTCATTTTACGTTGCCTGCCTGCCTGTCGCCAACCCTATTTGGGAGAAATTAATCCATAATCCCCATGATCGTAATAGAATTATAAGTTTACTATTAGTAATATTATTGTAAATAACGTAATCTACAGTTACTTGTTCCGTTAATTGTAATTTTGTTGTTACAATCTCTATTAAACTTTTACACAAGTCTTATCAGACATCCGTTCTCATGGCTCTCAGACTATAATTACTATCGCTATTAGATTATAGATTACTCAAATGAATGTAATGCAATGATTACATTTTTAAAGATTAAATTATCAGAAATTATTTACTACAGTGTATTACGAAACTTTTGCATTCCACTACTTGGAAAAAATGTGTGATCATTTCAACTTTCAAATCACCTATTCTTTGCTTTATCGGTATAATTTTGTAAATTTCAATTAAACAATTACCATCTATGCTGATATTATAAAGAGGAAAGATTTGTATTTTTGTATGAATTGGAATAACTCAAAAGTTCTTTCACAAACTAGAAGCTACGTTATCAGTGAGTAACATAGGCTATGTTTTTAATTATTTTTTAATTTCACGCGGACCAAGTTGCGAGCAACAGCTAGTCTATTATCAATTAATATTCGTTTACGTAGATTATAAAATAAATATTTTGTTTTCATTCGATTTCTGCTAGATCATATTGAAAATACTTCATAAGATAATTTCTATAGTAAGCTTTTCATGAGACTAGAATACATTATAGTGGTAGTATCGTCAAGTAAAGTAGATTTAAATAAGTTCTGGGTAAACTTCAGTCAACTTGAAGTTACCACTGATCGACGCCACATTAGTGTCACACGGTCGTTGGAGACTTCCTAACCACTTTTGTTGCGGCGACGTAATACGCTACGGATAGTTGACTTCGATGTAAATGAACTGTATTTTATCTCCATTGATATTCTGTACTATATGTGATGTTTTGTATCGTTTATTTCAACGGTGACGCTATTTTTTAAAGTAGTTTAAGTGGGCCCATCGGGCCGATCGAATCTATGCGATCAATCGACCCAATGGGAAATAAAATCCCAATGGGTCGATCGATCGGTCGGCCCAACTGGAAACTTCCATGTTAGTATCATATTATTTTTTATTGAACTAATTTAAAGTAATTAGATCAATGTGTTAGTTTAAAAATATGGCAATTTAGTACATATCAGAGAAGATGCATTCTTTGTACAGCATCGGAATTCTTTCATTGACACATTTTACTGCCAAACGGGAAAAGAAGCAAGTAAAGCTTTTTTATTACGAAGTTCGCCTTTTTACTCAGATACACTGTTATCTCAACACGGAACGGACTCGTAGTCGTCAAAAAAGCTAAAACAGTAGTTTTTATTTCTATTAGATGCCGACTAGGTCACGGTCCAATGGTTTTTGTATCTTTTTAATTTATTTATCAGGCCCTTCGCTCCCGGCACAATAACAATCCAAATAGCCCATCGACGATGGCATTTAATGCATTATTGTACGGAATTTTCATCTAACGGTGAATGATCACATCGCTTTATCACAGATCGACCCTTCCGACGTAAAGAGTTCCATCTTATAAGACATGTAACCGTCTTTGTTGTATGGTTCGAGATATGAGAAAGGTGCATTTCGCCGTTCCCGTCTTAGAAGCAGTGCATTTTACTGTTAAGTGCTCGTACGTTTACTGCTTCTTGTTTTTTTTACGGCGGCGTATTTAAGTGTATCTAAGGACTTTTACGGCGTCTCGTTTTTTGTCGGGACACAAAATGACTTAGTAATTATTATAATTTATTTTGTGTTGTAAGCGTAAAATTCTTGTTTTACAGGAAATTGTTCACGGTATGTAACCAGTGTTTATGGCATAATCAAACATGTAACAAGCTATTCACATGATAACGAAAAGTACCACCAATAAACAACAATAATTTACTCTTCTTGTCTACATCCATGATAAAAGCTTCATAATTGTTTAGAAAAGGTTTTCGTTTTATCAAAAATATACAAATGTCAAAATCTTAATCATTCCATAAACATTCTAGCACGTCAGGTGAGTGAGTTTCAAGATTTCGATTCAGACCACCCAAAGAAATTTATTTCTAGCTACAACTCTGCCAGATTAATACGTTACGATTAAGTACCGCCAAGACTACGTATGGCTCTCTACATGCCATTCGTGATTTGATTTGCTGTACGGTAGTATTGTGTGCCGAAGGTGAGAGGTTTGTAGGGCGAGTATCATAAATACGTGACTACCAGCATTGCAACGAGCGTTTGTTTTATCTTTATACCATGTATTGCAGGTAAGGACTATGTTAGAAAGCTTAATGCCAACGTACAGATTGTTTGACTACCTTTTCGGACTGTAAGCAACGATTAATCGGGTTAACCCTTACTCGACCATAAGATGGGTGAGACTAAATATGCGAATATAACACAATATTTTAGCTATATTGGGTGTAAAGCAAGAGAATATCACTAGAAAAACATATAATAAAAAAAATATCGATTCAATAATAATTGAATAATCGATAACAATTTTTGTAGAACGGAAAAATATTTCGCTTGAGCGTGAACGGGTTAAACGTTGATTTCAAACTTTTTCACTGTATAGCCCGCTACATATGCTCAGTCCTAACTGACTCTTTAATTGAACAGTTAAAATTTTGTCTACACGCGCTGTTTAACTAAACAGTTCGACTCTTAAGTTAAAACTGCCAGTAAGAACTGGGTGTATATAGTGGGATTTAGTTTAATTGTTCAAATATTGGGATAACTTAATATACACTTGTTAATTGATTTGTTTACGAATACGTCTGCGCACTTAACAATGTAACTTAATATTCACTCTTGAAGATACTTACGTCATAATCTGACAGGATTTTAGCAACTTAACGTCATAATCTGACAGGACTTATGCAACTTACGCCAATTTGCATGGAATTATTATTGAAGCACAATGCTTGATTTAATTGTAAATAATATCTACGACGATGTTATTGTGGGTCTACTATATATTTATTTGTACTATACATAAAAATCGTCAATTTGTAAACTAACGCTTCGAGAAATAGAGATATTTTATAAGAATCTATCGCAGATTGAAAAAGTACGTGTTACTTGAAGTATCGTCTGTTAAACAGTTTACACACATATCTATAATTTGGTTTCGTTTTTAAATATGAAATTCTTTTACTACGTTTTATTTGGTAAATATGTGAGTATTTTCTGCGAGTATAGTCAATAATCCGTACCCAACATTTAAGAATCCGTTTTCTATTTCCTGAATCAAGCGCGCAGGAAATAGAATATGGAAATGAATCTCTTCACCAGAACTTGCTTATGGTTTATGTTTTAACCCGTTTTCTGAATCTTTTTAAGCTGAAATTATAATCTAATATTTCATTTTTACCATAGTCGACGATACAGCACGTATCTGAACCACACATTTTCCTGTGAGTTTCTTAAGTGAAATAAAATTGTGTAGTGTTTTTCAAAGATTACAATTTTTTTCCTTCAATTTTTCGAATTAAAGGAGACAATGGTTTCCCTGTCGGAAATGTTTATCACTGTATGCTCTATTGAGATTTGATGAAATTTATTTTAGAGCAATTACACCAATTTTACTGTCATGTCAATCGTAAAGGTCATCACTGATTTCTAATCGTCCGATAAGTGACAATTAATGAGGAGTACGTCCGGTCATTACGCACGATGAGTGCTTTTATTATCGCCGGACAAAGACGACCACAACTGGCTTTGTAACCCTCGATGCAACATCGATGACTTATTCAATTTCAACGCCGTCTAGCTGCAGTAGGACAATTCCGCTCCTATCTCATTTAGTAAAATGAAAAGGCTGTTTCAACGCCGCCTACTGTATTCTTGGCGGCCGGTCTGTTCTGTTGCTTACACGCTATAAGATTATCAGACCGAGTGACGAGACTTCAATCATTTCTTCAACTTTCACCTATTATTTAGTTTTATGAATGTCGTCGTGTTGAGTTATGTAATTTAAATTAAATGTCGACATTTGACAAGAATTAGCACCTTAATAAATGATGTAATTTTTTATACATTTCATCTGTTTCTTAAAAATGATTAAATAAAACGAGGAGTTTTTAAAATAATGTTTTTTTAACCCTGAATTTGTGCCGAAACACAGACAGAACACCATTTTTTTTGCGGAAACCGTAAGGTTCATTAATCGAATTGCTCCTTTTAAAAAGTAGATTAAAAATTTAGGTACACTTGTTTGTGTAGATAATCCTTACTTCATCACAAATAAATCATTTTAATGACATGTTTAATATTAGTTCCGTACGTTTGTAGACACGTGCCGTGGCACGCGAATATCGTTCGCTAAATGGCCGCTTCGCATTCGCACACGTCCGGCTAGCGGGCAAGATTTGCATTCATTCCGTGCTGGCCGCCACGAATGAGGCACGACCTACGTTGAGCCGGGGAAAATCGTCCCACAAGTGATACGTGCCCGATACATGTAGGTAACTTTCGTCGCCCCATGATTGCCGACCGCAAAGTAAACAAGAACCCGCCGGTCGCGTTACCGAGGTTCTGATTGTGAAGAGATCGGATAATACTAGCGGTATGCAATAACGTTAATTTGCGGCGGAAAGACAACGTCGGTAATAAATTCGATTCCTGTCTGTTTGTGTTCATTGGATTTAATTTCTCATCCATAACGCCACAATTGGATAAACTAACTAAATGTACGTGCAGACTAGAGAAACATCAATCAATGCAGGTTTTAGACTGCGCTACGTCTTTACATTGGGAGTTTGTGATCATCCTCTGTATTCTCTATCAGAAAGTGAAAGTAAAAACTCTAAATCGAACCCGAAAATCGCCTGATACCAAACCTTTTACATAAACATTTTATCTTAAAAGATAACCATAAGTTTTTACAGTAAGTGTTTCAGCACCGAAAATAATTTAGAACAGTTACTTTAGTATTCCATGAATAAGCAATTTTGTAATGGTTATAAATTTATTAATCAAATTATAAAAAAAATCTCACGACTGCAACATAGGGTGTTTAAGAGAATAGATCTGTTCAACCATTGATAGGCGTCAACCCTATTGTCTTTACTCAGTCCCATGATTGTTCTATTTATTATCTAGGCCAGTATAAAACTGTTATAATCAATTACAGAATTAAATTTATAACGTACCAATTTGAATACTTCGCTGCCAAGTCATTGTATAATTAATGAAAACCAATAATAACTTTATCACAGAAACGAACAGTACACTTTTTTAAAACGTAAATCGAATTAACCTTACGGTATAACAGGCTGTGACTACGTGTTTTGCAAATTTAACTGGATTCGTTCGGGTGTGGATGATTTGGAGTTTCGTGGTTATTTACGTCCATCGTTATATTCAAACTTATTTATGATTAAGGCTTAAATGAAGAGTGGTAGAGCCCGCTTTAAGATCTTCGCACGAATGGGTCGGCTCGCCCGGTGTAATACCAAGACCACACAGAAGACTGGCGTGAAGTGGAGGCAATTCCGCGTTTCGTTTGATGAGTGTGGTGCCGGAGGCCTAATTTTAGTCCCTTTCCCTTTCCACCCTTTTCTTAAAAGGAAGGGATAGGAAGGAAAAGTGGATTTGACGGTGGAGGAGACGCATAGGAAGGGGAAATATCCTCTTTATGTGCTTCTCCGCCTCCGTCAATTAAGGGTAGGCAACGCATCTGCAATTGCGGATGTTTATTGGCAGCGGTCGCTTTCCATTTCGGTGGATTCAGGTGGCCGCTTGCTCGTTTACCACCTTATATTATAAAAAAAAAAGAAGAGAATTTTATTTACAAGTACTGTATGCTGTATTGAAAGTTACCTACTAACAACACGTACAGTAAGAAGATGCCATCTGCTCGTTTAGGTATTAACTCGCAAACTACTTTTTACATAGCCCGCAATCTTACAACATTACTCAGAATGAAAAGTAAACAACATTTTTGCTGCGTAATCCTTTAAAACTTTTACTTTCTAATCAATTTTTAATTAATTTGTTTCATTAAATTAAACTACAAGTTTTATCTGTAATTGAAAATTTTATTTAACGTAGATATTCTCTGTATTTAACCAAATCGATCTCATTTTGAGATTTATATGGTCTTATTTGCAATAAGTAAGTTTTTATTGTCAAAACATATATTGAAACGAAAACCAAACGTAGATTGTTGTCCCGCTCAGCCTCTTGAAAAAACCAGAGATGGTGTATCTGTATGCAAGATTATCGTAGTGGAAACCCACGGTGTTCAACGTTCGAATCTCCGCACAGAGCAAAGTGGAATTGGCTATGGAAAGGGAAAAAAGTGCATACCGCTATCTGACACACTCATTAGACGCATTTCTGTTTACTGATGCGCGACGATTTAATCAAGTCGTATCAACAAGCAAATTTAGATGGATCCGACGTAAATTATTCAAGTCGGTTAAACCACAGTTCTCCAATATGCTGATTTTTTTAAATTACTTATGAATACTATTCTTTGTTAGATAAGAAATTTATTTTACCTTCTTTGTTTGTGTGAGATGAAGCATTTTATCGCTTGATTTATATAATTCAATTTATCACCAGGATTTTAAAGGCATAAGAGGATAGTTCAACTCAATTTAATTATATAAATCGGAAGTCATATACAAAAAAATATTAATTCATAACAAGCTCTGGAAATGATATTTTCCATGAAAATACCCATAGCCGACTGAAACAAATATTATACGAGTATGTAAATATTTACTGTTTTCAGCGCAACACTTCCTCTTTATTGATTTACATGTTTAAAATGTATTTTGATATTTACTGTCGAAACATAATGAAGAGAAAATATTGGTTCTTTGTTTCTGATATGTTGAAAAACTAGTGAACCGATTTTAAAAATCTTCATCACAGAAAATTTTAATCTTTGTGTAGTAGTACAATCCACTCTGTATTTCACCTTTCATTTTTGGTCGTTCTACTAGAGTCGAGGTATTGTTAGTATTTTGTGACACTAAGAGAAGAAATAATAATCATACTTCTTACTTCTTACTAATATTATAAATGCGAAAGTTTAGATGGATGGATGTTTGTTAGAGTTTGTAGCCTCAACGGCTGAAGGGATCTCTATGAAATTTGGTATAGATGTAGAGGATAGTCTGGAAGAACATATAGGCTACTTGCTTTTGTTTTTTTTTTTAATTCCGCGCGGACGGAGTCGCGGGCAAAAGCTAGTTTTAAATAATTTTGTAATTTCATTGAGGTTCAGAGAAAAAATCCTGTTATGAAAAATAGAAATGAACATCCGATCCATAAATAACATATGAGACCTGTAAAGAATACTTCTATGATCCAGAATAGAACTTTTCAAGCCTTGAAAGTACATTATAACTTGCATTGAACCATGAGAAATGTACGAATAATACTTAGAATTTCCTATATTAACTTCCTTTTAATGCACATGAACAATTTTGATCGATAAATAGTTGTATGTCATTGACTAATGATATGTTGCACAAGAAACTCACCGAGCCTGCATATTACGGTAGATGACATAAACTTAGTTATTTACAATGTTACAAGGCGCGAGTACTTATTACAACCGGCCCCGAGTCTTCCTAGCCGCCAGTACAACTGTTCTTATAACAGACTGATAATCTAACAGTTTCTTAAGCCCTATATTTTATTAAAGATTTCCTCATAATTTATGTACAAAATTTGAAGTCGCTTCCTAACATTGTTAGGGATCTTATAGGTACCCAAAATTTGTAGACTTTTTACTTCATTTAAAACAAACTTTCGCCCCCGACTCCGTCCGCGTGGAATTAAAACAAACCAAAAGTGAGCCTATATGTTCTTCCAGACTATCTTCTACATCTATACCAAATTTAATTGAAATCCGTTCAGCCGTTTAGGCTACAAACTCTAACAAACATCCATCCATCCAAACTTTCGCATTTATATTATTAGTATGATTTTTAAATCCAAATCGATAGTTCGTGAAAGCGTATACGGAAAGTAACATTTGGCAAAAGCGTCATCACGAACTTTGTAGCCAATTGTAGTTGTCATTACGGGCTCCGTTTGATTATTTTAACGTTGACACAAAACGATCCAGATCTTTGAGTAAATAAAAATTCTTGCACGTGCGAATTCCTGCACTGTGTGAAATCGCGCGTCGCCGATCGAAATGTTTCCGGTTTTCTCTTTATCAAACACAAATCTGAGCGCACAATATGTGTCTCAATCTTTTACCACATCGACGCTAATCTTGTAAAGCACGTACGAGTAGATGATTAGTATCTGCCCAGAGAGTACCCTACTTTAGGTATCTAAGTAGTAAAGATCTCCTCGTTTATTTAAGTGTTTTGTTGTTGGCTGCGTGATCCAGCGGTCAGTGCCCTTGCCTGTTCAGTCGTGAGTTCGGGATTCGAATTGCAGATAAGATTATTTGAGTATTAGAACGATTTTTGATTTTTACGATGACCAATTGTGGTTGGAAGAGTATTGTTTTCTTTTTATTTACTAAGACAACGTTTCAATGACCAGGACGTTCACCTGATAGGAGTCATAAATTCGATTCGTTCGATTTTGTTTTAACAATATTTCTAATAGCATATCTCATATATTTTAATAGCTTCATCGTGTAAATGTACAAGTACATGATGGAAAAATAAAATAAATTAATGTACATGATTCATAAATATTTTAAATTGAACCTGGGATTAATTTATCACTGCACAGGACTTAATTCTTTACTATATTAATAATGTAAAATACGAAAGCGCCGGCTTTTCATATTAAAAGCTTTTTAAATAAACCGGTTACCTAAAATAAATAGTATAACATCAGTATAGAAATGTAAATTGGCTCTTTTTATTTATCAAAAGTCTGGTTTTCATACGTAGAAATTTTTCATTTTATGTTTTAATAAATTTTGTATTAAGTCTATCTGTAAATACATTTAATCTTGACGTTAATGATACAATATTTTATACGTAATTTATATCATGTTCAATATAAACAAGATCGGAATGAATTTCACTGTTGATATTTTTTAATACTTTTGCAGAGGTCAGCCGCGCGGCAAACTTTCGCCTAAAGCCATTATTAATATTGTACAGTATTACGCATGCAGAAAGTTATTTGGACTATTACAAAATAACATCCAATACAAATTTTATTGTAATAATAATGTAACGATCATTGCAACGTTCTTTTCTATCTGCTAAAAAGGTCAAAAGACAAAATCTTCAAAATAATATCTTAAACAATGAGAAAAAAAACAATTTAAGAACTTTTGGAAGCTGCTCCAGCTTTCTCAGAACGTTCTATGGAAGTTACAACTAGGACACATAAGGAAGCAACATTCAAACATTTTTTTAACATATTTGCGAAGATAAGTTGTAATCGACATAGAAAGCCCTCGCATTCTGAATTTTTAGCAACTCACTAGAGAGTCAGTAATAAGTTCAATTTAAATTTAAAATATTCTATCACAATGGAATAACATTTCTGATGACTGGTAAATTTTGATTCGCTGCTAAATTATAAATGGTGAATATATTATTTTGTACAAATAATGATTATATGTTAGCTATTGTTAATTTAGTGGCTACATGTCTGGCTAAATTCGTGGTTTAATTTTCAGGTATACATTTTGTACTAATGATTATTGATTCATAAGTGGAATCTGTTTCAAATTTAGTATCATTCTGTTAAAATAAGGATTTAATAAACATAACAAATAGTAAATCTATATGCTAATCTAAATCTATTTGCTATATATGTAAGTTTGTATTATTTTATACTAGCTCTTCGCGTGCGGCTTCATCCGCATAAAATTATGAAAATTTTATTTTATTGTTTACATTTTTCAAATTCTCAATTGCAAATGTCAAAATACCAATTACGTTACTATGGCAATCTTGCTTCCTTGATGTTGGCAGCAACTCATGGTCTCTTTCCCACATTAGGGTTTTTATCAAAAATATTTACCCCCTAAGTTTAATGGCGTGAAAATATATAGCCTAAAGCATGACGTAAGTGTTTTTGGCTTTTTATTAAAAAAATAATTATTCAAAAATATGCTGTAATTGCTGACATCTTAGGCAACAAAGAAGTGTGTGTTTACGCTTTATTATAATAGTATAGATATAAATATAATATTGCGTTAGTATTATTTTATATGTACTAAATACGCTTGTGTGTTGTCTAGCTTCTCCTGTCCCACTGGGTTGCCTGTAAGATATTTCTCATAGCAATAAGGCCGCCCTTGCACATATTTTGTTTTAGTATATTTTAAACATTTGTATTATTGTATTTAATTGGTGTGCATAAAGTTTTAAATAAATAAATCAGAGCCTATAATTTTTTACTCTTAAAATGTTACGAGATCTCTGGTATACCCAAGCAATGGCTCAGTTCCTTAGCTGCTTTTGCTGGCTTACCGAGCTACGATTTTGTCCGGACATTTATCCCTCAGATGCTAACGTAAAATTTGGTATAGATGTAGAGAATAGTCTGGAAGAAAACATAGGCAACTTACTTTTTTTTTAATTCCACGCGGAGGGAGTCGCGGGCGAAAGCTAGTTTTTAAATATTTTAAGTTAATAGAACAGAGAAAGATTAACTTATGAGTTTCATATATAAAGTTATGAATACATCCTTGTTAATTATGTGGTTTGTCTGTCTTCCTTGTTAGGGTAAATTTTTACTAATTACGTCGTTTTGTAGAAACAATTACAAATGTAATTGTTGAAAAAGCTGTACATTCATAAGGAACCAAAGTAATTAACCTACAACAAAACTTTCTAATATAAAAAGCAAGTTGAGTCTCGCGATGTCCTAAACAGATAATATTTATCGCAACAATACAGAAAAAAACATATTTTGGTTTATTTCTAAGTATAACTTACAATGGCGAAAATTCTACGCCACTCCTAAATTTAAGATTTAAATCAAGATTTTAAGTGCAAGGAAAGTTCTTTATGTTTAAAGACTGGCTGTTGCCCGCGACTTCTTCCACGCAATATTAAGATAAAAAGTAGCCTATAATATGCCCGTCTATGTTAGCAACCCTTCAGTGAAAGTCGGGTCGAAATCGGCCCAGCCGTTTCGGAGATTTACCGCAACAAACGCGGCTTACGGACAGTCAGACATTTTTTTTTAAATGCGCTTTTCGTTATCGGCAAAGTAAATACATCATCTTCCCGAAATCTGGATTTTTTCTTTTGATATTACAAACAGACACTCAATTTTATTATATGTATATAAGCGCTTGGAAAGGACCATAATAATGATTGCAACTTATTTAATTTTATGAATGTAAGTTTATTATGGATTTGAATATTTTATCTGAAATTATGGCATTATAATTAAATGCTAACTATCCACGTTGACCGCGAATTAATTATTATAAAGGTAGTGGCGCGTCAGCTATTCCGTGGAAAGCGTTAAATCTAAACCCGTCGATGACTCGATAAAGTTACAGTTAAATCTCTTTACTTAATTACAAATTTATTAAACTTATGTTCGATATTCCACGAAGCAGTTACGGATTGAATTCAGTTATACATGTTCCATCCTGGCGTTAATCCAATATGTCTAAAAAGGGTCGTGTCTAATTTACTGACATTGACATTCATTGAATAAAGCTGGGGCACTATACTGTATATGTATATACTATACTAAACTAAACCTTGTGCAACTCTAAAGTCTTAATATTTTGATGATTGTTTTTTTTTTACCAATATTATAAATGCGAAAGTTTAGATGGCTGGATGGATGTTTGTTAGAGTTTGTAGCCTAAACTGCTGAACGGATCTCAATGAATTTTGGCATAGATGGAGAGGATAGTCTGAAAGAACACATATAATTTTGTCTTTTCTCAATTCCACGCGGACGGTGTCGTAGGCGACAGTTAGTATTATTTTTGTGTGTTTGTTATCCACTATTTGCAATTGTTTTTCAGTGCCGATATTCATACAAAAACATTTTTAACATCGTATTTTAATTATTAAATTAAATTAATTTTCCATCGACAATATCGCTCGCTACTGTCCCTTTGTGATATCAGTTATTTAGTTTAATGGACACATGCTGAGTAAGATAAATCGATTTTGTACACTTTCATCAGTAAATCAACTTGTTGGTTACGCTTTCGTACTGGGCATTAGCAAACTATTTATGTGTTAATCGATACCCGATTATGGTTATCGATTTCTTATCGAATACCATAGGGAATATACGGATCAATTTTATTAGTTTGTTTTAGTTTTAGAGCATTGCTTATTAGTTACTTAAGCTACTTGGTTGACAGATGAAATTGCGTTGCGTTTTTAAAAAACAAGTTTCGTTTACGCTTATTTTAAAATCTTATGTTTTTTGTAAATGCAATAATTTTATGGTAACCCTTGTAGAAAATGTAAAGTGAATCGAATGATCATAAAGTTTTATCTTATAAAAGACGTAGCAGAAAATAACAAAGTTGTTAACTTGTTTTTTTAACTTAAAGATGTTAACTTTAGCCATCAACATCCAAAAGAAAGTAAATATTACTTTTACCTTGGATGCTTTACGTCGAGAAATCCTTTTATCACATTTTAAATTGTCGTAATCAAAGCCGATGTAACTGTAATGGAATAAATATTGCTAAAGATACTTTCGTTTTTATACTCGATTTAAACTTTTTTTTTATTAATTTAATGACATTTAATGTGAACAAAGAATGTCGGTCAGACATCAACCGAGTGACGATGCTCCTTTGAGAATACTTTCTCCAAAAGGGTTTCACTCCGCATTTCGCAGTAGCGTGTAACAACACTTTTTTTATTACATTTTTTTAAGGTTAGTGATGACACTATATTTTTAAATAAAATACAGGGTCTGTTAGTACTGGCCATTAAAACAAGGTCATGCATAATTTTGGCTTTATTAATTAAAACATAATCCAGCTTTCCAACTTACGATCAATATGTAAATTTCTATGAATTGTTTAGTTTGCTATGCAAATTAAAAAATTCAGTCACTGTGTTCACGGTTGCATTATAATAGAAGATAACGCGAAACAAGTCCCAAGTCCTTATAACCGTGTTAACCTTTTCACAGTCGGAACAAGATATCAGGAATTAAAAGTTACTAGGTCTATATTACACGGCCTGATTTAATAAAATCCAATTATCTAAGACAAGGATACTACCGTTAATGCAACGGAGAGGCGTTACGTGATTCGGAACGTAACTGTGCGACGATACGGCGTTAATCATTTCTTTTTATTTGTAAAAACCGATCTATTTGAAATACCGTGTAATTTTGTAGCGTCAAATACAAATGTAACGTCTTATTGTATTGAATTAACAAATAACTTCTCAAGCGAAAACGTTTAATGTTATGACTACAAACTTTAAATTAAATATATTCTTTTACTACATTTATAACCTCTATTACGCTGTTATTTTATAAGCATAGTAGATAAATTAATCATTTTTCTTAAAGATTTTCTATATTCAAATGTTGATGTAATCTAATAAAAGAATCAGTCGTTAGCATCCCTCTCATTTTATTAAAAAAAAATGAAATAACAATTTTGTGCCATTGTCTCAGCAGTGGAAACCCATGATGAAAGTGTTTAATTTGTATGTACAAATTAAACTTGATTACTTAGCAATTATTGCCCCGCTCTCCCTAGCAACATGCAACAAGCTTTGGAACAACCGGAGTCCTGTGGAACTCAGTGCATTTTCTGAGAAAATTGCTACGCACGGGAACCTGTTTAATGCATAGTCCATGTTTTTTGCCGAACCCAACTCTTCTCGTCTCGATGTAATTGAAAATAATTACATATGCCATTATTGATTTTTTTTACAATTTTTTAATACACAAATACTCTCTTACAGACAGCCATTTCATTAGCTCATCTATACAATTATGGTTTATGATGAGCGTGTTTCATTTAATAGTTCAAATTGTATCGTTTAAATGTATTATAACAAATGAAAATCTAGCTTTTCGATATCCGGTATTTAGGAAATTAATTCCTACGCACGTTCTAGCGTTTAACTTCAAATTCAATCGCTTATCATTGATTTTTCGTTTTTCATTCCTTTGTGTCGAGAAATGACCCGCTATTATAGATTTAGCCTTGTCATATTGTATTGATGAAGTTGTTTTCAAATTTTTTTTTAGGATTTAATGTATCTACCTCGTTTGAAGCGATTCAAGCTCCCTCCTGTTCTAAAATATACATATAATTGATTTTTTCTAACCTATCAAACAGGCCCACTACATTGTCACAAAAGACTGGTGCAATCATTTTAATTATACGAAACTACTTATTTGAAATACAGCTGTTTCCTGATGTAAGGATGTACCGTTTAACTCAAGATCAAGTATCAAACACGATCGAGCTGTAATTTTCACGTGATGTTGCAAAATTAGTATACGCATGCAGAAAATAGCGAGCAATCGAGATGTGCCGGTGAAAGCCGGAGCACACGTTTCGAATCTAAGACCAATTCTGAAAGAAAATAACCCAAAGGCGTAACTCTGATGCTCAATTAAACTCGAGATTTTTTAGACAAAGCTTCATTGAGATACTGAACAATGAGATCGGTTCATACCTTACGTAATACGTAATTAAATAAAGTAACTACCAAGATAAGTTTCACGAAATTAACTCTCGCCATACAATTTACAGATCTTTTTGTTACAATTGAATGTTTATCTGATATTGGATAAGCGAAAACCAATTTACTGCTTTTATTTCATTCTCCAAAAAGTCTGTAATATAAAGATTTCCTACATTCAATAATTAACTGTTTGTGTTACGTAAAACGATAGAATGCTTCTATGCTAAAAGCGGTTTTATAACAGTCCCTTGGTTTATATTGTTATAGTACCTTCGGTTCGAGTTCTATTTCCATTTGCGGCTATTTTAACCTAGATCTTTGGTTACCTTAGGTATTAATCCTCCTTTCTCTTCGAATCCGCAAAACTGATACCACTAACTTTCTAACAATAATGCGTACTGATTAATTAAACTCGATTCATATCGATATTGCATCGAACGCTTTGCGAAAGTGTGAATTGTATTTATCATTTGCCTCAGTTCATGATACGGCTCATTTTGACTCCACGAATGTATATTTATTGAAACGAATCGCAAATACACCTTCGAATGATATTTGCCAATCGAGCTTATGGAATGCGATGAATAAATTTTTATTACATCGCAGGGATTTGGATTTATTTGGTTTTAATAGGCATCTCAGATTGTAATGTTTTTTTTTTTAACATGTAACAGAATTTAAACTAAGATTTGTATTTATAACTAGCACAACTACGAGGAAAATTTAAAGAAACTAAATCAGTGAAGCTTTTACGTTGATAAAAAATCCAGATGTTATTCAACTTACCAGATTTTTTTATATAACATGGTGGCAAACGAGCAAGCGGCCACCTGAAGCCGCCAAAATGGCGAAGCGACCGCTGCCCATAGACATCCGCAATAGCGGATGCGACACCTACCCTTAATCATTTTGGTATGAGGACATTAAATAAAAGAAACCAAACAATTTCAATACAAAATAACTCTAAGTGAACCTGTATTATAAGTCTGTGATGTAATTGAAGGAGAGTAAAATAATCACTGAAATAGTATAATGGATATGATCGATAATCCGTCGCAATTAACAAGTCAAAAGTGACACGTCAGATATCGATCGCGCAAAAGACGGTTAATATCTGCCTGTACTTCTGGTTACATTCCTTGTGTGCAATGATAAATTGATATCCGAACGAAACGAGTTATATCTGTTAAGATATAACTCTTTACGTAGTTAGATCGTTTCATTAACATAGAAAACATTAACAATCATGTACAAGGAAACGTAACAAAAACTTTTTGTCTTTCAAACATTTTGTTTGTCACCGGAGCCCTTAATATAATCTTCATACTCATACTAATATACATACGAAAGTTTGGATGGACTGACTTTTGTTATACGTATCCCAAAACTGTAGTTTTTTAATTAACAAATCACGATGAAATTTAGCACGATGTAGATCATAGTCTAGAAGAACACATTGTAGTTATAAAGCTTTTTTTATTCCGCGCGGACAGAATCGCAAGCAAAAGCTAGTGAATTAATATTTCTTTCCCATCATCGTAGTTTTTCTCGTGCGTTGCAACATGCAAATGAGTTTAACGGCTGCTGTCGTTCAATTTACACGATAATTGCTTAGTTTTTTGTTTGACTTTAGTTAATGGAGTTCATTGTTGCTTCGTTTTTGTACTATAGAGAAATAATGGACTTTAAGAGATATTCATACATTCCCTTTGTTGCTTTTCTAAACTTTAGTTCTTCATAACTTCCGCTACGATTGTTCTACAAATTTAAAGTGACTCTAAAATAGTATTAAAATTAGTACAAATGGTTTTTATTGTCTGTAGCTAGTTTTAGCAACTAATATTTTTTTTTACAAAACTTCGAGTAATCTAAGTGAAACGATTGATTATGAGATATTTATTATGTTTTGTATTTAATTAATGATTAATACTACAATGTACATTTTCTATTTTATTGCAACAAATAAAAACTATAGTGTGTTAAGACGAACGCTTTTGTCTACTTCAGTATGAATAATACGCAAATTAAATACAATTTGTATAATATGCTCTATCACAATGTATCCAAAAAAATTTGTGAAGGAAAGGAATACACGTAAAGGTTAAATCCATGAAATTATTACAAACATTGAAATCTTTTACCCAGTAGCTTTCATTTTGTTCGAAGTAAAAGATAAAAAAAAAGTTATAAGAGCTTTAATAACAATTTTAATCAGTGGTAAACTTTTTCCTCTGCGCCACGGATTTGCACATTGCTTGAAAATTTGTAATTAAATTTTGCTTCACTCGGTATTACATTTTGATATCATTTGATACTAAGAGGTAATTTTAATAATTATATTAAAAGCTGAGTTGTCATCTATTATACATTGTAGGAAGATTTCCTCGTCAAATTTAATAATTTACAATTGCGTGTAATCTATACTTCTATATCTATACTTCTATATCTATACTTCTATATCTATACTAATATTATAAAGAGGAAAACTTTGTATTTTTGTATTTTTGTATGTATTGAAATAACTCAAAAACTACTGGGCCGATTTTAAAAATTCTTTCACCATCAGAAAGGTAATTTATCCGTGAGTAACATAGGCTATATTTTATTATTACTAATGTTCAGGAACTATTAATAAACAGCGTGTTTCTGGACGCCGGCGTTAAAAATTCACTAAACTTTAACTTATCTCGGCTTACGCTGCCTAAACCGTTAGAGGTATATAAAAATGATGTATGAAAGAATTGTAGATCTTAAAAAGTTCTACAGAAAAGTCCGCGATAGCATATATCTATCTTTAACGCTTTTCTTACAATAACCACTTTTTTGTTTACAAAATGAATTTAAAACCCAACGCTATTTGCAGCGGTCTTTTATTGGTTTCAATATTAATCCTTATCCAAATAAATGTGTTTGTTATCAGGAGAATTTAATGTAGAATAAAATTGTCATTTACAGTATTAGAATTGGACTAATAGTTTAGAAGATATCGCGAACACAAACAATAAGGGTAACCGAAAAATCAGCTTACAAGCTACCGGACTTAGAAATTTGGAATCTTGCATCGGTAGATTTCTGTTATTACGTAGATTACTACTAAGTTAATACTTTTGGTAATAGGTTGAAAAAAAGGGCGAACGTAATAGGTTATATTTGGAATTTCACGCGGGCGAAGTCGCGAGCAACGGCTCGTGTAAAGTATTTTAGGTACTGAAAATCAGCTTGTATAACTACAAAGCGTGCTTTATGTATATTACGTGAAGTATGTTACGTTACATACCTCTTTTTTGGTTTGTTCATTGATCTTGACATGCGTCTGCGGCGGCTTGTCCCGTAGAGGTAAGTATCCCTCTCGGCTGTCGGGCTCCTCCGCCAGCGTGCTGTCCACAATGGTAGTCGACTCTGTGCCTGTGCTGGCCGTTCCCGATTCAGACCGGCTTTCGGTTGTACTAAACGTAGGCGTAACTTTAACATTTTCTGCGGTCGTGCCGGCTGTGTCAAATACCGCCACCGTCTCAGTGCTATCGCTGTCGGTGTTCAAAGTTGATGCTGTTTCCACCGTGTCTGTCGCCGTGGTCCGAATCAGCGGACGAATGGTATAATGCTTCGTCGGACGAGCGGTGGTCGTCGTAATCACAATCTGGATGGGAGCTTGTGTCACGTTGTTGGACATGATAGGCGGCGTGGTTTTAGTTTCGGCTGGCGTTTCCGTATCGAGGGTTTTATGTGCGTTTTTCTTAGTTTTCAGTGATGCAGTTATGCGAGAGGGTGATGCAGTTATTTTAGATTTGCTACCGGATTTACGACTGAGGGTGGTAGGGTTTTCCTGAGTCCCCGTGGTTAACGTATCAGCGATGGTCGTATGCGTCATTTTGGGCGGCGAACGATCGGCCGGGGGATCGAGGTTGGAATTCTTCGGTGTTCGGGAAGGTGGGAAAAAATAATCCATGACGGAGGGGGAGCGGTCACTATTGCTGGGTAACCATGACCATGGGTTGAAATCTATGATTCGGGGTCGCGATAGATCGTCGGCGGCGTCGGCGGCGAGGGCGGCGAGCGCGAGCGCGAGCACAGGCAACAGAGGGCGTGTCATGGCGCGACGTGCGCGTGCGGCCGCGGCGACGATCCGAGCGGGACTACTCGAGCGAAGCGCCACTGCACCAGCTCACCACCGCTCACCACCGCTCGCCGCCATCATCCCGCCCTGCGCCTCGCGGCCCAGGCGCAAAGGAAAGTACCTTATTCATTACAAGGCATTGCGGCTAAGCCTCTCTACTTTTCCCCGTGTCTACGGAGGCGACAATGTTCACTTCATGCGTAGTTAACTTATTTTGCATGCATGGTTATATGACATGTTTTTATTAAATGCCTTGTTGATGTCATATGAGATTATCAGTCAATCCGTCAATGTGGTGTCACTTGGTTTTCTTTATGTTTATAGATTTGTCCTATATTTGCGTGGCTAGTAGTTCGCATTACCGCTATTCAATCAGCCGATCAAATTTTTCGAGCGTTAACTCTGATTCACGTTTGTCACCAGAAATTTATTAAGAAGCGCGCTATGATCCGCCGCAAACCGTGTAATATTCGTGGCCAGATTACTTCTACACGCTCTATTTGTAATCGATATTTACTAAACCTCTATAAAAAGCAGACGCTATGAACATTTCTGTAGTGTTTGTTACGTTTGTTATTATTTTATGAAACCAATTCGTTTTGTATATACCATAAAATTTCTTTGACTCAAAACTCTATACTTTTTCTATGACATAAATATTAATTTATTGTTATAACGAAAAGCTTATTTAATTGTATCTCTTTATTTCCTCTGAGACATATTAATTTGTGTGAAATTTCAATGTTTGTTAAACATTGTATTAAGTTTATATTACTTACGTAATTTTATTTTAATTAAACTCGGGAGGTTGAATCATGTATTGTTATATTATATCGTATCGCCAGTAGCCAGTATATGAAGATATATACACATTTTCCCTTGCCTCTACTATAGTTTTTTTTTATTATAGATTCTTCAAGTACTACATTTATAAATGGTATTTGTCATCTTGGTGCAAGCGGTCTGCGTCCACTGAAGTTTTAACAAGCGTTATTCTTGTATCGCTTGTTAAGAAAGTAACCAATTTAAAGTTACATTCTATGCAGTATCTTTAAATTGTGGCAACCATATTATATCAAAATTTATTTTAACAAATCATTCGATAACAACAACCAACCCGCAGTAGGCCAGTGTGCTCGTGATCCGACGTTATCCTAAACTCGTAATTTTAAACCGTAAATTAATTAATCTAAAACCATATTCTAGTATGAACCTAAAACTTAGTTGAACTGATATATTAAGTAATCTGATAATAATTTCAATATAAAAAATACTGACCGATTTAAACTTGTATTCCTGTCGAATCTGAATATTTTATTTAACAAACTTTATTTGTCAATTAATTTTCAAGTCACAACTAGACATTTTATAGATGTTGGTGTACATTGTAAGCGTGTTCTCCATTTGTATCGCTATCATTTGCATAAGATGCAGAACTCACTTTCTAGATCGCGGATGTGAGGACTCGTTTAAATTCAACGTGAGTTACAATTCTTCCATTGATTTAAGGAAATGCTACAGTTTTTTTGACTGAATTTGTTGTAAATCATACTAGTTCTTTCTACTTCCTTTTAGGTATTTTTAAAAAGGCTTGAAATCGAAAGTAATGTCTTTTTTTTATAACAAAAGGGGGCAAACGAGCGGCGAGAACACCAAGGTGGTCAACGACGCCCATGGACATCCGCAACACCATTACTTATGAAATGATTTTTTCATCAATTCTCTGTCGTTAGCTAGCTTATATGCTTACGTACAACGCGATTCGAAAATAGTTCCATATCATAGGAGATGCCTAAGAGATGTAACTTCATTCGTCGCATGGTTAGCAATTTCAACAATCTAGCTTATATAGCGCAAAGTTTTGTGTAAGACCCAACAAACTATTATTACTAAACTTAACAGTCTGTCGATACCTGACAAAAATTGTCATTAATTGCTAAAACAAGTTACTGTCAACTTTCAGTAAAAGTAGCCAAATAACGAAAAAAGATGATACATTCTAAACGTAAAATAACCACATGAAAATGATAATTTGATTCTCACCATTACATACAATGGATATCAATATAATGATACAAATTGGACATCTCAAGATAGTATTAAAAATGAATGTGGGTGTGTAAAAAGGTAAAGAAAGACCGAAGAAAGTGTGGATGGATTGTGTGAAAGAGGAGCTTACGAAGGAAGAGAATTCAGATACGATGCCTGATAGAGATGTATGCAAGAGCAGTTTATACTGTAACTGTGATAAAATTGGAAACCTCCTAATTATTACTTTACTAGCTTTTGCCCGCGACTCCGTCCGCGTGGAATTAAAAAAAACTAAGTAGCCTATGTGTTTTTCCAGACATTCTTCTACATCAATACCAAATTTCATCGAAATCTGTTCAGCCGTTTAGGCTACAAACTCTAACAAACATCCATCCATCCATCTAAACTTTCGCATTTATAATATTAGTATGAAGTATGATTTCACTAATTTTTTAATCTAAAAATAATGTTGTTTTGTATTGTCTGTACAAAAAAAGAAAGTGTCAATGATACCTAAACATGCTGTACTGTTAGTTTGCATTTAAATGTTATGCAAAAATAATTGTAACTCTATAACATCGCTCATAATTTCGCTTCCGCATGGATAACGACGGTAACCATTATTAAAATAACATTAGTAGTGCAAACTGATGCTTCACGGAAACCTTTAAACATAATACCTTTATGCGTTCGTCGGATATATTAAATGACAGAGAAAATACTGAACTCCAGTTTTTTGTGAGCTTGTGCGGAAATTATGCACGAACAGTAAACACTAACTTGTGGATATAGAAATAATTTATACGACTAATTATTGTTTATTATTGCTACGACAAGAGTTGAAAAAACATCAAGGAAATATTAATTATTCTTATCATAAATACATTTATTATTATGTCATGAAAATTGAATAAATCAACTTTGTAATTAATGATCTTTCCTATTACAAAAGCAATCTAATGAAATTGTCTTCGAAAAAAACCTTCGTAATACAAATAACATTTATCTTGACAAATTAGTGACACAATCAATGAGAAATATTAGGAGTCCATTACGACTTGAAATTAGAGACCACTAAACAGAGCTTCGGTGGCTCAGTAGTTTAAGCACTTGACTTGTAATCTTACAGGTCTTGGGTTCGAATCCCGCAATGTACCAATGTGATTTTCGATTCTTCGAATTTTCATATGTACATAATTTACCCGACGTTCTTACAGTGAAGGAAAACATCGTGATGCAACCTGCACATATCGACGAAGAAATTCAAAGATATGTGTGATGCCAACCCGCACTGGGCCAGTGTGGTTGACTATATGGCCTAGTCATCCCTTACTTAGGGTAGGCTCCGAGCCCCTCAGTGGGGACGTTCAGTGAGCTTGTGATGATGAGCATAACTTCAAGGCGAGATACCGACAGACGCGTTTGAATCTCGGTTTTATCAATTAAAATTTGAGTATTGTTGAAAGAGTGAATATTTTTTTAAGATATTTTTACTAGATAATTAGTATTGAGAAGTGGGTATGATGTTTATAGCTACTCCATACCGTCATGATTTTCAATCTAGCTTATGCTAAACAGGCTGTGTCAACGGCATGTCGTAAGGGAATAACGTAAAAAGGTTCATTAATCGTGTCCAAAAGGAAATTTAAATTTTCTTACTAAAATAGATTGCCGAGGGTGCTTAATGATATCCGTAATAAATTGCACGCCGTTAAGATATTATTTTCATTCTATAAAGAAATAAATCATTTTAAGATGATTTTTCAAGAATTTTTCTTTCAACTGCTACGTTATTTTTGAAAAAATGCACAGTTATACCATTATAGGATTCATCATCGTCATCATCTCTCACTGAATGTCCCCACTGAGGGGCTCGGAGCCTTCCCTAAAAGTGATGACTAGGCCATAGTCAACCACGTGGGCTCAGTGCGGGTTGGTTGACTTCACACATTATAGGATGCACGTACAATTTTTGGTATACTTTTTTAACTATAGGGCAATCAGAACTGATAGGATTATGGAGTAAAACCGATGGCAAACCAATCAAATCGACTAACTCCAACAACTCCTATGCCACTCTGGACAGCAATACTAATCGAATGACTCCACACTGTTCAAAATCTGACCAATTTTTAAACAATGTGGCCTTTGTATATTACCCTTTTAGACTACAGTAAACTGTGGTAAAAATAAAAACATTACCAATTTATAATTACCATCTAATTTAATACACTTCTTGCCCGATATGCAGAAATAACATTTTTTGCACTACGTCTTGAAATTAATGAAACAAATACAGTTTTAAAATTTAAAACCAAATACATTAACCAGTAGCCTTAATTCGTATCGCGACAATATTATTAAGACCGTTATTTTGTTAAAAACTGAAATTCGTGTCCAATAATTTTGTTGAAATCACGAATTACGTTATTAACACAAAAGTGGTGCAATCAAAGTATAAATCAGAGGTTGACAACACGATTGGTTCTGTTGGCTAACTTCGGAAATGAATACACTACGTACTACACAAGTATTAAATGTAGCCTATGTTAGACGTGAATAATGGAAACAATATTTTTAAAATAGATTCAGTAGTTTTTAGTGTATTCGCTACCAACATACAAAAATATTTTTTCTATCTCTATCTATTTACTCTTCTTCAAATATGTAGATTTTTAATCTGTAGCCTATTCTGATCCTGTAGCCTGATCTATCGACAAACACTAGTGAAAAAAAAATGGAAAAATGTTTTCGTTGTTAATAAAAGTACCGTAGTAAAAAACAATTGGTGATTCCTGCCATAGTCTTCTTACAGTAAACGTATTGATCCGCGTCCACGGCTCAGACCTAGATTCTGGGACACTTAAAACAATATAAAATCAACTGCTTTTGAGATCAGTCACGATTCTAAAAATATCAACGCTATTTAAGTTATTTCAGAATTTTAAGTAATGGTTGAAGCTTTATCTAAAATTCTAAACACCAAACTTGGAAAGTTAAAACATGTTATCTGTATTCCAAAGACATTTAGACAATATGTTTATGTACAGGTTTTTTGATAGTGGAAACCGATGACGGTTACAAATAATTTAATAACTTTGATTAAAAATTTTTAATAAAAAATGACAGAATAAACTACATATGATATTTCCGAGCCAGATCAGTGGGTGGAAATTACGGATTTGCATTTCACAGGTTGACTGCACACTTTTTATAATTCTTCCACATTCATGCATTTGCAAATAGGATAGTCGGTTTTATGAAATTTTGTACAAATATTAGAGTACACCTTTTGCAATTCGAATGACCAAATTTTGGCATAGTCATGTTACCACTGATTGTATCCTAATAACCCAAACTAATTATTTCGCCTAAACTTATTACGATGGATTGCCACAGACAGCATAACTTATAAAACATCTATGCATCCTCCTCATTCCCCTGTGAAAAACTGAACCAGCATTATTTTTGCTATTCAACCCAACGGCTCACTTAACGTGTGTGAACACAATGTTATTATTTTCTTTTACTCCCACAACGAAAGTTCCAGTCCCAGAGATCTCACCTTATCCCAGCTGTACTGTATGCTTGGGACGTCCGTTCCCGTCGGTGGCTTGGATACGACTGACTTGCTGGCATGACACCATGACAGAAGTAAACAGTGTGGCCATACACTACATATCTCCTTTTTTCTATAAAAGAATAAAAGAACAACTATAACATATTTTATAGTTTTCCCGTTGTGAAACAATTAAGATATAAAGTATATAAGTACTATTGGCATTTTCCCATTCATACTTATTAAAATATAACAGTCCTTTTCCTAAAGTCACTAGGCGAATCACATTCCTTCGCCAGTCCCGATATATACAACCTTACCTGCAGCATCACAGTCTAGCTCCTAACCGATTATCCACGTACCATATATGTAACTTCCTCGTTTTTTAAATAATCCTTAATACTTGCCTCACTCTCATATCGATTTATCGGGATTTCTTGCCCTTGATTTAGTTACTAAAACTATAACGCTGGTTACAATAATGAAAAGATAAAGTCAGATTTTCCCATACAGAAAATCCTTTGAATCAGAATCTGCATACAGATTTCAGTAATGTTTTGTGACTATGACATAATTTTTTACTAAATTTTTATAAGTATATCGTAAAAGTAGTAGTTTTTTTTTAATTTCACTACTCCACGTATAGTATCCATCCATCACCAGCTCACTATACGTCCCCACCGAGGGGCTCGGAGCCTACTCTAAGTAAGGTGTGACTAGGCCATAGTCAACCGCGCTGGCCCAGTGCGGGTTGATTGACTTCACTTGATGTTTGAATTTCTTCGCCGATATGTGCAGGTTGCATCACGATGTTTTCCTGTACCGTAAGAACGACGGGTAAATTATGTACATATGGAAATTCGAAAAATCGAAAATCACATTGGTACATTGCGGGATTCGAACCTAAGACCTGTAGATTACAAGTCAAGTGCTAAAACCACTGAGCCACGTATAGTATACAGGTATAGAATCCAGGTTTAGCTATATGAGCCGCTGCCAACTTAGGTACATTGTGTTGAAACTGTGTAAAGTCAACAATTTTTTTTCTTCATTGTTTTGTTTTTCCAGATACCAAATATTAATTTTAGAATTTTCACGAATTCTAAAATATTGCTTTTACTGTGCCCAAATGTCCGGACTTGCAGAACTAAATTATTTATTTGTTGATTGGTTGGTTGGTCGACTGGTTGGTCGACAGGTTGGTCGACAGGTTGGTCGACTGGTTGGTCGACTGGTTGGTCGACTGGTTGGTCGACAGGTTGGTCGACTGGTTGGTCGACTGGTTGGTCGACAGGTTGGTCGACTGGTTGGTCGACTGGTTGGTCGACTGGTTGGTCGACTGTTGGTCGACAGGTTGGTCGACAGGTTGGTCGACTGTTGGTCGACAGGTTGGTCGACAGGTTGGTCGATAGGTTGGTCGACTGATTGGTCGACAGGTTGGTCGACAGGTTGGTCGACTGGTTGGTCGACAGATTTTTTCAACATCTTACTTTCTTATATCATACTGTACTGTATGCTTGGGACGTCCGCTCCCGTCGGTGGCTCGGATACGACTGACTTGCTGGCATGAAACCATGACACAAGTAAACAGTGTGGCCATACACTACACCAGCAATTACAAAGCACTTCACACAGAGTGCAAATTTACAGAACCCATGGAAGTTTTTCTTGAATCCTTTCTTACTTAAGTGATTAGGCTGTAATCTATGATTAGCTACACTGTGGCTCGCACGCACAATCGTAGGGTCAGTACTTATGTTGCGGAACGTAATTGGTTACCGGCAAACGTAATTGCGATTGTCTAGCGACCTTTTATTTATTTCTTTCTTATTATAAAAGGATTACTTGGTAACAATGAACTTGAACGTTTTACTTCCCTTTTAAACCTACGGTACATTTCAGATGGGTTATTTATTATTTTACTAATATTAAATACGAAAGTTTAGGTGGATGAAAGGATCCATGCACATAAAGAATCTCCAGAACGCCTTAACAGATTACGATAAAAAAGCAAAGTTATAGAGCATAATCTGGATTATCACAAAGGCAAAGAAATTATTATTTTTTTTTAATTCCGCGCGAACGGAGTCGCGTGCGAAAGCTTATCTAGTTATTAGAGCTAATCTGTTTATAATTAGTAATAAAATAAAATTGCAAAATTTTATTCTATAAATAAGTTAAATGTATAGAGATTAGAGCACTTTTCAAATCTATATCCAAATACATATGTACGAGTATGTGTAAGTCAGGCGTGTGTGACTTTTTAAAGTAAATCCACGTTATTGGTCCACTGGTTCATTGTAAAAAATACTACAAATCAACAAATTAAACAATTTTAAGTATTGATTGGAAACGTTTATTTATTTTTTTCTCAATAATTTAACTTAATTTAAACTTAAATATAAAACAAGGAAGACATAGGTACTAACAAATCAACGTTTATATTTACATAAATTACAATAGATACTGGTTTCTATACATTTGGAAGAACTCATCACCAACTCACTGGACAACCACACTAGTTATTTTATTTTTAAAAAGAATATCATAGTGACACTAAGGGCCGACATACAAGGACTGCATCAAGCAGTCAGTATCAATAGCTTCAAGTAACATTCGCAATTCACGGACCGCAAATTGCAGTCGACGGAATTAATACTGGCCGTACACTAAGGAGCCGACTGCTTGAAACAGTCCGTGTACTCGTATGTTAGTCCTTATAAGAGCGCGCGCACACCTTTGACTAAACTATCGCACAACTGTTTAGACTCGCTTTGATTCCTATGAGCTTATATGGAGGTGCGCTCACTCAATTTTTAAATGTGCAACTAGACAGTTGAATTGGCTGCGAAACAAAGGACTATCCCACAATAATTGTGCAATAGTTTAGTCAAAGGTATGCTACCGCTCTTAATGTCAAAATATTCGAAATAATATAATTAAAGGCATTTAAATATGGCTTCAATCTAAATAACACATCATTTTACACTTAACATAATTAAGAACATGACTTGGTCTCCGTCGCGCTAGTGGAAGACTGGAAGCAACTATTGTTAAAGTGGGTTCCCACTGCCGATATTAATGTACAAAAACATACCGTCACTTCTAATAAGAGACAAGAAAACACTTTTATAAAATACTGTATATGAGTATCGGCCGTGACTTCCCAGTAATATGGCAAGTAAAAAATTAAAAATCATAAAATAAGTTATGTTAAACGATTGGAATGATCTCTTTACAATATATTTTACAAAATAATACACGGTATAACAGAAACAACGAGTTAACGCTACATTATTTACAATATTTGCATTTATAGTGCGTGTTTATCACTATGTCGGCACATTATAAAACTGCAAAAGATAAATATTAATATGAAAAAAAATGTAACGAAGGAAATCTCGCTTTCAAATAAACATAGGCCCATATTTACATCGTAAAACGTTTGCCATAGGACATGTCTTATAAAATATTTTAATAAATTAATATAAGTTTGTAATATAAATTACAGTTATACTAATTTTACATAAATGTACAGTCAGCTACATAAATATGTAAACATTTACGAAGCTTCAGAAACTTGATATGCCTTTGTTTTCGAAAATTGCAAAAATTCGTTCGTAATCTTCCAACCGGATAAATGTTATTAACAAATACGTGGTTACGTATTTTGAAACTGAACGCGTATAAAATTTCTAAAGTATTTTAATTGTATACATATTTATGCATCTGACTCTACATGTTATTTTATCATTATTTCGTCGATAATAAACATTTTAGGGTATTTCACAAACGTATTTCAAGCTAAGCATAAACATTTACAGAAAATTATTTTTTCTACGACTATTACGTTTTTTATATGCATTAATTTGTACTAAACAGGTAATGAGCAATGACACGCAAATGTCCAGAGTCCGTAAACAGTGTCATTCGATTAGCGATATCGCTTGTAGAATTGTCAAAATATGAAAATACATTACAACACGTGACAATAGGAATAAGTAAGTTTCATGCATTTTCAGCTTTTAGATTAGCCATGTCGCTAGTTGAATGTTACTTTATATTTGGGACAGTATATCGGATACTTGTATAATTTTAAAGACGAATACACGATTTAAGTACCTCGTAGAATCACGTTGTTGTTTAGAATCGTAACCGTGTTAAATTCAGTCCTTATCACCTACGAACCTGTAGGTATCTAGTGTGGGTTCAGGCAAGCAGTACCCGTGGTACGTGCGGATGTCCTCGGCGGCGTACGTGACCCCAGGGAGCACGCCTGGTTCCGTGTGATGGCGGGGGCACGTATGCTCGCGGGGACACTGGCAGATCGTACTGGCGTTGACCTCGTCGATCTGCTCGTGTCGCCGACGTACACTGAACAACTTGCAAGGCTCTTTCCTCGAACACCGCAATCTCTGTAATTTTGAAAGGAAAACATTAGCGTCATTCAGTTCGGATAATAATGCAAAAGATTGCCTTAAAATATATGACCTTATTATAATAGTTTACATCGGAATGCAATTATAGTCCATTAATTTTCATAATTAATTAAAACACTGTTAGAAAAAGCCTTTTAACCATTTACGCCACTTTACAGGGTCAGAGGTCTTGTCTCAGACTTTTCTTAGCGGAACTTATTTGAACGTGATAGATAATGAGGTTATTGTCGTGGATCATAAACCTAACGGTGCCAACGCGACCTCCCAACACTGAATTACTTAGTAACACTTAGATTGTTATAAACATGTATAATGACTTTTTTTAATTTAACATACAATTTAACATTCCAGCGGATATATTTTATTGCATCGAAATATTCTATGAAATAAAAACAGCGCCATCTTTTGGTAGGTAATGAGATACTTACGCTTAGTGGCGAGCACGCAAATTGATATTGATTCCCAAGTTCTCCGCTAGCTGTCGTGTAAGAGAGTTTCTTGAGCAAATACGTCATAGAGGCTTTTGGGCAATGACAATTGACGATCTGCTGCGTTGCGTTGGTGTCGGGGAAAGAGTATATCGTCCAGGCAGCGTCCTTGAAGTATCTGCATTTAGGCAATCTCTTAATTGGCTCACACGTTTTGTACAATGTCGTTTTGTCAGATAACGTATGGTTGTCATCTGCTGACAGCTCACTGGAAATAGAAAAATACATTGTTTAACTTTTTGAATATTGTCTCCAAACGGTCCTCTGTTCTCTTACAAAAATATATTTGTCATCTCTCTTTTTATCCTTGAAAAAAAAAAGAGATAGCAATATATTTTGTACATGTATCATTCATGGAACTTTGTTATCTTGTTTTTAGATATCTTAAAACCTAATGATTCTACGAATGATTCTGTTTGTTGAATTAATCGTAATTAGTATCTACGAAGATAGATGTTTGATATAAACAGTTCATAAAGACTAGATGCTTGACTCTGTACACTGGTGTTATATTCAAAGTAACTCTATGCAATATATTTACATCTAAAGCCCGCTACAGACCCTTAGTTCCACTGTTCAGTTAAAAATGTTAGAACTGCGCGTATGTAGCGGGCTTAAAAGTGTTGTTTGATGCCAAGGAATTTGATGGTTATGAGGAAAAAACTGATTAAAACACTATTACTTCCCAGTTCTGTATATAATAAAAGAATAAAATGTTTTCTTAATGTATTACGTGCAATCTATGTTGTGTCCCTTACTTATCGACACTATACGTCGATAGTATGTACTAATTTTCCATATATCTAACGCAAACTAAATCAATATTATGTCAAGTATAGTACAGTCAATATTTATTTACCTGGAGCAAGGTTTGTGTCCTAAACATCGGCACTTTCTTTCGATCCAAGGCTGCGCGGCGTCGTATAGGTCGGCCTTGCTGCACACCTGCCGCGCGCGGCACTCCGGCAGATCCTCCTCAGACATCTGTAACACAATTCAATACAATAACTACAACATCCCACATGTCTTCCCCGAATCATAAATCTCAAGCGTCTGATAAATCAACGAATTTTTCTCATAAATCGAACTAATGAAACACTTTTAGTGCGGGCGCACACCTTTTGTGCGATTGTCGATTGTTTCGCAGCCAATTCAACTATTTAGTTGGAGAACTAACAATCGAGTAGTGTGCGCACCTCCATATAAGCTCATAAGGATCAAAGCGAGACAAAACAGTTGTGCGATAGTTTAGTTTCAGGTATACACACGCACTTCATATGGAGATTAGCGTGATGCGAACTTGCATACTATCATTTGGACACATTTGTGTGTTTGGTAAAAAAATAATGTCGTTTTTATTTAATTGTTATGTACTTTTGTCATAATTCAGCTACAATGAAGTAAAAACTGTCGTTTAATCTAGCGCCTACTATTTTAAATCTCATTGTTTTACTAATTCCCTTTACATTCTCAAAACGATAATCATTATTAACTCAATGAATGACCTCACAAGTCAATAATATAAACATGACAAAAACTATTAATTGCATGTGTTTTACGAGGAACTTCCCACTAAGTGTTGGCTTGCATTCAAAATCGATTTCTATTACAATTCAACTCTCATCGATGTTTATACATTGAACGTATCTTGATTCGCTGCAGCAGTAAAATTTTACATGCGCACAGATAGTAACAGAGTAAATTGTGAAACGCACTTGCCCGTGGGAATATTTCCACTCTTAATCAATACAAGAAAAATATAATAGAAATCTTTACAAGGAGGCTTCCGAAGGGGACTGTTTGAACACGGATATAGGAACATGTGCGTTTACAATTCATTCATGGTTTTTTTTTTAAAGAGAGCATCGGTTGTACTTCCGACCGGAAGACGCGCCATTTGGCAACCTGCTAACTGTGAGAACAGTTTTTCTGCTACATTCCTGTGCTAGGGTCAGTGGCAGATGTTTTAAGGCGCAGACTGTGATTTATTAAATAATTTGATTACAAAATTGTTTTTATGTCACTTAGGAGTACCTGCGTCATAGTCGTAGCTTTTGCACGGATTCTTTGGCGCGCAATGAACAAATTAAGTAATAAATGTATCTATGTTAGTCCGTGATAATATAGCTTACTTATGGTTAAAGAATTTTCGAAATAAACCCAGTTGTTTTTGAGCTTATTTGTTACTTAAACAAATACAAATCTTTTCGCTTTATATTAGTATAGATAGATAACAATATTATATCTTTTATCAATTTTATAATTTTACAATAAGAGACAAATATAGGTGTAAACCTATTAGTTTTCAGGGATTCTTTTATATAATATTATATTTGGATTCTAAAACCTTTAATAGTACGAAAAAACTAAGGTTTTTTTCTTTGTTCCGGATATACTTCCTGTTGTTTGTTGTTGTACATTTCATAGAATCCATCTCCAGCGGAGCTTTAGGCGGACGGATATAGACCTTTTGTGTAGTAGACAAATAGAACCGACTAGTTGTCATTTAGAGTGGATGTTAATTTGGTTTGAAAAGAGCTTGTTTCTAATTGTGGCTTACACACAAAAAAAACATATCTTTATATTGTTTTAAGATTTTTTAAATATGGATTTTGATTGAACAACTCGTATTTACAATTTTTGGCACAATGTCAATTAAATATTTAAAAGTCGTCCGAGGACGTTGAGGTTGTAAGTTTTTGAAAGGTCCAAGATTGCGTCGATAGCCTGGGGCGACATTATTAAAGGATTTCATATGCGTCCTTTTCTGAAATGGAAAGGGACGGATGATTTATGAAGCGGTATTTCAGTTGAGTGCAAGTAGGATGGGGGTATGTGGGGGCGGGAGAGCGGGGAGATCGGGCTGCATCCGGCGCGGACAGGTGGCGGTGCGAGCGCACGCTCCTTGCCTCACCTCGCCACCGCACCCACTAATCAAATAATTTGTTATTCGTGCGCCTGGCTGACCTTACACAACCTTCTCAAAGCGGCCTATTCATATCCCACGCCAGCCTAAGGTCATGCGATAGCGATACACAAAAAGAAACGAAGGCGCGATTTTAAACATGTAACTTATAAATGTTACTTTAATTTCTAAATAGCTTACTACTTGCTCTTAACGATGAACAATATTTAAAACGCCTTACTAAGTAAAATAGCAAAAAATCATCCGCGATGTATACTTTCTGCCTGTAAATCTGTATAAATATTACAATAATTATCATATTTATTACTTTAGTATGAATGTGACAGTAAGTTATATTCCTGCCTGACTAACAAATGTAACACTGTCCTACCATTAACTAAGCATTTCGAAACGCGTCTATTTACGTGTCCAATTTCTACGACTTCCTGTTTATGATTTAGTTACCGCTGTATTATCATTTATTATCTGTAATTATATTTCATATTTTGTCATCTAGATATTACAATTTTGGATACTTGTAAAATAAAAATTAAATGTTATTATTTATTTTTATCTATGATCGACACCAATGTAATCCGGATTAGATATCTAAATTTTATAACTCTATGATTTTACATATTAAAATTACTTTGAAAATAATCCAAAGATTAGTAGGTAAATGTTTGTCGAGATTAGTTATTTCAATGTTGTGATAGAAAAACAAAAGATATAATTGCTGTAAATAATTAGAATCGAATTGAGTTGTGCGCGGGGTGTGGGGTGCGGTGTGAGGGGCGCGGGCCGAGCCGGCCGGATGTGGACTGGCTCACAGGAACACAGGTAGCCGAGAACAAATTACAAATATACGTAATATCTTATCGCCGGAGGCTGCATGTTATTTATTACACCGTAATTATAAGTTACGCCCGAAGCACAGCTCTTGTTTTTTCAATGTTTTGTTTCGACTTTTTATTCTTGATACGAAAATGTTGTATCCATGCTAAGTTGTTGTTACAATATTAATGACAACGTTAATGTTAATTAATGACATTTATAATGTTTTTAATAATTAAATTACGTTATCATGAAGTCAAGTCGTAAATATAAGCGAGGATGTAACTTGTCTGATATAAAAGATTTCAACGCAGTCACCGTCGAAGCCGAGAAACAATGTTGTTTATCGGTGGTTGTGTTTATTTGTTGGTGATTTAATTACTTGTTATCTATTGAATTAATAAAATTAAAAATTTCATTTTACTACAGCCAGTTATGTAATCAGCTAAATATTATAAATATTATTTTTTTTACTTTACCAATAGTTTATATAAAAACTTCTTTCGAACGTTATATGAATTTTACCAACGCCTACGATGTCTTTAAAAATAACTGATAATTCTTTTACTAACAACAAAATATCAACAAGGTACAACTGAATAACTTTTAGACATTGCCAAGTACAAGTTAGGACCATATAAATGTAAGTGCGTATAAGTGATCGCCTCCATTGTAACTGGAGCCATCCGGGGCTCCATTCATGCCGCACGTGGCTCGCTTGAGACGGATGCTGGCCCCCAATTCTATTGCAAACACATAGTTCAAATAACGAAGACTCGACTGTACATATACTTTTGTTATTTATCACCCGTCTGTCATGTTACACTTTATAATTATTTAGACTTGCGGTCGTCCGAGACTTCGTCAGCGCAGAGTTATAAAAATTAGTCTATAATAATAAATTACCTACTATCCCATCAAAGTCCCGTCGAAATCGGTCCAGCCGTTTCGGAACGAGCGCGGCCTTGCGAACGGACAAAAAATTTAAAAATTGCTTTTTCGCTATTAGCAACGCAAACATATCCCATCATTTACATACAGATACTCCAGTTTTATGATAATATGATGTTTAGTACCATTAAATTTGATTAGTATTATAAAATATATGTGGAGATTGTTTAAGATTTCTGGCGTGTTTGATAATAACTGTTCATATTCTTAATTTATTCCAATTCCCTGGCAAACTCTTTGAATAATTCTTACTTGTTCTTGGATTGTATTGACATTAGTTTGTTACAAATAATAAATAAGGATGTCTGTAATGGTTTATTCAACAGTTTAATAGTGCTCTAGTTTATATAAATCTTTTTGTAAATATGTCTTTTCTTTATTCGTAGGGTGCATACATAATTAACTGTTTCAAATGAAAACCTACAATGTGTAAATAAATGATTCATTTCTCGTATATTCATACTTAATGCTAAAATTATAATTGCGAAAGTCTGAATGGATGGATGGATGTTTATTACTAATATCTCCAAAACGGGTTAACAGAGTTCGATTAAAATTAGCACATCATAGCAGATGTAGAACATAATTTGGAATAACAGACATGGTAAGTTCTTTTTTTAATTCCACACGAAAGAAGTCGCGGGCAAAAGATAGTGTGTACTAAATGATTTTGATTTTAATAAACTACTAGCTTTCGCCCGCGACTCCGTCAGCGCGGACTTCCAAACTATCCTCTACATCCATGCCAAAATTCATCGAGATCCGTTCAGACTTTTAGGCTACAAACTCTAACAAACATCCATCTAAACTTTCGCATTTATAATATTAGTAAGATTGGTGAGATAGTCGCACGTTTGACATTCGCGTTCCACAATCCATTTGCAATGTCTTCAATGAGACCAGATTGAATGATGACACTTACGACCCTAACACTTATTTCATCACAGATATCGCGAAATAAGTCACTATAAAAGTAGGTTTGTAACAATATTTGAAATTGATAGTAGTCTATATCTTCTATTCTATCTTCTATCTATCTATATCTATACTATCTATACTTCTATACTATTATAATAAAGCGTAAACACACACTTTGTTGCCTAAGATGTCAGCAATTACAGCATATTTTTCAATAATTATTTTTTTAATAAAAAGCCCTAAACTTACGTCTTGCTTTAGGCTATATATTTTCACGCCATTAAACTTAGGGGGTAAATATTTTAGATAAAAACTCTAATGTGGGAAAGAGACCATAAGTTGCTGCCAACATCAAGAAAGAAAGATTGCTAAGGTTTGTCATGTCATGTCATGTCATTTTGACATTTGCTATTGATAATTTGACAAATGTAAAAATAAAATAAAGTTTTTATATAATAATTTCACGCGGATGAATCCGCACGCGAACAGCTAGTACTATAATAAAATTTGAGTGTCTGTCTGTCCGCAAACCGCGTTTGTTTCTGGTAATCTCCGAAACGGCTGGGCCGATTGCGACCGGACTTTCACTCAAGGGTGGTTAACATAGACGGGCATATTATCGGCTACTTTTTATCTTAATATTGCGTGGACGAAGTCGCGGGTAACAGCTAGTTAAATATAAAAAAAAACAAACGCAATAGGCATTCAAACGGATATCTTGTTCTTGTTGGACCCTTAAATACCAAAAACTGTTTTATTTTATATTAGATTAGCTGTCGCTCACGACTTGGACCGCGAGAAATTAAAAAATAATAAAAAATACAGCCTATGTTATTTACTGATAACGTAGCTTTTTAAGTTTAAGAAGTTTTAAGTTAAAGAAGTTTTGAAATCGGCCCTGTTTTGAGTTATTTCAATACCTACATACAAAAATACAGATCTTTCCTAAATTTCTATGCTAAATTTCAGCGAGATCCGTTGAGCAGTTCTGGAGATACTTTCTAACAAACATCCATTCAAACTTTCGCATTTATATTAGTTAGATCACTAACACTATTAATAGTATATTTTATATCTGGAGTAATCGCGGTTTTTTATAGCACACATTTATATTCAAAGTGCTGTGTAAATGATTAGTTATAAATTAGTTAATTAAAAGTCATGTTTACTTAATAAGTGGTGTTAATCGTTGTGCATTGGACATACGACTCCCGTTACGTCCGCCGCGGACGTAGGTATCCGTTCCTGCCTTCCTATCGGATATTTACACTACATTAATACCGCATACATTTTACTTTCGCCGGCAAACTCATGCCGGTCATGTTTTCTTTAATTTAAACAAGACTTGTCATGTCATAAACATGTAAAAATAATCTTTAAACAACTAATTAATGTTACGGTAACAACTATTAGATAAATATGTTAGATACTTAACGAAAAGACGTACTACTGTATCATATAAATATTATAAATGCGAAACTTTAGATGGATGGATGGTTGTTTGTTAAAGTTTGTAGCCTAAACGGCTGAGCGGATCTCGATGAAATTTGGCATGGATGGAGAGTATAGTCTGGAAGAACACATGGCTACTTCAATTTTTTTTTAAATCCACGCGGACGGAGTCGCGGGCGAAAGCTAGTACGAAATAAAAAAATAACTTCTACGTTACGACGCATAAGTTTGTTGTTTTTTTTTGTCGATTTAGATAGATTTCAGTCAGTACTCATTTTTTCCGTCACTTTAACCGTGATACCGTGGCATTCAAATATATAGGTCATGTACAATGTATGATAGACAATTTGCAAGTCTATTATTCTATTATAGACTATATTTCACCCTGACTGCAATTTAAATTCATCAATCAATTTGAATATTTTATCTAACACTCCGTGTCAGTTACTTCCGGCATCGTACAAAATAGTACAATACTATTCATAAACATTCTTCAAGATGTATTCCCGTTACGGCTTAAAAATAGTGAAATAAAACGTTTTTTTTATAAAGCAAATAGCAGACACGGGTTGGGAGCGAGAGCGGGGCTCGGCCGTAAGTCATCGAAGTTGTCAAGATAAGAAAGAGTGAATGAACACCTGCCGCTACCGGTGTTACACATGCCTACGCGGCCGCTTACAACACTGACTTTATAATGCCGTATATAATAACACACAAAACAGCTTACGAATTACGATTCTAAAGTCAAAGTGTAAAAGTCCTTTTTACATTGTAAGGGGTGGATTAAAATAATTTATGTTCATACGTTATTACGTTTTACGGTTGTAGTGATTATCTTTAAATCGACATAGAAATGTAACGTTGACATATTTCTTTTACTAAAACTTGAATTAACGTTTTGTTTAATTAGAACTTTGGTAAAGCAATATATATTTTTACTGCTTGTAAATATGCAATAATATAGGTTTATTTTACGAATCCTTTTTATCTCCAATTTCGGTTTTTTACTTAACCGTTATGATGATATGAATGCGGTCAAATAGTGACTACTTCCATCGAGGTGGATCTATAAGAGCTCAATAGGTGGAAACGTATTGCAATTTAATATCTATGCAAGTACTCAACAAAGTAGTGAAATGTCCAAAACAAGAAACCGAATCAATTTCGAATAGTGGAATCTAATTTATGGAAAACCTTGGACCTTGAAAGGAATATTTGGTTCCACGATTTTAAATATGTATTTTATAGGTAGGAAATTATAAACGCATGATAAATAACTTAACATAAATAGTCACGAATTACATATAATACAAAGTTGATTCCAGTAATCCAACACATTTGGCGCCAAAAAATATTAAGGAAAAATCATATTTTCCCCCTAACGAAATGAAGTAGTTTCAAAGAAAATGTTAAAAAGGAAATTCCTTAGACCACTGACATATAAGTTACATTATGCACAAATTAAGTTACCGCTCAAATGTAAAACAATAGTAACTTGTTAAGTTATTGTAGTAGTAAGAACTTACCCCAATCTGATATAATATCTTGAGACCGCTTTTCGCTTGCATCGCGGTTCTCCTGTGTGGCAGAAGAGGCAGTTTGTCCGGCCTCTTTAAATGCATTTCGCCCGAGGGCCTGAACGCTTCTAGGGGCGTCCGGATAACACCTCGTACGACACCGAGGACAGTCGCCATCAGGAGTGTGGCTAACACTTGCATCACTAACGCACTGGTGTTCTGTTGGTCGTTGAGTCGTGTTGGTGTTGCCGAGTTGGTCGTTGAGTCGTGTTGCGCGGTATGTGGTGTGGTGCGCCGGTCGTGTCGTGTGCTCGGGCAAGCTCGGACTGGCGACGGGCCGCGGGCGCGCCGGACCAGGTACGACTTGGCCTACGCGCTCGGTATAACCACCTCGGACTGCGATCGCGACCTCTTGATACTTTATAGATTTTATTTATCTTTTTTTGACACCTTTCAGAATTAAGCTAGAGTGTATATTGCAAAGGTAGTATATAATATTTACAGTGAATGTTTTTACTAGATAATGCTTTTAGGATGTATTAAATTTTGATGTTATTTTAAATTAGTTGTGTATGACTAACACTGGAGTCATTTTATTTTAGTAAAATTTATATGAATAGTTGTACTAAAACAAAAGCCTAACAAACATCTATTCAAGTATTCGTTCTTCTGCGCTTTGGCTGCTTTTAGAAACTTGGTAACATATTTTTTGACATTAGCGTTGAACTATGTGATCATGGTGATTTTGTTAGTTAACTTTATCGTAAAATTACTGGAAAACTGTAAAGCATCAAATAAACTTAAAGTACGAATAAGATAATATATTCCGTAACGGTTTTAAGATTAAAAAATAGAAAAACATTGCGAGTATCAAGATGATCAAGTTGCACTCGGGTTGACTTCCTACCGATGGTGTTTTTTACACAATCTTGTTGCTCCGGTGTAAAGCTGCGTGCACAAGCCATATTAATTGCTGCGCTAAAATAGATTAAATTAAATATAACTAAAAACAGGTATTTATTTAAAAACAAAATAAAAATTTCCACTAAAGATTTAACACATTCAATCGGATTATTGCGTTTTATAAAGATGTATTATTTTCATTGATATTCTTTCAAACATACTTTATTTAATTAATAAGTACTTACATTGTTCGATATAAAAAGAAGTACTTAAAGGCTTACATTATAGATTCGAGCTAACACAATGCTAGCAAGTAGCTTTCAACAAGACACCCGCAACTCCTTGTGTTCAATTGTTATAAAACAAAACACTGGCATTCAACATTTCGTAGAATAGGATTTTAACCTCCCATTCACATGAATTCAAAGAGTTCCCATTGTAACGCGACCTTACTTATGCTGCGTCTCGCTCGCTCCCATTCACCTCCGTCGCGCCCGCATGAATGAACCGCTTCTTATGAATGAATGGACAGTCGCTATCTTACTATAGATACTGGCTGTATATGTACATGAGTTGTTTTGTATCGAGTTATGTTTATCGGGAAATGTACGTAGTGCTGGCCGGGTCGGGCTCGCGCATGCATTATATTTAACACGACACGTGCTCTTCCACCGTCTATGTTGTCGCATAACTGATTACTTCGCAGTTGCACTTCGCTATTACATTTTACATGCAAATAATAAAGCACTTTTAAGCATTTATTGTTATTATATATTAAATGACAAGCTTACGCCCGCGACTCCGTCCGCATGGAATTTTAAAAAAAAGAGAGTAGCCTATGTGTTCATCCAGACTATCCTCTACATTTGTACTAAATTTCATCGAAATCTGTTCAGCCGTTTAGGCTACAAACTCTAACAAACATCCATCTAGATAAACTTTCGCATTTATAATATTACTATGATTAAGGACTAAAAACGGCACAGGTTGTATATGTATCATTATCAAAAACATATTTTTAACAATTAGTGTCAAGGACTTTTTATCTCTCATGATCATTTATATAGCATTTTTTTATTATTATTATATCTTACCGCAATCAACATATCCGGATTCAAAACTTAAATCTTCAATAATTTTCTTTAATCTTCCAAAGTCGTGCACGTAGTAAAGTTTACGACGCACTTGAAGATTCAAAGAATAGCACTGATAAGAAAGCATCATCCCTTCAGTTGAGGACGTTATCTTCATTGTAACAAACAATGCCTGTTGCAGACCACTTGAGACTCGAGTGTGCATTTTTTCTACTTCCTTTGAAGGGAAGGAGAGAATAGGCACGCGCACTCCAATCTATTGTTATTTCCTTGTGTTAAGATATTGTTCTTTACTTAGAAGTGATATATCCGGTTGAGTTCTGCCAAAAAGATCGAAATACCAATGTTGCATCGTTCATAGTACGGAGATTTGATTAATCACTTTATTTATTTTTCCTACTACTCTTCCATACATCTCTATCAGCGATATCTGAATTAACTCCCTTTATACGCTTATCATACAATTCAATTATAGTTTCTACTTTTTTTTTACTTTAACATTTTTAAATTAATATTTTATAATTTTCCTTATAAATAATTTCTGTCAATTTTATAGTAAACTTAAAAAAAATTGTTCAAAACCAATTCATATTATTAGTTATTAAACTTTATATTGTAACCTATAACTAACTTTTAATATAAATAAATAAATAAATAAATAAATAAATAAATAAATAAATAAATAAATAAATAAATAAATAAATAAATAAATAAATAAATAAATAAATAAATAAATAAATAAATAAATAAATAAATAAATAAATAAATAAATAAATAAATAAATAAATAAATAAATAAATAAAAAAAAAAAGTTAGTGTTGAGAATTATCCAATGTCTGTTCATTAAATATTTATGTTATCATGTATTTAAAATACTTTCTTATGTTAACCACGAGGAAAATGTATCCACGTGTAAGAGGTCTTCTACTAACACTTTGAACATCGGAACATTTTATATAAAAAAAAATAAAAAAAAAATATACAGACGAATTGAGTACCTCCTTCTTTTGGGAAGTCGGTCAAAAATAAAGGTTTATTTCACCAATTCTAATTAGACTTACTACCTCTTGTTACTAATTTGAAAATTGCTTAAAATTAGGAGTTTTGTTTTGTTCATAAAATGTTATGAGTAAAATATAAGTTTAAGTTAGTTGTGGAACTTGCGTTTGTAAACTCTATAAAATTTACCTTATTTATTTATCTAATCTAATCAATTTATTCATGAGATTCGTGAGATATCATAAAATTATATTAATTACGAAAATACATAGTTTCATTGTTTGTATATTAACCAAGTCTAAACTCACAGTAGTCGGTGTACACGCGCAACATAGCTATTTTCGCCCACACACGAGTATGACCTTCTTCAGGACGTATGACATATTTTCAGTATCATCTCTAACAACGTCTATAGACAACTAAATATAACTTTGTAATAAGTAATTTCTTTTTCTCTGATTCACGGGCGAAAGCTAATAATGGCAACATCAATGCTCCATACAGGCGACACGATTTGCCGCTCGCTCCGGCGTCCAGTTCACCTTGCTGTTTATAACTAGTGGCGCAATGAAAATATACCAAGTATACAATTTTTGCATCCTACGTATCGATATGAAGGTTTACCTCTGTAGGTAGACGTAGGTAGTATATCCATCTATACTATCTATACTAATATAAAGAGGAAAGATTTGTATTTTTGTATATATTGAAATAACTCAAAAACTCCTTTCACGATTTTAATAATTCTTTCACCGATAGAAAGGTAATTTATTTTTGAGTAACATAGATTATATTTTTTATTATTTTTTAATTTTTTAAAAGCTAGTATTATAATTAATGTAGATTAAATAAACCCGACACGTGTTACAATTCCAGTCAAAAATAACGCTAACAGTGTAAATAATCTGAAGTATACATTTTATTTTTGAAAATTTTATAAGGCATAGACACTTTTTGATTTTCTCTGACACGCCAAAGCTTTATATTCTGTTTGGTGTTTCAGGATTGCACAGCTAACAAACACAAATATTAATTTATATAGAAGTTATCATCTAAAGAAGCTTTTCCCAATCTTACTAATATTATAAATGCGAAAGTTAATATGGATATATGAAATGTTTGTTAGAGTTTGTAGCCTAAACTGCTTAACGAGTCTCGATGAAATTTGGCATAGTTGTGAAGGATAGTCTGGAAGAAAACATAGAATACTCAGTTTTGTTTTTTTTAATACCACGCGGACAGAGTCGCGGGCGAAAGCTAGTAATTAATATTACTTAAGTATGTCGTATAAAATTTGTAATAATTTTGTACAGACATAAGGTTTCATTTTTTCTATGTCATGAGAAAGTTTTTTACATGAACACATAAAGTCATTAAGTTTTTTTGTTAAATAATGTGTTTATAAAATTAGTCCTACGTGATTTAAGTTCCCGTTACAATGCGTCATTGACATTTTGTACCGTTTTTTGCGTAAGATATTTACACAATTTCCTTACCTAAATCATCTAGACCACATGATACAGGATTTATAGTAACTCTATGTCACAATATTAATAGGTGAGGCGAAAACTTTGTACCCCTTATTTAGGAAATTGCGCGAAGTATGAATGTGTTTAAAATTGGTGATGTAGAGAAAAAAATCAATAATTTTTACAACGTCAAAGGTTGAATTTCTTCAATGAAACACCAATAGTATGAATAAGACATTAATAGAAAAGAGCTTTTTCAAATTTGCCACAAGTCTTCCATTATGGTGGTTGAAACGCTAGACAATCCACTTGAGCTTGAGTTTAATTTATTATAATACATTCATAAACCAACGTCAGAAAAAGAATAACAGTCAAGCAAAGATAACACGGAGGTTTATCGGAGTTTAAGAGCGGACAAGTCTAATGCGGGCAAGTTATGCGATAAAATATGCGACATGTTAATACGTCGATTATAATTCACACAGCGATCGCGAAAAAGCGGAACCATGGTCATTGGCATGGTGTAGAGTCGCGCGCCACGAGAGAGCCGCGCCGTGGGAACGCGTTCTCTTGACACCATGCGTATTTTGTCTTTGAATCTTAAGAGATAGGACCTGTCTAGAGCGCGCATTCCACTGTCAAATAAAACTAACAACAAGTTCTAAAATTGCTTGTTTTATGTGTGTACATTGTTGAGTTAGTATGCGTTCATAAAGACGTTTTGATTTTATTTAAGTGTCAGTGTCCCCAAAAGTGGGAATTTATTTTGTGCAACGGCGAATCTTTGCCTAGTCCGATTCTCTATAGTCAATGTATCTTGTAAATATCACACGTCCACTTTATTATCTATCTTAAAACGTATTACAATATAAATGTTTTTAAATTAACGATTTTTTAATTAATAAGCGATAATTTCGTCATTAATCTGGAAACTTAATATCACTGAATACAATAACAGAATTTAATAGACTATTTGTACACTAGTTTGAAAAACATAATGTCCGAGAAGTGTTTTAATAAAGTATTGATGGATCATATTTCTAAGAAAAATATGTCGAAAATTATTTATAAAAATTATAACCATTTGACTAATAATTCGTTAAACATTCCTTAAAATAACATTTTTCTTTTTTATTTGTTACAACGAACAAAGGAATTTTCTCAACAAATCCGCTGGCAATGGCTGTGAAATAGTCCGGTATGTGAGTTTGTCATGTGCGAGCCGGACGCGACAGTTGCTGAGCTTATTAAAAATGTCCGGGATAGCGGACAGCCGGACGTGCTCGCCTCGGAAGCGGGAGATAACTGCGTTGTTAACGGATAGGTATATAGGCCGCAACGGACCAAATGCAGAGAAAAAACGATGACCGCTGATTTGCGAATGAGTTGCGAATTTCCGAGTTACATAAATGCATTTACTCTTTTGTTTTGTAATGTGTTTGGTCTTTTTCTATACCTATACTAATATTATAAAGAGGAAAAATTTGTATTTTTGTATGTATTGAAATAACTCAAAATGTACTAGGTCGATTAAAAAAAATGTTTACCCCATTAAAAGCTACGTTAGCAGTAACACAGAGTATGTTTTTTACTCTTTTTCAATTCCAACAGTTAGTGTTTAATATTTGTAAATTGGGAGACTGTTTCCACTAATGAATGTGAAAGCATGGTGTCACCAAAGTTCGTCTTCGATGTACCGTCTTGTATTTAGCTTAAATCAGTCAAATAAGTATGCTGCCAACGTCCACCCAAAGCTTAAATAATTTAATTGGATTGCTTAAATATATAATTGCACATTTTTCGCTAAAAGTTGTGAATTCCAGATTATTTCCAGTAAAATACTTTCATATAGCTTTCTTCAGCTGTAACAATTTTTATAAAAAAATTTAAAAATTGTAATTACAATGAAAATTTATCAAATTTCACCTTAGTTTTTTTTACATAACTTAGACGTTCAATTTTAATGAGATATTCATCATATGGGTAGACATGTAGAAAAATAATATTTACATTTTTATAAGGCTGATATAAAATAAAATTGTAATGTAGGAAATACTACAAATGTGAACCACGGTTGATTAGAATCCATTGAGAGGAGCCACTTCCTGTTACTTAGTGCGCTAACGAGCCTCACGGAGAGAACGAACGCATTGCCTCTGCTCTTGAGAAATATATATTTATTGGAAATAATTATTTGATTAATAAGGATTGAGGATATACTTCAGTTACTACATTTTGTAATTTAGCTAAGATACGGTTTTTGACAGAAAGTTTAATTGGTTGTATGTCTAAATTCCAATTGTCTAAAAACCAATGTTTGATTTTTGATAAAATGGTACACTGAAATGTTCTATACAAAAAAATGAATGGGTCGCAACTGTGTGAACACGTCCTTTTACAGTTCGTGTAATTGTAAATCGAATTTAAAATAAAACACTTGAACTTTTTAAATAAAATGTTGAGTGAACGGTACTGCGCGGCGCTGCGGCGCCGGAGCGGGGCCGAGCCGACTTGGAGATGACAAATTCCATTCCAGAGCGTTCCTCCTCCAGCGAGTCACACAATGAGCGCGCCGTCGGCTGCAACGGGACCGGCACGCACTACAACCTCTCACTTATTTGTTTTCGTGGAATATAAAAACACGTTAAGGCTCAGTGGAATCTCTCAAACCGGATGCTCGCGGCCGCCGGAAGTTCCCCCTTAATCTCAAAATGGCCACGGCGAATGATTTAACAGAGCAAGAATTTTTCTAGTCGACTGGCCACTAAATATTTTGTGAAACGATCGCGTGGGGGCAAACTTTTTTGGCTTATTTTTTCACATCCGCGCGGCGACCGCGAGCCGCCTGGCCGGCTGTGGTCTTCACTAAACCACTAATTTCCCCACTCTCTTGGATAATTTAGAACATGGTGATTTAGGGACTTTCGAAACATATTCTTTTATAAAAAAACTATAATATTTTACACGGACTAAAACATTTGAGCGGAAAGGTTTTGCTTTGCCGTACACCTCTTCAAGCAAAACGTGATAAGTCAGAAATAGCGTAGTATTATTATTTATATTAATTAATTGTGGCAAAGGAAGTGTTAAATTTAACACCATAGTATCGAATGCAGAGTAGAATTACAACATCATCAGCTAGTTGATAACACGTGTAAATAAAGCCATTTGTTATATAAAGTCTTTGTTCAAACTGAATTATGCTACGTCATTATTTTTAGTTTTAAAACATAAGCAATAAAATAAAATATCATAGAATTTAATGTTTTTAATATTTTATATATTATATTTTAAATGTTAACAAAGTGTAATAATAGTTATGGAACATTATAAATACGAAAGCCGGGCTTTGGTTTCAATATGTTTCCATACGGATATTTCGGCAGTCGAAACGCGCTATTATACTACACGTGTAATACACGAGTCACATAACGGACACGTGCCACGTCGGGCATCGAATCGGTGACATGCTTTAAGGAAAATTTATTTGTTTGTAGGAGAACGTTCGTATCATTGGATTTGTATATTTCTCGTTACGTTATTTATAAGCTTATGTCGTTATACACATATTACCCTGACTCGTGCCGCTTTTATCCAGTGGGCAATTTTGACTACTAAAAGTTTAAAGATGCCTTCACGTCGGCTCGTGATTAGCTTCATAATCATGTCTTTGCAAATGAGTAGGCTCACTGCGGGTGTAGGAAAACGTGTAGGTACCGCTAGAAATTTATGGTTTGCGCAATGCTTGCTCCAAATTGCGAGCCGCTACTAAGTTAAATTGGCACATTACCATGCTTTGCCATACATTTATTGTCTATTTCTATTCTATGATGATAAGATCTAAGTCTAGCTCATAGTATGTCCTTAAAAGTTTAAATATCTTCAGGTAAGCTATACGGCGCGCTGGGGCGGCGCGGAGGACGCGTGGTGGGCGGCGACCTGCAGAGTGGTTCTGCGGCGTTCCGCGTGGCGGCGCTGCTGCCCGTCGCTGAGAGCTTTCGGTTCGCCATCGACCTGCGCACGCACACCTCCGGCCTCGCCGCGCCGCAGCTGCTCTTCAGCCATTGGGAGGTAGAGGACCTTTCTTAGCTAATTTGTATCAAACATTAAAATCCGTATCTTTTTTTCGCAGTAAACGAGATTAAAAACATTAAAACAAAATAATAGTGACCTCTGTTCTCAGTTCGATATTTAAAGAAACATGTTTTACTAGTAGTATTGTATTATTTGTGGTTTTACCAAACTACTAACGCCATCTATTGACGTATCACATGACCCATAAAGTAAACGTTTACTAAGTTAGTTAAGTTAGTTTACTAAGAACACACAACGCGAACATTTTAAATAAAAACAACATTAATTTCAGGTGATCAACATAGATCCGTTCTGGCAGCCGCGCACTGAGGAGGAGTACCTGCACTGGGGAGAGAAGTGGGACGGCGTCAACCGCGCCAAGGCGTACGTGGACGCGGTGCGCGCGCGCAAAGGACTCGCCACCGACAGACAGCTCGTCTTACATGCAGAGAAGCAGCGGACGCTCTCCAAGAAGAAATAACTCAAATTAATAATCATATTCAATGTAACACGAACTATCTTTGACCTACCACTATGTGGAAACGCATCAGGTTTTCGCTGAACATCCATCTATCATCATCGAAGTTGATTTTATATAAAAAACGGATAGTTTATGAAATAAATGCTACATAAAGTTTCCATTGTCGTAAACTGCGTAACAAATTTTTCGTCCCTATCTATCTTCCTTTTAAATATTTATTATAAAATTTCGTTAATTATTTGTGACCTAAAAGATGTATGTATTTCATACATATGAACAAAATCTTAAGATTTTATCATATATTGAAAAATGTTATTCAGATTGTTGTTGAATGATCAAAGTATTGTTTCCTTACGCTTGTTTATATGGTAAAGTTGCATTGAGATTTAGAAAGTATTAAAAATTGTAAGGATTTGTACGTTTCTATTTAATTAAATATATATGTTGAAATACCGAAATTTTATTTACTATTTGTGTAAAGTATGATAAAGTTTAAACCCCTCTAGGCCTAATTTTGTATGAACATAATATCTCTAGTTAGGGCAAAAATCTTAAAATAAAACAACTATGCAATATATCAATATTGTATTTACATTAAATAACAAACAACCCATTTACTGTATTTACAATTTTACTTCTACAACAAATTAAATGTAACAATATTTTTTTATAAATAAACAATACAATGAACTAAATCATCTGGAAAAAACAATGATATTTTTTCTAAACAAAATACTTGTCACAAAATAGATTATTAGTTTTACTAAATACTTGAGAAAAAACATCAATTCTTGACTACGTTTAACAAATATTTGTTACAGTTTACACGAAATTTCATAATTAGAATAATTTATAATTACTATTAGGAAATTAACACATTACTTTTCATAAATTTGGAGTAAATATGAAATTAGGAAATATCATCAAAAGAGAGCTTACCACCATTAAAATTGGCACAAATTACTGTATTTCATGATTTTAATTGTACTCATCGATAGATGGCGCTGCAATGCAATTGCAAAACATCAAAAACGTAGGACAATCAAAATAAATATATTGTAAATACTAAAAAAATATAATAAATCAAGGAATTAAAATGTCAACTTCTTCAATTTTAGTAGAAATTTTTAAAATGTTTTGACTTAAATTATATGCATACTGCAATTCGTCAAATGAACTTAGTTTGTGAAAATCAAAGTATTTAGTATGACCAATTTATCTCATTGGCCAAATTTCGAATATTAACAACTTTCCCGGCCATATACTTATACATATTCAAACAATTTCAATAAGTTGTCCAAACGTATTGTGAAGGAAGAAACCTTGATCTTGTCTCGAAAGTATCAGAGAATTATAATCATTCTATACAAAATCAACCAAAAACGTGCATAGCCTGGCCAGAAATATAAAAACCCTCTCAATATTGCGGAAAAATATGGAACTAATCTGTTGCGTACATTACAAAGTGATGTAAAAAAACAAATTAAAGCGATCTGAGGTCAGGATTTTATATTCTTGGTTAGACTATATTTTTTTTTTTTCATAAAATGAGAACTATTTTTGCAGTTGTTTCAGTAATAGTCACAATAAAATAAAACTAAAACTGATATCAACTAATCACATGATCGATATTGCACTAAAATTCTTTAAAAAGAAACCGTAAAATTACAAATATTACAATAAAAATGTACATCAATAGTGCGTTAACTCAAGAATTACCGCTGTCGAATTATCGACGAATTGCACCCTGATTTACAAATGTCAATCGACAAAGAAATAAAATCTAGCATTAAAACCGTCTCTAGCTATATTTTCAACTGGAATCGACAATCTCAGAATTCCTGGCGTAGTCAAATATGAACATATTTTGTTTGATACAACATTTCCTAGCAACACAAGTATTTGTTGGAATGGTCAGTGGGAATGTTTGCATTTGGTTTTAAATATTCGTTTCTTGGGCTTCTATTAAGAATCCGACTCGAAGGACCAATTTTTTCATAGTAAAATACCCTATTCTACAGAATGAATTACGTCGATAATACAAATGACAATAATGTTATCGTGAAAAATATTAACAAACTGTTTCCGTTAAAAACGGGTTACAGTTACAGAGTATGTTATTGGCAAGAATTATTTAGCACAAGTAACTTGCTATCTGACGGTAGTTCACTGGGCTGTTACATAATCGCCGGAATGTCAATAAATCTTACTTTTTACTAGCACCATAATATAATACCGCTGTAAATAAAAATGGAAACTTGTGGAACTAAAGAAATTTGATACAATCTTCTAAAAAACTCAACACGGATTTGAAGTTAGGAACAAGTATTCTTTCTCTGTCGCACATATTGCAATGATCTATCCGTCTCGCTCACACCTAACTTGAGACAATTTTTAAACTTGAATGGTTTAGCTGTTTTATTTCTATTTAAATGAAACGATTAAATTGGAATGAATTATATTAATTTCCTCGCGACGTAAATAAACTTGGACACTTATTTTACAATAAGAATATCTAAACGCGGGAACTTAGCGCGGTCACCCATCCACCATTTATCCTACTTTGTGTTTAACACAAATAATGCCTCAGAGGCAGTTTCTTGCAGATGACGTCACACGGCAATAAATACCGAATATCTTTGGGTATTAAAATAAGGACTATTTAAAACTATAACCATTTTACACATATAGATATTTCTGATTCTTTTAAGCTAATGACGAGCGGAATATAAAACTTCACACCATATGGCGGAAAAGTATGAAACCAATTTTTTGGACAGATTAAATGATGTAATAATGCAATGAAGCATCCCAGGCTGGGATTTTTATATTTTTGGTTAGGCTATATTTTTTTTTTTTCATAAAATGAGAACTATTTTTGCAGTTGTTTCAGTAATAGTCACAATAAAATAAAACTAAAACTGATATCAACTAATCACATGATCGATATTGCACTAAAATTCTTTAAAAAGAAACCGTAAAATTACAAATATTACAATAAAAATGTACATCAATAGTGCGTTAACTCAAGAATTACCGCTGTCGAATTATCGACCGTAAACTAACGCGATAAGATTCAATTTGCTTCGCATTAATACATTTTTTTAAACTTTTTACATTTTTAAATTAAGTACATAGCTAGTGACACGAAAACATTACTTGAGCTTTGCTATAGACTAGAATGATAAAACAATAGGGTATTTCACTATTTAAATAATTATATTTAAGCACGGAAATGTTTTTAAAATTGAATTTATGTCAATGTTAGGGCGTAGTTTAATTAGTCGATAGCGCCCGCATGCGGGGACTCCCCGCATGCTTTACAACGACCGAATTATCGACGAATTGCACCCTGATTTACAAATGTCAATCGACAAAGAAATAAAATCTAGCATTAAAACCGTCTCTAGCTACATTTTCAACTGGAATCGACAATCTCAGAATTCCTGGCGTAGTCAAATATGAACGTATTATGTTTGATACAACATTTCCTAGCAACACAAGTATTTGTTGGAATGGTCAGTGGGAATGTTTGCATTTGGTTTTAAATATTCGTTTCTTGGGCTTCTATTAAGAATCCGACTCGAAGGTCCAATTTTTTCATAGTAAAATACCCTATTCTACAGAATGAATTACGTCGATAATACAAACGACAATAATGTTATCGTGAAAAATATTAACAAACCGTTTACGTTAAAAACGGGTTACAGTTACAGAGTATGTTATTGGCAAGAATTATTTAGCACAAGTAACTTGCTATATGACGGTAGTTCACTGGGCTGTTACATAATCGCCGGAATGTCAATAAATCTTACTTTTTACTAGCACCATAATATAATACCGCTGTAAATAAAAATGGAAACTTGTGGAACTAAAGCAATTTGATACAATATTCTAAAAAACTCAACACGGATTTGAAGTTAGGAACAAGTATTCTTTCTCTGTCGCACATATTGCAATGATCTATCCGTCTCGCTCACACCTAACTTGTGGCAATTTTTAAACTTGAATGGTTTAACTGTTTTATTTCTATTTAAATGAAACGATTAAATTGGAATGAATTATATTAATTTCCTCGCGACGTAAATAAACTTGGACACTTATTTTACAATAAGAATATCTAAACGCGGGAACTTAGCGCGGTCACCCATCCACCATTTATCCTACTTTGTGTTTAACACAAATAATGCCTCAGAGGCAGTTTCTTGCAGATGACGTCACACGGCAATAAATACCGAATATCTTTGGGTATTAAAATAAGGACTATTTAAAACTATAACCATTTTACACATATAGATATTTCTGATTCTTTTAAGCTAATGACGAGCGGAATAAAAATAAATGCGTATTGGTTAATCGATGTCAGATCCGGGAAAGAAAGATAGTTTACATTAACTCTATTGTTTTGTTATTTAATACATTTGAGGTAATTCTGATAAATATTGTACAATTACCATTAGAAAAAGATTTTCGGTTTTATATAGCGTTGTCTCTGTCGCACACAGCACAAGTCACGTTTGAAGAAATATCTCTTTCTAAAGGATATTGATGGTTATTTTGTACTTGAAAAATATATTTCCCAATAACCTGTAACATACAAATCTTTGATTCATAAATACCCCGGATCGATTCGATTTGACTAAAAATGATATAACTGTACAATTAATGGCAACTGTACAAGTGTGGAGGGGTAGGGGGGGGCGTGCGCTAACTAAAGGCGGTGTCGTTGGGCACGTCTTGTCCCATGTCGGTGAGGATCACACCAGACAACGTCTCCAGAGATTGTCGCACCTGAAACACAAATCACACTAATATTATAAATAGGAAACTTTACGCATTAAACTTAGGGGGTAAATAAATTGGAAAAAACCTACATGCGGGAAAGGGACTATAAACTACAAGCTGACATTAAGAAAGCTGTTACCATGGTAACGGTAATTGTTCTACAATGTTAAAGACCTTCTTTGTCATTTATGCATTTAAATTTTGACATTTGCAATTGTAAATTTTACAAATATGTCACCTTCAAATCCACTTTTCCTTCCCATCCCTTCCTCTTAAGAAAAGGGTGGAAAGAGAAAGGGAAGAGAAAATTAGGCCTCCGGCACCACACTCATCAGACTGTACGCGGAATTGCTCCCACTTGGCTGTCTTCTGTGTGGTCGTGGTATTGCGGGGGGCGAGCCGGATTAATCCCAACCGTTACCCCGCTCTGTCCCCACGTGGGGGAAGATGAGAATAAAAAGTTTCATCCGTCCCACCTTTTAGTCCCACTATAGCCAATAAGGTGACAGATAGAACCGTTAAGAAATAAAATAAGTTCCAACCGTCCCCTCGTCGCAAAAGGTGGGACAGAGCGGGGTGACGGTTGGGATTAATCCGGCGAGCCGGTCCATTCGTGCGGTGTCAAAGCTGTACCACTGCTAGGATGTGGCATGTGACCTTGTCCAGCAGCAGCAGGTTGGTGGAGAGGAAGGCGTGCAGCTCGTCGGCGGCGCGGCCGTGCAGACGCGAGCGCCACGCCACCAGCGCCGCGTACAGCTGCCCGCCCGACGACAGCCGCGCCGGCTCCTACACGTTATTATAATCATCAACTTGCCCTTATCTCGTATGTGCTGCTCTTCCATACATCTCTATCAGCCGTCATATCTGAATCCACTCCTTTCTTAAGCATATCCTCTTTCACACAATCCATCCATACTTTCTTCGGTTTTCCACTTCCTTTGTAGCCATCCACATTCATTCTTAACACTTTCTGGTTTATGTCCCCATCGTCTCGTCGCATAACGTGTCTATACCACGCTAACCTTTTGCTTCTCAATTTCTGCACCACTGGCACTACTTTTAAACTTCCTCTAATATACACATTCTTAACATAATTATAAACATAAATAAATAAAACTTTCCCCTTGGGCAGAGGACTGGTGTCCAAACTAAGGCGCCCTGTGTGTTGGATCACCGGGCCCCGTCCCACAGACTAATAATACTAATATAAATGCGAAAGTTTAGATGGATGGATGTTTGTTAGAGTTTGTGGTCTAAATGGCTGAACCGATTTCGATGAAATTTCGTTTACATGTAGAGAATAGTCTGGAAGAATACATAGGCTTTTGTTTTTGTTTTTTTTTTAAATTCTACGCGAACGGAGTCGCGGGTGGAAGCTAGTGATACATATAAAACAAAAAATAAAATAAAAGAACATTATTAATTTACTGAAACAAAACAAGTATTTTTAAAAATTAATTTAATTAACTCAACATTTATGCTTTTTCTTCAAACTCTTTCCGACTGCAGGCGCGTGGATTTTAAAAAACAACCTAAAAGTACCCTATGTGTTCTTCCAGACTATATTCTACATGTTTGCCAAAATTCATCGAGATCCGTTTAGCACTTTAGGAACATCCATCCATCTAAACTTTCGCATTTATAATATTAGTAAGTAAGAGTCCCCTAGCGGCCTAGTTTGAGAGCACTTTAACCAATCAGTCACATCAGTGCTCGTCAGTGTCTGAGTGTGGGTGGGCAGTGTATATAATTCCCTGGCTGCGTACCTCTGCATGCGCCAGCCTGTACGCGAGGCAGGCGGCGGAGAGCGCGAGCAGCGCCGCGGCCAGCGCCAGCGCCGCCTGCCAGCCGCGCGCGCCGCCGCCGCACGCGCCGCCCGTCACCAGCGCCGGCTGGATCACCGCCGTGCCCACCCCGCCCACACCGCCTGGTTACATGTAAGTGGATTTGACGGTGAAGGAAACACATAGGAAGGGGAAATGTCTTTATGTGCGTCTCCTCCGTCAATTAAGGGTAGGCAACGCATCTACAATTGCGGATGTTTATTGGCAGCGGTCACTTTCCATTTCGGTGGATTCAGGTGGCCGCTTGCTCGTTTGCCACTTTATATTATAAAAAAAAAACATTCATACATTAAAGTTTTAGCGGTATTTGAGGGCGAAGTTTCACCGGGCGGTGAAATAAACCACTATCTATACTTCTATACTAATAATATAAAAGCGTAAACACACATTTCTTTGTTGCCTAAAATGTCAGCAATTACAGCATATTTTTGAACAACACTTTTTTTAATAAAAAGCCCTACACTTACGTCATGCTTTAGGCTATATATTTTCACGCCATTAAACTTAGGGGGTAAATATTTTGGATAAAAACCCTAATATGGGAAGAGACCATAAGTTGCTGCCAACATCAAGGAATCAATGTTGCCATGGTTTGACATCATGTCATGTCATTTTGACATTTGCAATTGATAATTTAACAAATGTAAACAACAAAATAAAATTTTCATAATTTTTTGCGGATAAAGTCACATGGGAACAGCTAGTATAATAATAAAACAGTTTACCGTTCTACGCACACGTAAACAATATAAACAGAAGAACACAAAGACAAAATGGCGGTCGAGAGAGCAAACAAGGAAGGGGTCGAGTCTCTCAGAGGGGCACTGAAGTCGCTGGTGGCGGCTACACGTAGGATTAGGTTTACCACGAATGCTTACTAATCCTACTTAAATTCTCGTATAAGTTATATTGAGAACTGTGTGTATACCTGCAGCTATTAGGGGGTTGGCAGGGTCCCTGGTGGGCGCATCCGTGTGGTCAGCACCCGCCGAGCTGCTGTCGTCCTCGGGAGAATACTCGGACGCTTCTAGCTCTACTTCTGAAGATCTTAACTCCTGTAATACATGAGAACTATGAAATAGTATTAATTCTAAAAAAGAAAATACGACAGAAAGAATTCAGGTTTTGTATAATTTGTAAAATACACCAACATGAGTTATACGAGTAGAACAGTCAGATCTTACTAATATTGTAAATACGAAAGTATAGATGGATGGATGTTTGTTAGAATTTGTAGCCCAAACAACTGAACGGATCTCGATGAAATTTGACATAGATATATAGGATAGTCTGGAAGAACACAGGCTACGCACTTTTGTTTCTTTAACGGACTGAGTCGGTGGTGAAAGCTAATAAGAAAAAATAAGACACAAGAATGATAAATCCAATAGAGATTAGAACATGTAACACGAGTTAGAGTTAATATATTATGTTGTGAGTACCTGTGGCGGGGGCGCGGCGAGCTCGGGCACGCGCGCGGCCTTCCACACGTGCGTCATCAGCTTGTATGTGGAGTCACGTGACAGCAGCGAGCCGAACACGTGCCGCTCGTCGCGCGTGCACACGCCCACCGCATTCGGGATGATACGCGCCACCTTCTCCTTAGTGATGCGCAGCACTGACGTCGTCGGGATCAGCAACTAGCGACGAAGACACGTATTGCAATACTCGTAGAATGTTACTCGCGATTCTGTTGCCAGCTGTTTCGCGGGCATACAAATTATGACCAATTCCCTAATTCACCGCAATTTTTTGACTATGAGTATATTCTGTCTAAATTAGTGTTTTTATCGTCATCACCAGCTCACTATACGTCCCCACCGAGGGGCTCGAAGTCTACCCTAATAAGGATTTTTTGTTTCGAACCCAAGACCTGTAAATTACAAATCAAGTACTTAAACCACTGAGCCACCGACGCTCTCAAAGTGTTTTTATAGTAGATCGTATAAATAAAAATATGCGATAAACCGATCCTACGGTCCTAGAAAGAGATGGATGGATTGCGTGACAGATGACATTACCAATGTTTATGCCTCTTATTATATAGACATATTGAAACGCCGGTACTTAGCTTGATGTTGTTAATAAGTATTAGTTACAATTTGGTTGTATTAAGAATCACTTAATTGGCGCGAGATTTGATGCGTGGCCGCTCAGAGTGACAGACGAAGTGGAAGAGAGTGAATGAATGTGCAATAGTGATGTCCGTGCGGTGCTGTTGCTAGTGATGTCTGTTATCGACATTAGGGATCCAGATGAAGGTGACAGGCGCCAACAACCAAGAAGTGAGTGATGACTGAGATGACGGACAATAGTTATTTGGAGGAGGAAAACCCGGTGCGCCGCACTACGGGAGTAGGATAAGGTAAGGAAGATGATGATGGGATAAACAGATCTGTAACCATCAGATCCGTCCTGGGTGTATAATAAGTACAAAATAAATGCGTAAAAGGTCAATTGCCTCTCCTTATTGTGCAAATAATGCGATGTTATATGTTTCGCAATTATCTGTACGTCAGTTGATAATTTAAATATGTTTTGCTTAAAAACTAATTAATAAAAAATGTTATCGGAATATTTGGTGAATAGAGGTTATCGGAATGACGGTATAAAAGTCATTTTTATATAACTGGGACACAATTTTATGTATAATACATAATTCTAGTCTTGAAGTGTTTAAGCATATTTCGTTAAACTTCTGATAAATCGATGTAGGTTTTCTCTTGTTTTATTTAAAATCAAGTCAATTACAATAGAAAGACGAAAGTTACGTGTACCCTACATTTAGAAGATGCTCACCTTGGTGACATATCCGAACACGTTGGAGTAGAACGCGAAGTAGTTCTTGGTGATGTAGAGGTGACCTTGAAGCAAGAGGTCACCGACTAGAGCGCATGAATAATCTGAAATTATTTATGCAACCACTGAGAACTTGAATTTAATCGATATTTGATATTTTAAAATGCAACATCAAGGCTTCTGCTACTATATACATGCAAATATATAACATTAAAGCTTTAATTACATTGTATAACATGGAAATATTTGTATGTCGCAAAAAGGAAAAGGCAAATTTTAAATTATAAATAACTATGTAGGTTACATAACAGTTTTCCGCTTTATATAAAGCACAAACGGTTTACATTATCTGCATTTTACTACCATAATATGATTAGATGTCCTCTCAAACATTGAATACCATTTGACCTCCATCGTTATCAACCAATAGACTAGTTGAAGTCTGGCATAGCAACAAATGCATAGTGAGATAATTTCGAAGAGTTAGATTAATTTAGTTAACTTGAGTACTAACAGTTGAGAACGCGCTCGTCGGGCCCCACTTGCGGAAAGTGTCGCTGGAACTTCTTCTGGCGTGCCTTTCCTGGCGGCTTGCTGTCCGTCGCGCTGGTCGCGCTGGTCGCGCCCTCCGCCGCGCCATCCTCTACCGGCCCGAGCGCAGAAACGCGCACCGACGGCGCGGACCCCGATAGCGGTTTCACCACATGCCTGTAATTACATCAAAATTTACAAAAATATATTGTAGAGTGTAATGTGTCAAGGACTACAAAAAAGGTCATCTGTCATGTCACTGTCAGAGACACGTGGGCTGGTGAACGTTTTTTCACTTCGCAGAGGCTTATGAATCGATTTTCTTTTGTTACTGCTGGTTTTTTTTCTTTTTCCACCGTAGCGGCGAGAACCATAATCAGCAGAATTGCTGTGGAGTGTGTTGCTCTTACATGAGGCAGCATAATTAAAGGAGAAGTGTACCGCCGAGGTCGGAGTAACTGCTGGCCAGAAGTATAGAAAGCAGTCAAACAAACCGAATCCAGCCGATGTGCTTGTCGCTCCCTTGTAAGCGAAGTTGATCGCAGTTTTAGTTTTTAATTTCTGTTTGTCTATGTGTGTGAATAAAAAATTATAGCGAAAACTATTTTTTATAACAGAATAACGCGACATGAGACATCACAGAAGGCAGTTGGAATATAACCATGGATTGCCTGATAATAAATGTCAATCTGTTAAGACAAATTTGCTTCGTTGTTACGGGTTAATCTTTGGACCCTAGTTACAATGTCTTTAGATCTCAATTTATCTGAATTGTTACAAAGAATAAGGACAATCATACTCATAAATAATTATATGTTGTGTCGAAACCTCATAACTGCGCAAGACGAGAATAACAATGCGAGATAAACGCTTTTGTAAAGTAACTCTTGATTTATTTATAATTGTATATAACGAGAACATATTTCCATCATAATACAAATGATATAATTGTTAATTAGTTATCTGTATGTAATTATTAAAAAAAACATACAGACGAATTGAGTACTTCCTTTTGGGAAGTCGGTCAAAGACTTCAGCAAATAAAATGGAAAATAAGAAACCGATACCATTTTGCTTAGTTTTTTACCTTCTAAAGAAGGAAAAGGTACTAAATTATTACTAGTTGCGAAACATCAAAAACATGAAAACTTCATTGACCGGGTCGTATTCAAACAAAACAACGTCGCATCGTGTCTACCAGTCAGGAGAAACTATAATAAAGTGTCTTTAGATATCAGGGCAATAATTATTTTCTACGTTCCAACTCTGACGTTGGACTACGAGTTTATTCAATATATCTTACTATGGTTAACAAGTCCATCAATCTTGGCACATGCCGAGTAAACACGACGCAACGCATTTATTATTGATAACGAAGCGCAATCAAAGTCTTGTTTACACCGATCCTGTTCCATTGTGCGGCAACGCTTACTTAAACATTAAGTGACATTTACTTGTTGCTGATTAATGGAAAGTTTACTAACATTCCGGTAATAGATTAAAAAAAAACAATAATCGTAGCATCTCTATTAAAATTTATATTAACAGTTCCTAATGGAAGGAACTCTAATATTGATTATGCTTTGATCAAATTAGGATCTAAAAAAATTGATTATGCAAAAAAATTCATCAATCTCTTTAATTGTCAAACAGGTGTGCACGAAATAAAGATAACATTGTACTACAATGATAAGGCAAAAATGTGTAAATTAAAAATTAAATACGTTAAAACCGTAATCCGAAAGAACTGATCTTTTATGAACGAACCGAATTAGTTGACTGAATATTGCAAAGAAAAGGAGAAACGTGGAGGCGGAAATTGGTCTTCCGACACAAATCAGACGAAACGCCTAATTACTTCCATTTGACGCCTGTCTTCTGTGTAGTTCTGTGTAGTATTGCATAGGTTGTAAACTCAATTAGTTTCTATTACACTAGCTGTTCGCGTGCGGATTCCTCCGCGGGAAATTATAAAAACTTTATTTTATTGTTTACATTTGTCAAATTATCAATAGCAAATGTCAATATGACATGACATGACAAACCTTAGCAATCTTTCTTTCTTGATGTTGGCAGCAACTTATGATCTCTTTCCCATATTAGGGTTTTTATCCAAAATATTTACCCCCTAAGTTTAATGGCGTGAAAATATACAGCCTAAAGCATGACGTAAGTGTAGGGCTTTTTATTAAATAAAGAATGATTCAAAATTATGCTGTAATTGCTGACGTCTTAGGCAACAAAGAAGTGTGTGTTTACGCTTTATTATAATAGTATAGATAGTATAGATTATAAAAAAATGACGTACTTTTTAAAGAAGGTAACGACCATTATTCCAAAGTCCTTTTGGGGTGAACTAAAAACGACAACTGACCGAAAACCTTTGCGTTTCCAGGTTATATTGAATTTGGGTTGTGTTGCTACCGTTGGGATGATTGGAAATTTATTCTTTTCCATACATCAGTCCCCGAGGTATGAATATATTTCATACACATTCATCGATGCAAGTTCCAGATACATAATACATATTAGATCTACGTAAGTCATCGCATTTTAAAGAGGTTAACTGTATTAGTGACGCAAGTTTGTTTAGTAAAGATTATTCTTTATCTTAGTTCAATAGGTAATGTCGCGCTTTAACCGAGTTTCCACTGCCTCAATACACGTACAAAACATATCGTAAACCTAGAAATACGAATATTTTTAAACACATTTTATTGTAAAGTAGCTTATATGTCAACTGTGATTCTACCATAAGTAACAAAACATTGGATCTTTTTTTTTTTTATAATATAAGGTGGCAAACGAGCAAGCGGCCACCTGAATCCATCGAAATGGAGAGCGACCGCTGCCCATAGACATCCGCGATTGCAGATGCGTTGCCTACCCTTAATTGACGGAGGAGGAGACGCACATAAAAGGGGACATTTCCCCTTCCTATGCGTCTCCTCCACCGTCAAGTCCACTTTTCCTTCCCATCCTTTCCTCTTGAGAAAAGGGTGGAAAGGGAAAGGGACTAAAATTAGGCCTCCGGCACCACACTCATCAGATGAAACGCGGGATTGCTCCCACTTCACGTCTGTTTTCTGTGTGGTCGTGGTATTGCACGGGACGAGCCGACCCATTCGTGCGAAGATGTTAAAGCGGGCTCTACCACTGTTATTCAATTCTTAAAGAGAATATTATAACAATGACCGTTGCAAATAAGGGTCAATATATTCACGACTTTGACCCATCCGTCGACAATATCACAGAATCTGATCTCAAGTCGGAATCATTTTAACACATCAAGACGATATGAACAGGAAGTTCATCTTCATGTTTATATTTTATAACACACATAATACTGCATTTGTCTGAAGACAATACAACTATATATCCTTTGTTTTATTAACACTTTAAGTCAATAACGAAGAAAGTAATATCTCCGCTATAGAAACTTGTGGCATCCATCTGAACGTTCTTACAAATTATAACAAAAACATATTTATAAAACATATAGATGTATACTTTATGACCTCTGAGATATACAATATAGCTAAGAACATTTAACATATACATAGACTAGCTTTCGCCCGCGACTCCGTCCGCATGGAATTAAAAAAAAACAAAAGTGAGTAGCCTATGTGTTCTTCCAGACTGTCCTTTACATCTATACCTTATTTCATCGAAATTCGTTAAGCCTTTTAGGCTACAAACTCTAACAAACATCCATCCATCCATCTAAACTTTCGAATTTATAATATAATATTAGTAAGAAGTAAGATAGATAGACAGGATAATCTGAGTGGCACTTCAAGAAGAATAGACGGGATATTAGAACCAAAGCGTATTCACAAAAATAGGTACCAAGGGTGCTGTACCTTCTGGTCTAGTTGGACACTTGTGACCGATTATCCTTGAAATATTTAAATGAAAGCTCGTAATTTCTGTTCTATAACTAGTACTTATTATATTCGAATCTTTTTGATGTAGCATATGCCGATCCTACATACAATCCACGGCTTTAGCGCCACTATGCTCATCATACTAATCTTACTAATATTATAAATGCATAAGTTTAGATGGATGGATGTTTGTTAGAGTTTGTAGCCTAAACGGCTGAACGGATCTCGATGAAATTTGGTATAAATGTTGATGATAGTCTGGAAGAACACATAGGCTACTCACTTTTGTTTTTTAAAATCCTACGCGGACGGAGTCGCGGGCGATATCTAGTACTTAATATAATGTTATTGGAAAGTTTGGATGGACGGATTTTTTTACTATGTACTAAAAATGGCTTCACGGATTTTGATGAAGTTTGAAAACATGTAAAACTAATTCTGGAAAAAAATAGGCTACTTTGAAATTGCCATCAATTCCGCGCCGGCGAAGTAGGGAGTAAAAAATTATTGACAAACAACTCTTACCCATTGGTTTCTTGATGTCCACGTAATTTGAAAGATCCTTCATTGCTAGATTCATCGGAATATTCGAATGATACGTTATCCACCATACTTGTATATTCACAACACTCAACAGTTAAGGTCGCTCGTTGTTTTTATGAATCATAACATATTGTGAACGCTCAACATTCTATATGCACAGCTGTCAAATAATTTACATCGACGTCACATTTTAACAATACGGAAGGATCTCCGTGTACCAATGCGTCGAAGCAAACGCAAATGAATGCAAGTTAGTATCGGATGAAATCGATTCACTACGTACAACGGAATATTGAAATGCATGACTATGTGCAGGTTTACAGTAAAAAAGAAAGATCAAATAGCGTAGCATAAAAGATAACATCACTGACCTATCTTGCAAGCATGGTTGGAAACTACATTAAAAATGAATGTGTCTTAATTTTATTAAAATGGTGTAATTTTCAGGATTAAATGTATGAAATCTGACACTAACCGGTATAAAGTGTATCGCAAAAACAACAGCGACCTTCCGTACACATTTCACGCTAAAACACAAACACACTCGCTAAACCTGTTGTCCGTTGAAGTGTAATATTCTTAGGAAAAAACACAGACAGCGGAGGCGGTAGGAGCACCCGGGCCGCGATCTACAAATTAACTGTTGATAAACGAACGCGCACACACTTATCGATTGTACATCGAACACGGATTAATTTATCGAGTACGATAAGATAGGCAGCCGCTAGTCGAGCGTGGCGGATTACACGCTTTTGATATTTCTACGAGCGCGAAATGTGATCAATGTCGAAGCTGTATCGGGTTCATCGACCTCGTAGAGCGGTGAAAAGGAGACCGTTAAGAGACAGGGGGTCATTGTCGCTAACGTCCAATTCGCGAAACATCCGAGCCTCCAAGCGGGCGCGCGAGCAGGCACTTCCATACTGGCGCACGCGCAGCGCTGCAACCGCGACCGCCTGCCGCCTTGTGAACATCATTTATCAACACGCGGTACGGTCAGACAAAACAATAGCCCCGGAAGTAGGACTGATTATTTTCTTCCTTGCTTGAAAATTATCCGTCGATGGTACTTTCAACATAGATTTTTTTCTTAGACCGATTTTTGACTGTCATAAATCACAAACAGTGTTTATTCATGGTTGCTAAGAGCGACACTTATGGCTATTTTCCCCAACTATCACTTAAATTCAGAAGTCCCTTAACCCCTAGCATAAATCGTTTTCACCAATTTTTAGTAGTTACCTAAGGTCGTAATTCCACTTTAGATTTAGTCTTATTTAGATTTTGTTCTTATTTTGGATCTCCCAATGAGACACGTATTTATGCATACTTTAGAAAAAAAACAATAGTGTACAATATGAAAAATATAAAGAACCTAACATAAGAAAGATACCATAAAGATCTTTAAATGCGGTAAAAGCAGTAAATATGGTCAATAACTATCTAGGAATTGAGTATTACAAGATAATCCTAATTAACAATGCAAGAAGAATCAACGTATTCATTTATTTCATTCACAAAAATTTAAAAACAACATCTCATTTCCGTACTATCTACAAAATATTTCTACTTTTGTACTATATACCATGAAAAGTCGTAACATTAAATATTTTAAATTAAAAAAGATAGTGTAGTTAAATTAAGAAGGTATACATCCATCCCAAAACTTCCTCTAACAAAGTCTAGACTCATCTAGTCTTAACTGGTAATCGTGATAGTTATATTACCATTATGATTTCTTTATAAAACAAAACAAAGCACTTCCCGTACTATTTCTTACAATAAGGAATACAAGAAAAAAATAACTTCAATGTAAAAAGCGAACATAAACCAAGGTCAATTAAATTACGCCTTTTATTTGCACAGTGTTGATTTATTAAAAAAAAAAGTAGTAAGTGAGAGGATTTTCTCGCCAATGAATGTAACGGATGGGCAAATTACCAACTGCATTAATAGATTTAACTTTACCCGTAAGTTATCTAATATCGAACAGTTACAAACATCGGGCCTTTGATAGGTTAACCGAGCAGAGAATAACATAGGGAGTACATAATTGTTTTGTTTAAATAAATGTATTACATTCTGCTGTCTGTACCTGTAATTCGCATGAATCGAGGGCGAGTCGGGATCGAGTAAATTATCTATGTTGATTGGACAAATGGGCACAACTCGTATCGTTTACGTTCGTTACGTGCGTCAACTCTAGCTACCACTAGTCGAATGAAAACGTAAGAAACCGTTAACGGATAAGGACGTGCTTTAAGCGCCGAAACCAAAACACGATCCTACAGTTAAATCTAAAGTTTATATGAATTACTTTGAAAGAGAGGGAGTATGGCAATGGGACAATCGCCTTCTAAACAATATAAAAAGCTTTTTAGAATTCTATTGTAACGTTTTGGATAGTAAGCATTTATTAAAAAATTATGTTGTAAATTGTAGAGTTGTTTAGTCGTTTTGCGACAATCTGTTGCAGACCACGTGTTCGCTCGTTAGATATAACATAAAACACATGGCTGATGTTAGCATATGGTTAATTGCGATCGTTTGGCCTTGAATGTTGTGTACCAAGGAAATTGTTACGAGTTAAAATTGTCCAGATATATAATACATTAAATCATTTAATGGAAATAAATTACAGGTTTTAGCAGCGCGTAAATATATTATACTAGTTCTATACTATCTTTACTCGCGACTTCGCCCGAGTGGAATTAAAAAGAAAATCTATTTATAACTATAGCCTCTTTTACTGAGTGATAATGTAGCTTTCTAGTAAAATAATTTTTGAAATCGGTCCAGTGGTTTGTCAGTTTTTTCGTTACATACAATAATACAAACATTTCATTTTTATAATATTTCTGTAGTTTTTATTTTAATATGTGTTAAGCTAGCGTTTGACCACGATCCCACCTGAAGGAAGTGACGATGCATTCGAAAGATGTAGTTGAAAAAACGAAAGATACGGACGGAGTAAATATCTTTAGATCTCCCCCTTTAATATCCCAGGTATCCTTGATTATTCAATGAGCTCATTCAAGTAAATCAAGTCCTTTACGATGGACGTTGATATTAAATTTCATATTCTATAGTCTGAAAATAAAAGCTCATTAAATTATGCAAGAAACCTAAGTAAAGTAAGGCAGAATTTTTCTCACATTATTAGTCCACTAGCTTTCGCCCGCGCCTCCATCCGCGTGGAATAAAAAAAAACAAAAGCAAGTAGCCTATGTGTTCTATCAGACTATCCTCTACATCTATGTCAAATTTCATCGAGATCCCTTAAGCCGTTTAGGCTACAAACTCTAACAAACATCCATCCATCCATCTAAACTTTCGTATTTATAATATTTGTAAGAAGTAAGATTTTACACGCTTTTTCTCTACTCAAATTTACCTTTTTTCCATACTACAATAGGGTTGATAAAATCATTGTTCAAGAAGTTTTTACATGTTTTAAGGTTTCAAGCAATTAGAAAAAAGGAAGAGTTTAAATTATGCAAGAAACCTAAGTAAAGTAAGGCAGAATTTTTCTCACATTATTAGTCCACTAGCTTTCGCCCGCGCCTCCGTCCGCGTGGAATAAAAAAAAACAAAAGCAAGTAGCCTATGTGTTCTTCCAGACTATCCTCTACATCTATGTCAAATTTCATCGAGATCCCTTAAGCCGTTTAGGCTACAAACTCTAACAAACATCCATCCATCCATCTAAACTTTCGTATTTATAATATTTGTAAGAAGTAAGATTTTACACGCTTTTTCTCTACTCAAATTTACCTTTTTTCCATACTACAATAGGGTTGATAAAATCATTGTTCAAGAAGTTTTTACATGTTTTAAGGTTTCAAGCAATTAGAAAAAAGGAAGAGTTTAAATTATTGTATTTAGAACAGATTTTCAATGTCATTGTATTTTTTATGCCTTTTCTGTACATATTTTACCAATACACATGTATCTATAAACCTTAATTTTATTTTTAAACCTTTTACGCTATACATTTTGGTCCTTCGAGCCGGATGACAGTTTACAACAGAAAGGGAAAGTGAGAAAGGGAGAGAGAAAGCCATCAAACAAATCGACATTCTAATCAGTGTTATTACTTCTAATAAAATACAAGCTGACAAAAAAGTCACGAACATATTGCGCCATCGTGATAGCGATAAAACAACACGCAATTAATTAATGCAGTGTAATCCAAAATAAATAAAATTGTTGTTACATTGATTACAATAATTGTATAGGTAGGTACTCATAATAATTAAAGTTCTCTTTGTTCATAATTCAATACTAATACTAGTAATCCTAACAAGCTATCTTATTATTATCACGCTACATTACCTTTTTATTTTTATTTATATACTATTTATGAATGTATGGATGGATTGTGTGAAAGAGGATATGCTTAAGAAAGGAGTGGATTCAGATATGACGGCTAATAGAGATGTATGGAAGAGCAGCACATACGGGATAAGGGCAAGTTGATGATGATACTAACTTTTGCAAACAACTCTGTCTGCGCGGAATAAAAAAATGAGTTAGTAAGTAGCCTATGTGTTCTTCCAGATTATATTCTACATCTGTGCCAAATTTCATTAAGATTCGTTAAACTGTTTTGGAGATACCTAGTAAGTAGTAACTAACATCCATTCGTCCATTCATCCAAATTTACGCATTGATATTTACCTAAGAAAAGCTAACTATTTGTTTTTTGGATTTTCACACTACTTTTGAAGACCCTACACGAAATACTCGGACAGACGCTAGCAACCTGTTCCAACAATCCATTTTATATCAAACAACTATAATTATTCCTAATACAAAAACTTGTAAGAAATGAATGGTATGTGAAGATTGCGGACGTCGATTGGCACATCTACGCTTTTTAAATCGATTTAAGATCTGTTACGGTTTTATTACTATAGACTATAGGACACGCTGTTGTACTTACAACATTAGTGGCATGGTTTGAATCCTAAACAAAATTAACTTAATAATAGACAACTAATTTTCCCAAACAACGCCACTGGTAGGAAATTTTTTGTCTAATTCTTTAGAACAAGTTATATAAAAATAAAATCGTATTTTTCCAACACATTTAGGTATACAAACTATGGCGACTGCCGCATTAATATTCAAAAGTAATTCTAAAGTTTTAGCTGAATGTTTGTTCATTATCTTAATTATACAAATGGTAAATACGCGTTGATTAAAAATTATATTACACGTATTAACCACATAAATGATTTATTAAATTGACAATTAATACGACCTTGACCTCTGTACACGACAAATTTACAGGTCTCTGGTAAATTACTATAAACTCAACTGTACCTTAGCCCGTCGTATACATAGTTCATCACCCGTATAACAGCCCAGGCGTTTTGTTCCTGCGTATCTTGATAGGAGGGTGCCATGGTATCACATCACAGAAACAAACGCCTAAAACACCGCACAACATTCAACAAACACGTTTTACTTAGATCGCGGTATAATGGCGACTGATTACCTACAACATTGAGCCAATCATATTATCGTAGATTATCTATATTATATTTAGAAATCAAATCCAGTATAAAGGGTAATGCGAGTAAGTTATCTTCGCTTCGATTCCCAGGCAGTTTTTAACTGCATTAATATATTGTGGTCTCTGTTTTGTCAAGTTGAATAAAAAATATAATAAAGATTCTATTCTCAGCGATATTACCAAACAGCAACGACCTTAGGGGCCTTTAAGAAAAAAATCGTAGAGGTTAAAAGTTGGTATCTGCCGTTCCTCTGGTGTTGTGAATGTCCATATGCATCGGATCGATATAAAAAATATAAAAAAATACAAATGCCAGGGCAGTGGAAACTAAAGTCAGCTTCCCCGATAATTTGAGGATGTATGTAATCTTTGTTCATATTTCAGTGGTAAAAGAAAGCAGAATTTGTAAAGTCTGGTCAAAAGATTATGTGTTTTGCAGATGTTTCGTCAATAAAAACGCACTGTTCACGTAAGTAAAGGTCTTTTTTTCATTGAATTATTTATAATAATTGGCGGTCACATTGTCAACGGGCATTTTTAATATTTGAATAATTCATCAGTTTTTCCAATACGTATTCCATATGAAGGTGACCTATTCTAGAAAAAGGCAACTGCAGACTATAAAAATTTAACAGGTAACTAAATCCTAAATTAATACATTATGTAACACTTAGGGTATCTGTCACTGCATTGCTAGCCCCAATTGTTCTTTTTTAGTTGGCAAAACGAGGGCCCAAGCAGAGCTGCTATTTAGATTAATCATACTAATATTATAAATGCGAAAGTTTAGATGGATAGATGGATGGATGTTTGTTAGAGTTTGTAGCCTAAACGGCTGAACAGATTTCGATGAAATTTGGTATGGATGTAGAGGATTGTCTGGAAGAACACATAGGCTACTTAGTTTTGTTTTTTTTATTCCACGCGGACGGAGTCGCGGGCAAAAGCTAGTTAAATATAACTATAATGAATTATTCAACCGCATAGATATCATTTATTATTTTATCATCCGGTTTAAACACAACATCGAACATTTGGAATTTCATACGAAATAGTAGGTACGTAATATGTACGAGTAATAATAACCTAGATCTATATTTTTCCGGCCAGTGCGCACAATTTAAAACAAAAGCAGTTTTGAGGCAAACGACTACATAACAATGTGGACTATATTATCACTAATCTACTGTATATTAAAACGTAAAAGTGTAAGTTGATCGTCCCTAGCGACCCAAAGTAGGCGTTGGTCTCCGACAGAAACAATTAAGAAAAAAATAAATCATGGACTTGGAGTTATATCTCACTACCGTGGACCTTGAAGATGGTATGAAAGCGCCTGAGGCCACAGAAGTGCAAATCCCGCGTTTACTGCTTATGACTCTCGGCAAAGTTGGCGAGTATCTAATATTTCCGCTCACCTCAGACACAAGACGTGGTGGCGTGTTGCAGAACGCATAGAATACGAAGGTAAATGCTTACTTGTCGTGCTTGTGTGAGGATTGCCTCGGATGGGGCTCCAGTTGTAGCGGCGTGGCGGGCGCGGAGCGCGGGGCGCCCCCGCCGCCCGCCGCGCCCGCAGCGCCCCCAGCGAAGTTCCCGGTTGACCTGCGAACAACACGCAACTGTAGCAATTATAAACAGGTCTGCACCGCAATTCAGTTCCGCTCGATCTTTAGCAATCGAAGTAAACAATCTTCGGATCAATCGTATGGATAGATTATTGTGTTTTTCGGTGATAGTATTCTATCTAGTCAATGATACGTTCGATCAGAGATGACACTGATAACTTTAAGACACCTTATAAATAAAGTTAACTCTACAAAGGCCAAGGCAAATCAACCTAACAGCACATCCGAACGATTTCACTCTAATTTTATAAAGTGGGATGAATTTTCGAGGTTCTTTCGAAAGTTGCTCTAGTTCAGTTTATTATAATTCTGGCGGTAGTCGTTGGTCAACGTCATATTTGTACAGGTAAATTTGAATAAACTTGGCTCTTGGCCACCTTACAATCTGGCAAAGTTAACCTCCAAGTCGAACAGTTTTCATCGGCCAAAATACTAATAAGTTATGTCATGGTCGTTTTTGAAAGGTAACTTAAATTCTTGAGGTACCTAATTTAATGTGTAGACTAATGCATGATAAAAATAATATTAGCATGAGTTCGTACTGCCTCACACAGATTAAATGTATATATTTCCATTATTGCTCATCGATGTTTAATAGCCTACCTTTTGCCATAATGTGATTAGATTTTTGTAGCCATTTTTTCATGTTTATGTCACCAAATTATTTTACGTGCGTATGAATCTTTAATTAAATTTTGCCATTTTGTCTTAAAAAGTTGACTTTCTTCGCCAAACTCACAAGACCCACGGCGTCAAGCAGGACTGCAATCAGAGAGTCGAGTAGTGTCAACGCAACATGCGAGCGCGAGCACTAATTCACACGAATTAATATTAATTTAGAGCAATTTACGTTTCTGATAAACTCATGAATGAAAGAGGAAAAGTCTCTCAGTATTGTGGGCATTTCCATGAACTCTACTGTGCTGATGGGAGGACAATAAGTGAAAACACCTTTCCAGAACCCGATGAAATACGGATAAATTGGAATTAACCAACTGCTAATATTATTTTGAAAGGAAATAGAGATTGAATTTATGCGAAACCCTGTTATAAATAATCTCATGTATAAATGAGTCACTTTAGTTGACTTTGGTCCTTTTCAATCATGTTTGAATCACGTTGAACACAATAGAAGTTTACTTTTTCTGTAATGCTAGTTTAACACGAGGACAGTATAGTGAGGTAGAGCAGTGGAACCGAAACAGAACAGCACTGTTTGATAGTAAGTATGCATTCATACAATAGGAGTACTGTTCCTATCTACTGCTCTGCTCTTGCCCACTGTTCCGTAATGAATCTAGCATAACAGTGTGGTATGTGTCGCGACAGTCGGTGGGCGTTGCGTGGGCGCGAACACTTGTATATGACGTATAGTCTCAATGCCAATTGTATAGACGGCTTAATTATAAATTTATCGAAATTCAAGTCACGTGTAACATTTGCAAAGATTTGTACTTCAGCATTGATTTAATCATTCTTTAGTCATTGGTACCCCACGACATATTTAAAAGACAAAACCGCTGGCATTCCTTTGTTGTACGCACCATGAACGAACATCCGATTTGAACAACGATGACACTGTTAGAGCCTATCAATAAAGATCTTTGTATTACATGGAGCTGAAGACAATAGGACGACCAAAGACAGAATAGAAGATCACGATCAGAATAACATCGACAGGAACCAATTCTTTACATCTGAAGATGTTATATCCAACGACACTGCAGTAATAATTTAGGATCTCAATTTCGGCATATTGCTTAGGATAATACGAGTAGATGTGTTCCATAACATTCGACGCGAAAGCTAAACTCAGACATTTAATGTAATTGGAGTAATGTTTATAAAATATTCTAGTACCTCCCTTTCTGTAACGTTCAAACTTCTTGTTCCACTTTTAGTTGAAACAGTCGCGTCCTTTTAACACGATGTGGATCATAATTTGTGCAGCAATTTTATATATTTCATCGCCGCAGTTCATTGGCGCTGTTAGTATTATATTTTGGGTGAAATATTGAGTGACTGGTGTTAGTAAACGGCCCTGCGCGTATACTGCGAAATTAGTATCTAATATAGTAGAAGAAATAATCAAAAATAACCGTACCCATTTAGTTTGTGCACATGAATAGACAAAGTGAGAAATATGTCAAAACCGTGCCAAATGGAAGTCTAATCTCTACCTACCCCTCTTGGTTACGAGGGTGTTTGTAATGTTTATGTAGAGAATTATTGTTTTACACACTCGGCCTTTGCCAACCTTTTCGCTAAAATCTATATCAGCGTATAATAAGATAAATTTTGACAAAGTTAATATTGTATATTGTTTAAACAGTGTTTTGTGTTCATCAGCGCTTGGTATTTTTTAATTATTTTTACCTGTTAATGATCTGAGCCAAGCGCTTTAGGTAAACTCGTGTTAGACTGGCACAAGCAGATTCTCTTTTAAGAAACCTTTGTGCTATGTTACCTCCAATACAACTTCAAAAATTTTGAAATACAGTCGAAATAAATAATATTTAATTAGTTGTTTCTCTTTCTAATTTGAATATTATAGAATTTGTGGCAGTTTTAACGCTCGGTACGTCAATGACTGTGAAAGTTGAGCTTGAGGAAAAGCGTGAGATTTTTATGAATGCATTTCTTCAACAATCGACTTTTGTCTTATATGTGACAAAATTGATGAAAATAGACCATTTCTGTAGAAAACTTGATGATAAAGATTTTCTGACTTTGTATATAAATATTATAAAGAGGAAAGATTTGTATTTTTGTATTATTGTATGTATTGAAATAACTAAATAACTACTGGGCCGATTTTAAAAATTCTTTCGCCATTAGACAGGAAATTTATCTGTGAGTAACATCTTTAATAAATTGTTTTTCAGAGAGTCGCGCCCAGAGATATTGCTAATGATCCGATGTTTGATGGTGCTGATACAATGTTGGAACATAAATCTTACGGTCTTCACTACGAGAATAATCCGGATACTATAAAAAACAAGGAACGATCAGATAGCTCGTACGAAGTGGAGAAGCAAATTAGCGATAATGCTAAAAAGGTAATCTTAAGATTTTGGAATATATGTATTGTCATTAATGTCCCTGTTTTGAGTACTACTAAAGTTATAAGTTCAGATTTTATAAACTAGACCTAAATTTCTGAAACTTATCAAAATAAAATACATAGTATAAAGTAGTAACTGCAATAGAAAAAAAATAATCATAGCTGTCATAAGACAAATTGTGTACAAAATTCCTAATAAGCTATTCAATGTTTTTTCTTTTGTTTTTTTAACAATACAAGTATATTTAAACGTTGATTAAGATTTCAATATCCTGCGAATTTCCTGAACAACTAAAACAAGCCTTATATTATCGTTATAAGTATTATTTAATTATTTATTTCAGTCATGTGCTATCGTGGTACTCTCGAACATACAAAATCCAAACATGCATTCCTTACTGCGCAAATACAGATACGATTCAAACGGTTAGTGAAGTATCGATTATATTCCATTTACCCAGACGTCTATTTTTTTTTATATAATATAAGGTGGCAAACGAGCAAGCGGCCATCTGAATCCAACGAAATGGCAAGCGACCGCTGCCCATAAACATCCGCAATTGCAGATTCGTTGCCTACCCTTAATTGACGGAGGAGAAGACGTATATAAAGAGGACATTTCCCCTTCCTATGCGTCTCCTCCACCGTCAAATCCACTTTTCCTTCCCATCCTTTCCTCATAAGAAAAGGGTGGAAAGGGAAAGGGACTAAAATTAGGCCTACGGCACCACACTCATCAGACCAAACGCGAAATTGCTTCCACTTCACGCATGTCTTCTGTGTGGTATTACACCGAGCGAGCCAATCCATTCGTGCGAAGATCTTAAAGCGGGCTCTACCACTGTCTATATAATTAAATTATTTTTAAATCAGGTGTGCTCATCCCAAGCAGTGTGAAGTATTTTGTTAAACTACCCAACGGCGTGCAATCCTCGACTATGTTGGTACCACTGCATGATAAAGCGTTTTCACCTTTAGGTGGTTTTGTAAGGTAAGATACCATAAACTTCACTGTTTTTTTTTCAAGTAAAAGACAACTTCAATGCAAATATCGACGTTTCAAAATTTTAGTGTCTGTTAAACAATTTCGTTTTTATAGTATTAACTAGCTATCGTCCACGACTCCGTCCGCGCGGAATAAAAAAAACAAATGGGTTCTTCCAGACTATCATCTACATCTATGCCAAATTTCATCGAGATTCCTTCAGCAGTTTAGGCTACAAACTCTAACAAACATCCATCCATCCATCCAAACTTTCACATCATACTTCATACTAATATTATAAATGCGAAAGTGTAGATGGATGGATGGATGTTTGTTAGAGTTTGTAGCCTAAACGGCTGAACGGATTTCGATGAAATTTGGCATAGACGTAGAGGATAGTCTGGAAGAACATATAGGCTACTCAGCTTTGTTCTTTTTTAATTCCACGCGGACGGAGTCGCGGGCGAAAGCTAGTTTATAATATTAGTAAGATTATTCTTATTATTAATGTTTATTCTTTATTACCAGGTATTACAAAGAAGTGCCCCCGATACCACAGTCTTGGTAAAATATTTAAATCGTATTCAGTTTCATCAATTTTATTATTCCACGTGCAGATTTGTAAAACGCAATATTACACTTTTTTGCATATAACTGTTACTAATACTGACATCCAGTGAAAATACGTATAGAGATATTCCTTGTGAAAATAATACAATAAAATCATTTTAAAATGCCTATTTCTACTAGTTTTTCTATCCATCTGTATTTTTACTAGCTCATAATGTCATAATTTTTTCTTATTCGTCACCTCTTGTAAGAAGAAATATATTTTTACCTTGAAGATGGCACTCATAGTAGTTCATAAAATTTACTTGGCAATTCTGCGTAGCGCCATAATGTCGCCATTTTGCAAATTGCGTAGTTTTATAAAAAAAAATATTGTCAACGACACTATTTTTACCACATTAAAATAGAGGTACTTGCCAAATGTTCTAGCCAAAATTCTCCGAGACACTTTCATCGTCGGTCAGACAGACGAGATTACTTACAAAGTTACTATATGCAAATTATTAGCCTTTATTATTATTTACTAGCTTTCGCCCGCGACTCCGTCCGCGTGGAATTAAAAAAAAAATTGCCTATGTTCGTCCAGACTATGCTCTACATCTATGCCAAATTTCGTCGAAATCTATTCAGTGTAGTTTAGTCTATAAACTCTAACAAACAAACATCCATCCACCCAAATTTTCGCATTTATAATATTAGTATGATTAGGAATTATTAAGCTCAGAACACACCTTCAGTTTTAATCTGAACATTCGAATTGTACAGTTAATATTGTGCTTTGTAGGCAAAACTTTAACTGTACAGTTCAACTGTTCAGTCAATACTGAAGGTGTGTATCGGGCGTTAATGCGTCAACAGACGTCACGAACAAAACAAATGACATTACGAATTTAGATATTAAAAAAATGATAATACCGTACCTCAAGGATATCAACTAATATCTCGTTCTTATAACTAGATATCAGTTTTGCGAAATGCTATTACATTTCTGGCTATTTTTAGGTTTTCGAATAACATAAATTCCTCCAAAAATCCATATCAAAATAAAATGTTTTTGTTTAAATAATGTTAAAAGATATACAAAGTTTACGTAACACATTGATAAAAAACCGAACTGGCTAGCACCGAACGTGTGAATGATAAAACGTGTTTTTGCGCGCACTCGAGTTAAAACTCTAAATCGGTGATTTGAATTCTTCGGTCACATAAATGGCGCGAATCTTCAATCATGACTCCGCATACGATTCGCAATTTCAATAGATGTCGAAAAACTAATGACGTCACGAATTTACGAAACACAAAAGTAGTTAATAAAACGTTGAGAGACAAATTTTAGTAACTTTACAAAGTAATAGGTCTGTTATCGGCGATTTTTTCTTAATAGGCTATGTTCGGGTCCATTTTTTAATATGCAAAGCGAAACAACGGATATGATTATCACGATTTCCGACAATCACATGTATTGCCGGAGGACGTTGCTCAAAAATCTTATATATATCCTGAAAGATGATTCAGATATAAAAGTAACATTTGAAAGGAACAGATCTTTTCATTAAAAAATAAAGAGCCCATCTACAATGACTTACTGCGTGAGAATGGAAGTAAATCTATGTATAGAGTAGTGCGTGTACGATGCAAACATCTAAGATACGTCAGGGAGAACGTCGAAACTTGGCAACCGGCCAACATCCCTACGCTCCAGTTTAAATTCATTACTAGTAACAAAATGCATATTAACTGACCACATCGAGGAGTACACGCAACTCTGACAAGCGATGCTAATTTTGGTGTATCTCGAAATCGGCAAGTTATTTTTCGAGTTAAAGAGAAGAGCGATGGCCTTGTCGATGAGTTTAGTTAAAAATAACACAAAGTACGCGTTATACAAAACGCATTTGCTAACTGCAAGGTACAGAAAAAGCTTGCACTGCTTTTAAGTTTCGTTCGGTAATGTTATTACTCTCGGTAAAAGAGTCTACGTGGATGCGTTAATTAAAGCAAGACAATTGCAGTTTTTCATTGACTTTTCCTGTTTTTTTTTTAATAATATGATACAAATAAAGTACAAAATACAATGTAGAATATTTATATAACAAAGATTGTAAACGTGTATTGCGGAACAATATCTCCGCAAAGACCACCTACGACTTAATGGGGCATCCGGCCATTATGACCGGCTGTCAATGATGTCACCATAGACTAATACAATACGATATCGAATCCAACACCATCTTTATTTTTCTTATCATGATATTGAGACATAAAAAGAAATAATTTTCTACGTAATTTTTTTTTATAGCCAACCTTTCTGAGGACAATTCATTTTTTAGAGATAGCAAGAATAACGATCCCTTCACGAAAAAAGTATCACGTAATTATTTTACTTGGAAGTTAAGACAAAAATTAATGAAAATCTCGTAATAATAACAAAGAGTAATGACAATATGAATGCGTGTGCTAATCTAAATATAACAAAGCCAGCATTATTTTCAAACTGTTATATTAGGCTCGCTATACACATACTGTTTGAGTTTGACTTGCCAGTCTGTGAAAGGTAGCCTTAAATGTAGAGTATAAAATATTGTTCTATCTTACTTTAGATTTGAATGATTGATCACGCATATGCAAAACCCATAGATAAAAATTACCAATCGAAGTGCAATTTTACGACGGTATTTATGTATGTATATGTCACCTAGGGTTTATGACAGGATTTTGATAAATATAAATCAACTTTTTTAGTCCATACTGATAAAAATATATAACAAAATATAAAGATTTATATCTCCATATCCCTTAAAAGTAAATCAAAACATCTTCAATATATCATTCCCTCTATCATACACCTCATTCATTTCAAATTCTCTAATTCTAAAGTAAAACACATAGATTTAAAAAAAGTAAGAAAATCCTCCAAACACTACTACGCAGTTGTGTTCCCGACAACAACATAATTCACACCTGTAACCCAAATGGTAGGCAGAGACCACAGACTTCCATTTGTCTCGATCCAAACATAAGTTAGTTGTGTTCCACTCAATGAAAGCATTTATTATTAAATTTAATAAATCCCTTTTTAATCTGTGACCTAAACATATTTCGCAATCACCCTTATCAAGTAAACACCTGTTTATCAATGTACACATATGGTAAGAAAAAACATCATAAAGAAAGATAATCTAGCTAAAGGTTGCCAATCTGCCACTATTTTAGCTTTATCTTATCTATACAAACAATTTATCATTTTATTATTCAAGTGGTATGGAGACAATGAAATTTACAGTACAAACACAGTAAATTTTACTGTAATATTATAAACGTGAAAGTTAAGATGGATGGATGGATGTTTGTTAGAGTTTGTAGCCTAAACGGCTGAACGGATCTGGATGAAATTTGGCATAGATGTAGAACATAGTCTGCAAGAACACATAGGCTACTTGCTTTTGTTTTTTTATACACCACAAGGATGGAGTTCGAGGCAAAAGCTATTATAAAATAATTTGTTATAAATTATTTTAAATTTTGATCAAACATTAAAGTCAGTAAAATACATAATTAAAAGATGTTATCAGTTGTTATTTCAATGCAAAAGGAAACATTAATGTTAATGTTAAATTCCATTATTTTTTCAAATTATATTAACCTATAATTCACTTAACCTGACAACTGTAATAGCCAGCCAGCATTCAATTTAGACCTGTGCTCATTGCTAACAAAATTGTGATAATCATCATTAAATATTATACTAAAAATGGTTTCATCTGTTTGTGTTTCTAAATTCAAGTAAAATTACTTTTTTTAGAGACAATTCTGGAAATTTGAGTTAAAAAGCTCACAAATAATAATAATAATGGAAAATCAAAATTATATACAACACACATGAGAATTAATTTAACTTTTTGTGGTCTTTTTGTGTGTACAGACCTTGCTTACAGGCTCCAATCTATTGCAAAAATACCATTCCAAGGGTTAAAATACTTGATAGAAGTTTATACATACCCACAAACCTAATTAATAAATGTTTAGAAAAATATCTGAGATTATTTTAAGTAAATAAATAAGCAATAATATTTACCAAGTCTTTTTTATGGTCAATATGCCTTTAGGAGCTTTTTTCTTTCCTGCATCATTAATAATGGAAAAGCGGTCACTGAAACTTCTCTTTAACTCGGTGACAGTCTTTAATTTTTCTCCAGATGATAACCTCAAAGATTTGCCAAAAGGCCTTCGTAATTCTACTTCTTCGTTCAAACTTTCTGCACTAGTGCCCGAATTTATGGACACTCTTTTAGAATTCTTCTTAGATTTCAAAGCTATGTTAACTTCAGAAAGGTCACTTTCACTCAATTCGCGACTCTTATTGTATCCTCGTTCCACACCATTACCAAAACCTTCTACGAAACATAGCATAATGTCTCCTGGATATGACTGCTTCATTTAGAAGGTCATGCCCGCTTTTGATTGACTCGATAGCCACGCGCAAGCAGACTTCACACTATAACTTCAAGCAATGTAGGAAAGTAACTCTAACATTAAATGTTCATTGTCGCCCTTGACAACATTTTCAATCATTATAAATTTAAGTTTCACTTTACTTTTCAACAATGGACAGACAACTAAATTATTTAGCACCTCATGAAACTTTCTGATAGCGTAAATGTGAAGTTAATTAACAAATACGAGAAAACAAATCACTAAACACTTTAAAATTTCGAATTATAAAAGTTTTTAGACTAAGAAAAATCCAATTTCACTAATAAATAAATATCAATCAACTATGACTAATGACAGTTCAACAACGTTTATAAATCGGTATCTATTTCGTTCGAAAACACTTGTTTGACTTTCAACAGCCGTTTCAGAACTGCGTCAACTGAGAGCGAATGACAGACTGGCTGGCCGCCTCACCTCACCCGCCTCGAAATGCCGCTTAAACCAACCAAGCACTACGAGCGCGGTAAAATTACCTTAATAATATTTTGCTTATTAAGAGGAAAATAATATTAACTACACATTTTAATAATTATTCAGAAACATTTTTTTTTATCCAAACCACATTTTAAGCGCGATAGCGACCATCACATAATTATTTTTTGGTATATTTGATATTATTTTTAAGCATTACTCACTAGCTTGAATTTACGTGTCTACTCGGAAAATTATGTATGTTAAATGAATGCGTCGGAGAATCAATACGACTAATAAAATAAAACCTACGGGATCACCTGGGTTACCCGTGGGACAAACAAGGGTGGACTTGTATAGCATTTTAAAGTCAACGTATTACTATAGTAGCAAGAACTGTGTACACTTTATCATGCTAATTATTTCAGTGTTCAAGTAACGAACATCAAAGTTTATCAGTATACGAAACACTTCCAAGAATTACGCTACAAATATCAAGATGCCAAACACCATTCTCTCAGCAAGATCCGGGAAATTTTCATACACGTGACACATCTGTGAATTTTTTTCTATGTAAAAATATTTATCCAACGTTCGTAAGTCTTGGCCATGATTTTTTACTATCGAAACATATTGTTAAGTACCTCAATTATAGATAGACTAGCTTTCGCCCGCGACTCCATCCGCGTGGAATTAAAAGAAACAGAAGTGAGTAGCCCGTGTGTTCTTCCAAACTATGGCCTAAATCGTGTCGAAAGTGTAGGGCTTTTTATTTAAAAAAGAGTTATTCAAAAACATACTGTGATTGCTGACATCCTACATAACTAAGTAGTGTGTGTTTACGCTTGAATATATTAGTATAGAAGTATAGATAATTAGACATATTTATATTAATTAGCGAATATCGTGATGATTGATTGAATGATGTTGACTGTACATCGTTATCGTTAATTTTCGATAAAACGAATATATTTTTATTTAACACACCACTGATAAGCCAACCCACGGAGTATCTGGTATTTTTGTTCCACACCTGTTTATCTTCAATACTGTGTGTTGATCATGCCGCTATCTATCCAATGTTCGAGAGTTATTTATTCGCATTTTACGTACCCATACTAAATTATCGCTGTATATTTGAATTATTGATTTTTTCTATTGGGTTTTTATTCAATGTTATTGTGGAAAAAGTTAAAACAAACGACTCTAAACGATCTATCAGATGGAAGATGGCTAATCTGATCATTAGATGTATTACGAATATATTACTAGCTGTTCCCGTGCTGCTTCATCCGCATGAAATTATAAAAACTTTATTTTATTGTTTACATTTGTCGAATTCTCAATTGCCAATGTCAAAATTACCGTTAACATAATAACCTTGCTTACTTAATGTTGGCAGCTTGTAATTTATGGTCCCTTTCCCACATGAAGATTTTTTCCAATTTATTAAAATGTATAGACCTAGCCTGTCGTAAGTATAGGGTTTCTTATTAAATAAAGAATTATTCAAAAATATGCTGCGATTGCTGACTGCTGCTGACATCTTACGCCACGAAGTAGTGTGTGTTTACGCTTTATTATATTAGTATAGATAGATATATAAGCAAATCTGAATAAAGATCGATTATTGAAATGTACCGTTTAAAACTTATGTATTTTCCATTTAGCAAATGTTATTTCATGGCACAACCGCTTTGTGGATCTATAAATGCTTTTTTAAACTATTAAATAGAAGATCTATTTTAAAGAACAATCAGCGCTCAGTTCACTTTTAAAATTAGATTTGAGAAAAACAACTAAAGCTGTTCAGGCATCGAATACTTTAATTAACATTGACTCACGAACACTTCATTGACAATCTTACTAATCTTATCTTACTTCTTACTAATATTATAAATGTGAATGTTTAGATGGACGGATGGATGGATGGATGGATGTTTGTTAGAGTTTGTAGCCTTAACGGCTGAACGGATTTCGATGCAATTTGGCATAGATGTAGAGGATAGTCTGGAAGAACACATAGGCTATTCACTTTTGTTTTATTTTCAATTCCACGCGTACGGAGTCGCGGACGAAAGCTAGTAATAAATAATGAAAAAAACCTATGTTTTTCCTAACCTTGAATAACAGAAATTGAGTCAATTGTTAACGTATCTGTAGTAGTAAGTATAACCGTAGGTTTTCACTGCCTCAATTATCTTTGAATGCTGTGTTTTTTTTAATTTCTTTTAATTTTAAATGTTTTTGTGATTTTTTTAATTTCTTGTACACGTGTTTCGGCACAGGAAACTCCGATAAAGATTCCCGGTTGTTGCAAAATAGCTGTATGTTTTAATATTTTATATATACGAGTAGTTTTAGCGTTGAAGTATTAGAAATTAGTTGTAGTTTGCAATTTGTAAGAGAGAGATACATGGAATATAGCAGGATTTTATTTCTTTAATTCATTCTAACGTCTTGTGAACTGATTATTGAAATAAAGAAGATAAGAAAATTATTAACGTTGAAAGAAAATATAATAATTGTTTTTATGAAAATATGTATTTCTTCATTTTACCTATTTTGTTGAATGAAAATATTTTATCTCTACCAAGTGCCTCTCGGTTTTCATTTTCATTCAATCGCTACAAAAATAAACCAAAAACATGTGCTTAATTCTAGAAAACTTATTACACATCAATAAATGTACAATATTTTAAGATAAAATGGATTCGTATCGAATACTTTTTTTCTGTGAAAATAAACGATCGAAGCTTGCACGGTACGCGAATAATTTGGGCAACGCGCTAAAAATCAAATCTAGAACAGGTTATGAGGTCACACCGCGTGGGTATATTTAGTTTTCATTAAATTTGGTTCAATCCTAAATCTAAAAATCACATTTAAGTAATTTAAAAACATTAAACGAATGTTATTCTGCGACAGATTGAGTCCGCTAGTAATACAAAAACATATTTTATTTCAGGGAAAGCCCTGAAGAGTTAATTTTCTGAGCTTGATTTGTTTTACGTTAGATTATTTTTTTTAATTTACGTTAGATTCTATGGAGAGTGGAGCAGGTTGGAGTGAGTCTATGTCCTACCCACACGTAAAATACGCATTGGCCGTGGCGTTTCAGGAAATCGAGTCCATACAACTAGTTGACGATAAAATGCCATTTCTGTTTCCATTATATGTAGATAACTAAAGTTATTGTATGTATTATCAATGTAACTAAATAAAAATGTTAATGTCTCACGTTGCATAATCGTGAGTAACCAAATCGTTCGATAGTTGTAAAGACTGGTGATAAACTGTTTTTGTTAACTTTCGCTGCCTTTTGCTATAAAAAGAAAAAACCATTACACCTATCACAATAAGGAAATCCGCAATCTCAGAACAGCAATCTGCTATCCGCTTTATACTCGTACTGAAGTTATTTTATTTCATAGATATAAGTAGAGTGTTAGAATATTCGAAAATAAATAGTACAAAAGCAATTTAAACATTACCATATAATGAAATACTTCACAGCCGTTAGAATTCATTGTAAAGAATACCTTACCGACGTCTCCATAGAAATGATTCAGGGGAAATGCTGCGTCTGCCATTGATCCAAGCTCGTCTTATGCTCGCTAGGGGAAGACTGTCTCGCCTTATTGACCATCGCACTTTCGCGCCACCCAATGCAGCGCTCTTTTTATTCATAGTATAAAACCCAACACATACTCCACAGTTCGAATTGGCAATTGACAAAAAATATTATAATCAAAAACAAGATGAAAACTCTTTAAGATAAGTGAAAACATCAGACTAACAAACTTCCCTCCAATCTTATCACGAACATGCTATTATATTTGCATTACAAAAGATACTGAAACGGTACAGTCACGTACAGTGATGTCTATACATTTTATAGCGTGGCCCAAAATAACTTAAGTGTCTGACTGTACAGCTATTGATATTGCGACCTTGACAGAATCCAAGTCACTTGTAATGTAAACATATTTATAATAATAAACTTTGTCTATGTGTTCCATCACTGATCGCCGGTTTAAGTATAAATTACAAGGAAACATATTGCATATTTATTGCAGTTACACTGCCATTAATATAGATTAGTTAGTACAATCTTTTTGCAATGTTTGTATCTTTCGTTGTCTTTTGAAATTTACAATTTAAATTTTCACAAATGTAAACAATACAATAAAGTTTTTATAATTTCATGCGGATGAAGCGGCACGGGAGCAGCTCGTAGACGATAAAGATCGAATTTCACTACGCTATATACAATGCACAATTTCCTCTGTCATTTGCGACCAGCATTATTAACCCCGAATCACATGAAATGCGACGCGAGTAATTTTCTATTTCCCGTCATTTGTTTTTCTCATTTAGCGAGTGTTCGCACGGACGTGAAAACGCTAGGCGGTAGAAATGTGTCAAAATGCAACGTATGGGATTGTATGAAGCCGTTCATACGGAGGCGTTTTTCGACTTGGCGTATTTCTCTACGCGCACTGTTCCATTTTGGGCATTGGGCGTTAGCGTAAAAATAAAATGCAACATATGGAACTTCATACAAGTGTTCGCACGAGCGTAGGAGAAATCACGCGTTACGCTACACTACTTTCCAAAATTATTTAGACCATCCAATAATAAAAATTTTAAAAAATCTGAGAATGAAAAAATATCGGTAGGCTTTAAGCACTATATATAATGCGTGTTTTCTAGTCAAATGACATTAGATAACTACTGTAGAAATATTTTTAGTAGTTATTCTATATTTTACTTGTTTTAATTTTCACAATAGCTAAATTAAAACAAAATTGCAGCTTCAAAATGAACATCATACAAACTAGGAAACATAATAAATTGTCTTTATAAAATAATTTTTTTTTGGGAATGTAGTCAAAATGTAGATGGACAAATATTTTTGGAGCCTAGTGTAATTGTTTTAACGCTCAACGCGCTGTCAGCCGTTCGCACGGACGTGAAAACGCTAGGCGGTAGAAATGTGTCAAAATGCAACGTATGGGATTGTATGAAGCCGTTCATACGGAGGCGTTTTTCGACTTGGCGTATCTTGGTACGCCGCGATAAATTTTATTGGTCCATTTTAATAAAAATACGCCGCGTTTGGCTGTCGAACATGTTTTGTTTTGTGTTTACACCGATCAAAACAAGTTTGCGATCACTAGCTATAAAAATTGATCTGTTTTGTAACATATCTTTACATGTAAAAATGTATGTAATGTCTTATAGGAAATTAAACCACATTTTTTCTTAAGTAAAGCAATAATATGTTATACTTCATAAGTTAGATTTGAAAAACATATTAACTAGTGCTAGGGATCGCAAACTTTTAACAAGTGTACATATTGTACTATCATAGCTCTGTCGTGGGTTGTAGATCCCAAAGTTCTAAGTATAGCGGGGGGCAAAAGATGATCACCAATAAGATTTACTAGTTATGTTATTGGATTGAATATACCATGTTATAAAGACTAGGCTACCTATAACATTGCATTTAAGTCCTGTTACATCCGGTGCAGTAATTTCGGAGATTATCCATAACATACACGGACTTTCGGACACATTGATTTCTTGTCCTAATAATTAACGCAATAAATATAATACATTCAACACGAAACACATTTTTATAATACTTTTCATTTTATACGAATTAACAAAAGGAGCTTATTATAACTTTGGCAGACGTTCTATGACAATCAGTAATTGTTGTATGGGAGTTAGGATTTTATTAAACGGGACAGAAAAATATGTGGCAGCAGAACTTATAATGCACAGCTACAATAAAAATTATCTTTTACGAATTTCGTTAATATTTCGATCATTAAACTATAGACTGACAAGGATGATATCAGGGGAGTGACAGGGGCAAACTATATCATTGAATAAAAATGTCCTATAGACAGTGGCGCAATCTCGTGGAGTGGAGAGGGCGACTTAACTTTGTAACCGGTCAGTTATAGTTTATCTAAATAAGATTAGATTAGTTTGATAATTGACGCATATGAAGTATCGAATTAAATTTGTATGAAGGAAAATACCGTACTTAATAGACAGGTATCGTAGTGTCGAAACAAACACGCATAGCGAACAATTATGAACTATCGATATTCGGTTTAAATAAAATTTATCGAACTTAACTAAAATTATTATTTTCTTATTAACTAATTTAGAGGACAATTCTAGTATTGATTATAGTGTAGAGAATTTAGCGATGACAATAATAATAGCGAAATCCAATTCGATTACGTACGGCTGTAGTAGTAATAAATATTTTTTTACTCTCATTATTTGTAATAGTTCTGCAGGTCATTATTAATTTGAGAAAACAGTGATTTTTTTAAATTCTTAAGTTATAACTATGAATCTATCGATTTCAACTTCTATAAGAATAAAAGCTAAAATCGATAAGATTTATGACTGATTTTACAGAACCCATCCCTACTAAATTACAAATGAATTGTCAAACTAATCCATCTTATTTAGACAAACTATAAATAGCTACCATACTCTTATTGCTTTGACATGATAATGTCACATGTCAAAATTAATTAAATAAATAATGTAAATGAAACTAAAATGTCAGAAATTTTCTGATCGTATTTTCCTCTTTTCTATTAACTTGGTGTGTTTTTGGACCCTGATAATATAATAATTCTCTCACTGTTATTTGGATATTTATCACGGACTCTGCCTTATATTCCTTACGTAACCAATGAATGTCATGGTGATAGCGTGACGTCATTGCGGTGTATTTTGTGTACTTTTCATATGTTATTAAATTAAAAACACGAATTGTATATGTTTTTAAAATAATAAATACAGTGACTTGAAATAATTTTGCTAACAGTTGTTTTATTACATATTCGTTTCAAATTTAAGCGACCCAACCCCTAGCTGTAATACGTTTTATCCAACTGGAACCATCGCTTTCATGAAATTAACTCGACAAAAATTTTAATACTTTAACATACATAACTAAATTAAGTACCTAAATTGACCTTTGCAAATAAAAATAAAGTTTATCTTATAGTTTGTCTAAATAAGGATGATTAGTTTGGCAATTAACTTGAATTTTTTTTAGGGATTGGTGGTATAAAATCAAAGAGATTAAAAATATATATAGAGTAGGCATAGTTTACACTTCACTTGAAACATTTTTCACATAATCTCATTACCGTTGTCTATTGATAGATCCCCATAACCACATCTCAATATAATTAACTATATTTAAATTAATTGCCAGCAAGTGTCACTAAATCATATTTATATGTAATTTAATTTAATTGTTATTTTATTTTGTGATACTGTTTATTTTACAATAAAAGATGGAGCTTATAATTTTGTAAAAATTTTTATCAGATGTCAATACAAGGTTACGAGGCGGCATATTAAATTTGACAACTGATTTACATAGTACCTTCTAGAGAAAGTACCGATGAAAACATGCCTAGTCTTATATATTTCTTAAATGTCTTTGTGTAAAATCAAAAGAATATAGTTGGTTTGATTTCCTACAATTTAAATCGTGCACCACTAGTTCCAGGACCCACGAGCCACGAGCCGCTACTGATTAATAGAAATCTAATAAATAAATTTTCTATAACTATATAATATGTAAACTTATTATATGTATCAAGTAGAACACTTTTTATCAATATTCGGGTGAAAATAAAATAAAACATTGCATGAGAGCTTTGTTAGTGCGTGTAGAAAAAACCTTTTTTTTAAACATTAGCAAATGTTAGTTTTAAAGAAAATGTACTGTCTACTTTTAGTTTGCTCTCTAACTACGTGACTTCGGATTCAGTCGCCAGTTTTCGGGTCGGGCTAGTAATTTAACAGAAACAATTTACACGTCTTACTGACACGAGATACGATTCAAGAGTGGATTTTTTACGCTCGTACGAACACCTATCGCGTGGGCGTAAAAAGTCTGCTGACCTTGAATTCTACCGCGGCGTACAAAGTCTGCCCGTGCGAACGTACGCTTACAGTGGTCATACATACAACTGCAATTAATTTTATCATTATACGAACATAAAATTAATAATTAACCTTCTTTGTTTTTCTTTCTTTTTTTAAAAAATCTTTGTAGATTTTTGTTAATTTACTAATATTTCCTTTAACCATTCCAACTAAGCTCTAGGCTTGTGCTAGGATATGGTTCACGACAATAGTCGAATGGCGGGATTCGAACCCTCGACCGCAAGATTGGTAGTCCGTACCCCAAACCATTAGGCTATTGGTGCTTAAATTTAAATTAACTATATGCGTTTTTCGATCAATTATTAACAGTATAGTAGTTCTATGTTCTCATTCATGTGAGTAACATAATCAAAAGGCGTCTAATGCTATACAAATAGCCGAAAACTACTATAGTTTTATAATAATCTATGACCGACCATTTCTTAGCATAATCATTGCGGTGCAGAGCATGTCAAGTTTGACCTCTTGACAAGTCCATTTTTGAGTAGAAATACACTATCATTGTAGCTTTAAATTATCGAGCTTTTCAAAGGTTAGCGATTTCTAGATAGGATCGACGATTGTTTAAGTGATGGTAGTGGTAAGCGAGACTTACTGTCCGTGGTAGTGAGGTGTGGGCACGCGCAGGTGTCTGCGCGGCCGCTCAGCGTCGCTGTCGCTTGCTTCTTCAAGACCGAGCGCGCTCGTCGAGCCGCTCGCCGAGCCGCCCACAGAGCCGCCCGTCGAACCGCCCGCCGACCTGCCGTCAGATACCACCTGAACATAACCTCTCGGACTACGGAAACAATTCACAACACATTTGCGTGCACTCTAACATGTTTTATTAACATACTAGCTGTTGGTCGCGACTTCTTCTGCGTGGAATTAAAAAATAACAAAAACATAGCCTATGTTACTCAGTGATGACGTAGCTTTTTAATTGTGTTTTTTTTAATTCGGTCCGGTAGTTTTTGAGTTATTTCAATACATACAAAAATCCAAAAATACAAATCTTTCCTCTTTATAATATTAGTATAGAAGTATAGATGTATAGATTTACAATATATATAATTATTTTTACTTACTTAGTAAGGTACTATTCTATCATATTTTTCATATCTGTATGTCCCAATTGTAAGTATAGAAGTGTAAGTGCAAAGCACAACCTTGCATTTTATATGCTTAATCTGGATTTAATTCAATTTCATTTGATTTTACATCCATAAACATCTACTTTTATATTCGTAGATTACGAGTGATTAATACAGCTAAATAATCTTCATCTAATATCACTTATACTAATATGTACATTTACATATGTTACCAACATCTTACCAAGTGCCAACACAGCAAACAAGCATTGTGACATTGCATATTATGTAGGTTAAAATCAGTGTTTCGTTAGAGATAAGATAATTGCAGTTGAAATCATACTTTTCGTTTTGAATCGTAATATCCGAAAAGCCTTTTGACATTATAAAGTTCTCAGCTAACAATACTTTTATGATTTTTGAGGTTAACTACGTTTAGGCCGCACATCAGCGAATGATCCAATCCTATTGCAAAATAGGCATTGTATAAACCAAGAGGTTCTACTACCCAAAACCTATTACTATCTATATTTTAAGAGAAAATAAGAGAGATGACAATATCATTCCTCACCAATGTTGCTATGGGAACGTAGAATTTTAACAAAACGAATTCATTATTACAAGTTAAAGAATCACAAAAAAATACAAAGCACACTCCAAACAAAAATGAATCTAAGCATAAGATAAGTAAATGATATTAAAGCTATTAAACACACTGAAATAATAAGTTTTATCAATAATTCGGATGCGAAGCTAATCCAATACCTTGGCATAATAATGTTTCAAAAAGCGGCAAGCAGGGTCTAACTCTGGTCAATGGTCAACTATTGCAATGAACTCGCAATACGTCATGCTGTATCCACCTAGAAATAAGTTTTATGGCTTCTATTAAGCATCATATCAAACGTTAATTTAATTAAAAATAAAAATATTTTTTCAAATGGCAATAATATAACGGTGACGTAGTAATACGATTGAGTTCTTTTGTTTTAACAATCGAATTCTAAATTTAAATTAATTATATCACGTTTAAACTAACATATGTGTCAAAATTAAATCAATTTCTATGTAGTACATACAAATTTGAATGCAGATTTAAATATGGAAATGGTGAGTTAATGTTGTGGTAATTTTTTTAATAATTTTCATTTACTTACCGAAATAATCTCTTGAAGCGACTAATGACTTGAAATTTAATGTACACTTTGACTCCACAATATTCTATTCACATTCGATTTGTTCCATCACTATACGAACACGGTCAACGTTAAAATGCACCATTATTTCGATTTGTAACAATTCGTAGCACCCTTATACCGGATGCTTGAGAAAAACTGAGGTATAACCAGGTGGTGGGCTGTTAGTTCGAGTTATAGATGACCTAGAAGTTTATTGGATTATTGTATAACACACTTTTTATATATTTCAGATGCTCTGCAGCAGTATTAAATTTGTTTCAATGCGACAGACTTACGGAGATATCCTTCAAATTATAACAAACATATTTTCTGTTGACAGTTTATATAAAATGCTCATCAGTTTGTTTGTCAGGTTAATTAAGTTCACTGAATTTGACTTGTAAACAAAGACGCATTAAAATTTAATTGTGATTAAAAATCGAATCAGTTTAGGAACATTTTTAATAACTTTCATTTACTTACCGAAATAATCTCTTGAAGCGACTAATGACTTGAAATTTAATGTACACTTTGACTCCACAATATTCTATTCACATTCGATTTGTTCCATCACTATACGAACACGGTCAACGTTAAAATGCACCATTATTTCGATTTGTAACAATTCGTAGCACCCTTATACCGGATGCTTGAGAAAAACTGAGGTATAACCAGGTGGTGGGCTGTTAGTTCGAGTTATAGATGACCTAGAAGTTTATTGGATTATTGTATAACACACTTTTTATATATTTCAGATGCTCTGCAGCAGTATTAAATTTGTTTCAATGCGACAGACTTACGGAGATATCCTTCAAATTATAACAAACATATTTTCTGTTGACAGTTTATATAAAATGCTCATCAGTTTGTTTGTCGGGTTAATTAAGTTCACTGAATTTGACTTGTAAACAAAGACGCATTAAAATTTAATTGTGATTAAAAATCGAATCAGTTTAGGAACATTTTTAATAACTTTCTAACCTGTAATGACATTACATTGCCATTTTGTTTTTAATTATAAGAAAATTATAGCAATTAGACAATTAATTATGAGGAAGGCTATTTGATAAGCTTTTTTCATTAGCAGAAATAAAAAATACACCAATAAATTACTCACGTGTCGTCTAAGTTAAAATCACAATGTTATTTATTATAGAAATAACTTTTATTATGTAAAATAAGCGTTACTTTTGAGCCTTTAAATTGACATTAATAGTAGATAACTAATTTAATTTGTACAGTGCATTTCTTGTTAATTCACAACACACAAAACATTTCGCGTTAACACTGTCTTCATCCCTTACATTCTTTGGAGTTGTCATCTGGATAACCGAGTGATCCGTTTTATTTTCATCTCTATCACACAGGATTTAAAAGCTAAAATCCCATAAACAGATTTCTGTGGAGGGAAACATGCGTAATGGTACACTGCGCAAGATATTGATTCCAATCATATGTATGATAGAAAAATGGCGGCAATTCAATTTGATTCAACTAATTATTTTCTGTCTACATATTTTTTAACTAGCTGCTGCTTGCGGCTTCAGACCCGTGACATCTATACTTCTATCTATACTATCTATATCTATATCTATACTATTATAATAAAGCGTAAACACACACTACTTTGTTGCCTAAGATGTCAGCAATTACAGCATATTTTTGAATAATTATTTTTTTAATAAAAAGCCCTACACTTACTTCACGCTTTAGGCTATATATTTTCACGCCATTAAACTTAGGGGGTAAATATTTTGGATAAAATCCTAATGTGGGAAGAGACCATAGGTTGCTGCCAACATCAAGGAAGCAAGATTGTCAAGGTTTGTTATGTCATGTCATTTTGACATTTGACATGTAAACAATAAAATAAAATTTTCATAATTTTATGCGGATGAAGTCGCATGGTAACAGCTAGTTAAATAATAAAAAATATAGCCAATGTTTCTCACTGATGTCATAGCTTTTTAATGGTGAAAGTATTTTTGAAATCGGACCTACTACAATTACAAGGGCACACTTGAACCCACAACATAAAAAAATGTTTCTATTCCGAGAAATAAACTTAGCGTAGTGTTAGTAATTTTAATTTAAAACGCATCAAACTCATACAAGCATTTTAGTTATTCGCGTTACTAATTTGACAATTTGTTTTTAAAGGTATTTAATAAAATCAAAATCTCTGAATAAATATGCAATCACTTACGTTATACATAGAGAGGGTACACCATAACGACTTGCCCCATCCAGAACTATCAGCGAGCGAGGCTTTCCGTGACCAATATCCAAATAATTTGATTCTAAAACATTTTTACTTTATCTTAAACTTAGTCGTGAAACCTTCAAACTTAGATTAGAAATAAACAAGAAAATTTCCCATTTGCCTATCACGTCCCGCAGCTTTTATTTAGTTTTATCTCTTTTCATAGAAACTTCTTTCAACATCATAATGAAGTACCAGAGGTAGAGATACTGTGGTGGAGAGAGAGAGAGTAAAAGATTAGCATGATATGGGCTTGTTATGAGGAGGGATAAATCACATGTAACAAGCGGTTCACTGGTAGAAGTAGCATAGAAAGAGATGCATAGATTGCGTGAAAGGTAACATGATTAAGAAGGGAGAGACGACTGAGATGACGGGAGATAGATTATACTGGGGGACGAAATCCTTGTGCGCTGACCCTACGGGAGTAGGATAAGGACGGGGAAATGATGATCCTAAGAGCAATGAATGCATTGCGTGAATACTTAGTTACTTAGGATATGATATGAAAATTCTGTACCATGATGTGCGATGTCGCAAAGGCCGGTGTCAGAGACGGAACGACCGCGGATCCACGGCCGCGGCTTGCGACGGAAGTACGCCCAGCGCGCCACCGACTTGCGCACGAGGCGGTTGAATCTATGTAGGTAATATTTAAATTAACATGACTAAAGTAATAGTATTAAGAGGCCTTTATTGACCGATACGACGAAAAGAGATTACGTTTCTTATGGGATACCTAAGAAATGTAACTTCTTTCGTAACCCGAGTCTGTCTTTATTTTTTAAGCCGTACAAACAAAAAATAACACCTAATGTGATAACAGAGATTACGTTTTGGTTTTGCTTTCTTACTTCGGATTGATGCTACGCAATGAACTGACAAAATATGTCGATTCCACGTTCAAACTTCCATTAACAAATATTATCTCAGCTCCTTGCTTACGACAGCATTTTTTAATTTATTTTCTTAAAGAATGAATCTTGTAAATTAAATCTCACAATACAGTTCAGTAAGATCTAATCATTGAAGAAACATAATAAACATCTGGACCTATAAACCTACAGCCTAAGTAAACAAAATACGCATAATCTTGTTCAAACATTTACAAAAATATGATACGTTTTTATCTTAAATTTTGTGCAAGAAACATTACATTTAGTACACAATAATGAGAGTTTAGAGATTTCTATAGAAAAATTCTCACGTAAATTAAGTATTTTTTACTATTGGTATAGATAATAAAACAAACCTTTTCAATGGTGTATCCGAATCAGAAGAACTGGACAAATTAGATGTTTCACTGCAACTAGATGTGAGGTTGTAAATTTTGAAGTCACTTTTAACTGGATTCTTCATGGTCAAAATCACTAACACTATCGAAATACAAAAGAGTTTTTTAAAATACGGAGTTATATTTTATGAAAACATCTCAGTAACGACGTACGTGTACCAGAAATATTTTGTCACTCGTATCTAATTTTAACTCATATTCATTAGCGCTTGGCCGCTTCTCTCGGAACTGAATTCGATAGTATTAAATAAGTTTATAAAAGAAGTAGACCTTTCTTATAAAACTGTTACTTGTATTATATATCCTTGAACTATATGAAATTTATATTACGTATGAATCGTAAAGATAAAAATAAATGTTTTGAATATAATCTCGTTTGTAGGAAACATTGACTACATTTATAAAGAAAATAAGTATAAAGTAAACTAGCTGTTGCTCATGACTTCGTTTCCGTGAAATTAATAAATAATAAAACATGTAGCCTATGTTACTCACAGATAAATTACCTTTCTAATCGTAAAAAAAATCGGCCCAGTAGTTTTCGAGTTACATCAATACATACAAAAATAAAAATCTTTTCTCTTTATATTAGTATAGAGAAGCTGTTTTATTTTACATCACTGACCATTCAAATGTTAAATACATTGTTTTTTATTTTTATTTTGGTATTTGCAATACCTCAAGTAAAGGGATTGCTTCACTCATAAGTATAAAGCTGAATACACACGTTCAGTTTCAACTGAACAGTCGGACAATTCAGTTCAAACATATGTCTGTTAACTTCATTACAAATGTACTAAACAATAGTTTTCAGTTTTGCTTACACGTATACTTTTTAACCGACTTCAAAAAGGAGGAGGTTCTCAATTCGTCTGTATGTTGATTTTTTTATTTTTTTTTGTGTGTTATTAACTAATCTTTCCAACTGGATAGTTGAAACTATTATTAGGGTATTAGCTTTTTTTTTCTTTTTTTTAGGGTATTAGGTAGGGTTTATTTATTAGGGTAGCGCGTACCATCTTTCGACCACGTTTTCTATCACATAGTAAGTGGGATCGCGGTTAAGCGCTAGCTAAAAAAACTTAAAAAAAAACTGAATGTGTGTAAGTAACTGAACGCCTTAAGTATAAGCGTAGATTCACACTGCCGAAAATATACAAAAAATTGTATCGTTCAATCAAAATGTAGTAATGTTTGGTACTGTGTGAATCCTTGATAAAAATGAACATATATCCAACAGGATTTGGAATAAAACACGTTAATTTGAATTAAGAGATTTATTTAAAAAAACATTCATATATTTTCATAATCCTAACTTAAATTAACTACAGGATTTTCTCTTGATTAAAACTAATTTTACTATAAAGAAAAAATCTACTGAAAGATTCAACTTTAAATATACATGCCGCAAAAATACATTTATTTTAAGGTAAAGAGAGTCAAGTAAAAAAAAATCACTTGTTCAATCTAACCGTGAATTTCCATTTATACTACTTGTACAATATATTTTTGTCTCATTTTTTTCAAATAGAAAGCAAGGGATGGAAATGTTTTATACAAATGCATATACATACAAATCTCACGATAAAATTAAGAGTCGATTGGCTTAGAGGTTTCACTTGACTTGTAATCTCTAGGTCCTTGGTTCGAATCCCGCCTTACAATGTGATTTTGAAATTTCATATCGACGGGTGAAAGGCTATTTGTTTTAAAAGCCATTAGGTTAAATGTTCAGGAGAATCATAAAAATTTTCATTTAAAAAAAAAAACATAAAAGCAAATCCTGAAAATAATTTCAATTGAAAGATTTTCAGACCAGTTCTAGATTAAAATTACTATAATTCTGCATACTTCATTATTTATTTCACACTAGCTTTCGCCCGCGACTCCGTCCGCGTGGTATTAAGAAAAACAAAACCGAGTAGCCTATGTGTTCTTCCAGACTATCCTCTACGTCTATGCCAAATTTCATTTGGATCCGTTCAGCAGTTTAGGCTACAAACTCTAACAAACATCCATCCATCTAAACTTTCACATTTATAATAGTAGTATGATTTAAAATTCGTTGATTCTGAATATATATATAAGTCAATATCGCCTAAAATGGAGGTTGAAACAAATAGCATTTCACCCGTCGATATGTACATTTACACCTTACGATGACGGATATGTCTGCACATATCTGAGAAATTCAAATATATATGTGAAGTCAACCCGCAATGGGTCAGCATTAACTATAGCCTATTTTGTTTATGGTCAAATATAAAATAGGTGGCAACATTATGTAGCTTCTGTAATAGACTGCAATGGCGCATTTCGTTTACATTATTTAGTTTTTACTATAATAAAACTATTATTTTTTAAAAGTCTTAAACCTTAAATACGTGATTTTTTTATTTAATTATGAAATAAATATTTCAGTATAGGTTTTGTCACAGATTAAGGGAAAAATAATTTAAAAAATCTTGGTTTCAATAAAAACTATACTTTTGTTTGTAGATTTTTGGCAACAATATGCATTTAAAAGTTAAGTTTATAGCCTAGTCGGCGTAGGATCAGCTGATGATAAAACTAAAGGAGATAGAGAATTTCCACATTTGAGACTGTCACTTTTATAACTATAAAACATTATTTTCTTATTTATATCGCCATTTAAGGATTTAACCTTAGAAATAGACAAAGATAGAACTAAAAGTTTTCTCAATAAACCGCAAACATCAAGTATGCAGTTTAATAGTACGGTCTCCTTGGATTATTCTGGAAAAAATAATTAAAAAATGAATGACAAATGAAACATAATGGCATAGTTATTTAAAAGCTGCAATCGTTTGAAGATTTTAAAACGAGACGTGGAACAAAAATCAATAAAATGCAGCTTATAAATATGTCTGTACGAAAAGTCAGTTAGTGATACATGGCTAGTTTCTTTTTATTATTATCGCCTTTGCACTCACTGCGATAGCAGTGACTAAATAACTAATTATTTCTAACTAGCTTTCGCCCGCGACTCCGTCCGCGTGGAATTAAAAAGAACGAAAGTGAGTAGCCTATATGTTCTTCCAGACTATCCTCTACATCTATACCAAATTTCTCCGAAATCCGATCAGCCGTTTAGGCTACAAACTCTAACAAACATCCATCCATCTAAACTTTCACATTTATAATATTAGTGGGATTAGTTATTAGTAGGAAGAGGCGGAGTTTGTCTTGTTCCAATGAACAAGGCAATTTTTCTTGAAATGGAACACCGCGGATTTCCGCGACTGTACGTAAAAGAAGTGTATGTTTACGTTTTATTATCATACTAATATTATAAATGCGAAAGTTTAGATGGATGGATGTTTGTTAGAGTTTGTAGCCTAAACGGCTCAATGGACCAGTATGAAATTTGGCATAGATGTAGACCATAGTCTGAAAGAACACATAGGCTAACTACTTTCGTTTTTTTTTAAATTCCACACGGACGGAGTCGCTGATAAAAGCTATTATTAGTATAAATTATGTATCACTAGATTGCCTAGGTAAATTACAAACTGTCGGCATTCCCGATCGTTCGGTGACCACTAGAAAGCTACTCACGAGCGGGTTGGGCCTAAATCTGTAGGCGAGCATCATGCGCTTCCTGTAGGCGTCGAACTCATCGTCCTCAGAGTTGACCACCTCAGCCGCGGCCGCGCCTAGACCTAGATTGGCCACCGGCTGCGGCGCCCTGACACAAAACATACGAAAATGTTTTTTAAAAATAAGCAAAATCAATAAATTCATACATTTTATACCTTATGACACTCCTGAGAAGGATACAAATCGAATGACACCTCACATTTCCGTATAAATCAAGGCATTTAGGCTATAAGACGTAACAAATAATAAAAAAGTTTTTATTTGTCACGTCGCTAATATGAATACTCTTCTGCGCGACGTGCCATCTCAAGCCGTCATAAATTAAAGTAAATATAATTACTTATTAAATATAATACAAAAATTATATACTGACTTATTGATAGGATCTACAATACCCCCGCCCTCAGCACCGAGACCTTGACCCTCGTTCCAGCCCAGTTTCTGCAGCATCTTGAAACCTGGAACACAAATATTAACTCATTAAAATAGTCATATTTTAGTGAAAATTATAATCTTTAGCCTTTAAATTATTCTATTCCAAAACATAAACTAAATAAGTTTCACTTACCAATATTATCTTCTTTCAGTTTGAATTCCTTATAATCGCTTAAATCTGGTTCCTTTCCACTTTTGATAGCTGAATATTTCTCCATGAATCTGTAATAAAAATCAGAACATAATATTATAATTAGAAGAAAAAGAGAGCCTGTAATATAAATTTTTATTTTTTATAAAAATTTGAAAATATCAGTAAAGAGTGAGCAAATTGCTATAATAAGCTACAATTTGGTATTCCCAGTTGAAAAAAAATTAAATTAAGCTTGAAGAATATGCTTTAATACCTCTCAAGTTAAAGTATATTACTTACTTCCTAAGTTCTTCAGGCGGTAAGAAGTCTCCGATATGATGTTTTCCAGCCGCCTGCTTCGTCAGCTCCGTCGCCCACTTCTCCGTCGCGCACATCTCCTTTGCACGCAATCTGTACAAATATACGACATTCACATACTAAATAACAATATTAAAAGACAGGCGTCAGCGATGATCTAGTCTAGTTCTAGAAGGGGACAACTAGTTATTGTCCCCCCAACCTCCCCTGGCGACGCTCATCTTAAGAGTGACGAGCTGTCGCGCGCAAACTTCGTTAGCGCGGATATTTTTTTAAATTTATCACATTCCCGCTTGCATCTACCTTCTATCAGCTATCTTTCAGTCAAAGTCCCATCAAAATCGGACCACCCGTTACGTCATTTTGACAGCGCGGAATTTAAATAAAAAGTAGCCTATAACCCTATACTCTTCAGTGAAAGTCCGGTCGTAATTGGCCCAGCCGTTTCGGAGATTACCCGGTACAAACGCGGCTTGCGGACAGACAGACAAACAAAAAGACAACATTTTTTTAAATGCGATTTTCGTTATCAGCAACGCAAATACATCATCTTCCCGAAATCTGGAATTTTTCTTTTTATGAAACAAACAGACACTCCAATTTTATTATATGTATAGGATATAGATTAGTAAGATAAGTAGAATAAAGATTGTATAAACCTGTGTTCCCATGTCCCTTCAGAGGTATCTTCGTCGCTGTCATATTCATACTTATTTTTACCCGCAGCCGCTAGACGATCTACTTCTTGCCTCTTCTTTAACATATCCTAGCAATCAAAAACAATAATCTAAAAATACTATACGAAAAAAATTTTTAGTGACCACCAAAGCCTAAAATTTGGAATATTCCCAAACGTCACCCCGCTCTGTCCCCACGTGGGGTAACGGTTGGGAATAACCCTAAAATTTACAAAGAAACGGTGCAAATTTTACTTCAAAACTAATGAATATAAGTATTAACTATTTAGACTTAGCACATTATCACACTTTTGTTAAATAACAACTTTTTCAAATAAAAAAAGATACAGTGGTTACAGCCCAATACTGAAAAGACATTAAAATATGCAACATCGTCTCAAATAAGGTTACGCATAAACTGCAAATTTCTTCGAAATGTTGTCATCTGTCAGATTGTAAGCGGCGATTATAAAGCGTTTAAGATTCGTTTCGGTATTCCGCCGTTAAGAATACATTTGAGGAGTATAAACGAAGAGATTCAAAAAATATATAGAGTAGGCATAGTTGACACTTCACTTGAAACATTTTTCACATAATCATCGCTAACACATGTCATTCTAATTAATTGTATTTAAACTAATTGTCAATAGGTAATTTTAAATGATTTTATTTTTAACACTGTTTAGTTTATTTTATAAAAAAAGATGAAGCTTATCTAATTTTCTAAATTTTTTTATTACATACATGATGGCGTACTAAACTTGCCAATTGATATAGTACCTTTCAGAGAAAGTACCGGTGAAAAATGTTTGCCTAGTCTATATATTTTTTAAATGTCTGTGGGTATAAAGTGAACATACTTGATAGAGGAGGTTAAGTTTGAAGTTGTCCTCGCACTTCTTCCAGTCATCAACACTGAGGTTGGCGGTGCCAAAGTTGGTCATCGCGTACTGCATCAGCGCGGGGTTGCTGCGGTGGATGTTGGTCAACTTCATGCCTTCTTCATCTATTTTAGCTAATTTCACACCTAAAATATACATTAGAAATATTAAACACTAGCTGTTCCCATACAGCTTCATACACATGACATAAAAGCTTTACTGTTTACGTTTCGCAAAATTTACAATTGCAAATGTTTAAATTCAAATCTATATCTTCTATACATGTAATAAAATTGGTGTGCCTGTTTGTAATATCAAAGGAAATCAGCAACGCAAATACATCATCTTCCCGAAATCTGGAATTTTTCTTTTGATATTACAAACAGACTTTCCAATTTTATTATATCTATATATAGATAGGTATAGATAGACAGATAGACAGATAGACAGATAGATAGATAGATATTATTTCAATTTAAACATTTCTTTATTAAATAGATTGACTGGCTGATTACAAGTCGACCTTTCAAATCCAGTTGCACATATCGTCTCAACTACGGTTGAGATATTACACCTTCAAAAAAATACATTTTTTCAAACACACACACACAAATTGGAACTTGCTTTAGTCTCGTAAAAGACTTATTAGAATCGAAACTATTAAACTGCTTTTGTTAATACAGACCTGGCAACATTGGTGGTAGAGGAGGGGCCACGCCGGGGGGCTTCACATCAGCGGGAGGGTCCTCCCCCCACCGGGACTTCCTCTTCCTCTCCCTCCTGCGAGCCTCCGCCTCTTTACTATTCGGATCGCTATCGTCTAGCTTTGAATCACTATTAACATGGACACAAACAATTTATAAATTCCCAACGATAATCTTACAAAGAATGTCAACAAAATCGTTAAAAATCTCAAAGATTATCAACAAGAGTGTTTTTGATTTAACTCAGTTACTTTGGTAATCAGAATCACAATTTTTTTACAGTCGGTTTTTATTATAATTGAAAATGTTCGACTCACCCGTCACATGTTTCTTGTTTAATAGGCTTGTTCTCATCATAACTATCATCATCCTCCAAACAGAACTCGGGTTCATATCTGTCTTCGGGTTTCACTTGGCTCTTGTCATCACCACCTTCTTTACGAAGTTTCATCACCAGCCGACGGAACGCCTTGTATTCATTAGAATTCGTATTGTGTAGGAACCTGTAATTATGCTACAATTAATATTGCTATAGACTGAAAATAAACAGTAAGGATGACTTAAATAGGTATTTTAATCTAATAAAATTTGAACCAGTGTTAAGATGCTATTAAATTTTTATTTCTCATACTGATTTAGTATTAATTGTTGTTTTTATAAAAATCAACTTCTTTTTCTGTAATGATAATCATAGTTTGGTTACCATTACTTTAATAATCTGTAACTATATGTAAAAATCAAACTCTGGTTAAAGTTTTATTAAAAATTGATATTAATATAATATAAATACAGTATCCCTCCAGTATGGACTATAGTGGGTGGTATGGCATTACCACAAATGGTCTTGTATATGAATTGCTTTCAGGACATTTTCCCAATGGTCGCCGTTGCTGGCGACCTCAGCTGCGGCGCGCTGCGCGGCCGCCGGCAGCACATCTGCAGAGAGAACTGCACACCACGAGTCAGCAACGAACACCACGCAAATTATCACTGACACCAGCGCACTACTGTTCTAACACACTGCCATAAGCCCTGAGATACTTAACATTCAAATAAAATTGTTTTCTTCTGTATCATATAAACAATTAAAACCCAATGAAAAATTACTCCAATGTTGACATTGACTAGTTCAATAGAATTATTTATTTATGAACTAAATTATTTAATTACAAAACACCCATTTCAGTTCAAATTTACCCAAATGCAAATAGAATTGTCTATTACTTTCCATTTCAAATTTTTTATTTTAAATAATTGAAATTTAGAAAAATATATTAAAACGCATCCAAGAATATTGTTGTGAATATCTTATATCCCATATATTTTTTTAATATTGAGATAACATATTACATAGAAAGTCCAAAGATTTAATACATTACAAAAGGTAAAAAAATAGCATAATGATCATAATTTGAACATTTACATAATATATTAAGCATCTCAGAACTACATGACTATGATCTATAATCCTTTGAGTTAGAAAATAAACATATTGCAGACATTGTAAAATATATACCTTGTGAGGGGTTTGATGCTGCAGATGTGTTTTCAGAATCCTTGGGTTTTGTTATATGGTTCAGTGGCAAACACATTGGTGGTGGAATATTCTGAAGTTTTACAGGTTCTAGAGATGGTCTGACTGCATCTAGTGGCTTTTGTTCCGAAATGGTATGCAATGAGTTAGGTGGCATTGAGGTAGGGGGCATATATGGCATATTTGGAGGGCAATTGGGTCCAAACGGAGGTCTGTTATTGCGAAAGTTGGGCCCATTGAGGCCAAAAGGAGGTGATCCCATAAAGGGCATAGTATTATGTGGCATCATTGGATTAGGCGGACCATTAGGGCCCATCATTCCGGGATTTGGAAAAGGAGGCCCAAAGAATGGCGGCATCGGACCATTTGGTCCAAGGCCACGCATATTAGGACCACACATATTTGGTGGCATGCCGCCAGGACCACAAGGGCCCCGAGGTCCATTTGGACCCATAAAATTTGGTGGCATTGGGCAATTTGGTGGCCCACCAAAAAAAGGTGGCATAGGAGGCATGTTAGGTCTACCGGGCCCATTCATAGGTCTTAGTCCGAGACCCATATTTAGTCTTGGACCAGGTGACATATTTGGGCCCATGTTCATTGGACCTGGACCATGTGGTCCCATAGGACGCATTGGTCCTGGTCCCATAGGGTCCATATTTGGACCCATTGGACCTGGCCCCATAGGACCATGTCCCATGGGTCCTGGCCCCATTGGGCCTGGGCCCATATGCCTTGGACCCATGTGTTGGGGCCCCATGGGTCCTGGTCCTGGTCCCATAGGTCCTAGACTAATTGCACCTTGTCCCATTGTCCCAGGACCAGATGTGGCACAGTTAGGGCCTTTTGGAGATGCCTTTTTGTCTTCACTATTTGTTTCGGATTCACTGTCAGAACCACCATAAGAATTCCACTGTTTATGTGAATTAGATGAATGAGTCTCCTGTGATCTAACAGGTATGTTCATTAGTGGAGGGATTTGTTTCTCAACAACTTTTTTTCTATCTTCCACAACTGGAGTTGTAGGACTATTTCTGCCCCTGTTAATCCATCTACTTTGTGTGTCCCTGTAAATAAAAATTGTGCATTTTACAATGTATTTTTTTATTATGTAAAAGCTAATGTAATTGTTGTTTTTCAATCACTTCACCCGTTTAAAATCAGGCGGGCTAACAATTAATAGAAGATATGTCCAAAATTTGATCTTATATCACCTTGATTTTTCATTTGAAATGTCTTCATCAGAATCTTCCTTATATTCGTCTCTATTGCCATCTTCATTTTTATCTTTGACTTGTGTTGTCTCTGCTTCAATGTTTGGTTCAATCTTTTTTGATTTCTCTTCCTCCTCGATCTTTTCCTGATCTAATTTCTCCTTTTCTTCTTTTTGTTTTTCTAGTAAAGCTTTGTATTGACTCATAAAAGAGCCATCATTAGAAAATATGTTGCCTGATTTGTCATCATTATTACTAGAGCTGAAACAATTGTTATTCTTTATTTTTGTGGTATTATAGCAAGCGTTACATATTTTGTTTTATTTTATATATGTTTCTCAAAAATTAAACAATGAAAACTGTAATTCATTAGAGTTTTTAAACTTACTTATTTAATTTTGCTTGTGCAGAAAGTGCGGCGGCTTGCTTCTGAGCCTCCACCTTAGCTTGAATCTCTATCTTCTTTCTTTCAATAATTTGCTCCTGTTTAGACATCTGTGCCCATCTTGTGCTGAGCGCGGATTTATTTTTGCTGTCTTTGAAGTTCGACATTTTGAGAATTAAGTCGATTTCATATAACTTATACCATCAATCACAAATTTAACTTCGATTCTAACTCAAATACTAAAAAACATAATTGAAAACTGTTTTCCAAGATAGATTTTACTTGGTTTTCTGGTTTTCTTCTCAACAATTCATCAAAATTCAGCGAGAAGCATAGACAAAGACAAAGAGTAAAAATAAACCTTCGTGAAGTCAAAGAGTACACTTTATGTTTTTTTTTTTTCAAAAAATCAATTCATGGTCGATTAAACTTCAAATATTTCAATAATTCTCAAGCGATTCTCTATCGACGAGAAAAATTGAACCGTCTAATGCCGTCTAAGTCCATTTTTGCTATATTTAATTGGGAGAAAGGAAAAATTTATTTATAAGTTTCGATTCCTATATTGAAATATTGTTTTCAGACAAAAGTATTAACTCTCAAACGATATAACTTTTCTCTCAATATCTCCCAAACGATTCTCTAGCGATTTGTATTAAAAAAAATATTAAGAAAAGTATTGTGGGGGCCAACTTCACGCTAAAAATTGAAATTGTTTTCACGGAGAAAGTAGGAACTTTCAAACGATATTTCCTTTCTCTCAAACCCTCTCGAACGATTCTCAAATGAATTGCATTAAAAAAAAAAGTGTAGCCCCCACACTTATATTTTTTCTTCTTCACGGATTCACGAAGTTTAAATCAAAAAGCAACAAATACTTTTTGATTTAAACTTCGTGAATCCGTGTGGAAATCACAGACAAAAATAACGGGGGTGGGGAAATTTACCTGCTAGCAACATCTAATTCCTAGTGTTGAGAATTCAATGGCGGCATATTTTAAATTATTTATTTATTATTGTTTTGCTATAAATTTCTTAAACGTTAAATATTTCTAAGCATAATACTCTTGCCAGTATAAATATCAAAGTACATAGGTGCAAACTTTTGAGGCAAACATATTTTCCTAACAGCCTATCACCTAAGCAATTTCAAATCGCGTTTCCCCAACTCAAACAGAGCATACATGAGCGTCACCAGGGGAGCAACCATAGGTTGATAAGTATTCTTTTTGGAATCAGAAAAGTATTTTTAATACTAGCCCCCCATTATTATCGGGCTGCTCCCCACCCCTAGATCACCGGCCCGCGACAGCCATATGCATATGATTATTACGAACATTAGTGAGTAATTTAATTTTACTAAACACATATCTTGCAAAGGTCGATGCCGTTACTAATACGAATTAACGTGACTTCGACGATCCAAGTTTGGGGTTGAATTAAAAAACAAATATCATTTGCATATTATTCTTTTTATATTTTTTTTTCATCAGTTTAAATGGAAAATACAATTTTATTTATTTATATTGTTGTCATTTATTTATTGTAAACAAATATATTATAAAAGATTTACATATCTACTATCAAAACAAAATATTCACAAATGGCAGACTAACTAAACAATTAACTCAGCTGTTTTTTCAAGCATGCTAACAATTGCATCGTTTTGAGCTAAACAAGAAGAAAGTTTGGCACTGATCCTACAATCCAAATTAAAAAGATATAAATGCACATTGTAGCAACGCATCTGACGTTTTAAATGAGTTAGTCTGTATTCTTGTTTCAGAATAGGTACCTTTTACAACGATACTCTTCACAACCTCTCTTCAGCTCGTGTTGTTTGCTTAGTGCAATACTGTTTTAAAAATTTACATCAGTAGACATTCACTCCATTGGAGCCTCATCTTAACACAAAACGGGCAACGTACAAATACTTTAATATATAAATACACCCTTACATTCCCTTTATTATAAACCCAAAACTTTTAACTTTAAAATCCTACTAATGTGAGTTCAATATTTTAATTAAACTTTAATGAAAACAAGTGTTAAATAATTAACAAACGTTTTTATTATGCTAAGAAAAACTATATTAACTAAATTTTTTTTTAATTTTCATGAAGACAATTTTCATGGAAAGACCAAAAAATCCTTTTCCTTTTAATTAGTGTGATATTTGGCGATAATTATAACGAACGTATATAAGGTTTAAATTTATTTTATGTACAAATTAAAAATATATGGCTCAGTAAAGGTGCTATATGTATATATTAAAACATTTGACAACGCCAAAGAGAGCCTACTTTCAAAATATTGCATGTGGTAACTTAATGATCGTAAATAATAATTAATTGCTGCCTCAATAATTAGAAAATCAAAATGGTCTTAATTTAAGAAAAAAATCAACAAACTCTTGTTTCCTCCATAACAATACATATTCCATTGAATGGATATATTCAACTTAATTCGTACTTTCAAAACTCATCAATGGTGAAAAAACAAAAAGTACCACATTCTGCATTACCCTGCCTTAAAAATAAAAAATTACATAAGATAAGATGGCGATACGAATAAGCAATGGAAGAGGACGTGAGCAAAAGAAATCACACAACATGATACAGACAGACAGAGTCGCCGCGTGTGCATATGCATGCGCGCGACCGCTGCCAGCGGCAAACAAGCGCTCCTTCCACTGTCACTATCAAATGCCGAAAAGAAAAGTATAATTAATAAATTGTACCTATGCTTTGTATATACTCTAATTTTTTTTACATTTTAATAATTTAAAAAAAAACAACCAGCACTTGGTCGAAAGATTTACATCCATATTTTTTTTGTGTATTTTATATTTTGATGAAATATTTATATAAAGCTAATTAACGTGAGCCGATGTCAGGATTCATAGCAAGTCGTCGTGCGCCCGGGCCCGGCGGCCCGAGCTGATAAACTCGATCTGTACACTGTAACACTGTCCACCTTCGTCCGTACATCGCGACTCGTAATGCACTGATACCGGAGGCCGCGCCCCCCGCGCCCCCGCCCCTCCCCACACAATACTCCCCCATATACACTCTCGTAGCAATTTAAAAAAATAAAACACTAAGATTATATCCCTTAACGCGCCTAAGCTACTAATTCGTATTCTATTTACAATGACATAATACATAGTATTCAATTGTTCGGTAAGACGTCTCCGTAATGTCGACCGGACGCGCGGGCGCTCCGCTCGATACCGTTTACTGTACACCAAAATTTACAATATCTTTGATCTGAATATATAACAATATATCAATGGACCACATCTAAATACAATTTATCCGACGGCCGCCCCGAGCCGCGCGACACGTCACCGCACCGCGACCTCGCTGCTTAGTGTCCTATTATAACTATTATAATTTTATGTCGTAAGCACTAGATATTTACCCTAAACTGTACAATGGACTATTATAATATTTCATTGAGATTTTAGCGTTCGTATAAACATGACAAAATACAAATATCTCTCGTACCAAATCTCTTAATAACTTAATAGGTAACAACAGAGCAACATTTGACATCTCGATACACTGCCTTTGTGACAGAATTTAATCTTATATCCATTAGTTCACAATTTAGATAATTATTAGTATGAGTGCTGAATATGTAACCACTCTGACGACGACAATCATTTTAGATTTATTTTGTTATAGTAATATTAGCCGGAAATTAAGCCTCGCCATTATATGCACGGACAGTCGGCGATCTACACTAATAAAGAGGAAATATTTGTATATTAACATGTAACAAACTCAAAAACTAGTGGACCGTTTTTAAAAAATCTTTTACAACTTAAATATAGGATATATTACTATGATTTTTGATCCAAGAGGTCAGTGCGGGAAAAGGCTAATTTTTATGTTCAAATTAATGTAAGGGATAAGCCAATCATTAAATTGGATAAAATATATAGAAACAAAAAGTATTTTTTACTATGAAAACAGCTGTATAGTAAAGGAACGGAATAAGTGTTTACAGTAGAAATCAATATGGGGCAGAGAAAAGGTACCAATTTTTATAACGAAAACGTATAGAAGAGGGAACAAAAGAGATATTTTGTGAGATGAATTTTGGAATATCGGATTTTGATATGATTTCGCCGACTGTGTGTGATATAGAGAAAGGGTGTAGTCGTGTGCCTGCGCGTGCGCAATCAATAGACAAATGGAATGCATCGACAATAATGTCCAACTTTAACAAATTCATGAAAAACAGATGTCCACGAAGGAACAATATTTGCACTAGCGAGCCTCCGCTCCACAACAACCGCGCCTTACACTACTGGTAACAATAACATCTCAACGGCTTATATATTATATACCTTTATACGCATACGTGTAATAAACATAATTACAGGCAAAAAATGATATTAATTTTGATTTCATTGCTATTAAAATAAATAAGAGAATCACTAAAGACAAATTTACGTTCAACTAATATCAAATATAACTATAACATTGAGCATTTAAATGAGTAAAAGGGTTAAACAATAAAATCCGATGAGCAAAAGGGTATTTTGCTTTAAATTGACAGAACTTTACCAACAAACACCCTTCCCGTACAAAAGAATTGACCGTCATACCAGAAGTATTAAAAAGTTTTTTGACACATTAATTGACAAAAATCAAACGAAACAATCAACAAGGTTTCGTAAACCTAACAAAGTAATGCTATTCATTTACACATATACAATAAATTTCGTAACAAATTGGTATATACATTCGATGGAAACAATTTCAAGATGGCCATTTTTAACACAACATTATCAAATCAAAATAAAATCAGCGCGAAATGTAGAAAACGCAACAACTTTTAAATTAATCACAACACTAAAGAACACATAATAAACCCAAATAATAATAAGGCAAAATAAAGTCACATAATTCAATAACGTCTTACAACGTGAGATATGACGTAACGCAGTCACGTACTGTGACGTCATCGCGAAAGTCCCATGTTTCAGTTCACGCGTTATTTCGCTGCATTTTCTACAATTTCGCTAATATTTTCAGCGAGTTGATCTTGCACATTGCGTTTAAGAGTTCAAAAATCATACTTAACGCTAAATCATTTCATTTTAATATGGACGTTAGTTTCAGGACAAAATACATAAGACGGTTTTATACACATTTGGGCTTTCATAAATGTAATTCTCCTCGAAGGAAACATTATTTTTTTAAAACTTTGGACAAAGTTGATGTTTACAGAACTATGATTTCATTTTATTTATGAAAAGGGTTGCTTTCGGTTAACTACTTGATGAAAATGAAGCCATTTGCTAATAATTTCATTTTTAGGGATTACTGACATTTTATTTGAATGTAAGGGCTTGAGTTGTCTTTGTAGAGGGCGCTACTGTGCGTCATGAAGTGTGCAAAAAGTGCTAGAAAAGTTTAAGTCTTAATCTGAAAGGGAGCGAGGCTATCGGTTGGGCGATATTAGAAAATATTATAATTGATGACAAGCCCAAATGTAGAAAAAATAACTACAATTTCATTAATCGTGTTGTGGAGGGTAGTTTTGAAGGGGACCAGAATACTTATCTCTAGTGAATGATCAAAACTGGCCGGCCGTTTCGAGACGTTTCATTTCGCAATAAAAACTAATTAAACATCATAAAATCTAAATAATTTTGGCAAAATGTATGACAATTTAAGTTCGTCGGGCTATTCTCGCAATAATTTCCAATTGAAATACATTAGAATAATAAGTACGATGTCAAAGATTATTTGTGACCGATTGTGATAAGCAGGAATAACTCGACAAAACCGTTCAAAGGATAAATACATTGATTCATAACTATATCAACATAAAATTAAAATAATTCATTAAACTAGACGTAATAATAAAATTTAACAAATCGTAATAATTACGCGTTAAGTTAATATTTACAAGCGGGGGCAAGATGCGAAGTCGAACGTCCAATCAGAAAAAATGGATGGAAATTAAAGGGACGATTTTAGGGCTAATATAGTATAAAAATGTCAATATAATTGTTTTCAAAGGCCGATAAGTCTCTCGAATTGACTTGTACAGAATAATTTTATGTTGATTTATGGCATTTTATGCACGTCATGATACTGACTCCCACTGCGGGTGTCATCAATTGTGCATTGTCTAAATACATAATAAATATAAAAAATTATAGATGCCAAAGTAATATAAAATCGATATTAGAACAAGCTTATAAACCAATCAAGCGGGTGCAAAATTTTGTGTTTTTAATATAAATAGCGTATCACACGCGATGTTCCACGATTTTAAAACGCATAGCACAAAATGTTCATTAAACATAATGGAAGAACTGACATATAACTAAAATTAATTGATAAATCTGGATACATAATGATATCAAATTGTGAAACTAATATCTAAATACTACAACCTCGAAAACAAACTGACGCAAGGAGTCCTGAACATTACTGCGGGCAACAACCAGCATTTGTATATGAAGGGGTAACAAGTCTGTGAACAAGCCGAGTGTTGGAGCGCGCAGTGGGCGCGTGGGCGCGTGGGCGCAGTGTGGGCGCGGCGTGGGCACGGAGTGGGCGCAGTGTGGGCGCGTGGGCGCGGCGCGGGCGGGGCGGGGCGGGGCCGGCCACTAGAGGCAGCGGGCGGCGCGCGGGGAGCGCGAGTGTCAGTACGCCTGCGTGGTGCTCGCCGCCGACACGCGCTCCGGTTTCAAATTACGCTGAAAACATTTAATACATAATTTACTATTTATACTTATCAATCTGTAATCAGGTTAAAAACTAATCATTTGAATGTCTAAAATAGTGCTACAATGCAATCACAGTGTTTAATTCAATGTTATTCAACAATACTACTTTATTTAATCGATTTTACAACAGACATCGTGGTGCTACTACAAAAGTCTTTGGGACAAGAAGTAATGAGTAAATTTCAACAATGCGTGCATAAAACCAATCAAAATTGTGAGAATTGTATACTAATACTATACAAACATTACAAAAAACAACTAATGTAACTACAAGTTAAGTTGGGTAATTTCTACTCTACTATTTCCAATAAAATCTAACATGCCGAACTTACAGGCAACTCCTTTAAATGTGTTACAGACTTGAAATACCAATGGAATTTACATATTGAAATCATTGTAAAAAATACGGCGAATGTCTAAAAATTTTGGTTAAATTTAAACATTAAATTTCATTTAAAAACGAGTGCAGCAAAATAATGGAAAAAGACGTTATGAATATTCAGCGCGGTATTTTACAAAATTAAACAATGTTATTTTCCATCGAAGTTGTTGATGTTAGTTATACAATGGAGTTATGACGTAAATAGCATTGTAGAATGAATTTGTAGAGGCTATCAAACGAATAAAAGGGTAACGGAAGTTCTTGCTTATCGACACAAGAAACTACAATCATATGTTGGTGAGCACTGGCATTGGTGAGTAGTGGTAGATGGTGAGTGGTGTATAACTCACCAGCTGGTCGTACTGCTGCACCATCCGTTTGATGTGGTTGAGCTTGCGATGCAGGTAGTTGACGCGCCGCCTCTCGCGCTGGTACGCGGAGTTGTTGCGCACGCGCTGGTACTCCTCCACTATGCGCTGCTCTATCGTCTGCAAGACAACACGAAAGCGGTCACCACAAGGCATAATACTAGTGAAATTATGTCATTTTCATCAACACTGACGCGTTAATACGAAAATTTAGGAGTATAAGTGTTGTTAGTGTACTCAGCGTGTAAACTGAGTGTGTACTGAACATGTATACGGGGCTTGTATACCGAGTGTGTAATGAACTTGTATACGAGGCCCGTATACCGAGTGTGTAATGAACATGTATACGGGGCCTGTATACCGAGTGTGTACTGAACATGTATACGGGGCTTGTATACCGAGTGTGTAATGAACTTGTATACGAGGCCCGTATACCGAGTGTGTACTTCGAGCGTGTACACCGAGTGTGTACTCCGAGTGTGTACTCCGAGCGTGTACACCTAGTGTGTAATGTGTATACTGACCCTGCGCTGCGGCGAGGCGGGCTCGGTGCGGCGCAGCTGCTGCTCGAGCTGCGAGAAAAGCGCGGCGACCTGCGCGACGCGCGCGTACAGCGACCTGTACTCCGTGTACAGCTCGGAGAACTCCTGCTTGTACGCGCGCCGCGTGCCGGAGCTCGCGATCGCCGGGTACTGCCTGTACAGCACACAACTGATTTAGTACACAATCGTACACAACACAAGTACACCAGTGGCGGTCGGAAATTACCGAATTTAATTCGGATTTCTTTCTCGAATTCTCTACATTCGTACATCTACATGCAAGGTTTCGAGTGCTCTTAATCATATTAGTAATATATTTTAAAACGCTTTTCTCTATTTTCTTTTGCTTATAGAGAAATCCTTTTGTGTGTTTATTTTTGAAAAAGTTTACACATATATTGCTTCGACTGATTTTGGGTTTTTTTTAATTTTATGACTTTGCAACTAATACACAGAACATTACAAGCATGCAAATAAGATCGAAATTGGACGAATTATAGGTATTAATACTATGCAATCGAATAATACTTAATGAAATGGCTATATCGAAAAAAAAAATCTCTGCCCTGTCTACCGGAAATTTAAATCGAATATTGCTAATTCCGAAAATAAATCTCACCTTTCAATATCTACCAAATCAGTCATATTCTCATCAGGTACAGACGTTAAATCTGTAGTTTCTAATGGTTCAGTATTTGTGATGTCTTTTTCTGAAAAAAATAAAAAATAAAAAAAATTAATAAACCGCCTGTCCATTTCCGATCTAGACCATAACATACTAAATTTAAGACTAATCAAGCACAATAACATGGAATTACAATTCTATGACATCATGAGAAAATATAGGTAACTAGTAAAAATTACATCAGAAACATGTATTGGTATAGTTCTTTTCAAATATCTTGGCGGCTCAAAGTCATCTACATGCTGCGCAATGGCTTTAAAATTGTGTTTTGCGCAGCGCCTCGTATGATGTTAAGAGCGGCCAAGATATTTGACAACTCCTATACATATTAAGGTCTCAGTTTTATCAAAGAGAGTGAAAGGGACGACAATGTTTAATAGTGCCAACATAACAAAGAATTAATCACTCAAGTACCCTGTTATTGTGCAAATAAGTACATACTCGACATGCTATATATATTTCTACAACAAATTCATAACATTAGTGCAATATACTAAACACAACATATAAATGTGAACACATATACATACATTACATAACAAACTGGAACATGTGCAACAATCATTATAACTAGTTTTATATGTGTATGATGTAAATAATTCATGATTTTTATTAATTTGCTGTGTACTACACATAATGTATAGGTTTTGTTTTAGTAATGTAGAGGTAAAATACATTTCTAATAAACAGTGACATTCTTAACAGTCTAAGTAAATCATATTAATTCAAATAGGTGATAAAAATTTTATAAATCATCAATATTATATTTCTTGACCGACTTCCCAAAAGGAGGAGGTACACAATTTGTCTGTATGTTTTTTTTGTGTTCAATGAATTAAATTACAATAAAGTCAAATACCCCTTTACAGTGTTAATAATTTATTAGTTTTGTCACTATAAATAAAATATATCAAGGATTTTCATATCTCAAAAACCAACTAAAGAACTCAATCTTACTAATATTATAAATGCTAAAGTTTGAATGTTACTAACAATATCTACAACTGCGTAACGGATCTCGATGAAATTTGGCATATATGTAAAATATTTATTGGCTATTCATTAACTTTTTTTTAACACCACGCAAACGGAGTCGCTGGCAAAGCTAGTTATTTAATAAAATGACGTAATAATTGTACCTGTGATACTAGTTTGTTCTACTGTTGGACTATTTCTGAAGCCGTTAGGTTTCACAGGACTGGGACAGAGATCCTTCACCGTGTTGAAATTAAGGGTGTAGCCGTTATCCTTTTTGACTGAAAAAAAAAAAAAACAAATAAATAAATTTTTTGTAAAAAAAAAAACACCACACCGTTATTACAGCTGGTTATCATGACCTCAGATACTTAGTAAACACTAATTACTTCTACGTTGTAAACAAGGAAAACGCTAATTAAACGAGGAAAATCTTGTTGGTGAGACATCTTGCGTTATCTAATAATTTTAAATACGTACTCATTATTCCGTTTAATTCACTATTAAATCAACCTTCACCTTTTGTGTACATTTAAATATTTCTCTCTCTTCTCTAAGGGACTCTCATTGTGACCTCTTAACAATTATGAGTGCGAAAGATAGTAATTATTGATCTTTCTAGATTTCGGTAGATATGTAGCTTCTTGGAAATAACAACTTGCCTTATTTCAAATTAACCCTTTATTTGATAGTGTTCAGTGTGTCGAACAACTAATTAAAAAAAATGTATTGAACAAGTTTACGAGAAAATATGCGAGATTTTGATTTTAGTGTGTTGGTAATATATAATACTAGGTTTCACCGCGAATCCGTCCGCGTGGAATTAATAAAAAAACAAAAGCAAGTAGCCTATGTGTTCTTACAGACTATACTCTACATCTGTGCCAAATTTCATTCCGATCTGTTTAGCCGTTTAGGCTACAAACTCTAACAAACATCGATCCATACATCTAAACTTTCGCATTTATAATATTAGTAAGATTTTTTTGCTACAAAAAACTCCGTCGAATTAAGGTTGATATTACTGACAGTTAAAGTCTTGACCACATGTACCAACCGCTATTTTCAGGAACAAAGGCGAAAATCAAAAAGCACAAAATATAATTTGTAGCCTGTCTGGATTGTACAGATGAGCTGTGTGATATCGTGTTGTATGCAGTACTGACCGTTAGTCCTGTCGTCCTCGTTGTCGGAGGCGTGCCGCTCCCCGGAGGAGGTGGTGGCGTACCCGGAGGAGGGCGGCGAGGGGCGGCGGTAGTGCGAGATGCGCTTCTTCTTGGCGGCGGGCGTGTCCTCGTCGCCGGCGGGCGCGCGCTTCCCGCCCCCGCCCCCGCCCCCGCTGCCCCCGCTGCCGCTCGCGGGGGACGCGCGGGGGGACAGCGAGTTCGCGGAGTCGCTGCTTAGAGGCGGCGTCAGGTTTTGAGGTTTCCGCCTGGAAATATTAACTACTTCTTAATGGTTATAACCGAAAACGTTATGATTTATGCAGAACATTAAGAGTGAACCATTATTTTATAAGGGTCGTATAGAAGTTTTCATATGTACATAATTTACCCGACGTTCTTACGGTGAAGGAAAACATCGTGAGGAAACCTGCACATATCGGCGAAGAAATTCAAAGATATGTGTGAAGTCAACCAACCCGCACTTGGCCAGCGTGGTTGACTATGGCCTAGTCACCCTAACTTAGGGTAGGCTCCGAGTCCCTCGGTGGGGACATATAGTGAACTGGTGATGATGATGATGCAGTTCACCTCTGATTATACATTACAATATTGGTATTACTACAAATGAATCTTTGTTTGCAATTAATTTGTGCGTCTTTATTCGCAAATGTTATAAATTATATTGCTATAAGGTAAATCCTGACCTATTGACGTCAATCTACATTGTGATTAACAACCTATTTGAGTTAATGGGAAATTAATAATGCTATAATAATAAATTACATATAAGCATGCCATGTGTGTAGATTTTTTTGTTTATGTTACGTCATCCGCCTTTTTGTGGCGGCGGCCATGTACCGTACTCCACTCGACAATTCCTGTCATTCGATAGCCATGTTAGGGGTTTATGCAAAAAGTAGGAATTGATAACCGTCTTGTACTATACCTTTTGAGTAAGCGTTTCTCCTCCTCGGTGTAGAATGGCCAATCCTCATTGACATCGTTCCATATGTGCCTACGTAGATGGTAGCAGTTGTCTTTGAGGGAGCCGATCTTGGGCAGGATCTTGTTGACCTCAGCTCGGTCCTTCTCCTTGATGCCCTCTGTAATGTGCCGGCGGTTAGTCGCGGTAACACACTGTTAGCTGCGAGGGACATCGACAGACAACTTACCACTATTCAGCCTCGCGTATAGCTCCGGCTTCTTGAATGGCTTCAGTGCTAATAATTGTATAAGTCTCTCACTGAAACAGAAAATTATTTACATTAAAAATGTCATATTTTCTTCCTACACAATATTTTTTTAAAATTCTGTTCAAGCTCAATTGTAGCATATTTTAGTATTAATGATAGAAAAATTGGAATTACAAATTATTCATCATTAATTTATACATCTCGTTTGTATTCTATTCTACATTTTGTGAAGCTCTGCAGCATACTAATTGTAAATGCGAAAGTTTGTTACTATACATCTCCAGAACGGATCAACGGATCTTGATTTTGGAACACAGGCTACTTGACTAAATATTTTTACTCCACACTGACAAAATTGCTTGCAAAACTTAGTTTTAAATTCTAAATTTAATCACAATAATCCCGTTTCAAGCTTAACATTTACATAAAATTGTGCGTCACAGCAAAACGATTACTAAAACATTGTAAACATGTAAACATGAGCTGTATCAAGGTATTAATTGAATGTCACAATCGTCGGCTTGGCATTTAGAAGGCGAGCGATCAAAGTGTACAGCGAGGTCGCGACAAAACCGCACACAGCTGTAAACATCTCAAGGCAATCGAGGACTACCACTTTCCAATATTAAAAAAACTCTTTAATCCATAATATTTAACTATGGGATATAATTGATATAATTTGAAAATTCATAACGCCATTAGTCATATTTGAGATTCTAATTTCGTTACGTCACAGACTATAGTTGAATGAATATTTGCATATTGTTTAATTTGAAACATCACGTATCCTTAAACGAGCCGTCTAGTAACATTTTAGTTACTACAATTTACTTAAATATGTATGCATAAAGATATTTTATTTTACTTTAAATAGAAAGGTAGCACCATATACTACTATTATATTGTATTTTGTTGTTCTTCGATTGTTTTGTTCCCTCTTTTTATTCTTAATTATTTTTCCTCTATCAATATTTTGTCAATTGTGTAATTAAATGTTTGCCTTCTGAATGGATTAAATGCGTTTATTTATTAGTACATAGATATATTCCCTATCCTATATTTGAACTCTATTTTTGTGTCGATCATACAACCGAATGGTGAAACATTTAAATATATAACAGCGTCTTAAATAACACCACGCTTACAAATTTATTAAAATTTTGGTCAAAATATAAGCAGCGCTTACGACGCGAAGATTCGTTTCAATATTCGGCCGATAGAGTCATTAAAACAAGTCTATCGCACAATTTTTTTTTATAATACAAGGGGCAAACGAGCAAGCGGCCACCTGAATCCGCCGAAATTGCGAAGCGACCGCTGCCCATAGACATCCGCAGTTGCAGATGCGTTGCCTACCCTTAATCGACGGAAAAGGAGACGCACATAAACAGGACATTTCCCATTCCTATGCGTCTCCTCCACCGTCAAATCCACTTTTCCTTCCCATCCTTTCCTCTTAAGAAAAGGGTGGAAAGGAAAAGGGACTAAAATTAGGCCTCTAGCACCATACTCTTCAGACGAAACGCGGAATTGCTCCCACTTCACGCTTATCTTCTGTGTGGTCGTGGTATTTCACCGGGCGAGTCAGCCCATTTGTGCGAAGAAGTTAAAGCGGGCTCTACCACTGTTAAATATACAATAATATAATAAACATTTGACATGCATTTACCACAACAACCAAACTTCAATTATGTCAACCACAATTCGCGATATGGTTTATTGCATATAACAAGATAAATGTATTTATCGTCGCTGTGGTGTGTCGTATTTTATGATAAAAATGTACTTTCAAGTGTACTCTAGTTGTGGTCAAGAATTCAATCAATTATTTTAAACTTATTTTATTATTTCAAATCAGATTTTTTTCACAGTTAGATGAATCAAAAAAAATCTCAAGCTTATTAGCTAGCTAAATTGTATAAAGTAATAAATATAGTAATAACAATAATACAAAGATATTACGTAACACTTAAATGGAATTAAAGAAAATGCTTCTTTTTATTAATTTCTTAGCAAATCATAATTATCATTAGAAAGTATGTTACATAACCATTTCATAGTACAGTAAGTTCTCAGTACTTATAAGTTATGATTTTTTTTTTTTTTATAATACAAGGGGCAAACGAGCGGCGAGAACACCGAGGTGGTCAACGACGCCCATGGACATCCGCAACACCAGAGGAACTACAGATGCGTTGCCGGCCTTTGAGGAAATTGTAGATTCGTCAACACGTATGGGTTTTACGATTTCATTTACAATTTATGCAATAAAATTGTGCAATAATGCGTCACATTAATCACTGTTATCAATATGATTATGAAACAAAACAAATTTACAGATATTAAATAGCTGGATATTAATATGTTAATTCGAAAAGGACTTTGACACAATCTATCGCTCTACAGTTTGATATTACTTGATAACATACTGAAAAAATATAATTAAAAATCGTATTAAATTTTTTGGTCAATTGAAGGTATGTGGTCTCTGCCTGCCCCTCTGTTGTGAGTTATGTTGTAAAACTATTCGCTTTTCTATTTCTCAAGTATATTATGTAGTAACTTTCTACCAGCTACAGTGCTATTATGAAATAGAAGAAATTATGTGGAAATAAGAAATACTAACTAATAAGATATTTCTCAATCAATTACAAAAACAAGGAAAATCCTCTAAAGTAAATATCACGATGCTTTGTTACTTAATCTATTCTAATTATATTGTAATTGTAATATTTTTATCTTGCTATAAATATGCTACAATAATGTATAATTTTCCTTTCATGGATAACTAGACTATTCTTTTACCTTTCAAAATAAGTTGGAAATATTCAGTACCATACATACTTTCAAATTAGTGTGGAAAATTATTTCTTTACCATCCATATAAATTATGGTTCTCAGAATGATTAAGCTATCTATGAGTGCAAATACATTTTGATGTCATGATTAGAACAAGGTGAGTACTATCGCTGGTGCATATGATTAATGCCACCCATCGCACCGCACACCTACATCTTCCCACGGCAATGAATCAGGAAAACAGACGCGCTGTCAATGTTGAGATAAAATGGAACCCTGCCAATAACGATGCATACCGAGTGACTCGAGTCAAAACATTAGATTACACTTTATTGAAAATGTACATAGAATTTGGTAATACGTTTTTAATTGACTAGGTAGAAGCGACGTTTATATTGGTCAAATAAAACTTGAATTTTATTCTGTGGTGGTGTTAAATAATTCACTATAGTGTTTCATGAATAAAAAAATACAGTAGCATTTTAGGCTTGTGATAAATGTGCAAACTTACTTTATGGAGCGTCGCGAAACGTCCGCGGCGGGCGGCGGGCGTTGGTGGGGCGGTGGTGCGCCGCGGGGCACCGCCCGCTCGGCTCGCTCCGCCCGGTCAGGTCTCTCCGCTCGCTCCACACGTTCTCTCTCTGCGCGTTCGACACGCTCCCTCTCGGCGCGCTCGACTCGCTCTCTCTCCGCTCGCTCCACACGTTCTCTCTCTGCGCGTTCGACACGCTCCCTCTCCGCCCTTTCGGCTCTTTCTCTCTCCGCTCGCTCCACACGTTCTCTTTCTGCGCGTTCGACACGCTCCCTCTCGGCGCGCTCGACTCGCTCTCTCTCCGCTCTCTCCGCACGTTCTCTCTCAAGCCGCTCGAGCCGCTCCTTCTCGGCGCGCTCGGCTCTCTCCGCCAGCTGCGCCGCACCATTCGAGTACGTCGTGTGTGAGAGGCGTTTATTTATTCTACGTCCTATGTCTGTTTGGTTGGGTTTTATAACCCTAGTGCTGAAAATGGACGATAGAAAGTGTTATAATATTATTCAACATACCAATATGACATTGGTGGTGATCATATCACCATGTATCCAACGTAATATATTTGTGATTCTATGTTAGGGATTATGACGTTGGTATAACATAGGAACTTTAAGTTATGTTTATTAACAGTGTCAATTTCACTGTATAAGATTAACGAAAATGTTTTCCTTAGTTAATTTAAGATTGTCGAATTTTAAATAGTTTTGACAGCAGGATATTATTATAGTAGAAAATATCGATAAGACGAGATTGTACTAGAACAAAGTTTCAAATGGTATAATGGTCTTCGAAGGCCATCATACTGACCACTTGCTCTGCTCGGCGGCGACTGTGCGCGCCATGCGGTCCTTCGTGGCCTCGTACGAGTCGTCGTTGGCGAGCACGCGCATACGGCGCGGCAGCGGCCCACAGCACTCCAACCGCCGCGCGCCGGCTCCCCCGCGCACGCACTCGAACGACCCCTGAATTACATACAATACACACATTAAATTCTGTTAAATGACAACAATAAGGTAAGAACTAATACATATTTCACATATCTTAGAGCGAATTAACTACAGACGCTTAGACATACCTACCACGGTTATCAACAAGTTAATATTTACAGTTAATACGATATGACTAAATGATCTTGCAGGGGTCAAAACCAAGAGAGGGCATTGACTACTTTTTCAACATCTTATAGCCATATAATTTCGAATTTCCTATCAATCTTTCATAAGCTACATATAAAACGTGACACTTAATTGTGCCACTAAAGTGTTAATATGTTAATATTTTATTATATAATTTGATAAAAGCGACGATATAACACGACATTATCATGATAAACACGCGGACCGGAATATTAACGGTGGCTGAATTATCAGTAGTACCTACGACTAGGCATTGAAATTATTTTATAATTATCACAATTACACGACAAGCAGAACCTTTAATATAATTTGTATGTATCTCTCAATATATTCTTTGTATGTTAATTAAACTATCTGACCTTTATAGTGTAAAAATAGTATTTACAAGTACTACCAACTACCTAAAATTTCATTTTTAATCTATTACAAAGTATTAAGTATTATTTTTAAATTTAATCATACTAATCATACTATCATACTAATATTATAAAGGCAAAAGTTTAGATGGATGGATGGATGTTTGTTAGACTTTGTAGCCTAAACGGCTGAACGGATTTCGATGAAATTTGTCATAGACGTAGAGGATAGTCTGGAAGAACACATAGGCTACTCAGTTTTGTTTCTTTTTAATTCCACGCGGACGGAGTCGCGGGCGAAAGCTAGTTGATAATAAAGATTATCTATTAAATTTAAAAATAATTAGAGTAGGAGTAAACAATTTCATTAAGTTATTTTTTTATATTTCTCAGTATTGTCACCTTAATTAACTTTAACACATCAAGGACTTAATAGATAATACGAAGTAAGGACTGATTTTCTTATCATTTAATCTTTTCCGTTCATTATACGTATACTCACGTAAAGATAAATGTATCAAAACAAAAACTAGAATAATTTCTTTACGCAAGTAAACTCGAAGAACAATAAGTAAATTACGATTAAAAGGCGAAACAAAAACACGCGTTTCAATTTCCTTGTTTATCGTATTTTTGGTTTAAGCTCTTTATGTATTTCACGTTTTAAGTGAGTTCAGTTTTAAAAAAACAACCATTGCCAATTTAATTAGGCACTTTCTTGACAAAAGTTGCAAGTTCAAACAACAACTGATGAAAAATGGGATCGGACGTCTGTCTCTTATCACTAAGAAAATGCGAAACAGACAGGACATTGCCTTGAATTCTTTCTGAATTCTAAACAGCGGCGGGAAACATTTGTCGTCAGCATGACATGATAAAGATAAGCCTCGTGAGCTCTATAAATTAACTGTGTTCTATAAACGTTTGCAGTCAAGGAATTAAATTCGCTTCCCACTTAGGATCAACCATCTTACAACAAACTGTCACCATAAGAGACTGTACGCATGTTGCGTAGTTGGTGATAGAAATATGCACGCTAGATGTCATCTCTATGGCCTCCCTGCGGGGGAGTATTCTAAAAATAACAAGTGATAATACACTGAAGATCACCCTATTAGGGTAACGAGGTTTTATTGAAATTTGTAAGAAAATATTGTGAGTTCAAGAATAAAGAATTTGTACATAATATTTTGAACTTAGGTGTTCTCAGTCAGTTCGCATTCTATCCACACAAACACCGTTTTCAAGGAATAAAGTCTGTAGAGCGTTTTTTAAATAATTGTTATTTATAAGTATGTACACGTACCTGCGGGCCCTCCATTTCTGCATTGCTGTTAATACTAAAGTGAAATGTTGACTCGCTTGACGCACCATTGGTCGGGACTGGAATTGATATTTTCTGAAATAAGAAAAATAACACATGGTAATTTACGTGGAAAATAGGTGTTGTATCATTTTTATATGTATCTCTAGCTAAAATCAAATGATATTGTTATCAATATCATCAACACAATCTATTCCATGTATATAATATTATGCAAGTAGTACACTTCTAAAAGTAATTATTTAACTTGGCGAGAATTTAGAAGACACTTCCAATCCTACTCAATGCTACAGATTGTAGATAAAGATTATCTTTGAGTTTTGTACAAAAAATACTATCTTCGAATTTAAAAGACAATGAGGGGAAAACAATGTTTTTGTACACTTGTTTCGGCAGTGGGAACACACGATTCTAAACACTCATTTACTCAGACATGCATCAAGGTTTCCGCGCTGAAAGATAATTTTTATTACCTGATAGCCGTTAGTTTCACGTGTTTACAATTTCACCGGATTAAAACAATGTCACGCGTCAAGGGTAGGATTGATATCGAAACGGTGTCCCATTTAAAGTGCGTCATAGGAAGGCAATTAGTGATGTGCCGACTTTCATCGCTTGGAATGGCAACGCCGCGGCCGCAAGCCACCGCGCTCGTTTTACCGTTTCACCACCGAGCACAACACGCGCGAATATAAAACTATCTATAATTAACCGCTACCATATTGCCGAAAAACTTTTACATACTCAGTTATCAAAACTTTTCTAAAGTACCACACATGTAGCAATTGTATATTTACCATGAGAAATCTATACTAAGGCAGTCTCTCTGTGAGAGTCTTTAATAGGAATGGCAGTAAAGCATCGCAATAGCTAAGACAAAATTAACGATTCCACATTAACGAAGACAAAGTTTATCAAATAATGTACCACTGTTACTTTTATTAACATCAACAAAGTATCAATATTCAGGTGTTTTCTTACTCCGCAATGGAATTTCTCACATAACTAGTAATTGTGTCACCGGTTACTTTCGCTGGCCTCAAAAAACGTTAACGGTGAGATGTTATTCTACGGTGCTCTTTTGAGGCGTCCTCCTTCCCGCCAACACACTTACGTTATGATTTTTTTTTAATAATAGTTGGGGGCAAACATGCTGCAGAAACACTGAGGTGAAGTACAGATGTTAAATTATTACTTTATAATTATAGAAATGTGCAATAAATTGGATTTATAGATGTTAAAATAGCCGATAGTAATATGAGGGGAGTTGTTCTAATCTGGGAAAGATAGTAGATATGTTTAGATAAGGTGTGTATCGCATCGCATTCGTACGTCTGCTTATGACGTATTCACACGCGTGGCCGCGGGCCGATGTAAGGTCGTGGCTGTCGGTGTGTGCCAGTACTACAATGCCAGCCAATTAACCTATTAAAAAGTCTCTCACTAGTGTAACAATAAATCCTTTCTCATATCCACATTACTTGACTATACCAATCTCGTATCAAACCGACTAATATTTTTTTAGTATGTTAGTGTCACTTATTATCTCAGGTGATTTAAAATCGACTACTGATTATTAATATTTACCAAGTTCTCGATATTGATAGCCGACTGTGGAAAATTGGACTATAAAAAGATTACATTAAAGAATATCTAAATTAAATATTACAAAATGTCAAACGTCATTATAGATAAGATTTTTTATTATCTTAGTACGTTTTACACCAATGGCCGTCATAGAAAACACCAAGACACAATATTCTTTGTATGTTTTGTTTCAGCTTTATCGCCTCGGTATAAATGCATTTGTTAATAATATTTGTGATTGCCCGATAGGACCCGCATCTTGACTGATGAACTCAAGGTGGTATATTATCTGCTATACGTCGACGTATGCAATTATGGTAGTGACGAGGAAAAAACCCGCCAGTGGGCGAGCAAGGGGCAGGCGGGGGGCGCGCGCGGCGCGGCTTTCTCTGCGTCGCGGCAACGGCGCGCCCGGTATAAAGAGCGCGTCGCGGCAGAATGCTTCGGCACTCGGTGAACAGCCGTCTTGCCCGCTATATTTGTACGCTCATGCTCTCATCCGTCGTCCATTTGTTTGTACACAATAAAAATTCTTTTTCAGGATTATCCGAAAACAGCAATGCCCGTAATTAGATCGTAAGCCAATTATGGATGTCGCAAGTGCAATGGAATCCATATAAATATCATGGCAAGGTCGTTTAGTTTCAACGCTTGTCTTCTTGCGAAGGCCGTGTGTTTATTCGATGGCTACATCCGGAAAATAAGGAAATCGCTAGTTTTATGTTTTGTTTAGTTACGCGTTGTTGTCTTGTACTAATTGTCAGTATCATGTTTGTTTTTGCGGTAGCCACTTGATCAGAGAGAGTAATTCGCGGGCCAGTACGCGTTCAAATATTTTTAGTCGCTACCGTGGCACCAGCTAGCGCCGAGGATTTCATTATTCGGTTCGGAACGTCGATCGTCACGATCGTCGCGCCGTCGGTTACCTAATTTTACCTACACAAACGAAGTCGGCGAACGGTATACATGTTGCTGTTGCAAAGTGAGAGGCCGCCGCGACCGGTTTCCTTCACCCGGTCGAGATAAATGTACGCAGTCGCTAATTATACAAAAGTGGCTCGTATTTCGCTTATAAATAAGGATCGTACTGTGTGTTAATAAAGAACAATAAAATCCGTTGAGTAATTTCAAGAAATGTAATGATTTCGAGCGCGACAAACCCGGACACAGAACAGGCAGTCGAGCGGCCGGCTCGGCCAGTTAACGTGCTGTATTTCATTGACGTAACATTGCGGAGGTGGGCCGAAGCGCGGCCGCGGCAACGTGGTCTTTAATTCCATCGCAATAGGGGCGATACGTGATATTCATACGTCAGTAGTCGACGATGATAATAAATAGTTCACTACACAACACGAATCATAGCGGGAATTCCACGCAGCCGAGCTGTGATCGACGATGTTAATTGCTTACCGCGACTCTTTTATCTAATATCAATACATTAGATACTTGTTTACTTATAGTAGTTTCTGAGCAGGTTTACAAATAAAATATAGATAAACAATATAATAGAAGTAAATTCATAAATAGTGCGTTGTAGGTTTTGGAACTGGAGCATATTTTTCAATTAAGCAACGATTTTAACGTCTACCACTCGACAAGTTGTAGCAATGGTCGAGCGATTGTTACAAATTGTAAAAGAAAACGTAGCAAGGTCAGTTTGCTTGCTTAGATTTTTTAGGTCGCGAGCACAATAAAAAAAAAGAAACTTTAGCCTCATTAAACAAATCGAGAGAATAAATCGAGTAAAAAATAGATATTACTTTGTTTTGAGAAAGTGATAGTGGATAAATTTAAATGAATGTTATGCGACTGTTTAAAAACAATCTGATAAACTGCAGGCTGCTATTTAACTTAATTTTTGATTGCGAAAACATTTACATAAAAAGTCTATATTGCGCGAGTGAATTTAGCAATGGTTCCGTAAAAGAAATTGTTGCAACACAATCGTCTTGGTCGCCGGACACTTTCATCGCTCGTGTTCGTACAGTCGGTCAGGTATTCGTGTGGTTTCTACCACTTATTTGCATATTCATCGACGACTTTCTAATGGACGATGCGATTCGTTGTCGCAACCGTCAACGATGTGAGGTAACACAACGATAATTAAACTCACCTGCAAATAAATTCAACACAAACAAGTGAGATTTACACAAGCGTACTGGATATTTTTAGACTACGACTCAATTCGAAATACTTCTACTGGGTTAAATATAGAATTGACGATAAAAGTGTGTAGGTGTAAAATTACTGATTTATCGTAAATGTTTGAGGTTGTATTTTTCCTAGCATAGAAGGATGTAACGGTTAATGAACCTCAAGTTAATTGTCTTTAGTTCGTTATTGATTAGATTGGTGACATTCAATCGTTTGCACGTGTGTTGGCCATGTTGGCTTCCGCTGATAACAATTCTTGATAACAACCTGTAGATTATTCGCGAAAGTTTTAAAATGAATCAATTACAATAATTATACGAAATTTTACTCCGAAGTCCGTAGTCTATTTTGATACAATTTGATGGTAATTCGGATTTGATTCCTAACTGAGGCGGACTTTAGTAGGTGGCCTATTGTTTCTAAAGATAGGTGGTTACTAGAGCGTTGTTTGCCTAATCTAAGTAAATACATTTTGATTGCACATTATTTAAGGAAAATAAAGACGTTTAATTTAAATTCGTGTATACGTGACTTAGGCCAGGCTATTGGGTGTTAGTTGTCTCCTTCGCAGTCAGTGGGGCGGTCGACCTCCGGCTGCAGGGGGAGGGGGCGCCTCTCACCGGCGACGTGACGGCGGCCTCACGCGGCGAGGCTGCACAAAACTACGTACGTAACTAACCTCTCCAGCGATTATTACTCAACGCTCGATACGCCTTCCCTCTATACTTTCACCCCGACTTAATGCCATTATTGTATTTTAACAACACACTCTATAAGCTAACCAGCTAAATCCGGAATATGCAAAGTTAAAAAAAAAAGCATAGTGCCTTTTGAATTCCATTCAAAATTCTTAGAAAACACTGTTTTGGGAACGTATAAAGAATAACATTTATTCGTAGCAACATAATAAATAGCAAAAAAAATGTTATTCTTGGAATATCGGGATATCCCCCTGTATATCGGGAACGTGCCACAGATTGCCTAATCAAAACGTATTAATATGCCATTAAGCACAGTCTTTCACGTTTCGTCAAGCGTGATTTAGGTATTATAATAAGGTATTTATAGAACTAGAATAACAACTATATTTAATTAATATCAATGTCGGAAAATATATAATTTTAACCCGGTTACTATCGGTTGCTTAACATTGACGCAAAGTCGAGTTTGTAACCAGGTTAATTAAGACTCAGGTTACAAAGTAATATTAAACAAATTAAATTTGTTGATATTTAAATCAAAACATTCAGTTTATTCCAATCTCACCCTTAACCTTAGAAAGCTTATCTGTTTTATTTTATACATAACTACTATAAACATATTTTACTAATGCAATACTTCACTAAACGGAGAAATAACATCCAGAATCATATTCCTAAAAAATAACCTATCCTTATCTAATCAGTTATGAAATAAATAAATAAAATCGGGATTGGAAAAATGGGCCGATTTTTCCAACACATTATTTTCAAAACGACACAAAAAATTATTCATATCGATTTTACAAACAAAATTAAGTTAACTTTTTAGGGGTTAACAAATGCGTGCCAAGGCTGAGAGCGAGAATCGATTAATCGGTAAAACATTGCAAAGTATGGCTCATCGAATCGATTTAGTAACGCGCGATGCATGTCACATACGCGCTGTATCGACAAAAACAATTTAGTAGGTATTTAGATCAAGGTGCGGGGCCCGAGCAACAGCTGAGTGGTAGGCGGACGCGCGGAGTTTACGTTTAATATTGCATACGATATATGCGTTGCCCTGTAGTGCAGGGGTTAGAGTAATCACATAATTACGTCACAGATATCAGGACATCGTTTTTTGTTATCCGACTGACAAAAAAGGTAATGTTTTTCGCGCGTATGTGAGTTTGTTTTAATGTATGTATGTAAATTCCATTGTGACGGGTTTTAACTACCGAACCAATTTTGACGTATGAGGTGTCATTCGATTCGTCTTCTTCCCCAGTGTCATATCCCAGCGCAAAACACCTACAGTGAACGTGATAATTGAAAATGATAAAAAAACTGTAAAAACCGGATTGGAATCTCTTGGAACCTTTTTTCTACTTTTATTTTTATCTCTTAGATTTAGACCGTCGTTTTTTTTTAAATTAAGTTTAGGTTAGACTATTAAATTATTGCATCTACTATTTATTAACGAATAACTACGTCGTAGTCTTAGACTCCAAAAATCAAACAAAAAAGAGACCCACCTGCAAGCACTACCTTTCGAATAAAAAAAGAATTATCAAAATCGGTCCTCTAGCGGCGGAGTTATGCCGTAACAAATATATAAAAAAAAACACAGCCGAATTGAGTACCTCCTTCTTTTGGGAAGTCGGTCAAAAATAGTATGCAATAGTGCCTCTTGTATCATTAATATTCCTAATACTTCGTTGTGTTTTCGTCTGGAGGAAACGGATAAATCAAGTAAACACCATGTTTAGTTCGGTTTTACATACATTGATATTTACAGTTCAACGGCCGAGTAAAAACCAGGAACGAGTTGTAACATATACGCACCGAGTGGGATTATACATTTAAATAAGTGAAGGAGTCAATCCACTCGATGCGTAAGTCAGGGGCCTATGAACTATGACCTAGCGGTACACTGTTAATGCACTTCTTTAACTATTTTCGGTCAACAATTAACCCTTAAATGCATGATGATGAATTTATACATCAGTCTTACCCAATAGAATAATATAATACATATAAATTAACAAAAATCTACTAATATTTAAAAAAAAAAAAACTTTTGAAAAAAAAAATTTTTTTTTCTTTATTTTCCCTTAATCTATGTTCAATTTACTATTCGTTTCAAGAAAAAAATCATGCATTTAAGGGTTAAATCATACTATTACCCTGATACAATACTACCAAATACTACTATGAATCATTTTACACGTTTTGCAAGAAATCAAGACTAAAATATTGTCTAGACATTTATAATAAAATTCTGATGACATCAAATGTTTTTACACATCATTGAGTTAACAACAAACGCGTAAGCAATTTTAATAAAAATCATCATAAAGTCCATTAGCTTGCAATTATAATAATTATGAATTAACTTGCTTACAATCATACAAATATACAATTTTATTAGCAATGCCACCGTTGGCGTGCGTTTTAAATTTCGTTAAAATATTTCCTACATTTTGCAATACGAACAATACGCTATAAAGATATTGTCATGTCAAAGTATCGAGGGAATTCAATAAATAATGACGATAAAATTTAGGGAAGCGTATCGAATAGTTACCACGCTAATTGTTTCTGTTTTCTTAAACAGATAGACAAGGACAACAATGTTTCTGCACATATATTTCGGTTGTAAGATACAATTATGTTAATTCCCTTCTTACTTTCCGTACTCTATATTACCAAACTGATTTTGACTAATGTTACGTAGTTCGTATTTTTATCCGCTAGATATAATTTAAAATTAATCAAACTACTGCGAAGTGCGATATTTGTATTGAAATGATAGTTTGGATTTAGATCGTGTATTAATCGTCATCGTGGGAAGATTCCGAAGAAAAATGTATGGAGAATAATCTAGATCATTGTATTGTCAATATACTATACTATTAATTGATATAACATTATCGTTGATCTATTTCGGTTTAAAATTTACCTCATTAATACTAAATAATAAAATTAGGCGATAAAATGGTTACGGGCGACATTAGTGACGTACGTACTTATTATTCATAGCTGGTTCACATTTTCTGCAAGGAAGTTTTTATTATAATAACTTGATATTTTTAGAATATAAAATATATAACGGTCTAAACTCGCGGGGAAAACGTGTCGAAAATTAGGTGTACAGTTACGAATATTTGGTTTTAAAACCTAACCTATAAACTTGTAACAATAATTCTGGATTAAAGCTTAAAAACACAATATTTTATTTGATACGCTTTATATAGTTGCCTTGGTACGTTTACAAATTAACTGATAACTCAGTCATTACAAAACGAAAGCACGTAACTGAGCACGTATACGACAGAATATCTGTTTTATTGTTTATTTCCAAACCTTCAAAGTATTGCATTATAATAAAATACAAAGATATAAAATACGATAATTACAACAATTAATGATGATATCCAGTACTAATATTTGCAACAATACCAACAAAATGCTCCCCAAGAATGGAATCAAAACTGTACAGTGCTATTCAAACTTTATGCCGGCTAGCAAAAAATACTTGTACTATATAAACAGAACAGATTTTTAGATACAAGTAAAGGAATAAACAGTAATGTGAGCGCATTTCATCTCCCCCAGCTTTACGTCCAACTGGCATCAACCGCATCTATACCACGAGCAGGCATTAAGTTTGAATCTTTTAATACTCTGCCTCAGTTAGGAGTTTTTTCTACAATAATCTTTATTAAACAAACAACCTTCGATTGAAACGTTCTCTTGCGAAACTACCAGTTTGGATGACCACTCGCCATTACAACATATGATTGTAAAAATAAATATTTAATACAAACCAATCAGAATATGTTAAAAATAATGATTTCTATTTCGGAATTTTCTTAGAAATTATTTAAGTTTGATCTCAAGATATTTTTTACTTTCACTACTAATCAACGATAATTTTAACTTAACATACAAAAACTCGTCGGTAAAAGTTAATATAAAATGTGTCTAACTATCGAATATTTCATCAATAATATAAAACTGTACAACTGTACTGTTGTTACAATCTTCACCGTAACCTTACTGAAATATATGGCCCATTAGAAGTTTATTATACTAGCTTTCGCCCGCGACTCCGTCCGCGTGGAATTAAAAAAACAAAAGGAAGTATGTGTTCTTCCAGACTATCCTCTATGTCTATGCCAAATTTCATTGAGATCCGTTCAGCCGTTTAGACTACAAACTCTAACAAACATTCATCCATCCATCTAAACTTTCGCATTTATAATATTAGTATGAAAGTATGAAGTATGATTCAGAATTAGTACAGCTACAAAGTTTGTTTCGATTAGGTACAGCGTGTATTTTACGCATTTATATACGGGGTCGCCTTAATAACTATTCAATAGAAATCAAGATTTCGGCTCGAAGTATAAAGTTCAAACATTCACTTTGTCATCAGTTAAGTTTGACCTTTAGCTACTTGAGTAATACAATCATGATTAAGTTGCCAAACTTTTCATTATAAATTACACGGTCAAAGATTTCGACAGTACAATACTTAATCAGAAAAGGTAAGTTGTATAATTCAGTTGCTTATCTATCTACTAGCTATCGCCCGCGACTCCGTCCGCGTGGAATTAAAAAAACAAAAGGAAGTATGTGTTCTTCCAGACTATCCTCTATGTCTATGCCAAATTTCATTAAGATCAGTTCCGCCGTTTAGGCTACACACTCTAAATATCAATCCATCCAAAGATTCGCATTTATAATATTAGTATGAAAGTATGAAGTATGATTCAGAATTAGTACAGCTACAAAGTTTGTTTCGATTAGGTACAGCGTGTATTTTACGCACTTATATACGGGGTCGCCTTAATAACTATTCAATAGAAATCAAGATTTCGGCTCGAAGTATAAAGTTCAAACATTCACTTTGTCATCAGTTAAGTTTGACCTTTAGCTACTTGAGTAATACAATCATGATTAAGTTGCCAAACTTTTCATTATAAATTACACGGTCAAAGATTTCGACAGTACAATACTTAATCAGAAAAGGTAAGTTGTATAATTCAGTTGCTTATCTATCTACTAGCTATCGCCCGCGACTCCGTCCGCGTGGAATTAAAAAAACAAAAGGAAGTATGTGTTCTTCCAGACTATCCTCTATGTCTATGCCAAATTTCATTGAGATCCGTTCAGCCGTTTAGACTACAAACTCTAAATATCAATCCATCCAAAGATTCGCATTTATAATATTAGTATGAAAGTATGAAGTATGATTCAGAATTAGTACAGCTACAAAGTTTGTTTCGATTAGGTACAGCGTGTATTTTACGCACTTATATACGGGGTCGCCTTAATAACTATTCAATAGAAATCAAGATTTCGGCTCGAAGTATAAAGTTCAAACATTCACTTTGTCATCAGTTAAGTTTGACCTTTAGCTACTTGAGTAATACAATCATGATTAAGTTGCCAAACTTTTCATTATAAATTACACGGTCAAAGATTTCGACAGTACAATACTTAATCAGAAAAGGTAAGTTGTATAATTCAGTTGCTTATCTATCTACTAGCTATCGCCCGCGACTCCGTCCGCGTGGAATTAAAAAAACAAAAGGAAGTATGTGTTCTTCCAGACTATCCTCTATGTCTATGCCAAATTTCATTGAGATCCGTTCAGCCGTTTAGACTACAAACTCTAACAAACATTCATCCATCCATCTAAACTTTCGCATTTATAATATTAGTATGAAAGTATGAAGTATGATTCAGAATTAGTACAGCTACAAAGTTTGTTTCGATTAGGTACAGCGTGTATTTTACGCATTTATATACGGGGTCGCCTTAATAACTATTCAATAGAAATCAAGATTTCGGCTCGAAGTATAAAGTTCAAACATTCACTTTGTCATCAGTTAAGTTTGACCTTTAGCTACTTGAGTAATACAATCATGATTAAGTTGCCAAACTTTTCATTATAAATTACACGGTCAAAGATTTCGACAGTACAATACTTAATCAGAAAAGGTAAGTTGTATAATTCAGTTGCTTATCTATCTACTAGCTATCGCCCGCGACTCCGTCCTCGTGTAATTAAAACAAAAAAAAAAAAAAAAACGGACGAATTGAGTACCTCCATCTTTTGGGAAGTCGGTCAAAAAAAAAGTAAGTAGCCTATTTGTTCTTCCAGAATATGCTCTACATCTACGCCAAATTTCATTAAGATCAGTTCCGCCGTTTAGGCTACACGCTCTAAACATCAATCCATCCAAACATTCGCATTTATAATATTAGTAATGTATCTATCTATCTATACATATACTTTATTCACGCAAAAACTACTGGGCCGTTTTTAAAAATTCTTTCACCATTAGAAAGGTAATTTATCTGTGTGTAACATAGGCTGTATTTTATTATTACTAAGATTAAGGAACTATTAATAAACAGCATATTTCTGGATAACGGCGTTAAAAAATTACAAAATTTTATCAACAATAATCATAGGGAGATTAATCAAGCGTTTGAAATTATTAGTAAAACTGATAAACGGGAATCAAACAGGTGCCAAATACTTATTTAGGAAATTTCCATTACGAAATATGGCTAATTCTATCTTATTACAGTAATATAACCGCGAGGGTTTCAAAGTAAAAATTGATAAATCGATTAGCGAATACGTACGTAGTTAATTATCTAAATTGTTTCCTTTTAACAGCTTTGGAGGTTAATAGACGAAGATTAATGAGGAATGAGCTAATTAACAGGACGGCATCTATTTTAAAACAACAAAGTTTAAATTTTTTATCCCTTGCTTAAACCACAGGACAGATATTAATAAAAATTTACAGGATGTTCCGTCAGCAGAGCGGGTTTAAATTATTTTAAACTCTGTAAAATCTGTTGAAATTGTATATAATTTTATACATAATTTTATACACGTAGATAAAGTTGCACCTGCCTATTCACAATCAGATCAGATGAACAGCGCGCTATACATCCACTAAAAAATACAGACAATTGTAGTCCTACTTAATCCACCTGAAGTTCAGAGTAATAGGTAGTCGCGGCAACTTTTACCGAAGTTGCATAAGTCGCCGTCTACAATTTATAACTGGCCACATTGCAAAACTTTCGTAACATTACATAGTCTACCTTTCTCATGAAATATTAATTCAAGATAGTTTTTTCCGACATTAACGTTTCCTATACAACAATGTTAATAGTTAGACAACAGAAATTAATCAATCAAACTTTCCTTCTGTTTTAACGTTACAAAGTCATATTCCATTCCCATTTTTTGTAAAAATCTTCACGGGCGTTGTCTGTCATAGATCAATGCTGGGTCTGGGAGAGACAACTGAATCTTACGAATATAAGAAATGCGAAAGTTTGGAATTCAGATGGGCAGAGGGATGGATGTGTAGCTAAACGGATCTGCATAAAATTTAGCTCAGATATAGATCATATCCGGAATAACGCATTGGCTACTCTTCAATTCCGCGCGGACGAAATCACAGGCAAAAGCTAGTAAACCACAAATAACAAAGACGGGCTTAATTTGCGAATGATTGAATAGATGCAAGAGATAGGTACGCTGCTATAGCACGCTGCGTTCTGCTTAATCAATTTTTATACGGACGACCTTAGATTCAAAGTCAGTCAACCTTAAAGGTTAGCAGCATTCGTAAAAACGTTTGCTTCGAATCTTATCCACGTTATTCTAGTCCTCTGTCTAGTTTATAACGAGTTATATTTATTGACAAAAGTTATGATAACATACAAAAATTTACAATGAAATAGAAGTGATGAAGCAGTTCAATTTCCGAAACGAAACGTAAATTACAAATGGTTGTTTCCAAATCTAGACAATTTCCAAATATGTAACATAGATTAAATTCGTAGTACAGTAAATGGTCATTACTTTCTCTTTGGAGATACAAAACATATTAATTTGAAGTAAAATCTTAATATATCAATTTTAATTTAACAAAGCCAGTCATTAAAATTTATTCACTAATCTAGGACGAGAATTTAATCTAACTTATACGAGAGTAGAATCTGGAACCGGAAATAACCGCAATTCGCTAAATCTTGTCTAAACAGTGTTAGCGTAAAGAGTTTTTATTACAACAATGTAGTTTGTATTTTTGGTGGGTTCCGCGGCGACTGCGTGTTGAAGTGAAAGTGAGTAGCGCACGTACGACCGCCTCGCACTCCCAATAAGACGACGCGCCGTCCGCATACCTCGACAATTATACACGAGGAAATCAGATCGACAACACCCGGTTACTACATCTATTTGTATTTTATTAAGACCACAATTGTATCTGAGATTAAAAGACTAATGGTCACAGCTAACGTGTCCAGTCGAGGAAGTTTATTTCCTACCCATTTTATATAAATTTGTCATACATACGCTCATAATCATAGCACTTGTGGTAACAGTTAGCTGTACAATATCAGTTCCTAAACAATCCGATATTTAACTCTTTGTGTATAACTCGTTTCACAGTATGATGTTTGTTTGTTTGTTTGTTTGTTTTGTATCAACATCTATATAACTTAACTATATTAACAATTAAGTAATTTTGTTAGTTCACATACTTTTATTACAACGCATGAAATTAAAATTCATGATTTAAACCTTGGTTTTTTTATTCTATTTCAGTCAAGAAAAAAATATACGTTAGCCTTACTTCAAAAAACCATATTTTTAACTAGTTGGACGAGAAATATAATATGATAAATAAATATATCTAATTTATTATCAGAGTTATATGTTACAACATACTACGTTGTAAAAGATTTAAATATGACATAAATGGGGCCATGGAAATGTAAATAGCAGACAAAATATTTGTCACCATAGCATGTAGTGATTGCCTAAAAAACTATTGTAAACATTTGTATTCAAGGATTTTTTTAGTTTTATAAGAGAAGGGGGCAAACGAGCGGCGGGAACACAGGTGGTCAACGACGCCCATGGACATCCGCAACACGAGAGGAACTACAGATGCGTTGCCGGGCTTTGAGAAAATTGTAGGCTCGCTTCTTGAAGGACCCTAAGTTGTACTGGTTTAGAAATATTATATAACAACCGTTTTTGAGTGCCTTTATGTAGACAGCAAATAATTTTCTAAACAACGCTCTTGGTTTATCGCTTTAGGGTGTTATATAAATATGATTCTAACAAATGTTTATTATCTTATCAATCTCATTTATAGCCATCAACAATATAGAAGACTTGTAAATTTCCATACAATATGGCGTGTCACCACTGGTAACCACACTATCAATTCCACATTGTATATTGTTTACAATGGTACTAAAGGTTAGAGGGGTCAAAAATTTTGATGTGTTTTTTTTAAATATTTTTATACTTTATTCGTTATTCTATACGTTGTCATACGAAAAGAATAATAGAGTACGGCATTCATTCCTTGCTTAGTAAGTACAGAAAATAGTATATGTGAAATTTTGAGAATTGTTATCATCTCTGAGTGTCGATAGAGCTCTCTACGAAAGAATTGTTTCGGACATAGAAATTTTACAAGTACATGTAGGTACCGAAGATATCCTAAGTGAAAACAAGGAACACCGCTTCAACGCTAAATAAATACAATTAATTCGAAATCTATTGGTCAAAGTATCATGCGAGTAGAACATACAGTAGCGGAATGCAAAAATACGTTCTTGATTAGCAACCTCGTATTGTCGGACATTGTAGGACAACGCGCTCAGTTGTTCTTCTGGAGGTCGGGCAATGGAGGTCTGTTAATAATTCATGTAAAAACTCAAATGTGAAAACAAAAAGTTTACAAAATTTCGACGTAAGTTTTTAAGAGTACCTAGTGTAAATAGACATTTTTAGCCTATACCATAGTGTGTACTAGAGAATCCAGAAATGTAGATGATAATAAACACTATGAATAATACCGTATTAATGGTAGTTTTTCCCTCCCCCCTAGACCAAGATCTAGTCCAGATCATCGACTGGCGATGCTCGTAGAGTATACCATCTTTTCACCATACATCAGGTAGGGTTGTACTCAAACGCCAGTTCATTCCTTGTAAAAAAGCATAAGATGTGACGACAAACATTGTACGGGCAAATAAATTCGCTTATGGGGCGACCCAACAGATATCATTGTCATCCCGCTCATTCAATTAAAAAAAAACTGAGATAACAATATGTTTTTATACAAGTGGAAAATCACATTTATTTCGTGTAATAATTTCAACACAAGGTCTTGCGTCGGGGGAAGACTACGACCAGATAATTGCTATTAAGTAAATTATTTCCTTATTGACATTTTAAACTGAAATCAATATGCAGCAAATGACGTAAAACCTAACTATTTGTTATTTTCCAACATTTCTCAATACGAAATTACTTAGATCATGTTAACGTCATAAACCCATAGATACGAGTTGTAATGCAAAATTTAAGATTTCTAAATCTTGTGCCTAAACACTGTCACCAGGATTACAAGACAATAGGATTAATTTATGATGTCAAAAAGTAATACAAATTCGTTAATATCTGTTCAGTAGCGATCATTAAGCGGCCATTAGACACGGCTTGAGCTCGGCCGACACAGCTGTAAACACCATTGTTTGATCACGTGGCCGTGCGCGAAATCGCTCGATAAAAGTTTAGAACAACCAACCTTTGTTCTACGTAAAACGTCACCAACAATCGTGAATATAAAAAAAGTATGTTCGTTTTTTTTTCAATAAATGAAAAGCATGAAGTGATAATAAAGAACAAAACGTTTGCAACAATGGGGCTACCCGAATGTATCTTTTTTTTTTCTCTACATATGCACGCGCAAAGGGAGCTCATACAAGATAAACTAGTCATAGAACAATGAGATACATTAACGAATCAAAATCGAACACATCAAACATTCAATATTATTATTGTACAATTCTTATAAACTTTCAGCTATCTCGGAAACGGCTCCTACAGTTTGGATGAAATGTGAAAAATATGTTAGATAAAAATCTGTGTTTAGAATACTGAATATCTCTTGAAAACCAACATCCCTTACAGAGCCAACTTCTCTCGAAGCTGTATCTTATAAATCCAACTTACAGCTTTATCAGGCAATCTAATTGTTTTTATTTCTATTTTAAAGTATTACATATACGTTTACCTTATCTCAGATAAAGAATATGAAATTCATAATAGCAGTAAAGTTAGGTAGACACTTCGCAACAAACACGCTTACCTATATGACGTAGATATGAAAGTTATACTTCCTGTGTGTATAATTTTACAAACAGATAAAAACCTCTCATATTCTTGTTTTGATATGTTTCCAATATTTACATCCACGTAACATGGGCTAAAGGACCTTAAGGGGGTTAATGATTTACATAAAGCTATAATGTTAAAATCCTTACGATGGTAATAAACGATCGTTAAAAGGTCCGCAAGCAAGTAATAAGTTGGTTCGTATACAATGCATCGAATCCTGTTCTCGGTTGCAGTAACGGGCCCGAGCGATGGTGTAAATAAATAAAGCGACCCCGAGGACGTCGACCCGGACTGATCAAATTGTATTCAGCTTGCATTAGAGTACCTACGCTTTTATAATACGGCGTCTCTGACAGTTCTCTGATCACTGTACAACTTTGAGATAATATACGTTTATTATTACTATGTGTTTTTTTTGTGAATAATATTAGTAGATTTTTGTTGATCTACTAATATTTCCTTTAACCATTCCAACTAAGCTTTAGGCTTGTGCTAGGATATGGTTCAAGACAATAGTCGAATGGCGGGATTCGAACCCTCGACCTCAAGATCGGTAGTCCGTACCGCAAACCATTAGGCTATTGGCGCTTATTCTTTACATAATATAATTAAAAAATATCTAAGAATCACTGTGACAACAGAATTAAAAATATCATATTTAGGTAATTCTTTTGTAACCAATCACTGAAGTCAGGTTTTAGCAAATTTCTGCACGGAAAAATCAGATTCACTACAAATGTAGAAGAATCATCCACTATTTAAATGTAATTTATAATATTATATATGAAAAAGTCATCATTCAATGTACTTGGTAAAAATAATCTCAATTGTTTCTGGAAGCGTTACTTTCTAAAAATCCACATAAACAGAAGGTACGAAAATACATGTACACTGAAATGTGGAAAGTTCTCACAATTGTAAGAAAAACACAACTTTTGGGCAGTTTTTTTAAGTAATTTTATTACATGTTAGCTAACATTTTTCAAAGTTTAAAATGGCATTACCAGTCAACAAGATTTACCAGGGTGAAGCTTTTCTTTTTCTTCTATTAACAAATCAAAAACTAATCGATATAAATGTTTAGGTTATTCATAGACCATTCAGATACCTTACCAGGTGCTGTACAGAACTGGGACTGACCAATTAACCTCGTTACCTTTTTTCTATCATACTAATCATACTTCATACTAATCATACTAATATTAAAAATGTGAAAGTTTAGATGGATGGATGGATGGATGTTTGTTAGAGTTTGTAGCCTAATCGGCTGAACGGATTTCTATGAAATTTGGTATAGATGGAGAGGATAGTCTGGAAGAACACATAGGCTAATCACTTTTGCTTTTTTAATTCCACGCGGACGGAGTCGCGGGCGAAAGCTAGTAAATTATATTTACGTCAGTTTCATATCTTGGTACTTCAATCAAGATCCACGTACAAAATATGTTTATATTGAATTTGAATTTATAAAATATGCTATTAATTTTCCTCTCTTCCCTATATTAACTGCATTATTCCTTATACATTAATATAAATAAGTTAACTTTGGATTTCCAAAGTCAACACACACGTACAAAAATATATAACTATCTGGAAATAAGAGATGAAAACAACGGGTCTAACATTACCTACACGTTTTTGAGCAATATTACTTTGTTCCTTCCGAACTCTGGCAAGAAATTACTCAAATCGACGTTTGAATAGAATATTATGTTTACATCATTTTATTTACCACGAGCTGTCGCCCGCAACTACGTTAGCGCAAATTTTGACTACCCGTTACGCCATTTTGACAGCGCGGAATTAAGAAAAAGTAGCATATAATATGCGTATCCATGTCGGCTACCCTCCAGTGAAAGTCCCGTCGAAATCGGCCCAGCCGTTTCGGGGATTACCCAGGACATACGCGGCTTGCGGACAGACAGACAAAAAAATTTTAAGTGCGACTTTCGTTATCAGCAAGCCAAATACATCATCATCCCGAAATCTGGAATTTTTCTTTTGATATTACAAACAGACACTCCAATTTTATTATATGTATAGAAGATAGAAGATAGGAGCGTACTTTTCATCAATTATATTTAATCGGCTCTTCTGTAAAATATTTTAGTTACTACACTACTAAACTGCTGTATGGGAGACGTCGTGTAATTGTTATCGTGCAAGGGACAACGTCCTTCGCAGTCACACCTGGGAGGTGCAATAGTACTCTCGCCACCGCACCGGCTGGAACGGTAGCTATTTTTACACCGTCCACTTCTATCTTATTTACTATTCTTGTCTGCGACTCATTGAATTGTGGTTATTATGTGCAAGTTGGACATGCGCCAGCCAACGGGGCTACGGCGCACCGATACAGAGATATTCCAAGAATTAAATTACGATATTGAAGCGTTTACAAGAAAAACCCTCAAGATTTAAGCCGACGATCAATAATTGCCGAAAAAAAAAATGTGTTCCTGGATATTTTTTTAACAAAGAGTTTCTTTCTTGTATGAATCAAAGACATTCAACATATTATGTATCAACGGCCAGGACTAGACAAACAAAACTGTAATCCACGCTTGTGACCAATAGGTAACAAGTCTCGTTTGAAACTACCGAATGTGAAGAGGCATTCGTTTGATACTGACATTTATAATAACATTCAAATACAAGAAGTTACCACATAAGTTTAAAATATAATTAAAGTCACTTATGTTCGACACCGGCGTTCGGGTAGGGGACAGGGGGGCAGGGGAAGGGACAGTGCGAGAAGACATCACGTCAAACCGGCACAGAGTGGAGTCGCGAGGTGGCTATAACCAAACCGGTCGAAGGCGCCGCCCGTCGGCCGAGGAGATTGCCGCGGATTATCGCCTTGTAAACAAAATTACATTCACTTGCCTTCATAAAACATGCATGTAAAATTATATGCAAAGGTTATTAAACGATCTCATTGTTCTTCCAAATACTCATATCAAATTGAAGAAAAAAATTGATCTTATATATGAAAAAGGAAAGTAGGTAGAAGTCACATTGGCACTGGGTTAAATAGGATGAGAACATTAGTAACGGGCGCTTGCTTATGTAACCTAACTTTTTGAAATAGGGAAAAAAAGTGTATAGTGAAACGTCGAGCGAAACGAAATCGGCTAAGTAGGTCATCAAATAATTTCGCAAGCGATCGAGTGCCGCGAAGTGGTACGTTCGAGTCAAGGCCTGCCTGAGAGCCTGCACCGCCTCGAGCCACGTACTTCAATGTTTTACAATACTAAACAACGACACTGACAGGAAGCTCACAGTGCCCTAAACATTATCATTACAAAGCACATTTCTAATTTATTTCCAAAATAACAAGTAAATCTTGACATCCCTGATATTAGCTACAGTACCCATAAATGTCACTAATTTCCGCCATTCTATCTAGATAATGATTATTATACATTCCTGTGTCTCCTAAGATACTTTTATCCTTAAATATTATACACACAGTATAAATTTATACGCAATAACAATAAAAATATCTGGATTTCATCGATATATTATCGACTTTAAAAATATGCGTCATTCTCAATTGGAAAATTGCAACATTAACACATTTTTTAACGTAGTCTTTGTCCAGGAAGGAATTGCAAAGGTCTTGTAATTCAACGATCATCGTGACGTGTACATTTTCTAAATCGATTTTAAAATTTAATAGATATTTGGGAATCGGGTCCGACGAATCCCTCACTTTTTCTTTGTTTACCTTGTGTTGCATTGCACCATTGAATCGGACACTCACTTGAATACCAAAGCGCCTATCATCGTTAGACACAAATACACATGTACAAAATTTTAAACGTCACTCGGTTAAGTAATTAAATTTCTCAATACTGTTACGTTAAAATCTTTGAAGTGATAAACTGATTTACGTAATAAAAGCCTTTAACAACACGTACGTGCATTACACAAAATGAAATCATTTACGTTTCTTTCCTTTCTTCCGCATAATATTTAAAGGTAGTTGCAAATCGTTAAGGTCGTTTCCTTCAGCCATTTTTACGATTTATGGTTTTTAAAACAAATAGAGTACAAGATCTTACGACGGTTTTAATAGATTTTTGTTATACTTTCGTAATATTATGAATCTTCGTCTATATCTTTGCATGAAACTTTAAATTTACTCGTTAGCAGTTTTACTACTGAAACTCGGCGACTTGTTTGCATTTCTTTCTTTATATCAAGTTTATATTTATATGGAAAATTTTACCGCGAATATTTTGTACGCATTAAACTTTAAACCAAATGAGGTTGTTATCTACAATATCGTCTTATTAATTAAAGCACCAAAAATATAATGAAACTGGTGTTTGGAATGTTTTAAAGGACATATCGATAAATTGTTGACATAAAATTATTTATACCGTAAAGTTATTTCAACGACATAAAATTGTTAACGACATAAAAACCACTCACCCCTTCATTTCCGGGTAGGAACTGTATTTTAGGTTTTGCTAATTTGTCCTGAAAAGAAAAGAAAAGTTATTAGTTATACCATATCTACAGTGTAGTGAATGTTTATATTATAAACATACAAGTAATATTTCAATTAATGTATAAGAAATATTACTTATTATAATGCACAAATGCAAATAGTATTAAATCAATAAATAAATATTTGTATTCAAGGTGTTTTAATTCTGTTCAAAAAATAATATTTCTCCATACAACTTTTCATCCCCGACTAAGAATTTTGAGGAATGACCATTAAAAAAGTTTTTATTAGTGTTAGCTTACGTAATAAAAGAAATCTCTGTGAAAAAATGAGGTCTCTAGGTATGGGCTTTTTGTTGCGATATTTTAGTCTCCTAAGTTTCTGTATTTGGTTTTCATATCAAAGGTTTAAATATTCAAAGAGAATGATAATATAGATTGTCAAAACTATGAACACGCGTATATCGTACGTATTGATAAGTAAAATTAAACATGATAAAAAATAAAAACATTGTAACGATGACGAACTTATTCCTCAAACATTTGGTTACAACCAACATTACAATATGAATCATAACAATAGTTTCCATTTTCCTTGCGCAACCTCGCGTGAATGAATGAAGGTAAGGGGGATTTACCAATGCCGAGGCAATTGCAGTATGTATCTATAAAGTTTTTAAAATTTGCTATAGGACAACTAATTTTGAAAATAATGTTCTGTTATTGAGTTTCTAACAATTACTAGTATAGAAGAATATGAGTAGCAAAGGCGTCCCTACCTATTAACGGACCTTGATGTCACAAAGTTTAAAGTATTTTCTGTTTATACCAGACCAAATCTTAGTCTTATTTCGCATTAGACCACCTTTTACAGACAGTTATAGAATTAAGCATATGTCGCAAGACTTTTAGGGGCTGACAAAAACTTGATACGGTCCACAACTAGTAATATATAATGGACAAGTCCTTAAACAAGTCAAGCCAATTGGTTGGTAGACTTGTCGGGCTGGAGTTGCAAGTTGCGGCAAGTAGCATTGCACAACCGGCGATAGTCGGACGCGAGAAACATAACTAGGCTGGGCGTCGACGATGATGTAAACTTAAAAATTGCTTTACTTACCTTACTTAACCAGCTTGTACGGTGCGAAATTTTTATAACGCCTTATATTAAACTATGAGAGGGGGAACCCGGAACTAGCGAGCATTCATGGCTTGAAGCTATAAGTGCATGATGCACTCATACTAAATACGTTTCAAATAAGACAAAATATTGTGTGATATATTTGAAAGCAGTTTCGGATCTAGTCTATACTAATATTATAAAGAGGAAAGATTTGTATTTTTGTATGTATTGAAATAACTCAAACTACTGGGCCAATTTAAAAAATTCTTTCACCGTTAGAAAGGTAATTTATCTGTTAGTAATCTGTAATAATTAAAAATCTAGAAAGTTTAAGAGCTTTTAGGAACTATATAACCCGATATAATTTGCTTATGCCAGGCATTCCCGATTTGCCGTTTTGTCAGGAGTTAGGTAAAGTACCTACTAAATGGTCGATTGGTGCGGGCTGAGGGAGCCCCCTATCGCGCGTTGTATCACCTTTGAACTTAGATTATTTGCTCACTTAACTTTTAATGGATAAGTATTAATTATTAATTACGATTTGTATCAAAACCTGTCCTAAAATCATAATGTCATTTAGATACGAAGCAAATGCCAAACCAGTTTATAAAGCAAGGTCAAATTGCAAGGATACAATTCAATGTTCTTTAAAAAAATTAAAAAACTCTAAACTCAAATTTAAAAATTGAAGCAACATATAAAAGTTACATTGAATTATTAAACATCTCAAAGATGGCGATCGGTAAATATCTCAACTCAATGCAAAATTAAGAAATAGACATAAAAACTGATTCTAGTTGGTTTTCGGAATAAAAATATACAAGAACAATTTTCTAAATGACTCTTGTGGAAAGGGGAACTAAAGTACAGGAAGCATGCCTGCGGCGTTCTGACCTCCTAGTACCAATCACAACACGTGCGTCACATTTTATTACACACCATTAAAATAAACATATTTTTTACTAATTCACACTTTTCCATATCAATTTAAACTTCTTGGGAATCAAATACGGAGGTGCCTATATAAATAAGAGAGGTAAACTTCCGGGTTTAATTTAAAAGGATGAATTTTTTGTGCAAAACTCCTGATTTGCAGTTAAAACCTTCGTTCCCGACCCCACTAACATGGATCAAAATTTTGTTTAATACGGAGTACACTTTCAAAGATAACAGCGAGTTTCCAACACCGAAACACATGTACAAGACATATTGTGATCTCTCATTTCCTAAGAAAAGACAGTCAATAACGCATTTTCATATGAGTGTTTTGGATGTGAAAAGTCACCGTAAGGACTTGTCGCACGAGCGTTTCTTTACCATACTCGCTCTTACGAACGTTATAAAATCACTTGTTTCGTTCATCCAGCTGTCAAAATGTAACACTGCGCGATAAAAAAGCGTCACGTTTTAAAACCGCTGCCGTATGAACATATACACGGAAATACTATGCTCTATTTGAACGCTTTTTTAACGCGCATTAAAAAAAACGTCCGTGCTAATGCGCTATATAGAGCAAGGTTTATAGAAGTAAAAAACAATAGCAAGAAGTATTGCATACCAATAACAATTGAAATAAATGATTACGTAAGAACTATCTCTACTGAACACTGCAGTGTCCTAGTATGTTGATTTGAATAATTTGTTATTCAGTATTTTTTGCGATACACACAAATATATAAAGTTAGAATAGAACCCTGCCTATCAATTAGAAAACACTAGTTTAACTAGGTGTATAATTTAAAACTACGTGGTACTTTACTTAAAAATATGTCTTCAAATAAAAATTTAAAGGTCAGTTTTTCACGAACATTAATTCATCTATACTCTATACTATTATAATAAAGCGTAAACACACACTTTTTTGTTGCCTAAGATTTCAGCAATTACCTTTTTTTTAATAAAAAAAAGTCCTACACTTACGTCACGCTTTAGGCTATATATTTTCACGCCATTAAACTTAGGGGTAAATATTTTGGATAAAAACCCTAATGTGGGAAAGAGACCATAAGTTGCTGCCAACATCAAGGAAGCAAGATTACCATAGTAACGTAATTGGTATTTGACATTTGCAATTGAGAATTTGACAAATGTAAACAATAAAATAAAATTTTCATAATTTTATGCGGATGAAGCCGCAAGGGAACAGCTAGTACTAAATATTAAAGAAAGTGCGAAGGAAATTGCCGTTTTGTAGCTACACGATATGTCAACGAACAAAAACTATTTACGTAAGTCACGACAAGTTCGTATATTTGATTATTATGATAATTCTCTATGTAATATGTGCCAAATAACATGACTTTTGAAGTATGTTATTGTGATAACTTTGGTTTTTTTCTTTGTATGAGGATAATAAAAATATAATTGTTAGAATTTATAAACCGCTACGATAATTCCCTAGTCTCTCTAGTCTTATGCTAGTCCTAGTCTACTAGGTATAGAAAAGGTATACAGGTATATTTGTGAACTTAAACGAGATTTTCTTTTATAGTTCGACGATACAAAGGTTATCTATACTATTATTATAAAAAAGAAAGATTTGTATTTTTGTATATATTCGCACGTAAAAACTACTGGACCGATCTTTATCCAAATAAATGCGTTTGTTGTCAGGATAATTTAATGTAGAATAAAATTGTCCTTTACAGTATTTAAATTAGACTAATAGTTTAGAAGATAACACGAACACAAACAATAAGGGTAAACACAAACTACAGGGCTTAGAAATTTTGAATCTTGCATCAGTAGATTTCTGTTATTACGTAGATTACTACTAAGTTAATTGTTTAGGTAATACGTTGAAAAAGGAGCGAACGTAAGTTTTAAACTTTAAAACTCCTCGCGGACGAAGTCCGGGCGACAGCTAGTAATTCAATAAATCGAAAAATTCAAGATAAATGCCACGAAAACTCATAATTAACAGTCTGCTTATCAAATCCGGAAATTTTACTAACCGAAAAATGTGATAAACAGCACAAATTTGCGTTATGTTTTTTTTTATATATTTTCCTCTTTATTGTTTTACATAGTAACAATATTGGAGGCTTGAACTGGTTCTTAAACTTTTCAGGTCTAATCTACATATTATACATTATGCCAAATAGTACAAAAATATGGATATAACTGCTTATGACAAAAGATTTAATCAAAAACTAACGTGATTATTTTTTTAATTCTCGACTAATACGTAAAACATTAAAGAACCATAGAGAAGCACAAATAAAATTAAAGAAACGATGTTTCGAAGGAGCGACGTGCATCTGTTTGAAAGGGACCGGGGACAAGCCAGGTGTTGAATTAGGGGCCGAGGGTGCGACGACCTCGAACCCTATCTTAGTGGCACAAATATCGGTCGTCTACGGACATGTATTGTACGCGTATGTCAAGATAAAATTAGATACAAAGACATTTCCTTATACCATCAATCGCCACAAATATATACAATAAATCAAACTATCATCATACTTCATACATTATAAATGCAAAAGTTTAGATGGATGGATAGATGGATGGATGGATGGACGGATGGATGATTGTAAGAGTTTATAGCCTAAACGGCTGAACGGATTTCGATGAAATTTGGTATAGATGTAGAGGATAGTCTGAAAGAACACATAGGCTATTCACTTTTGTCTTTTTTTAATTCCACGCCGACGAAGTCGCGGGCGACAGCTAGTACTAATATAAATGCGTAAGTTTGTATGGATAGATGTTTGTTACTATGTATCTTCAAACGGTTTTATTTCGATAAAATTTGACACAGATGTAAAACAGTCTGTAATATCACATACTAACTATATTTTTTTAAATTCCGCGAGGATAAAATCTGGTTAAAACATAGAAAACATAGTAAATAGACATTTTCGAGTTGTTCAAACTCAATAATGGATAGAGATTGCACAATTTACTATCCTAGACTTTAGTCGTCTGGTGCGGAGGTTCATAATATTTTAATGCAAATATGAAATTAAGATTTAGTACAACTAGAAGAAATTCTGAAATGTAGTTAAAATAAACATGTCCTTGAAATATTATGTAAAACGATGTTAGCAGAATAAACGGAACGAAAGCATAAATCTTAAAATAGACTATTGTTAGAATTTCGACCGACAAAGATTCAATTTCATTGTGTACGCATTAAACAATCCTAACATACGAGCCTACCTGACACTTTATCTTTACAAAAAATGACCAGCTGCCAAGTTGGAACCCATGTGGCAAACGAAATAAATGTGAGGTAGCTACAGGAAACTCCTCTTTTAGCAAATGATTTATTTTTAAAAACAATAAAATCTAAACTCCGCAATATAAAATTAGGTAACCTAACTCAGTCAGACGATGATGGAATTTGTGCAAAATATGACGTTGGGTAGTAAACATAAAAAGTGTGCCACGAGTAGTTTATCCCAAAAGACTATTAAAAGATTGTTTTTGTGAAAAGTGATATGTGACGTTAAAGCGTCCGTAACCTAAATAAATAAACGTCTTGGGATATCATGATGTTTAGGGAACAATGCTACAATTATTATGGAATATAAGGAACCATGTTTAGTTCTACACTAACATTTAAAGCTTCAAATTACGTTCAAAATAACGGTTTCCTTATTCACGATTTAGATGCAAATACCAACTTTCGAATAACTTTTAAATCTGAATAGGAATACCAAGTTCATTACATTTAAGTACGCGTCTATTCTTTTATTAACCTACTTAAAGCTCCACGTGAGTTGAATTATCAAGCTAAATCTGATTTACATAAAAAATCGATTTGCATTAAAAAAGATATCGATACAACTTGTCGACTGCGAATTACATCATCGGCAATCGATAAAAGATAAAATAGTAAAATAGCGGATAGTTTACACTACAATATTCCGTGGACAGTTAACAAACATTTACGACTTCATAGATAACGAGGTCATTCAAAGTTTTTGAACATACTTTCACCGCGGAGACCGCGCACCCGCCTCGGCATTGTCACCACGGCAACCGACTGGGAGTCCAATTCGCTTACCTAATGTACCTCACTTTGTGAAATAAACACAACTAAACCGAATTGCTATTTGACCACGACCACTGCACTATAAAGTAAATCTTTCTAACGCAGATTTGCAAAATAATACTTATTTCATTATAGTTAATACTATACCAACTTTTATATTTTACTTTGTGACACTGTTCAATTTATTTTATAACGGGGGAAGAGCTTGTTATAATTTTGTAAAATGTTTTATAACATGTCAATACAAGGATATAAGGTTGTGCTAAACTTGACAACTGACATAGTACCTTTTGGGGAAGTTGGCTGTGAAAAGGATGCTCACTATGTCTAGTCTAAAGATTGCTTTAATGTCTTTGATTAAAATTAATGATCTTACTTTAAAATTATGTTCTTAATGTATAAAACATAACTTTATATAAATTGTATGTAGTGTCATCTATTTTCAATTAACATGGAAGACCAGCACATGTGCTGAGTGGTTTTTAAATAAATAAATTAATAAATATACCAACAAGCAAAATGCGCTAGTCAGTATTATATTATATTACAATTCAATCATAAGTAGTTTAAAATCTCCACAGGATTTTCATTGTCATGTATAAGTGAATGGTCCATCAATTCATCATCATCATCATCATCATCTCCTTATCCTACTCCCGTAGGGTCGGCGCATCAGGTTTTTGTCCTCCACATAACTCTATCATACGTCATCTCAGTCTTCACTCCCTTTTTGATCATGTCACCTTTTACACAATCCATCCATCTCTTTCTAGGTCTGCCTCTACCGATGTACCCTTCCACACTCATAACTAACGTTCTCCTTGTAACATGCGATTCATCCCTCCTCATAACATGCCCATACCATGAATGGTCCATCAATTATCACATATTAATAGTTATTTTTACAAAGATGTAAATAAAAGTAAATATACTGCTTCCTAGCCTAAATGGTCTGATCAATTATAAAGAGCAAGCTGGGTTTTGTAAAACAATGTTTCTACTCACTACAATAATACTTTGAAAGTCCAAATAAGTCTTTTTCCCTTTTAAAACTCGGAAAACAATTTACAATAATAGAAATGATTCTTTTGCTTAGTAATATTACATTTAAATATATTAATTTCATTATCAATAAGTACTTTGTAATTTGTAATGATTTAGAGAATTTATTAAGTTTATATTATAAGAATATAAAATGGTTGGGATCGGTCAAAGTGATGACAAGTGTAAAAGACATTTTTCTCATTTTATTTTCTGTAGTAAAATTGGTAGGTTACAGTCAGGTTTATTTATCAAAAATTAGTTATAGCTTAGTTTTTTACTTGTTTCATATACATATTAAATAATCATTAGATATAGCGTACTCTGATATATCTAGATATTACCATTGTTTACATATTAAAAATTAATTCTAGTATAATAACAGCAAGCAAAAAAAATGTAATAAAAATCCCGTGTCGTTAAACTATATTAGAATAGAGACAGATATTGTAATAGTAATTTGCTTAGGTAATAAATACAGTTAAGTCCTTCAACAAGTATCAAAATAGTTCCAAAACAAAGAAGAGAAATTCAATAGTATAAATGACACACCATTTAAAAAACTATGCAAGAGGTTTGTAAACAAATGCATTAAATGCCTTCAATTCATAACTAGTTTTTAGTACACATGTGCATTATGACTCACGAACAAGAGAAACAACCACAAGAAATACAGGGCAAATTTTTATCAAAGCCAATCACTTTACTTCCCAAACTCCGGTTTTTAACTCATTTTCAAGTAATTTGAAGCATACTATGTCATTTACAGTGTTTTTTGCTTTGATTAATTATCTTCCACTGGAATATATTTCCTATTATCAAGGTTATTATCGAGAATCAAGAAACATTTATTATTATTTTTATATTATCGAGAAACAATGAACCTTATTCCTAACCTACTTTAAAAACCTAGAAAACTGAATTTTGACAGAACTTTTTGATTCTGTTAAGCTTTTGTTTATCCAAAGTTGCAAACAAGATTCAACTATAGTCACAAATCAAAAGAAAAGAAACATATATGAGCACTTTTCTATGCCATTATTTTGTACATTCATGTCTTTACTATCACATGCCACTTTCACTGTCATACTTTAACATGTACTGGCAGGGGACAGCATCACTAATGTACCTTTATTTAACACATTCTTATCCACAAGAGAGAATAAAACAAATCAGTGAAGTTTTTCATTCATAAAAATGCCATCAAAATTAGTTTCGATTGATTCTATTACTATATTGAAACAAACTTCTAATTCAACAACAAATTAACATTATAAACTAAATTAAAATAGCTATAAACACTCATTTTATCCGACTCCAACTAATTTAAAATACATTGAGTCCCTTTCTTCTCACCCCGATGTTGAGAGAAACTGGTATTATTTAAAGGAAACATTGTTTTTTTTTACTATATAATATATGGTTCTCACATGATGCCATTAGTGTAGGTTTTCTTAAATGATAAAAGATTTTTTTTGGCATCATTTTAAAATCTCAACTACATTTTTTTATCCTAAATAAACCAGTGCTTGACCATGATTCCACCTAAACTGAGTAAGTAATATATATGTATCAAATTTTCTAATATATTCTCTAATATACTCTAATGTACTCTTACAGGAAAAAAATAAACCCCCGAAAATGAGTAAATTAGGTAACATAATCCTCCTATTAAATTACTTTTATACTCAAACAGAATATAAAATTAACAATTTGATATATGTTCTTTATATGTAAATTTATTTATGACTAGCTTTTGCCCGCGACTCCGTCCGCGTGAATTTAAAAATAATAAAAAAAATGAAAAAATATAGCCTATGTTACTCACAGATAAATAACCTTTCTAACGGTGAAAGAATTTTTTAAATTGGTCCAGTAGAGAGCCTATTCATTACGATCAAAGTTTTCCTCTTTATAATAATAGTATAGAAATAGAAAAACTAAAAAGTATAATAGTAAGAAACAATCTATACTTATTACAGTATTATCATTATCATCTCCATGCCCTTATCTCACTTGATGTGGGGTGAGCACAACCATTTTCGATTTTAAAATCAATTTTATCATTTCAGTTGTAATTCCCTTCTAATTTATTTTACTATTAGCTGTTTTTAAATGCTAATTTATTAGCCATGCGCTATTCTATACTCTTACTCTTCCAAATTTTATGTAAATTATCTGCAAGTGTGAAAAGTAACAAACTTTGATACATCTAAACTTTCGTATTTATACTATTAGTAAAAAGTAAGATAGAGTCATGTAACTTTATTATATGGAAATCATTAAACTAATACAAAAGGAAACTTTGTACATAAGTTTTAAGGAAATTACATGAATATTATGAATGTAAGATTAGACACATTTAAGTCAATGTGGAGATCTGCATAAAAGTATTCTTATGCACTTCTTCAATAAGAAGCATTCTTTTATAGGACTACTAGCAAGAGTTAAAAATGTGATTTTCAGTGATATGGCAAGCATATGAGATGCCATTTTGATAGGTACTAGATAAAACTGCAGAGAAGGTTCTAAGTCCTTAGAACCTCCTTAAAGGTCCTTCTTCCTTCAGGTGAAAGGCTTTCGAGATTTTGGGCTACCTCTCGACTCACACTTGAGGATAGTCACTGAGAAAGTTTTAGCGAGTCTAGCCTCACATAACCCAATTTGCCTCTCACAAGCCAGGGTGTCTTTTAAAGATTTCTCCCGATGACAATAAATATGTAGTGTGGAATATCTTTAACTATCACTGTACATCCTTAAATTTTTTTTAGGTATATAGATATGAGCTCATTCATACAACAAATTTACATCAATTTAAAAACAATCACTTGACATTTTATCACCTTAAAATGTCACTTTGGCAATGACAATAATGTTTATATGAAACTGCAAGTATATTTTAACAAGATAAATAAAATATAACAAGTCACATAAAAAAATATACTTTTAATAAGTTTATAAACATTAAAGTTTTATTATTTGAGTGCCCTTGTGTAAACAGATTTTAAATTAGATGACATAGTTGGAGAATTTATTTTTTTCTTTAAAAAACTATCTGAACTGGCAAACCTAGTCCCACCTAAGAGGCTTAGCATTTACTACTGTTTTAATAACTTTATGACAGCAATGTAAAATATTTAATAAATATTTGGCCATCAGAAAGAAATGTAATAATTTTTCACCTTTCTTCAACTTCCCAATTATATCCAAATCTATGTGCAGTCTGTGCCCCAGGTTTTCATTCTCCAGATTCTATGTTTCAACCTTTTGTCACCAATTGTCACCTTTCACACAGACCATCTCCTACTAAATAATAAATCATTTTTCAGGATTATTGGTTATTTAAGTATTACTTGTTTCTAAATAAGAATCTTTCATTCATTCATCTTTCTTAATCAAGACACCTTTCACACCGAGCATTTTACTAAGCAAAGCCTTACCTTACCTAATAATTTTTCAAGATCATTACTTTTTGATATATCACATATTTCATTGATACATAAGAATCTATTACCACATGGACTTTTTAACAATTGCTAATGGCTTGGAATCTACAGAGGAATATACTAAAATCTTTGGAATTTTGATGTTTGCCAATAACAATTTATTATACTATTTTTCCAAGTTATTGTGAGCATAAAACTAGAAATGAATATGTGTAAAATGACAGGTATTAACTTGTTTCTTTTTGTATTTTAACACTTTTTACATGGAATTTTTCATACCTAGATTTCTTTTACTGCCTTAGATTAATTTAAGTTTAATGAATTATGTTCATATTGCTATTATATTTTAAATGTGTTTTGTAAATTTAAATATATGCGTGTAGCATAAATGATAAAGCAATGATGTAAATTTTAACAATCATTAATTAGTTTTTTTTTAGTATGGCACAAGTTATTTACACATTCTTTTTTTAAGTAAAAGTTAATTATTAATGTTAATTTAAAAAAATCCTATCAATTCTTTTATACATTTGAGAGCTACAAATGAGTATAGAATGTCTAATAAAGTTTGTAGTTTTCAGGTTTTTTTAATTATAATCACTAGTATTACCTTTTTAGAATGTCTTCCTTTTTACTATTTAATCCAAAATAACTAAACATTAAGTCTTCTTTACTTTCTAGAAAAAAAGTAAAGCAAATCAAGTCAATCAATAAATAAATCAATGAATTCTAATGAATTATCAAAATAAATATTTGGGTTGCTTGTAATATGACATTTATCAAGTTAGACAAATAATATACAAAAACAAATTCAAATGATTTCTTGAATAAAAAATTATTTTAGTTTGTAATTATATCGTAACTTCTCAGTTTTCCTAAAACTAATAAGTGTGCGAAATCGTAATATAAGATCGTTTTTTAATATTGTTAACGACTCCACAGTAAATCATTTCCTTAGCAATAGAGATTCTAATTGCACAAGAGTGATTACAAAATTCTATATTACAATGTAAAAATCAATTAAAACTGCCGAGAATGCAGGCAATAATAAAACGTTGTTAATACTAAATTCGGTGACAATATGATTCAAAGTCTTCCTAATAATAGCCAAGTGAAATACAATTCTGTGTGTAATAATACAGAGTAAAATTTCTACTTGTTGACGTGGCGTGACAGCGCAGGGAGCAAATTCACTTCACGCTTTTAGCCTTAGAGAGCCCTACAATACTTCTATAATGCAAAAGAAAAATTGTGTTTTGCACAAATATTTACAGATTAGCAGTTTCATTATGATTACTTGAAATATAAGTATGGCGCCTGACATTGTTGGCCTGTTTTGGTAGTAACAATATGGCGTATGAACTTACCCTATTATTCCTAATAAAATCTTCTATAGCTTTCAAAGCAGAATCCGTAAGTTTCACAAACACTAGTTCCTTGTTTTCTTTATAACTAGACTCAGATGATAACCCATACTGAACACCTGCTGGCAAGGCCGCCATTTCTTATTCACTATTCGCACTGTGGACCAGCTGACTCCTTTGCTAGTCGTCACAATTCATATCATTCACACATTTCTTAACGTAATCACAGATTCACAACCTATTTAAAATTATAATTATGATAACAAAAGGGTTTTATAAGTCCAAATTAACAAATTTTTTGTAACCCCATCGACTCGGCCTTTGTTGGCAGCGCTCTTCAGTCTGCAAGGCCGCACTGACTGTCATGCGCAATGGCGCTTTTGACAGGAAACGCGAGCATTCACTGCAACAGTAGCGCCAAATTTAAAATTTTAACTAAAGTATTACAAAACTTTTTAAATTGGTGTAAAACTTTTGTTTTTCTATACCATTTACATTTTATTTCTTTATCCTTTAATTAATAAGAGTTTTAGAAGATTTTGGATGTAACTTTATCATTTCTTTTTATTATGAAATGTACAATAACAGTTATTAATATTTGATAACAGAGCAAAAGTAGAAGTACGGTAGTTGTTGGAAAAATGATATGAAAACTCCATATGTATAGGATTTTCTCAAAACTTAGTTTTAAGACAATCCAACAATTGAATCTGATATACTACTAAAGAAGTTACACGCGTTTTTGACGTTTAATGGCAATAGTGACCTCGGGTCTTAACCACATATAACTTTCCACTAATAGTACTACTTACTTTAAATAAGGCGATTGAATTATATGTTTATCAGTTTGCTTATTTAGAGGATGAACTTAATGAATATTTTTCTATTATTTTCAGGGAAGTCAGATTTTTGTAATCAGTACATTTAGAGTGGATGTCGATGATTTGTTATTTTTCACAAAATTACACAAAAATAAGACTAAGCATAAGACACGGGAGATGTTTGCAGAATACAATTAATCTAGAAATAAGTCAATCAAATCAAACTCGTTTCATTTAAATACATTTCTAAATATATAATGTAGCAAGTGCTCAAATCAAGTGATGACAATCTTACAAAGTCGCTGTGATGATGTAATTGTTGGGAAGTTTAGTTTCCATATCTATTCGAAACCTATAGGAAGCCTGACTGAACTTGTTGAAATTAATTGTGTATCCTAGTCCAGTATTTTATTAGTCTACTTTTCTAATTTTGGTAAGGCGCGAAGTTGGTTGGAGATCAAAAACCATGAAAGAGGTCTGTATTTATCTTATAACAGATAGAATAAGGTGTTGACTATATTGTCTGTGGATACATTATCTGTAGTTAACACCTGGCAGGTGACAGATTTGTCAGCTGTGTTTGACGTATTCTTATCGTATGACGTGTGATGCAATTTGGAGTGGAGTTGTCGTGTGCTTGCTTTCGAAATTTGGTTATTTTCTAACATATTGTACAGGTATTGGTATTTATTTACACTGGAAAAATTCTTAAAGTGCTGTAAGTTTCCTTAAAATGATATTTAATTATTTATTCAAATTCTACTCTTATATACATTTCGACAATTTATCATCACGTAAAAATTTAAAAGCTTACCACCATATTTTATTGGTTTTCAGGTTGCAGTCATGTCTGATTTCGAGGAAAAGAAACACCTTATTACTCGTAATTTGCAAGAGGTCATGGGTGAAGAGAAGCTGGTTGAAATCTTGAAGCAACGAGATGTTAAAATATATTGGGGCACAGCTACCACAGGCCGACCTCATGTAGCATACTTTGTGCCTATGTCTAAAATAGCTGATTTCCTTAAAGCAGGATGTGAGGTAACAATCTTATTTGCAGACTTACATGCCTATCTGGACAATATGAAAGCGCCATGGGATCTCTTGGCACTTAGAACGGAATACTATGAATCAGCAATAAAAGCTATGTTAACTTCTCTTGATGTACCTTTAGAAAAACTTCGATTTGTCCGTGGTACAGATTATCAATTAAACAAGGAGTTTACATTAGATGTGTACAGGCTCTCATCAGTGATTACTGAACATGATGCAAAAAAAGCTGGAGCAGAAGTAGTGAAGCAAGTTGAGTATCCAGTACTAAGTAGTTTGTTATACCCTGGCTTACAAGCATTAGATGAAGAATATTTGAAAGTTGATGCACAATTCGGTGGTGTCGATCAAAGGAAAATATTTACCTTGGCTGAGAAATATTTGCCTCGACTGGGCTATGCTAAAAGGGTACATTTAATGAACCCTATGGTTCCTGGTCTTACTGGAGGAAAAATGTCTGCTTCAGAGGAGGATAGCAAAATAGATTTGCTTGATAGTCCTGCTGTTGTTAAAAAGAAGCTTAAGAAAGCTTTCTGTGAACCTGGTAATATAACTGAAAATGGTATTTTATCATTCACCAAGCATGTTGTATTTCCTTTAATGAAACAGGCTGAGGTTTTCAAAATATGTCGTGCGGAAGAACATGGTGGAAATGTAGATTATTCTAAATTTGAAGACTTAGAAGAAGCTTATGCCAAGCAAGAAATCCACCCAGGAGATTTGAAGGCTTCAGTAGAGCAAGTGATTAACAAACTTTTAGCTCCTATTCATGAAATATTTAAAGATACTAAACTTCAAGAGTTGACGAAAAAAGCTTATCCACCAGCAAAAAAAGTTACAGCTAATACTGCAGCTGCTGTTGATGAGGTAACTCCTGCTAAGCTGGATATAAGAGTAGGACGCATTGTAGAAGTGTCTAGACATCCTGATGCAGATTCTTTGTATCTAGAGAAAATTGATTTAGGAGAGGAAGAACCGAGGGTAGTAGTATCAGGACTTGTGAATTATGTTCCTATAGAAGAAATGCAAAACAGGGATGTGGTGGTATTATGTAATTTAAAACCGGCTAAAATGAGGGGTATTGAATCAAAGGGCATGGTTTTATGTGCATCTATTGATGAACCTAAACAAATAGAACCACTCTTGCCACCAAAAGATTCCCAGCCAGGCGAAAGAATTGTTGTAGAAGAATATGATGCAGGTGAACCAGATGAGGTGTTAAACCCAAAGAAGAAGGTATGGGAGAAATTGCAGGTCGATTTGAAAACAAATGCAGATTTATTTGCAGTTTGGCAAGGGAATAAACTGATTAGCAAAGCCAGTGGTAACCCAGTAACAACTAAATCCTTAGTTAATGCTCCTATAAAATAATTTGAAATTATAATTGTAAGTAAAAATAATTTGCTCTATAACTCATTTTTTAATTACTATGTTTATAAATATGCCTCTTTACAATAAGAATACTTCCACAAATACATTCAAATTGAATTATTTTGATGTATATAATCTATTATTTTTATTTTGAACAAAATAAAATATTCTATAACAATGAAATTATCGTTTGTTATTTTTGCTGAGTTTGTGGGACAACAGAAAAAGATTTGTGGTACTGTGCTAAGTAATACAAGATAGTCTATTTAGGCAACAACTAATGTCCTTGCTTAAGTTTTGTTAATATTGAAATGGAAGGAAAAGTAGAGAAGAAAAGCTACTCCATTAGTATACCATCATCATCAGCCTTTATCTGCCCACTGTTGGACATAGGCCTTCCCCAATACCTTCCACAGATTGCGGTCCTCCGCCTTCCGTATCCAACCATACATACAAGGTACTATATGTTCTTAGTTACTGATAACCACAGTTTTTACTCGAAAATGCAAGGTGTATTTTCATGAAATGATTGATATATGATAGATTAGGAAACGCTAATATCATGGTTCTAAATTATGCCGGTAATAGCATAAATAAAAAAAAGCTTAATTATTCATGAACATTTTTATTCTTTAAAACGCGGAAATGATAGTACTTTTCGTGGATTATTATTGTTATCGTAGAGTAAAGAATATATAAGGTTGGATAAATATGACTTGATGGGTTGACCTTGTAAAAGAATAAATGTGATAAGATAGAATGAAAATGTAGAATTTTTTGTATACTGCGCGTATTGGTAGGGGAGACAATATGAATTCTGTGAACGTGATTTAATTCCGAATAGGTTCTCTAGGTGATATTTGCAGATACCTTCTAAATGACGTATGTAAGTTTTAATAACTATGTAAATAACATAAAGTAAAGCATGAGTTTGTTTTATCCAGAAGGTAATCTATAGTCCGGCACCAGAGTGTCCTTTATCTGCAAGATGTAAATACGACTACATAGAAAATGAGTGTTTTCATTCCTTATAATTTAAATTGCGTTATTTAGTACTGAAATATATAAAACGTTCAAGTATAAAAGTGCAAGTTTTTGTCTGACTTATAACAAATGCGAAAGGGTTGTCGTGCAATTCTGCTATATTGAGGCTCGGATAAAATTAGATATTCAATACCGACAAGGGGCCGGCACCCCGCCATTTTGGACGAATGAATAGTTGGCGGAACATTGCAGGCGACAGCGAGGGCGAGGGGAGCGCGCATGCGTGGCTCAACACCCGCACCCTGTCTGTAGGCCCGAGGTCTCGCTCAATGTGATGTCAAAAAATGAGTTATTTTCCCATCTTATTCACTTATAACATTGTTTATATCACTGATATTTGATGTTTTATATCGCTTCTCAACATAGTTCCGCGTGATGTGCGTGTTCGAGCCGTAAATGCATAAAAACCTAGGCTAGTACCACAAGTGGTGTATCATAAAGACAATGAAAATGTTGCCGTGATTGAGTGACTTATTTGCTTTAAAGTTATTTATGTGTTTTTAATAACTCGCTGCAAAATAATTGTTGGATTACATTATAAAAGTGGCTTTTGGTGTACGTGCAGTGACAAAGAAAGCTCGCGTCAAGATAGATTAAGGATCGGAGAGCAACATAATGGGATGACAGGAAATACGGATTCATGGAAAAGGTTTGGCGCCGTGTCGGTCTCCATTCCTCCCGGAAGAAAAGGGATGGAAGTGGAACCAGTCGAGAAGTGACGACATCGGCTCCCCCGGAGGCCGAGTACCAGAACATCCACACTTTGAGAACTGCAGACTTGATACGGCAGGGGCAGGGCGAGGAAAAGTCTACACTCCGCTCCTCTTACATAATCAGGAACGGGGACAACTTTATCTTGGTGGAGAGGCGACGACGGCGGCGGCGCAGGAGCGGTACGCGGGCGTCTTCCGGCAGCCGGCACCACACGCCGCCCATCGAGGACAATGCCCGCGCAGAACAGAAGCGCCGGCCGCCTGCTAAACTGAAGCTATTCGGCATACAATGGCCTTTGCATTCTAGTGAAACCAGGTGAGGTTATTATTATAAAACTGTTTCACGTCTTTAAAGCCAGCTACACACCTTCATTTTAAACAGACTGATTGTTCAGTAACTGCGAAGTTTACATACCTATTCGCGTTGTCTTAATTAAGCACTAACAAAGTTTAGTGTTCATTATTTTAAATATGTATAAAAATTCCGCTTTGTGTAGATGAAATACGATTTTTGGCACTGTTCGTATGAAGAACTAAACTTAATAAACAAATTCTATGTTATTTACCGTAGAAGGTTTACAATTTATCGAATATGTCATTATTTTCAGGAAGATTTGAGGAATTATTTAATTGTGTATTAAGAAAATATTATAATTAAGAGTCATTTTGTAGATATCTTGGTAGGATTCTTAAATTGCGACGAGACAATGATCACTTAATAATATTCTATCTATCTATCATGTTTATTGTTTATATGAAACGTCTTCTGATATCCTCACCCATACGGAGGGTTGGTTCAGTATTATTTTTCCAAACGTTATGACACGTAGAGGTACAAATGTCTACGCATTTGCATAGAAGTGGGTTTTTCCTTTAGTCCTTATGTAATGCGTAATCAATAATTGCTTTTTAGCAGATTTAGATAGGATTGCGGTTTGTGTAACATTTCCCTGACGTCACACATAATCTGCAGGCACACGTCGATAGCTCGTCGTTTCTGTCGCGGCCGACGCTCACGAGACGACAACGAGCTCTACCGTTCCAACAGCTTCAAGTTCGAGCGGTTCAGGCGGGAGCCTGCGGCGGAAGACCTCACTTCTAGCTCACAGGTAACTTGCACACATTCATAGCACACGTCCACGGTACCGGTTAAGGTAGGGCGATTGCCCTGGGCGTCGGACATAATGGGGCGTCACACACCCATAAAGAGGTGCCACTGGCGCTGTTTTCGTACGGGCTTGTATTTGTGTTAGGGGTCGTCATGGAAGTCTCGACCAGGGCGCCGGTAATGCTAAAACCAGTCCGGCAACGTCCATAACAACATTTTTTTTTGAGAGTCTGTATGTATAATATGTGTATGTGCATGCTTTATGCCCGTCGCTTATAAAATCTTTTGTGGAACTTGATCTAAATCTGTTTAGTTGTGTTTCTGTCACAAGCAGAGTCGTTTAAGCAGCACCTTTGCGTAAATTTCTCTAACTGATCTATTTTACAAAACTATCAAACGTCTTTCAATTTTAGTAGAGAATTTTCAGTAGTATATACTAATTTTGTTTAAGTGCCATCTATTGGGGAACTAAACATCACTTGAAACGTTTGGGTTATCATGAGAAGCTTTATAAATAACTTATTGCATGTAACATAGATGGCGCTGTCTCACAATATTAAAAAAGAACAACAAAACTTCTCTTTGTGTAATTCTATAGGCTTTTTTTTAAAAGAAAAACATTATTGCTTTGGTATTTTTATTGTTACCTATTTATGTTACATTATATCTACAAGATAATTTAAGCTTTTTATACGAAAATACTTTGATAAATCGCTTGTTCATGGACTGTCGGTTCAACCGGGTTCTTGTTTAAAAATGAATCTAATTGTATTCACATTTAGCTTGGAATATCCGTGTTTACTCGCTTTTATATCGATGATTGATGCAGAAAAATTAATCAGAAACAGTTTGATAGGGGATTGAAATAAATTATGTGCACATATGCCGCCTGGTAAGCGGTCAATCATTTGTGTATTATGTAGGAGTTGCTAAATATACAAGGATCAAGGGATACTTGGACAATGTTTTGTATAATACTGTCACTCGAACTACATGTGTTGATAGTATTCAACTTCTTTTAATAGTATAGCTTTCCCCGGTTATCCATTATAATTGTTTGTCATTGATTTCAAAAGTGATTTGAAACTTCGTAAATATTAGAAACGATAACTGGTCAGCTTTTCTGTTGTCTCCCGTAGTCTTAAAATAAAATGTTCGATATGAAAATTTCTAACATACATGTAAATACTATAATTTTAAGTTAAAATTCTCGAAATTTCGCATATAAAGGAAGGCCTTGGTTTCCTCGGGTCGGTGTTCAGGTAAAACTGCACAATATAATACATTTTTTCCACCGAGCACTCCTGCCTCCTGCCTATAAATCACGTTATCCCCGCGGTGATCGAAATTGCCTCATCAACATACTAATACAGTAACGCCATATGTCCTACCCAAGTTGTATCGAGAGTCCGTGTGGGGGCGCTGACGCCCCACAGCTTGCGATAACTGGCGATACGTTCTTATACCTGCTTATTTTATCAATTTCGTACAGTAAATGGACTAAGAGATAATACGATGATACTCTGTCGCGAAAACTATACAGAACTAAAGCGAAGCGTCAAACAAAAAATCAGAAAACCATGTGAAGATGGAACCTAGAGTTTTTCTACGTTAGATAATGATTCGTGCTATAAGCCTTGTTGCTAAAGGGTTTGCTGGAACCAATACCATCCCAAGTTTATATCACAATTTTGTTCTCTTTGGTTTCGTTACACTTTCGCGGCAGCAATTGAAGCTTAAGATATAATAAACGTATTAAACACATCTTATAGTTATTTTTTATAGCTAAAAATAATTTTCTTTCAAATGTTACAGGTTACAGTACTCTAGACAAGTGCTAAAATATAATGATTAAACAAAAACATTTGCAGTTCATGCTCAGAAATTTAAATGGCAACATTAAAAATACATTTACCAACTCTTCGTGGAGTTTAACCCAAAAATGAAATGAGGTTATTATGGCCCTCTCGAAGGGCCTCTACCTGCGTTGAAACAAAATAAAACAGCAAATGATACGATCGTTTTTAGAATGAACTCGAGGTAAAATACCGCTTCGTGCCTTAGGTGTCTGGCTGAACATTGCATTTGGCCAATTGTCTTACATATATTAATTATCTTCATTAAAATTTTGAGTAAATGATGAAAACAACACGATTTCCGAATAGAACTGGTATTATATTTGGAAATCAAATTAAACTTGTCTCGAAATAATCTTAATACTCCTCTTTGAAAATTAACATCCACTAGTATGTTCAATGCGTAGAGCAGGGGTGGCGAAACTTTACGTATCAGCGTAACATTCTTCCAAGATCCAAGAAATGTTTAATCAGGTCATAGACGTGTCATCTAGTAATTTTGATTTTGTGAATATTTCGTAACAAGGGATCACTCACGTTCGCTCCTTATATACTACCTAATTATTTTGTTCGTAATGCATAATGAATTTTGTAATTAGTGACTGGCCCAAAATATAGTGCATGCCAATGGTTCGCCACCCCTGGTATAGACTATTAAGGATTTAAACGAAATATTTGTTGGGTTAAACCGTAACACTATTACGTGGGTATTAAAATCGCTCGACTGTTCCCTTCGGCCATGCGATAATTCAGTTCAGTTTGAGATAGCTGTAATTGAAAACGTCGATCGGTGCGATGTTCATTTTCCACTAATTAATCGCTGTGATGACATTGCGTCCCCTTACTCTGTAACTACATACCTGTATCTACATGCTAGTTATAAGGCTGCTGTACACGTACCGCAGTTGACAACGGCAGCTATAGAAAACTTATAAAGAGTATTAACGAAAGTGCAGACACGAGGATATATGACAGGAATGAGTTTCGCGTGCCAGAGGCCTAATTTTGTTTATTTTCCCTTCCCACCCTTTTCTTATAATTGAAGGATGGAAAGTGGAGATAGATTTGGTAGACAGAGGAGGGGATGCATAGGGATATGAAATAGCCTCTTTCTGTACGTCCTCTCCACTGTCGATTAAAGGTATGCAACGCATCTGCAAATAAAAATGTCTACGGGCAATGGTCACTTCTCTTTTTTTGGGAATTCAAGTGATCGCTTGCTCGTTTATCACCTTTTACTATAAAGAATGTCACGGCAAATCATAATTAGAGAAAATGCTTTATTGATGTGTTCGCTTGATTGCTGTGTTTGCGTATATTACGTTTTAAATACGCTATAGTTTACTTTGAAGTGTTACGATTAGTGTTTCGACTTAAGGAAAAAGCCTTTATGTGTGTAATTTTTTATACATTAAGAGTACTTTGTATAAAGTCGGTGTATGATTTTATCAGATCTGTTTATGGTGTTTTACGTAGGACTGTCTCGGATCGCTAATGTTCTGCGAAGTTTGCATGTATACTAACATTCGGCTTTATAAATACCTTTGTGACTCACTAAGGATACTGTTGATGACATTTTTATAGAATGACCGACTCCAATGGGCTATCAAATATACTCACAGGTTTATAGTTATGTCGCAAATACGAGAATACAATAAAATTAGAGTTAACACAAAGAACATTTTCTTAAATAACAGAACCATGGTACGAATGCCCTTTCTTTTAAACTGCTTAACTCTATGACTTTGTAAGATAAAATATTTATATTTATTAATGAAAATAACTTTCTTATACTTAGTATTTCAACTACTTCTAGTGAGAATGATATAGCATCCTATATGAAATTTGCTAAGCCGGTCTTTAATTTCAGTTATTGAAGAATCAAAAACCAAAAGAAACATGTACTTCTACCCATATCTGCAATACCACCATCCTTTGCATATTGTCCTAGCCTTTAGCCAACTGGCGTCAACAATAGCCGGAATTTTCTTTGACACATTCTGACAATAACATCGTGTGTGTCTATCATTCTATTTACTGCTTATGATAGTTAAAAGCTACTGTAATTTCGGTGTTTTGTGTATTGTTGTCCCTTTTTTATTCAAGCAGAATGTAAGGGATGACAACATGCTTCTATACAAGTGCTACTGCAGACAAAATCCACAGTAATATGACAAATGAAACACGAAAACAAAACCCTGTCCTCTGTTGCTTTGATCCCTAGTCTTTACATTCAGTTGCATTAAAATTTACATATTTTGCGTTTCGTCTTTGATGTCCTCTGTCCTTTTCATAACGGTTTTCGCCTCGTAAGCTATCAATATATATTCAGTGATACAGGAATACCTAATCTAATAAATAATATATTAGATTGTATCGAATTTATTTATCTTACTTTCTTACTAATATTATAAATGCGAAAGTTTAGATGGAGGGATGGATGTTTTTTAGAGTTTGTAACCTAAACGGCTGAACGGATCTTGATGAAATTTGGCAAGGATGTAGAGTATATTCTGGAAGAACACATAAGCCTATGTGTTCCTTAGCCTTTTTTTAAATCCACGCGGACGGAGTCGCGGGCGAATGCTAGAAGTAAATTAATATATATTACTATATGCTAAAGTTTAGATGGAGGGATGGATGTTTTTTAGAGTTTGTAACCTAAACGGCTGAACGGATCTTGATGAAATTTGGCAAGGATGTAGAGTATATTCTGGAAGAACACATAAGCCTATGTGTTCCTTAGCCTTTTTTTAAATCCACGCGGACGGAGTCGCGGGCGAATGCTAGTAGTAAATAAATATATCTTACTATATGCTAAAGTTTAGATGGAGGGATGGATGTTTTTTAGAGTTTGTAACCTAAACGGCTGAACGGATCTTGATGAAATTTGGCAAGGATGTAGAGTATATTCTGGAAGAACACATAAGCCTATGTGTTCCTTAGCCTTTTTTTAAATCCACGCGGACGGAGTCGCGGGCGAATGCTAGTAGTAAATAAATATATATTAGATTGTATCGAATCTATTTATCTTACTTTCTTACTAATATTATAAATGCGAAAGTTTAGATGGAGGGATGGATGTTTTTTAGAGTTTGTAACCTAAACGGCTGAACGGATCTTGATGAAATTTGGCAAGGATGTAGAGTATATTCTGGAAGAACACATAGCCTAAGTACTTACTAAGTTTTTTAAATCCACGCTAAGTCGTGGGCAAAAGCTGTTACGTAAAATTTTCGTTTTATTAAATTTTATTTATTTATTTATTTATTTAAAGCCACTCAGCACAAGTGCTGATCTTCCGTGGTAAGAATTTCTGTTTAGTTTTTTTTTATTTATCGTAGTATCTCCACTTATGCTCTTCAAACAAAATATTACTTATTATACGTAAATATACACTTGCTCGGATTAGAGTATCGTATAAACAAGGTTTGCTCAAACATACCCCTTAATTTGGATAGTCTGGCGACGCGACGCAATCAGCCGTGTGTATTGTATATTGTGTGCCTTTATGTATCTATTTACGTAAGTACATACATATATATCGGCTTGAGCTAGCACGATATCAGAATTACTAGTACTCGAGATCACATGTGGGCGGCCATGGGTAAAGTCGGATTCAAGGAATACATTCACAATACTACAGTCAGGATATCATCGATCTACCAAGCTCCTATCGTTCAAACCATGTTCTCGCAACGATCCCTATTTTCAGAATGATCTAAGTTCTCTCGAAAGTCGCCCGGCGGCGCTCGTGTTCTAATTATGACTTAAATTCAAATTGATTTCTTCTTCTGATTGCGACACGGCCATCCTGCGAACACCCGTCCTCGGGTGATGTTACTCACGTTCCGCTCGGCCACTCCTGGCCTAACTACGCTTATTAACCAACAACATACATACTCGTAGAGTCTAGAAATTTAATTCATACTCGCCAACACTAACACGCCTGAGACATGTACCACCGTCGTTCAAATTTTAGTACTTTCAGCGTTATACTCTCAACTCACACAAACTCCACCGAGTAAAAACCTCTAACGCCTCGGCTCTCCCACCGAATCTCTCACCGCGGCCCTCCGGCCAAATCTCTCCACGTCCGGCTCCGACGTGCCAACTACACACAACGGTCCTCCAGACCCCTGCCTGTCATCACCCTATGACACAACAGTTACACAAACCGGTCCTCCTGACCCGGACCTCCGCCAGAGTTAACCGCGCACCGCACATCCAAGGACTACGGCTACGTTAAAACTTCTGGTACGGTCGACCACAATACGGTAAAGACCCTTACTCGAGTTTATGTCATCATCAACATCGACTGGTACATGACTCACAGGCATCCTTTAACTCCGTGTTTGTAACTACAAACTTTCAACACTCTACAGTTGCAAGTACATCACACTGTAACCCACCATGAAAACTACTAACCACCATCTCAGTTTACATTAGTGCTACTCCTTGCAAATAGCGTACCGAACATACAAAGCAGTCACCACGCACCTCTTCCAACGCATAGTGCTGCCACGGACACATTCTTCACGTCATTAGTGATTACATAGTCAATTACTGGATGAACCGAATTTTTGTAACATCGCTGGTTAACACCAACCGCTATCTTACCGCGCCTTAAACCGATAACTCTTACACGTCTCGGCCATACTGACATTAGCACGTCCCCGTGCTATTTGCATGCTGGTCTTTCAGGCTATCAGACATCATATTAGCAAAGTAAAGACAACGAAACCACAGAGTTTACTGCATTCACCCACTAGTGTTATGCTAACATTATAAGTGCTATTACGATTGTTATTCCCTCTGGTCAGCTTATAATTTCGTTCACAAATAATTAAGCTATACAAACTGTAAGAATATTTGACCTCAAACATGGAAACATCTCCAAAACAAAATTACATCTCCGTTACCAACTTATGACAACAAGGTTCAAACCACAACACACGGCCAATACTATTCACCTCCTGTGAACATTCCATACCGACCCATATGATGCCAATCTGCAACCATTTGTCAGCTCAGTTGGAAACGTTAATAATATCAAATTTCTTTTTTAAATTTAGTAGAAGCCAAACTTCCTTTTTCATTTTACAGATCTTAAAGCCATGACGTTAACTAAGGGAATAGTAATCGGGAAACAAAACATGCTATACTATTATCCCTAACTCCAAACACACCTTTTCTTTCATTTTCTCGCTATCGTAACTTAAAACCATATTTCGGATCAATTAAACCTGATTACGCTTAAACACATTTACGCTTTTACTTAATAGCTACACGACCAGCTCTATAATTGGAATGTGTACAGTCAGTTCTTTGACTACCAATGTTATCGAAGTTATCACGTGTCAAAGAATCGTGTTCCGGACGATGCGTTTAACCCGAATTCAAGCGTTACGTTAACATTACTATGACTACGCCTTGGGTTTAGACAATAGTTTGCAATACAAAGATGTTGCAGATTACAAGACTGCATTAGCCGATACACAAAGAAAGAGAATTTAAATATCACATTAAATAATGACCAAAGCAGAGTGGGCTAGCAAGTTCTCAGTTTGCTAAGTTCAATTGCATACAACAAACGTTAATATCAACCACTTCAATTTTAATCTCTATCTAATATTTTTTATTAATAGAGTTACAACCTAAACAGGCGGTGCTATCCGATATCATTTGGTTCTGCTTGCTAAAATTCCACAATTATTCAAAACTACGTCAGCGGTAATAAATGTAATGCGTAGCTGTGTGTACATCAGCTTAGAACCGGTACAACAGATCAGTTCACGTAGTCTTAAACCGATGAGCTGCAGCTCAACAACTAAATTAGCAGCCCACCGCTCACCGCGATGTACCACAACTATGGGTGCCCATAAGCCTCTAACCGTTCGATGACTCGCCGCTCACACGAACTATAACCCATGTAGGTATAAACTGAATTGATCCGCGAGCCGGTTCACCGATACCCTTCACTAGCGCGAACTGTGAGCCGATCTCAGATCATCAATTTTGGTAAAACTACCACTTGCTAGTAATGAGCTAAGAACTCGATATTTCGATTAGGACAGGTTTTGCGACTTACTGTGCACTAATGCTAGATTGTTTCACTAAGGTTCACAAAAGAGAATAACATTTCACGAGTAACTACTCTTAATAACAGCACGCTGAACTATTGCTAACTTTTTTTGTCAGTAGAGGATTGATAACACGTACAGGGAACGTCACATGATTTAATTCAATAATGTTTTTAATTTTATTCAAACTGTCATAACCGACATGTTTGACATCTAAATTACTCAAGTATTATTTCAAATTATTTTAACAAGATAATTTTATTTTCCCCAAATAGTACCACCCTCATTAAAATAACATCTGATAATTACAAATTAACAATAATAACAGATTCACTAAGCATTTCCGTAAATAATTACAACATACTAACAACCTAAATACCGAACTGTACTATTGTTCAGTTGACAAACTATCTCGAGTCACTTAGATTTAAATCATTTAAGGATACTAGAATACATTACGCTCATTACCCTCTAATCTTACAGCCCAACACACAAACTACTAAAGGAACGAACTCACCGGATCCTTGAGACATCAATACTTTGAGGATTTTAACAAGTTGGACATCTTACGCTCTCGCTGAATGAAACCATACCATAGGTCATGTTTGCATAACCTGCTATTGGGAGACCTGCGGATACTTGCACCCTTTCACATTATATCAACTGCTTGGTTTAATTTCCAGTTGCTTTAAAACAGTGATCCAATGTCCATGCTATAGCACTAGCGCAGATTCGGAAGTCATAAACATCCTGACTCCGAACATATCTTCGGTGGCTTATTATTTTCCTGGCTATCACTTTTTTGCATTTTGCGTAATCTTACAACAATAACGACTTTATGATTTTTCATTTATTTTCTTGACATTTATCTTTTTCGAAACTTAATGTCACAGATCCACGCATGCGCGATGGATTTCTCTTTCCTTTCGCATAATTCCTTTTTGAAGTACTTTTCTTTGATTGTTTAGCACCATATGATTTCCAAATCACGTTAACGGTCTTTTGTATGCCGTGTACGTATACCTTCGACTGTTATTATACGACGCACACATACTTCATAAACGTATTTGCGTTTTCAAATACTGAAACTGTTAAATCGTGCACAAAAGCGTATAATCCTTACGATCTTGCATATCAACGTTTATCGTTTCCGTTTTTACAAAATAATCTCGTAATTGAAATATTTTTTCACAGTGACGGACGGAAACGTCAAATTAATTCTTTTCTTTTTAGATCCCATATTTCACAGAAAATTTTACGAATGCCATTGAATTTGCGCTCATTTTCGATCTCCTATTTTTTTTCATCACATCTTCCCATCTTAGATTTCTAACTTGATCCGACAGCGATCCCACTTCTGATATCGGCTTGAGCTAGCACGATATCAGAATTACTAGTACTCGAGATCACACGTGGGCGGCCATGGGTAAAGTCGGATTCAAGGAATACATTCACAATACTACAGTCAGGATATCATCGATCTACCAAGCTCCTATCGTTCAAACCACGTTCTCGCAACGATCCCTATTTTCAGAATGATCTAAGTTCTCTCGAAAGTCGCCCGGCGGCGCTCGTGTTCTAATTATGACTTAAATTCAAATTGATTTCTTCTTCTGATTGCGACATATATATAATCTATGGCTTTCGGCTTTTTATAGATATAAATTCTACTGTCCTGTCTGAAATATGTACTCAGTAATTAGATGAAGTATGTTTAAGAAATTATTATTGCGTCTTAGCATTTATTAAGACCTATGTCGTAGCTTAATTGATCTACTTGTAAATATTTAAACATAAGATTTTTTTTGCCCATTCTATTAGATTTACAGATCTGTGCGATTTTATTTCTTGTTTTAACATCTCTAAGTTTGTAAGTAATGTGTGAAAAACATAAATCAAACTTCAAACTAATATTATAAATGTGAAATTTTAGATGGATGGATGGATGTTTGTATAGATACAGAGGATAGTCTGGAAGAACACATAGGCATACTTATATACACTTTCGTTTTTTTAAATTCCACGCGGACGGAGTCGCGCGCGAAAGCTAGTAGAAAATACAATCTTACCTTTTGAATTAAACCATGATTGCTTTGCCCTTGGCTTCTTCTAAAGTCAAAGGTTTCGCCTTAAAAGGAAAGACGTGATCTGAATTTTGGGATAAAAAATATTAGTCGGCGGTAACATGAAATGAATGGCAATCCTTGATTCCTTAAATTCTTCTCAATATTCTTTAATACCAAAGCAATAAGAATGAATATCGTTTAACACAAATCGTAATGTAAAAATGTAAAAAATAAAATTATATCAACATCTCGGAGCAGCCAGCGCTTAATGTTTATTGAGGATGACGGTTTTGTTTAGAAGATGTATAAATATGTCAATTCCCTTGGGATATATTTTGAATAAAATTTTAAGGATTCAAAGATTTTCAAGTAAGTTTCAGACAAAATACATTACTATCCAATACAATAATTTAGGGTACAATTTGGAAATTCGGTAGTATTAAAGTTCTTTGTATTTTCTCCAATATAACGTACGAAGCGACTCAAAAGACAGCCTCTTGTCAATACTTACTTCTCATTATAAATCGGAAACACAATACTAGCTTCTATTAGTAAATAGGTCTTAAAGTTAAATAAATATGAATTTTGATTATTAAGCGATAAGTAGTTACTAATTAAACAATAACATTCTGTTCCGTTACGTTTTTGCTTTCTCTGATGTTAGCGAGAATTCATCTCGATATAATTTCTTCTTATAAACACTGGTTGATGAAAACGTTCTTACAGAGTATATCGCACGTCACGCTTTCAGTGCAGGCAGCGAGATTTATTTGAAATTCTCGTTTATGTACTTTTAAATTTAAGATTGATTACTTTTCTTCTAAAGTCAAAGGTTTCGCCTTAAAAGGAAAGACGTGATCTGAATTTTGGGATAAAAAATATTAGTCGGCGGTAACATGAAATGAATGGCAATCCTTGATTCCTTAAATTCTTCTCAATATTCCTTAATACCAAAGCAATAGGAATGAATATCGTTTAACACAAATCGTAATGTAAAAACGTAAAAAAATGAAATTATATCAACATCTCGGAGCAGCCAGCGCTTAATGTTTATTGAGGATGACGGTTTTGTTTAGAAGATGTATAAATATGTCAATTCCCTTGGGATATATTTTAAATAAAATTTTAAGGATTCAAAGATTTTCAAATAAGTTTCAGACAACAAAATACATTACTATCCAATACAATAATTTAGGGTACAATTTGGAAATTCGGTAGTATTAAAGTTCTTTGTATTTTCTCCAATATAACGTACGAAGTGACTCAAAAGACAGCCTCTTTTCAACACTTACTTCTCATTATAAATCGGAAACACAATACTAGTTAGCTTCTATTAGTAAATAGGTCTTAAAGTTAAATAAATATGAATTTTGATTATTAAGCGATAAGTAGTTACTAATTAAACAATAACATTCTGTTCCGTTACGTTTTTGCTTTCTCTGATGTTAGCGAGAATTCATCTCGATATAATTTCTTCTTATAAACACTGGTTGATGAAAACGTTCTTATTGATCACATAATATAGTACATCTGTCATATCGAATGGCTTCTTTTCTGTAAATTTTATTTCATTTGGAGGAGTTGCTTCATTTCTGATAGTTTTTGGAGATGTTATTATAACGTATTGTGTATCAGAATCAACGGATTTCGGAGTTGTATTAATGGAATTCATCTTGGATTCTGTGTGGATCTCATTTTGTAAATAATTTTGATGTGTGTCAGGATTTTTTGTCTTGAAAAGATTTCTTAAAAAGAGATTGTTACGAAGCATTTCATTGATATTACCTTCTGTAGTAGTAACTTGTTCCTTATCGTTTGTGTTATAATTTCATGCCGCTTTGGTAGTATTCGCACTTCTTGAAATTCTTCTCAATATTCTTTAATACCAAGGCAATAGGAATGAATATCGTTTAACACAAATCGTAATGTAAAAATGTAAAAAATAAAATTATATCAACATCTCGGAGCAGCCAGCGCTTAATGTTTATTGAGGATGACGGTTTTGTTTAGAAGATGTATAAATATGTCAATTCCCTTGGGATATATTTTGAATAAAATTTTAAGGATTCAAAGATTTTCAAGTAAGTTTCAGACAAAATACATTACTATCCAACAAAATAATTTAGGGTACAATTTGGAAATTCGGTAGTATTAAAGTTCTTTGTATTTTCTCCAATATAACGTACGAAGTGACTCAAAAGACAGCCTCTTTTCAACACTTACTTCTCATTATAAATCGGAAACACAATACTAGTTAGCTTCTATTAGTAAATAGGTCTTAAAGTTAAATAAATATGAATTTTGATTATTAAGCGATAAGTAGTTACTAATTAAACAATAACATTCTGTTCCGTTACGTTTTTGCTTTCACTGATGTTAGCGAGAATTCATCTCGATATAATTTCTTCTTATAAACACTGGTTGATGAAAACGTTCTTATTGATCACATAATATAGTACATCTGTCATATCGAATGGCTTCTTTTCTGTAAATTTTATTTCATTTGGAGGAGTTGCTTCATTTCTGATAGTTTTTGGAGATGTTATTATAACGTATTGTGTATCAGAATCAACGGATTTCGGAGTTGTATTAATGGAATTCATCTTGGATTCTGTGTGGATCTCATTTTGTAAATAATTTTGATGTGTGTCAGGATTTTTTGTCTTGAAAAGATTTCTTAAAAAGAGATTGTTACGAAGCATTTCATTGATATTACCTTCTGTAGTAGTAACTTGTTCCTTATCGTTTTGTGTTATAATTTCATGCCGCTTTGGTAGTATTCGCACTTCTTGAAATTCCTTCTTCTCTTGATCTTGTATCATATTATAATTTGATGGGCTTATGGTACTAGAAGATATCCTTTGTTCATTATAATTTACTTTGTAATTGTCTTTACTGAAAGGCTGACTATATGAAGAGCCAGTATCATATGTTGGATATTTGTTTGTGTTATCTATGTTATATGAAGTCAAGATTTTTGGTTTATAAGACACACTTTCATAATCCAACCATTGTGGTGTATGAGTTGAAACTGCAAAAGTGTATGGGTTATTTGCTTTAAACGTTTCTTCAGTTTTAGTACTAGTTGTTTGGGTACTACTGAAATTGTTATCCAACTTGCTGTATCTATCAATCAAACGACTAAATGTAGGTTCGGTTCCAATCTTAGCTTCTTGACTATTTGTACCATAATAGTAGTCATTCTCGAAGCTGTTATTAGTATTAATAAATTTGTCATTATTTGAATAGTCATAATTCTGATTTTGATCTGATTTTGGTTGCTGTTCTTGGGTTAAGTCATAATTTGAATGAGTGTATGAATTTTCATAATTTCTAATAGCTTTTGAATACTCCATTGGTGACATTTCATTAAAATTTATGATAACATCATCTCCTTCACTAGAAGATCGTGATATAAGATTTTTTGTAGGATTAAGATTTTCGGTGTTCCTATTTGATCCGTATTGCCATCTCCACATAGCTTTTGAATGTTCAGATTCTTTTGAGCTTGGGTTTGCTTGCCTGGACTCATAATTTACTAACTGCGGTAAAGTTGATTTTTGAGGTTTATTCAAAGGTAAACTTGCGCCTTGTGATGCTAAGAATGTAACTTGAGGTTCTAGAGTTTCAAAATTTGTATTTCTCTTGAATTTATCTTCAGTATGTTCTATATTTTGATTTATCAGTTCTTTGGAATTTGTCGTTGGTGCTAAGTCGTTTTGTAAAGATGACCTCTGTGAAGACCCAAAAGAAAAGGCTTCTGGTGTTCGTCCAGTAAATAAATTATTTTGTACTGGGATATAGTTTTGATTGTTTTTGTCGTTGTTATATATACCATCACTTTCGTCATCATAATAATATCTTAGATGTGGTGGTTTTTTAGCTTCTTCGGCAAGATTATATTGAATTGATCTAAAAATAAAATGTTAAATACTAACTATATTCGTAATACCCGTAGAAAATATGGATGTATTCGATGACACTCCTGGTGCCACATTGGAAATTCGTATTCCAAAATATTTATTAGATTGAAATAAAAAATGAAGAAAATGAAACAAACCTTTGAATGATCTCAGGAACCGGCGGTGGAACTGGCAAATGGTCGCCCGTCGCTCGATATCCATTAGAATCAGCGATGTAGTGCACAGTGTAGGTTTGTCCATTGTCACCAACATATGAATACGAACCTTCAACGACTTGACTCTCCTTGTCAGTACCCAAGTTTTCCATACGACTTTGCTGCACGTAATGAGTTTGATCCGCACCTAAGGCTCTGTGAAAATGAATTGATAAAAGTTAATTCATTGTAGTTAGTATAAAATTTAACCAATTATATAATCTTAAATTTTCTTTAGCTTAATCAATTTAAGTATAAAATTTGTGTAAATACAAATGTTTTGACATGCCTAAAGCTTTACTTGCAGTTGCAACAATATATTGATTTTGTTTAATTGTTTTTATTACGTTTAGAATTCGATTAGCGTGTTTAGAAGTGTAGAATTTGATTAAGTTACATTTACTTACTCATAGCTGAAGCTTCCATCCAAATCCATCTCATTAGACAGTCTTAGTATGGGTATTGCAATTTCTGTGGTAGATTGTATGTATACATTTGGAGGAGGAGCAAAATGTATATTATGAAATGAAGCTTTCTGCTCAAGATCTTGATTGTTTACATTTTCTGATGATATTATAAACTTCTTAGATGCAGAATTTGTTGATAATGATTTTGTAGCTTCTGCAGACGGTGTCATTTGTGTCGAAGCTTTGCTATCCATCCTATCAATTTGTTTGTAATTTAATACATGTGTATTTGTTGGAAATGTTCTTCTTTCTGCTTCCTTTAAGATTGAATCCACTTTAGTTTGATTGTACATGAATGGCGTTGGTACAGATTTATTGAACTTTTCATTACTTTCCAATCTTCTTTGCAATTCATCTTTGTAATCCGTTGTTGGTGTTAGTATGATTGGAAAAGAGGTTGGAAATGCATTCGATAATTTCGCCTGAATTGAGGGTAATAGTTTGTAGGGGTCGTCATAATTGTTTGATGTGAAATACGGACTTATAGTTTGAAATTCTGATGGAAAATATATAGATCTATCTGTCGAAACCACCGAATTTGCCAATGGATAATTTGGGGGGAATGAAAATTGTCCTTGGTGAACTTTTTCACCACATGCATAAAACGTGTTAACGTACAAGAAAAAGTACACCTGAAACAATGTTTTTTATGAATTTAAAGTTCTTTCATTTCTAACATTTAATAAATATTATGGATTATTTACCAGCTTCATTTTTCCTGTATCTGTAATCCATATAATTCTGTATCACGTCACTCTTTAACACAGATAGAATGAAGACTGATAATGAAAATGAATTCCGCATATATTTATACACACGCAAGATCGTGTTCAGGCATTCGTGAAAATATCACTTGCTATGTTTTCTCTTATGTTACCACTGACACAGTTCTTACGCTTTTTATGTTTTGTTGACAATATTGCTTTTGCTTGTTAAAGAAAATGGATAGTCAGTTTGTATCTTCAATGGACATGTTTGAGAAGTAAATTAAACGAGACAGCTTAAAAGCTTCTTTTGATACGAAAAAAATGTTTTAAGCGCCTCTGTGTTACTGCATATTTAGGTTAGTCATGCTAATATTATAAATTCGAAAGTTTAGATGAATGGATGAAGGTTTGTTAGAGTTTGTAGCCTAAACGGCTGAACGGATTTCGATAACATTTGGTATAGATGTAGAGGATAGTCTGGAAGAACACATAGGCTACTCACTTTTATTTTTTTTAATTACACGCCGACGGAGTCGCGGGCAAAAGCTAGTTACTACATAAATTTTCCAATTGAATTTCCAAAATTGCTTCTGTTGTGATTTTATGAAGTTAAATATTTTATGGAAATATTCCTACTCCTACTTTTTTAAATAGTATTTTTAAACTGAACTTAAGTGCCTTCACTCTTTTAATCTTAATTAACTTGTAGCTTGGTTTTCGTTCATTTTATGATACAAAAATAATTTTAACATTATTTTCGATGCGTTATATAAGTCGTATTCCTTATTTATTTATAAGTTACATTACACTGTGTTTCCTATATTATATATGATTCTATGTATTGTTATAAATTGAACATTCTTACGTGTGAACGTACTTTTGAAAATATGTAACTTTTATAATAGCTAAGTCAATGCCCTTATAAACTGGTTAGTATTAAATTTGTTGGTTCAAGGTCTGGGCCGTATGGTACGAAATTTTATTTTAGTAGCTGTAGGTTGTCTTTTTTGGGTTTATAGCCGATGTTAGCCTTGAAGGGGTCACGACGTCATCGGGTTGCAATGTATAGTGCGATCCAATCTTTATGGCTGTTTGCGATTTCGAACGAGATGCTATACGAAACATTTCAGGTTTCAGAAAACCTAAATAGCCTGCGCGCGATCTCTTCTACTCGCAAGAGGTCTGTTTGGCATCCACCTTTGAAGACATGCGCTCGCAATTAACAATGAGCTGCTATTAACGTTGATTCCTGTAATACATTAATGCCGAATGCTTTGTACCTAAGCCTTATTATATTTTTTTGAAATAGTTTACACCAAGAGCTTGCTAAGCTCTTCCAGTGAAAGCTTGGTATAACTGTAGATGCCATCTCAAAAAAACAAAAGAAATCGTAAGCAAGTATTCATAGTACGGTATCTGGATTTTAGAAATTATGGAATGCCCATCGGCACCTGGATACGTATAGTACCAAAATTATTATAAAGATGTCAGTTTGAATTAATTGGTGAGGCGACATTGTTTTGTTTTGAACCATTTTTAAGGATACAAATAAAATGTTTTTTTAATTTACATTACATTTAATTAACTTAAAAAATAGTAAATCACACACGTTTATGGCAACGATAAAAATATTATTACAAATTACGAATATCAAATAGTAATCGAGTGCACAATAGATATCGTGCACAGGATTGCTGAATTGATTATTTGAAATCCTTTCATTCATATTATAATATCAATAATTTATATTTAACTTACGGTGTCATTGTCATTTAGCTTATTTTATGTGGCACTTGTTTGCAATACATATTATTTATCGTTGCCGTACAATTTACGTTTCTAATATCGCAGATTATTTGCCGTAGCTCGGTTGGTGTTGATAATTCTGTTGAGGCTGGGTTTGGGGGTAGTATGTTTGTTGGTTCTGTTGTGGATAGTAGGTTTGCTGTTGTTGTTGCTGTGGGTAGTAAGTTTGCTGTGGTTGTTGAGGATATACCTCGGGTTGCTGTGTTGGTTGTATCGGTTTCTGAGTCTGTTGTGGGTAGTAAACCGGTTTCTGTGTTTGTGGTGGGTAGTAAACCGGTTTCTGTGTTTGTGGTGGGTAGTACACTTGTTGGGGATTTTGTGTCTGTTGCGGGTATGTCTGTGGGGGATTTACTGTCTGAGTTTGTTGTTGTTTGTTCTTTTCCGCTTCAGCTTTAGCCGCCTCTTCTTTTGCGTTTTGATCGAGTGCTCTGTGGAAAAAAAAATAAAAGTTTGTTATTGTTTAAGAATATGAGACAGTAAAATTTTTTGTTTCTCAAATAGCTTAGAACATCATCAAGATGATTCTCTTTTTAAATACATAAATACAATGATTTTAAATGGCCATTTAGGATATGTAGTTAGCTTTACAACGGTCATTGCTATCGATGTATCAATAATTTATTTCATGCACAAAAACTGACGACTCGCGTGGGTTAGCCTCATGTCATCAAGTTAATATCAATTTCCAACCAACAAACAAAACTATACGAAAATATCATTATTTAATTAATTCTAAACATAGAAATTACCATTTAGATGGGTTTTAAAAATGTATGGTACTTACGCCTGGATCGCTGGAGGAACTGGTGGCGGAGTAGGCAGATGGTCTCCGGTCGCATGGTAGCCACTGTCGTCAGCCCAATACGTGACGGTGTAGACCTTGCCGTTGTTGTCAGTGAATGAGTACCATCCCTTCTTCACGATACTCTCATCATTGGCCTTAGGGTTTGTGAAGTATCCTTCTTCGCCGACGTGTGTGCCGTCAGCGATCTCGTATCTGAATTGTAACGTTATTTTTAGTGGCTATGCAATCAAGTACAAACTCAGACACGAAAATGTACGAAAGTTAATGGTGAATTCATACATTTTTTGGGAATTGAAATCTATTTTATGACTACTATTGTTTCCTCGTCGCAACGAACACGTTAACCAAATATATATTTGATATCTCTGTTCTAAGTTAGTTTAGAAGACAAGATGGGAGTTAATTATATTATCTGTAATTTCAAAAATATTATTTTCTTAACATTTTAGGTTTAAACTCAGTTATTTTATTAAATTAACCTTTATTATACACAGATGCTATAAATAAAATATACCAGATGCGTGATAGCTAAAACAAAATTTCGTTGTTCGTCAAGAATTTTATGGTACAGTTAAATTGCTATGATAACCGGATTGGAAGTCGTTTACGCGAAACCGATCGAATATTGACCGTTAGCTGCCTTTTATTTCCCACATTATGCTTAAAATTCGGAGATGGCTCGTGTTTTTTTGTTGTCTGAATTAATGGAACACATGTGATATGCATTATACTATAGTGTCTTATATCTACAATACTATACATATATATTCGATTGATATTAAAATATTATGTTGAAAAAGCTTGAATTTACGTTCGCAGCTTGGTTATAACTATTTTTTTAATTTAGAAATGATGTTTGAATTAACATTGGAATATGGATAAGAAAGACAAAAATACGGCTAAAAAATTTGAAAACATTATTTTTTCGTAAATTCATTTTGATAAAAATAGTGAAACAAGAGAAATTGGATAAACTCACTCGTATTTGTAGCTGCCATTTTCACCGTAGGATTGTTCATTTTTGATCACAGCTACGGTCGGTGTCGATGATGTTGTGGTTGTGGTTGGCACTTGTTGTGGTTGCTGAGGTTTCTGTGGTTGCTGGGGTTGCTGGGGTTGCTGGGGTTGCTGTGGTTGGTTCCAATTGTTGTTTTGCCAATTATTATTATTCCAAGAGTTTTGCGGGGACACATAGTTGTTTTGTGGCCGGCCGTAGTTGCCCTGTTGCTGTTGGTTCCATGTGTTTTGTGGCGGATCATTTTGGACTGGATAGTAGCTTTGTGAGGGAGGTACGTAGTTGCTGCTTGTTGGTATGTTTACTGTACTTTGGGATGGTACATAGTTACTAGTTGGGGTACTGGAGGGTACGTAGTTACCAAAGGATTGTGAGGGGGTGCTTTGTGAAGGTATATAGTTACTAGGAGAAGGATTCCATGGCCTCTGTGGTGTCTGGCTGGGAGGTACGTAGGACGGAGGTGCGGCCGTAGGTGGGTAGTACTGGGCGAAGTTATTTCTGACACCAGACTGTGAGGCTACTTGGTCGTACTTTAATAGTTCCTCGGTCGCTGACACATCTTGATCTTCGAAATTTGCTTCTGGTTCTTCAGAAGCAAATGTCAGCGCCAAAAAGGCGGCGGTTATAAAGACCTGAGGATTAAGGTTTATGCATCAATTTTAACAGTTATGCACAAATTAGCGTAAAGTTAAAATACTAAATTCAAATGGTATGTTTAGTTTTAATTGTTTAAAAAATAAATATTCTGGTAAAGAAACTTTTTAGTTAAAATTAAGTTAATGTTTTTATATATGTTAGTGCCTTCTAATATGCGTAGTATTTTTTTTACTTCGTAATTTAAAGTTTAAAATATTTTTTTAAAGAAACTTCGTATTAAATTGTTTTATTTCGAAATATTTGTAATAATCCAAGGACTTACCAACTTCATGTTCGTGTCCTTCTGTGGCCGTGGTCAGCTCGATACTGTGGCCACAAGGGGTCGCTCCACATTTTATAGGAAGTATCCTGCGTCGAGGACGCCATGCATTTTGCGTATGTGCCGCCCAACACAATGACCTCGCTTTTCGATGCCACATAATTATTATTAAATCGACTTAAGGTGACTCTTTCTAAGACGAGCTAAGGAAGAAAAATATCTCACTTGAACTTTGTTAAGCTTTTTTATTCAACTTGTTATAAAGCGCGTTAATGATTTGTTAAGATATGTTACAAGTTTGTGGTTTAATGGATATTTAATCAGTCCCTTAGGGTAGATTTGTCATCAAAATTTATACAAAAGGACTCCTTTAGCGACCAATTAACGACTCTACCGAAAACAAAGACAAAGCTGCCTTAGCATTTATAAAAAAATTAAAAGGTATATTACAAGTGTTCTGTCGGTAAAAACTGATCTTTAGTTAAATCTCTACACAGATGTTTGTCATTCATAATTTACATACACATTATATACTTTGTCTAGTTTATTTGGTCAAGGTTAGATCAGTAGGTAAGGGAGGAACCGTTTCTAGCTTTTGTGGGCGAGGATGACGGTCAGCAATGGACAACTTGATGCTAAAACAATTAGCATACATAATTAACTATTGTCGTTTTGTCAATTTTTAGCCTTGAGTGTTGTTCCATTTATATATGTTAATTTTGTTCGGGATTTTTACAGTTTTTAATAAGATATTAAAATTGTGATGATAAATTGATCTCTAAGTGGTAAAATAACTTTCAAATTTTTAGTAATTAATAAGAGTGAAGTGGAAACAGAAGTAGTGAGGATAGAAGTAGCGAAATGAATAATACTTTAGTAGCTTTTCTTTGACTAGTTATCTTTAAGATATTACTCCTTACAAGTTTTCATAGTTAATTAATAAAATAAGTTCACTTGTAGTATAGTAGTGTACAATGTCAGAGTACATACGTCTTTTATTATAACAATGATTACAATAAGTCTGTTAAATTAATGCGTATTCTGTCGATATCTGTGACGGAGGTATGAATCAACCGACAGGTTTTTCCTTTTGTAACGGTGTTAAAAAAACCTGAACAAGCGGGAGGGGAAGGGTTGGGACGGCTCGAGCAGTTTTAATACTCCGTCAATGTTGCCATCAATAGCCATACTAATACGATGTGTGAAGTATTGGTTTTGGCAGCGGTTAATGACGTCCCCTTGTCCATTTTATTAAAAAAAACCGCAACAAATATATCGAAGTGAACTCATCCGGACCTTTGGGTCTGCTTTATCTCAGCTTATAGTATTAACAAATACGGGAGTTATACAAAGACGAGATCCTTTTAGTCACAAGTTTTGATGACAAATGAATTGCGATGTTTTTTAATATTAATATAATTTTTTTTAAGTTTTTTTTCGAACCGAAGAAGTTAGACATTAAGAGTCCAAACTCAATGAGATACAGAAAATAGTGCCTTAAGATGTTTGGAGATTGTGGTAGGATTTTGTCTATTTTTGTATTGAACGAGGTTATGGTTCATATAAAATTCCACTCCAACCGTTTGTCTAGGAAAAAATATTTCAGACGCACGTTTCAATTACTAGGTACATAAAAATAAGCTTTAAAAACAAACAAATAAATTTTCGATTTATTTACAATATATGTACGCTTGAGATTAAGGCTTTATTCCCTTAGATACCTTAAATAATTTAAATAAATATCAAATCCATTTTAAAGTTTGCTTTTAGAATTATAATCATGCGACATTGAACAAATCTCAACAAATGAGGCACATAATTTAATTTTGTGTTTATCTCCGCCCTAAGTGGAATCGTATCTCGAGAATAAAACAAGGTTTCATATCAGAACTGAAGACATCAATAACTAAGAAGAGTTCCCAAATTTATTCAATGTATTTTTAAACTTGTTGCTAAACGCGACTAGATACTACTGTAAAATGAATCAATTACTCTCATTTCGGTGAAGGAAAACATCGTGATCCAACCTGCACATATCGGCGAAGAAATTCAAAGATATATGTGAAGTCAACCAACACGCACTGGGCCAGCATGTTTTTTTTTTTATAACATAAAGTGGCAAACGAGCAACCGGCCACCTGAATCCGCCAAAATGGCGAAGCGACCGCTGCCCATAGACATCCGCAATTGCAGATGCGTTGGCTATCTTTAATCGACAGAGAAGGGGACACACAGAAAGGAGATATTTCCTCTTTCTGTACATCCTCTACTCCAGAAAATCCACTTCCCCTTCCCTGTAAAATTCTTATTATTCTCCTATCAGATAATAATCTGATGAATCGTTTAAAATCATTCGTAAGGTGTGACGTCAATACAATACAGTCTTACCAAAATTATAAGTCTGAAAGTTTAGATGGATGTATGGATGTTTTGAAATTTGGTATAGATAGTATGTAAGAACCCATAGGCTGATAACTTTTTTTAACTCCACACGCACGGAGTCGCGGGCGAAAGCTAATATACGAGTATGTATATTTTAATATAATATTCTCGGTCATCGATAGGGTTTATGAAGGTTATGGCAATGGTGAATCATTAATCAACTAAAACCTTTTATATTGCTGCCATAACGAAGCTAAATAAAATATGATAAAACATTTCCTCTTAATTATACATATAATAAAATAGGAATGTCTGTTTGTAATATCAAGAGAAAAATTCCAGATTTCGGGAAGATGATGTATTTGCGTTGCTGATAACGAAAATCGCATTAAAAAAATTGTCTGTCTTTCTGTCTGTCTGTCTGTCTGTTCGCAAGCCGCGTTTGTTCCTGGTAATCTCCGAAACGGGTGGGCTGATTTCGACCGGACTTTCACTAAAGGGTAGCTGACATACATAGACGGGCATATTATAAGCTACTTTTTTATCTTAATATTGCGTGGACGAAGTCGCGGGCCACAGCTAGTTTTAAATAATTGCATTCTAATTTACGATATCTAAAGTAAGAATGTTAACTTTTGCATTGAAATAATAGTTAATAGTTTACAATATGCAAATAGGAAGGAAAGATTGTGTTTTTGCTTCGCTTTCGTCTATCAAAGTCGTGATATCAAACAAAACGGTATTCAATTGAAGTCGGCGTATTGTCTTTGATACACGTTATTTATTTTAGAGTAAATTAAGAAATTAACTGCCTGCCAATTAGGCGTAAGATGTAAACGGTTAATATTTGTATAGAATAACTGTATTTCAATAAACTATTCCGTTATCTACGAATGATTTTATTGTTCGATTGTGTATGAACATTGATAGGTCGATCACCTTTTTATGTGGTTACATGTTATCGAAATTTTACAACTTTTTGTTAAAGATGAAGCATATTAGCGAATCGAAATCTTTTTTCTCTTTGTGGAAGATTAGAAGAGATTAGTGCCATATGAGCACATTCATTAGTCAGATTCGATGACCGATATTATAGGAACGTTTAGATATAAAAAATAGAAAATTCATTAAAAGATTATGACATAATTAGAGAATGGCAATCAAATAGTTCTATATATTTCCCGCAATACCATTAGGCATTCTATATTTCTGGCCAAGTTGTAAATGACCTGTCTTTCATATTTGCCTTTGATCTTTTTATATTTACGTGCTTCGTGTATTTTCAAACATATTCATTTATAAATGATGAATCATAAAGAGGATAAGGTGCTTATCGAATTATATGTCGAGACATTTTATTTCATCAGATGACTTAATGTGAGATGCACTAACAATCAAAATAAAAAAACTTGCGCTGACTTTGATTTTGTACTTTCTAAATTTATAAAACTTAAGGGCTATAATTTATTTAACAACCAAATCGATTTATTTGAATATATTATACATTTTATTTGTTAATTTATGATGCAATTCGTATTAACGGTACGTCAAATTCGTGTGTAATGACGCTGCGCTGATTTGAGGAACCGTGTTTTTGCATTATTGACTCAACGGTAAGGAAGCCCTTATTTGAGAATAAACAAACTCAAAGTACACTTTGTTATTGCCGTGTGATTTCAACGAGACGATCAAATGGATACTCTAGAGTTATATTTCAACTCTTAAAGGCATGGTTTTAGTCTTTCACCTAATTAGGTTTAGACTGCGACTTCGTCAGCGAGGAATTAAAAAAATATATATTCTGTCCACTATTTTTTGAGTTTATTCATTACATACAAAATAACAAATCTTTCTTTCTTATAATATTAAGTGTGGATGGTCTCTATATTATTGACTAAGCTGTTCCCGTGCGACTTCACCCGCATAAAATTTTAATTTTATTGTTTACATGTGCCAAATTATCAATTGCAAATGTCAAAATGGCATGACATGATAACAAACCATGGTAAACCTTGCTTCCTTAATGTTGGCAGCTTGTAGTTTTTGATCCCTTTCCCACATGAAGGTTTTTTTCCAATTTATTTATCCCCCAAGTTTAATAGCGTAAAAATATATAGCCTAAAGCGTATCGTAAGTGTAGGCCTTTTTATTAAAGAAAGAATTATTCAAAAATATGCTGTGATTGCTGACATCCTACACCACAAAGTTGAGTGTGTTTACGCTTTAGTATATTAGTATATAGAAGTATAGATATACTATATCTGAATATATAAGGAGATTTCCACTGGGATAACGTTTAAGTAATTGTTTGTATAACTTACTGTGGATTTCCACTGCCCAACCTCATCATTCTCTTTAACAATAACTGAGACAACAGTACGTATTATTACAAACGGCGGCGGTTGATTATACGGTTATGCTAAGTTTCAAAATCGCAAACTGAATCGACGATATTTACGTTAAGAGCTTTCCGTGATAAATCTTAACTTAGCCTTTTGTATTTATTGAAAGGAATAAACTCTTCTCTTTAATGATGCTATTAGGTTGAAAAATTCTTACATTTATCTTTTAAACTTTAAATAAATTACATACAACATCTTGATACGACTTCGCTATCTGATCTCACGAATATCTGAGACTTATTTACTGGTTAACATTAGGCTAACATTTTTTTCCGAATTCTACATACATTCTGCATCTTAATATAAATGCATTTTCCTCAAAACTCAATCCCTAAACAGATGCGAAATGCAAATGATTTTAAACGAATGATTTAAAAAAGAATTTTGCTGTTGTGCATAATTTCGTGGACTAACGGTTTTGTATTCGAATCCAACAAGTAGGTGTTACCACTAAAGCTAGATAATAGTAGACTATCTTCGACTTCTAGGAATAATCTTGTAATTTAGTTAATGTGGTCTTCGGTGCAGACATGAGCATCACCAAGATCATTTTGATGATAGCTGTTTTCTTTGATCTAGTCTAGGTCACTACAGCCGTGGGTGGGCCTGAGACTGTAAATTTCTGTCGGTTTATTTTGGGCATTTCGTTTCCAGGCTTTAAGGCCGATATTTTTAAGATTTCGTTTGAAATCATTCATCTTAATCAGCCTTCGAATGATTTACGTTCTTCTGGTTGACTCTCAAATAGACGTTTGCACTCTGCAGTCATTCATTCTTGCTACATTTCCAGACAAGTGTAGCCGACCTTTGATGGCCCTGATGACATGTTCATTATAGATTTGATATAGTTCATGATTTTATCGGGTCCTCCATTGATTAATAAAAAAATCGCTACTACGGTTAAAGTATGACTAATTTAAAGAATTTTAATGATACGCAAATATTCTTTTGATAATTGAAACAAATCAATCTTCAAAAGCTTGACAATATTAAGGAAACATTTTCTTGTTTTATTTTAATCTTCACGTATTCGGTCGTACATTAAGTGAATGATGAATGACTGAATAAAACAATTTGATTCATTCGATTTATGGCTTCTTTGAGAACGGGATCTTAAGACTCCTAGTAATATATTTAACTGATTTAATATGGAATATTTAATAATTATTTATAAAGATTTAATTTTTTTTTTTAACAAAATTTGTCAATATGACACATATTTTTTGATCAATTTAACATAATACTCAGTGTAGTCTAACCCTTAACTTTACATAAAAATTGGCAACTTTTAATTAGATTTTAGTCATACACTTTTTTATTGTTAAGTAATTAACAGTCTTACTAATATAACAAATGTCAAAGTTTAGATGGATGGATGTTTGTCAGAGTTTGTAGCCTAAACGGCTGAACGGATCTCGATGAAATTTGCTATGCGTGTACATGATAGTCTGGAAGAACACATAAGCTACTAGCTTTTGTTTTTGTTTAATTATACGCGGATGTAGTCGCGGGCGAAAGCTAGTTTATAATATTAGAATGATCATACATAATTGATCCTTTTATATAAAAAAATGTTTTTGTATGTTTGTAAATTTTGTAACAAGGGCAAGTTTCCGTTTAAAATATTCTTTTTTTACTCAGCATTGTAACGTGCAGGATTCAGCTAGTTATAAAAAATCCTCCCGAACATTTCATATCAACCACTCTTCAGATTGTGAAGCGGCTATTAAGGTAGCATCTGTTACTGATGCGTTTTACCGCTTGCAGAATATTAAAGCCCCTATATTTAATTTTTAAAGTCCGAAATAATTAATTTTATAATTTAAATTACAGGTAATAAATTATAATACATGCATATTAAAGCGGAACAAGGTAAGGATTTTCCATCAAGTTTTAATTTTGTTCTTATGCAAAATCGAAACATAATTAAAAAAGAAAAAAAATGCCTAAAGAAAAACAAAACACTTTCTAAAAAAAAAATTCATAAAAAGTTTTTTTTTTAATTTAACACTTTATGATTGGTAGTCGTATTTCCGATTTGAGTTTCTGCAGCGAACTTTTCTTGTAAATTTTTTTTTTATCTTTGTTAGGTAAAGGGGGATTTTTGTCTTTGGAAAGACATGTCAATCCCATAGTGTTCTCTTAGACTTTAAGAAACGAGCTGGCATAATCGTACAGCCGCTTCCGATGCTGGCTCAGCCAATTTTCTTTTAAATGTAAGATAATTTGTCAATAATTTATTACGATTTCTTATTATTAAGTGGTTTGATTTAAAACAAAATAAATCCCACAAAGAAGGTCTGTATATTTCATCTGACAAGATTAATGTTTCGCTAACTGGAGACGGTAAAGTTGACTTGTGTTTATTTGATATCTTCGGATTAATTAAACATTATGTTTGAATTAAATTTGTCACTCGCATTGATGTATTAGACAAGTAGACGACTGATTGCCTACCTATGCGATAATTTGCATAATTACTATATAAAAGTAATATTTTAAATAGTAATACTAAGAAAAAAGAGAAAAGACATAGCGGTTGAGCTAATTTTTATTAATGTTTTAATCGAATAAAGGTTTAAATCAATGGGAAATTATTATCAGTACCTTAGTCTATATTTTTGTAACACAATGTATATTTGCTTACTGAATGTGGAACTTATAATAGTTTAATCCGTTTTAGTGTATCTCTAAAATAAACAAATCTTTTCTAGTTTATTTATTTCGAAGTTTATAAGGAGACTAGCTTACGCCCGCGACTTCGTCCGCGTGGTATTAGAAAACATACGAACTATGTAAATAACAAACAGCTACGTATCCCTCGGGAACCGGACATTTCTCGGGGATGAACTTTATCCCATGTGTATTCCAGACTTTGTTATATATCTGTGCCAAATTTCAATAAGATATGTTGAACCGTTGCAGAATGATCGAGGAAACATTAAAAAACTAAATTAACGAATCACTCGGGAAACGTAACTATTCCCGGGATAAAAGTAGCCTAAGTGTTCTTCCAGACTATGCTCTAAACCTGTGCCAAATCTCATGGAGATCCGTTCAGCCGTTTAGGCTACAAACTCTAACAACCATCCATCCATTGTAACTTTCGCATTTATAATATTTATATGATTATTCCTGTGCTGATTGAAATATTAGATAACATGTGTTTTCACGGATATTTATTACAAGTATGCGAATATGACAGTTTTGGTAGTTTTAGTTTTGATTTACAAGCGAGGTAAAGTACGAAAGATATAAATTTTAACCTATATTTATGATTTCGTGGAAATAATTGTTAATATAAATTCAAGAGGACCGCAACTTTTAAAATATAGAGTTTAGTGCAACAGGTTTTATATTACAAAAGTTATTGACCCTGACGTGAGTCAGCTTGTTTACTCAGCGTTCATAATTCTTATAGAAACTGAGTAATCTTTCAAATTTATCTTTGATAAATGCCCATTTTTGATAGCTTATACCATCTATTCATAATTTCTTTAATATTTAGCATCTGTTAAACGGTTCTTGAAAGGTCTCGGATACAAGTAAAGTGAAAAATAAATCATATTATTTATTTCTATTAACATATCTTATACTAGTTGTTGCCCGCGAATTCGCCAGCTTGAAATTGAAAAATAATACAACATATAGCCTTTGTTACTCACAGATAAATTACCATTCTAATGGTGAAAGAATTTCTTGAATCTTGAATCAAATAAATCCAAAAATACATCTTTCCTGTTTATAATATTAGTATAGATTACGACATTAAACATTAAGAAATAAAAGTTTCTTGCTTAATATTTGAAAGCATAACATCTGTAATTATTTTAATATGATTAGAACTAACTAAGTAAAGGTTTATTAGGATCGGAGTTAAAGTCTTGGTCTTTTTAATTTCAAAGAAATTATCCTTTAAATAATGTATATTCCAGGTAAAACGAAACTCATTTCAAAAAATAAAAATGACAACATCCAAAAAAAGGTACTGTTACAAAAATGTCCATTATTTATCACCTTACCCAGAGGTCCACTGCCAAGGTCAAGTTTAAGGCGAACGAACCCAGTGTGAGACCTTCAAAAGTAACTTTAATATTTAATATTATATTCCCATTGTAACAGAGCGGGTGTGTCGTAAGCCGAATCAGCCAAAGAAAAACAACAAAGGTGCAAAAACAGTCGTTTATTGGTTTTACATAACCAATGCGTTCGGTCTGCGCGCGGACCCCAGGTTGGGAACCACACGCAGTTACAAAAAATGTTAGAACATATCGGATAGCCGTCACAACAGCAAGCGGCTATCTGCCGAATTAGGCCGTCACTACCGCAAGCAACCTAATCCAGCTACACTACTGTGCAAGTTCTGAGTAAAATTAGTCACAAGACAGCAAGCTAATATACTCAGAATCGCGTCGTAGGAACTAACTTGAGAAGACAATATTTGTTATCCCCCTTTGGTTTCTTCTCATTTGCGTAACGTACATGAAAAGACTTAACATAAGGCGCATGCAAAACAATATCGTGTTCTAAATACAGGTGGCGCCATCTATTATGTACGTGAAACAACTGGGTTGCAGCGAATATTTGTTACAATCTCCCCCTCAGTTTCTGAAGTCGTCCCGACGATGAAACTGGAAGATTCACTATTCTGTTCACGCTGTCGTCTTCATCCTCCCCCTGGATTGGAACAGCTCCTGTGTTGTTCGCCAGAGTTGTAGTGGAGCACTTTGACTGGCTACTCGTTGTTTATGAAAATGTTTACTATGGATAACCGTCACAGTCCAGCAAGCGGTTATTAGGTTGTCACTGTCCCGCAAGCAACCTGACTTCCATGTCACTACACAAAAATGTAAATTGTGGATAACCGTCACAATCCAGCAAGCGGTTATCTACTGCATTAGATCGTCACTATCCCGCAAGCAACCTAAATGCTGTGTCACTATACAATTATGGATAACCGTCACAATCCAGCAAGCGGTTATCTACTGAAATTAGGTCGTCACTGTCCCGCAAGCAACCTAACTTCAACGTCAATACGTTGCCCTGTTGTTTACAAAAATGTCAAATATGGATAACCGTCACAATCCAGCAAGCGGTCATCTACTGAATTAGGTCGTCACTGTCCGCAAGCAACCTCAATTCAATGTTACTACAAAATGTCAATTATGGATAACCGTCACATCCAGCAAGCGGTTATCTACAGAATTAGGTCGTCACTGTCCCGCAAGCAACCTAACTTCAACGACACTATACAATTATGGATAACCGTCACATCCAGCAAGCGGTTATCTACTGAAATTAGGTCGTCACTGTCCCGCAAGCAACCTAACTTCAACGTCAATACGTTGCCCTATTGTTTACAAAAATGTCAAATATGGATAACCGTCACAATCCAGCAAGCGGTCATCTACTGAATTAGGTCGTCACTATCCCGCAAGCAACCTAAATGCTGTGTCACTATACAATTATGGACAACCGTCACAATCCAGCAAGCGGTTATCTACTGAAATTAGGTCGTCACTGTCCGCAAGCAACCTAACTTCAACGTCAATACGTTGCCCTATTGTTTACAAAAAATGTTAGAATATATCGGATAGCCGTCACAACAGCAAGCGGCTATCTGCCGAATTAGGCCGTCACTACCGCAAGCAACCTAAATTCAGTGTCATCTCACAAAAATGTCAATAATGTATAACCGTCACAATCCAGCAAGCGGTTATCTACAGAATTAGGTCGTCACTGTCCCGCAAGCAACCTAACTTCAACGACACTATACAATTATGGATAACCGTCACATCCAGCAAGCGGTTATCTACTGAAATTAGGTCGTCACTGTCCCGCAAGCAACCTAAATTCAGTGTCATCTCACAAAAATGTCAATAATGTATAACCGTCACAATCCAGCAAGCGGTTATCTACTGAAATTAGGTCGTCACTGTCCCGCAAGCAACCTAACTTCAACATCAATACTAGTGCCATTGTCCTGATCTGTTGTTTCTCGGCTGATTCGTCCTCTGCTGATTCGCCCTGCCCCACGTTGGGCGCCAGATTGTAACAGAGCGGGTGTGTCGTAAGCCGAATCAGCCAAAGAAAAACAACACAGGTGCAAAAACAGTCGTTTATTGGTTTTACATAACCAATGCGTTCGGTCTGCGCGCGGACCCCAGGTTGGGAACCACACGCAGATACAAAAAATGTTAGAATATATCGGATGGCCGTCACAACAGCAAGCGGCTATCTGCCGAATTAGGCCGTCACTACCGCAAGCAACCTAATCCAGCTACACTACTGTGCAAGTTCTGAGTAAAATTAGTCACAAGACAGCAAGCTAATATACTCAGAATCGCGTCGTAGGAACTAACTTGAGAAGACAATATTTGTTATCCTCTTTTGGTTTCTTCTCATTTGCGTAACGTACATGAAAAGACTTAACATAAGGCGCATGCAAAACAATATCGTGTTCTAAATACAGGTGGCGCCATCTATTATGTACGTGAAACAACTGGGTTGCAGCGAATATTTGTTACACCATGTTATAATTTTATGGAAAGACTAGCTTTCGCCCGCGACTCCGTCTACGCGGGATTAAAAAAAGTAAAAGTGTGTAGCCTATGTGTTCTTCCAGGCTATCCCCTACATCTATGCCAAATTTTATAGAGATCCGTTCAGCAGTTTAGGCTACAAACTCTAACAAACATCCATCAATCCATCTAAACTTTCGCATTTATAATATTAGCAAGATTGTCGTGTCTTCTGTTTTGAGAGTAGCGCCATTGGTAGAAATTAAGAAGTAAAAGGTTAGCATGGTTACGGCATGTAATGAGGAGGGATGAATCGCTTAAACAAGAACGTTAGTTATGAGTGTGGGGTACGCCGGTAGAGGTAGACCTAGAAAGTGATGGATGGATTGCGTAAAAGGTGACATGATCAAGAAGGGACTGAGATGACGGCTGATAGAGTTATGTGGAGGACAAAAACCTGTTGCGCTGACCCTACGGGAGTAGAATAAGGAGGAAGATGATGACAATAATGACGATGATGTTGTTATGTCTTCTGTTTTGTAGAATAACGTCTTTTAGGACATGAGGATCTTAGGTTACTTAAAATTCTGGGGATTTTAAGTATTATAAAATTGATTTCGTAATTATGATAGTTGCTATCAAGTTATGGCCATTGAGAGGGTTTTAGTGAATGAAGTTTCACATCACATAGCCTTTCACGCGAAGTAATACTCGTAGATATCCTCCTGATACCAACAAGAGTACTGAAACATATGTCGCTGAAATGAAATAAAGTTAAATTTATTCAGACCTGGTTTGAATAGAAATAGCTCTAGGATATTATATTCACTCATATTTATATTAATTCTAAAAATGTACGTGTGTTAGATTGAAATCGGTGTTTTACGTAAAGATACATAACTATGTATGTTTGGCTCAATTTAAGGTAACCTTCTTGAAGATTAAAGTTGTCTTTAAAGGTTTATTATTTACTAGCTGTTCGCGTGCGGTTTCATCCGCGTGAAATTATAAAAACTATTTTATTGTTCACATTTGTCAAATTATCAATAGAAAATGTCAAAATGACATGACATGACAAACCTTAGCAATCTTTCTTTCTTGATGTTGGCAGCAACTTATGGTCTCTTTCCCACATTAGGGTTTTTATCCAAAATATTTACCATCTAAGTTTAATGGCGTGAAAATATATAGCCTAAAGGGTGACGTAAGTGTACGGCTTTTTATTAAAAAATGAATTATTCAAAAATATGCTGTAATTGCTGACATCTTAGGCAACAAAGAAGTGTGTGTTTACGCTTTATTATAATAGTATAGAAGTATAGATAGTGAGGTAATAATATTTAACCTTCAGACGTAATGTTTAAGAAGTTTTCAATTTATTTAATGCCATAAGGAAAGTCATTTTTTAAAGCAATTGTTATTCCCGTATTTGTATTTTTTTATTAATATGTCTAGCCATCGAAAAAGTTACCTTTATTGGTAAGGCAAGTTTACGGTATCAATAGAACTTTTACAAACCACTGTCTTATGATTTTAAATCTTACTAATATTATAAATGAGAAAGTTTAGATGGATGGATGGATTTTTGTTAGAGTTTGTAGCCTAAACGGCTGATCGGATTTCGATGAAATTTGGCATAGACGTAGAGGATAGTCTGAAAGAACATATAGGCTACTCACTTTTGTTTTTTTTAATTCCACGCGAACGGAGTCGCAGGCGAAAGCTAGTTGTAAATAAAGTTGTAGTTAAAATAATGAATGTTGGAACTAAAGAAAATATACTAACGCCAGTACTTTTAAGGGTCACCCTTATCAACTAATTAACCACTCTATGTTGGACAGTTAATAAAATAATCTTTACCTTATAACCTTTTGAAGTTATGAAAATAGCATGCATTAAACACGATCCTAAACAACATAAACATAAAGCGAGTTTAGACGGTTTTCGGAGTAGTGTGGGCGTAAATTATGCGCCTTGTTTGTATGCGATCCTTAAGTTAAGCAAACAGACAGGTTGAAGTTTGTCAGCTCTTATAAAGCAAGTTACACATTGTCAATATAAGTATCAAGTGGTAGATACAGAATCAATTAACAATTACGTCATATTTAAATTTTGTAAGCTTGAAGTATTTCTCTATGATCAAAGACAATCGAAGAAGATTTATGTAATTTTTGTTAGGCTATTTTATTCCACTGGTACTGAAAAGGAAAACATGGTAATTATGTTTGTCATATACTTGGGAAGTAAAGAAATATATCATGAGAAAGCCTGCATGAGACGGGATATATTCTTCTTTAAGTAGACGAATATTCTCGAAGTCTTTCTTACATACTTTGCAATATCTATCTGAGACACCGTTTTTCAGCATTATTTTTAGCTTATTAGTAATTTGCTATCCATTAATTTGACAAAATAAAACACTCATCAGTATAAACTTTCAAAGCAAATAAGGAAAAAAAAAATTGTATGTAGAATAGAAAGAATACTTAATTGTTAGACCTGAATTAATGATTTATTTTCATTGTACCATACTTGTGGCTGTGCCGTACTCAAGCAATAAAAAAATATAAATATTTCTTGCGTTATGCATATAATTCCTTCAGTGCTTGTCTTGCATACCGTAACGCGGGTAATGCACTTTAATGATGCATTCATTGCGAATTCGCACATCATCGTGACACAACTCGACACGTCGGTCGACGGAGAAAAAATAAACACGCATCGAACCTTTAATATAACTCTTTGTAACTCGGTGTAATTAAGAGCTTCTATTATGTTTAATTCTGACATCTTACGCTTCATACTGACTTTACTGTTTTTACACTAAAACATTTGTACAAAAACATAATGACGTCCTTGTCTTTCACATGGAAACAACAGAAATAAAATTATGGTCTACGACTTTGGTTCTTCAAGAATCGAGCGTATCGACTTGTCAAAATCCGGCAACGCATCTGCAGTTCCTCAGGTATTGCGGATGTCCATAGGGTTCAATGATCATATAGGAGTTCCCGCTGCTTGTTTAAAAATAATGAAGCAAATTGCATCTACAAGCATTTATAATCGTTTGACCTTTTTTGTGTCTGGAATTTACAAGAAGCGGGCAATTTAAAAAAATAAAGTTATTCAGCCTATTAAAAGGGGAATTTTGTACTTGAAAAGCGATAACCGTTATTTTACGTTGAGAGTTATTATTATGGTTAAAGACTTCAACGAGTGTACAGGTTGCACCAGGAAATTTGTTTCAAGAGGCAATCAATTCACCGTACAGTGAATTCGTACCGTCAATAATGCTAGTTTCACACGAGGGCAGAACAGTGAAGCGGAACAAAAGACAGTTCAGTTTTTTTTATACAATAAGGTGGCAAACGTTCAATGGCATTAACTTCTGCCATTGAACGCACATTTCAAATCTATAATCGCCCTAAGTCTCATATTCTATTGAAGACAGATTGGGTTTGATTTGACAGGGGAGGTCATGTAAAGAAGTAGGAAATATATTTTTTTTGTACTAACATTTCCCTGTCCGTTAAAGGTACCCTACCTTAATTTGCAAACTTCTAAAATTTACCTTATTGCGATTATCTAAAGGCAGCGCTCACTTCGCTATTTTATGGATTTCTGGAGGCCGCTTGCTCGTTTGCCACCGTGTATATTAAAAAAATACTGATAGAACAGAACTATTTTTAAACGGCCTGATACACTGTTCTACTGGATTGTCTCACTGTTCTGCCTTTGTGTGAAACTAGCATAATCGAGTTCGGATATAACGAATTGATCGGCGCTTGTGAATCAACGTTATCTTGAAATGTTGATTGCAAATTTAATTTTTAGTGTTCACATTTAAATTAAAAAATCACATAACAGTCAATACTAATTAAATACCAAAAATTACTAAACAGTTACGATACGTAATCGTATATCTTGCGATTCATATATTCTTTAAAACAAGATTTAAGCGAATATATAATTATGTACTCGCAAAAGATGTGATTCTTACGTGAAAAAAAAGTACAATCTTATTTAATATTATAAATGCGAAAGTTTAGATGGATGGATGGATGTTTGTTAGAGTTTCTAGTCTAAACGCCTAAACAGATTTCGATGAAATTTGGTATAGATGTAGAGGATAGTCTGGAAGAACACATAGGCTATTCACTTTTTTTTTTTAATTCCACGCGGACGGAGTCGCGGGCGAAAGCTAGTTGATTATAAAGAGAACATTTTAACATTAAAATTCTTACCGCGTTATTTGTTATCTTTTAAAACGTCCATCATTTTCATAATAACCATATGATATCATAATCAGACTCGCGGAATGATTTGCAGAAAAACTTTTTTTATGTTCTCTGCCATTTCTACTTTTATTATTTGTAGGGATAAAAGGTTTATTGTAGCTAAAGACTACAAGTCAATATCCAATGCGTTTAAAATTCCTCAGTAAAAGTTATGATAAAACCTGAGTTAAAACCTATCGACAACATAGAAAGGGGAAATATACGCTTTCAGTGCGTCCCCTCCTCTGTCGATTAAAGATAGGCAAGACATTTGAAATTTCGGATGTCTATGGGCAGCGGTAGCTTCGCTATCTCAGCAAATTCAGGTGGTCGTTTTCGTCGTATGCGGGGAGTCCCTACATGCTGACTAATGAAATTGCGCTTTAAAACACATTACAGGTCTAAATACAATATTGCAAATAGCTTTAATGAATTTACGTGTTCACGTATTGAGGGTTTTATTCGAATGATATATTGTTTATGTACAAAGCGTGCCCTTCCGTTGTTTTAGGATGATAAATTAGCTCAGCTTACCTGTCGCGGCAGGCTTAGCGCCCCAGACTATCAGCGCCCTCTCATCTCGTTTGCATGCCGTCTTTTGATTGTTTGATAAATTATACAGTTAATGACTCAATGATTACTGCTATTGTGTGCTTGTTATATTGCTGACAAACCTTTATATGTAAAGTGTAATGTGAGCTCGGGATAACGATTTTGCTGTAAACTTTGTTAAACATTGTTAGTAATTACAATTTTTTTCCTTGCCAGAATATGCACTTAATACATTAGGAAAATCTTTCAAAATACACAAGTAAAACTTAAGTAGAAAGAAATTCGTAAACAAGCAGCAAATGCATTTATCGATCATTTATATCAGTAAAAAAATACAACTCGCCTACTATTTATATTTTAAATCGATTCTTATTATTCGTTAATCAGATTGGCGTCTATGAGTAATAGTGATGGAGTATGAAGAAGTATCGAATCGTAATTCCGATTTGTTGCTGTGATATACCGAGTTATCGATCAAGTTCTTGACGGTTTGAAGCTCTGTAAGAAACAGGTTAATCGGTTTAGATGGTATGCCTGATAAGTATAATTGGAATAAGACGTTGTACAGTCAGCTCCACTAATGTTTATACATTTACAAAAATTCAGAAATGTATCATCATCAGCAGCTCACTATACGTCCCCACCGAGCGGCTCGGAGCCTACCCTAATATAGGGTGACTAGGCCATAGTCAACCACGCTGGCCCACTGCTGGTTGATTGACTTTACACATATCTTTGAATTTCTTCGCCGATATATGCAGGTTGCATCACGATGTTTTCCTTCGCCGTAAGAACGTCTGGTAAATTTTGTACATATTATATGAAAATTCGAAAATCACATTGGAACATGGCGGGATTCGAACCCAAGACCTGTAGATTACATGTCAAGTGCTTAAACCACGAAGCCACCGACGCTCGAGGATGTATCTCGAGAAATGTATAAGTCTTCGTAATCAATATGTATGCATTCCGTCCATGAATACACGCTATTGAAGAATATGTGCATACGAATTTAAGTTTTGTAAATGTATACATGGAGCTGACTGTACACGAATATATGGTCTAAGTACTGATTAAGTAAAATTAAACAATAGAATAATAACATTTAGTGTAATAGCCGTAGTTAGAGTACTATAGGTAGGTACCCAAAGTATTTCAGTTAAGTATTTTTTGTTGAGATAAAGAGCTAAAACTAACGTATGTATATTTAAAATATGATTTTAACAGTCTGTTATTAATTAGACATGAATAGGTTTTCATTATATTAAACAATTTTTTTTAATTATCTGAAATTTATGCCATAAATTTTTAGCTGAATACCCAAAAATATTTTGACAAAGGAAATGAAACTCGGAAAGGTCGAGTTAAATGAGGTGGACACAATTGTAAAATTATGTGGACAAAGCTATCTGTGAATTTCTATCGTATGGAAATGAATACTGAAATAATCGTGAACGGTTCAGTAATTTAATCTAATAAAAACATAATATGTACTGCGTCAATAATTAAAAGAGTATAAGAAATAAAGAAAGGAAAAGGTCATTGTCATTAAATAAGCCGGCGTCTCAATTATTTTAGAAGCCTATAGTGCTCTCACAGACAAAAAAGGAATATTTACGTTGGTCTTTCAAATGCAATAGGGAGCTCAGACTCTGTCACTCCTAAAAGGATAGCTTACGGGGATTGCAATCATTTTGATCAGTATTAACGCTGAATTTGCAATGTAGTGATCCATTGAAGATTTGCATCGCATCACGAGCGATACGAAACAAAGCAATAGCCGCAATGTATATAGTCATAAGACGAGGTGAATTTTATGTAACTGCGGCGCCGCGGCGGCTAGTAGGACGCGCATGCGTGGAGAGTTTCACCCTATTGGTCTAGGATGACGTCATCGGGGTGAACCCGTAAATCGGAGAGTCGGCAACAGTCACCCCGCGGAGGTTGTGGGGATATACCGTGGGTCCCGTTGTGATAAAAACAATAACAACTAACGAATGGTGGACTCTGTCTCTGGTGATATTATTGGTAATATTATAAACAAGGTGAAGAAATAATTAGTGCTGCACTATCCGTGTTATTCAAGAGAGAGAAAGAAGTGAAAGGTGACGCGCCAGACTCCGTTTTAAGGTACATTTGCATGTGTTGTTTACCGTTCAGATTGTGGACTGCGTATATTGTGTTTGTAGACTGTTTCTAGGATCAATTTATCGAGTATCATTATTGAATACAATATATTACTGTATATAATTTCTGAGAATAGATGTTTTCAAAATAGTAGGCTTATTGGTGATGGCAACATTTAGTTACATCTGTTTTTCTATAAGAGGTTAATATTTACATTATTTAAATGTTGCAAGCTAAAAGATCTGTTATTTTATTAATGCGTGTCTCCAATTTATTTATATCTATATGTATTAGATATTAAATGCCTATTAAAAACAACTTACAATTAATACACTGAATCTTGAAATTTCTTTTTTTGTCTTGTTCGTTGTATCTTCGGTAATAAAATATGTTACATATTAATATAATTTATTTTATCATTCATAGTAACGTGTAAAATTATTAATTGTAGCAATTTAATACTAGGCAAAAATAAAAGATTGAAGTGTATGTGTTTAGAAATTATGAATAGACCTGCCACTACGCCAATCTAATTTCAAAATCAATTTCTCAAGTTTTCCAATATATTGTCGATAAAGTTTATTTTTGGCAAATACTTTGACGTGCTATCAGTTTTAAATGTATACTTTGTAAACTGGCTATTTGATCATTTCTTGGAAAGGCATCAGAATTATTTAAAGAAACCTTTGCCTTTGCATCTTTTAATATAACATTAAATTTTAACGAATATATGAGCTAAAAAACTTTCAAACTAATAGTTCTTAGTTTTTATGCTTTACTTCAAGCATGCAGGCAGCTTGGTTCGTATTTAATTTATCTTTATTTAAATTTGACTTATGAAACGGTATTTACTTTTTTTAAATGCTGCAATGGAAACAAATGTAAAGAAGTATTTCCTACCAAAAGCTGTAAACTTAATACCTTAGACAAGTTAGAATGACATGACTTTTCCAATTAAAAAACAACTTTTAAAGAATTTAGGTCATATAATCTACCAATCAAGAACTCATTTGCGTTATTTTTTCTACAAACAAGTTACTAACACTGGTGTGATATTTAACACCTAGCTAGAGCAAGCAAATAGAAAGTCTATACAAATATTTAAGCCGAAGATATAATCTTTGTGAAGACGGTTAATTTTCGTAAGCCTTTTTAAAGCAAATGTATATCTTCAGTGAAAACGTATCTTAACAGAACTGTTAACGCTCACGTATCTCTGAATGTATAGAATAAAGTCAATTAGGAGGATGGACGGTCCCATGTGCGCTCTTGGATTCCAATAATTGACTCTAATCACCGAGAAGAACCTTTCCCAGCCAATATAACGTATTCACTCCACTCCAGCAAATACGAACAATTGATTTATTAACTTTGTCTGAATTTCTTGAAGTATAAAAATGAAAAGGACATTTTAAGTATCTTTAGATATACTCGTATATTAAAATATATTAAATTAAGGTAAAACTTCGCAGAAATCAATCAAAATATAGACGTTTTATTTTAATTGTCGTTTAATTGTTAGTAATGATGACAAAGCGTTGTTTTAACATCATGTGAACTGTTAGCTCATTTACCTTATAAAATTATCCTTTATTACGATTAGTAAAAATCTTATCTTATGGATGTTTGTTAGAGTTTGTAGCCTAAACGGCTGAAAGGATCTCGATAAAATTTGGCATGGATATAGAGGATAGTCTGGAAGAACCTATGTTACATAGTTTTTTTTTTAATTTAAGAGTCGTGGGCGAAAGCTAAATCTTTATAAAATCTCCTTAGCAACTTCGTTTCCAGAGTGAAATTATTTAATCCCCTGTTTGTAGGCTCCAAGGCTCGGAGTTACGCTGTCCTTCCCACATTATCAGTAATCGCCTTAAGTCGTCCACCACTATATCTGTGGCTTTGCCAACTCTATTTCAATATATGTACGATGTTTACGTTTTTCATGCAAAACCTAATAACGTGAATAAGTATAGACGGCAGCCATTACATTACATATTTTGAAAAAAATGGAAGGAATAATTTTTGATTACAAAAATTATAACGTGAAAATTGTAAATTGAAGTAAATAATGTAATGTGTATATTAAATTGTATCTTTTAATAAATGTACGAAATTCCTTTTAAACAGTTTGAGACACGTTTTCATTAAAATATTTAAATTATTAATGTAAGATTAATTTCTTCTCGTTTCTCATTCGACCGTTTTGAACTTAAATTCAAGAGATAAAACTTCAGGTATAAACCCTAAGAAGGTATTTTGACCCTCTTCACATTTTAATAAAAGTCGAATAATTCATTGTTAAGCCTAATTAATTACCGAATAAATATAGAACCGAAAGAATCAATCAATATTAATTAGTTTGGCATTCCCCTTTGAGTGACACAAGAAATCACTTCCCCTGTTTGTACGTCCATGTTGACAATAATGGCCATTATTAAAGCGTTAAATAAATAGCTAATAGCAGAATAACCGTTATTATTATACTAACAATAACAACGTTTTTTTACAATGAAATTTAATCGGCAAGTGACATGAAAAATTGATTGGAATAAAATCCGTTGACAAAAATATTGGATAGAATTTTTACGAAAAATTAATCGATTGTGTTTTGTTTGAGACATGTATGCAAATCTTTTGTCATATTACCACTTGTTTGTATGTTTGATTATTTGTCAAAGATCTCTATTAATAAAAAAAAACTACTTAGTTGGCATTGCAATGCTGTTGTTAATGTAAGTTTAAATGAGTAAAATAGTGTCAAATAATCATATTAAATTTATTTTTAATTTTGAGGGCAAAGACATTTCCTAGAGTTCTAAGAATACTGAACCGTCCGGTTATTTAGGAAATTCTTGATTTTTGTTCTAATGTTATAAATCTATACTTCTATACTAATATAATAAAGCGTAAACACACACTTCTTTGTTGCCTAAGATGTCAGCAATTACAGCATATTTTTGAATAACTCTTTTTTTAATAAAAAGCCCTGCACTTACGTCACGCTTTAGGCTATATATTTTCACACCATTAAACTTAGGGGTAAATATATTGGATAAAACCCTAATGTGGGAAAGATACCATAAGTTGCTGCCAACATCAAGGAAGCAAGGTTGCCATGGTTTGACATCATGTCATTTTGACATTTACAATTGATAATTTGACAAATGTAAACAATAAAATGAAATTTTTATAATTTTATGCGGATGAAGTCGCATGGGAACAGCTAGTTTAATATAAGTACAGAGTTACAGGGCGGAATATAATGCTTATGATTACAATAGACAATTATATTAATGTCTCACTTTGTCTTACAAAGACGAAGGGAGAGGAAGATTAAAATGTCATAATGCGGTGATTATTATGTAAATGATTATATCTTCTTAACGGTATCAACAGTTTTAGGTAAAGAATGTTAATATACAGGAAATATAAAATATTTCTGTTATGATTTGTTGTATAGGCAGCGGTTATTCCCATTTTTTTTAATTAAGAAATTAATTGTACTATAAAAAAGGAAATTTATTTGAAGTGTGACATCAAATAGGTGTAACCGCTTTAACATAAACTAATGACATTTAATTCTAATCAGTAAAATGAATAAAAAAAAACATATTAATGGTAGCCCCCCTCCCCACTTAGACCTTCCTAGCTCGGCTGGCTATGCTTTGGGTAACACTGTTTAAAATTGGCATTCAATCCTGTGAACTTTAGTGATGTCTATATTATCTATACTTCTATCTATACTATCTATACTTCTATACTAATGTAATAAAGCGTAAACACACACTACTTTGTGGCGTAAGATGTCAGCAATCACAGCATATTTTTGAATAATTATTTTTTTAATAAAAAGCCGTACACTTACGTCACGCTTTAGGCTACATATTTTCACGCCATTAAACTTAGGGGGTAAATATTTTGGATAAAAACCCTAATGTGGGAAAGAGACCATAAGTTGCTGCCAACATCAAGAAAGAAAGGCTGCTAAGGTTTGTCATGTCATTTTGACATTTTCTATTGATAATTTGACAAATGTAAACAATTAAATAAAGTGTTTATAATTTCATGCGGACCAAGCCGCACGGGAACAGCTAGTTTTATAGCTAATCTAGACTTACCAGTATGTATCTATACGTAACATATGCTTACTTCGTCTGAAGTTGGAATATTAGACTGGCGAGAAACATAGTTTGTAATTGAATCTTACCTCGACAATATAAACCGCAACGACGTGAGAACAACGTATATAGAACGTACACAAAACATATTATATGCTAACTATGAAAGTTAGTAAACTGTTTATAGCTTTGGAACTATTTAATGTAGATTAAAACACAAAGATGAAGACGTAGATAATATGAATAGATAATATTATGTGTAAGATGGGAATGAATTTAGATATGGCTGATAGTATTACAATATTTTTAATACGACTGTATTCCTATTCTTTCGTAATCGGATTAAGCTTGACATTGGTCTTTTATTAAATCTCGGTATGGCTTCCATTTGAATAAAACACTACATAACTGTTTTTTTTTTTTAATTTCATTGAAATATTAATAAAAAACATCATAATATGATTCTTGTCATACTTTGAAAAGATATAAGCTACATTATATGGTGCTTTGACAGTTTAAAATAGACTGGAAGCAGATATATTGATCGTCATTTGGTTATTCACTTGTATCCAGTAATATATTCACACAACTGTTATATTTTTAAAAACAATTAAAACCTCGAACTGGGTCGAAACAGGAACACTCAACATATTTTATTCATACCCCAGAAGTGTATTGCTTTATCGATTGCGTTGTTAAAATAAATTATAGTGTTTTCTTCATTTAATTAAAGAAAATTAATACCGTTTTCTGATTTGTTTTCGACCTAATTTCATTTAGACCTTGTCGGAATATTTAAATAATTCTTTATAAATAAATATTCAGTATAAATACGTATAGCATAAAATCAATCTAGTCGACGGCGACAAGTATTAGCAATTAAGATAAAATGGTTTCGGAGACGGTCCGTTATGATGACGATTTTATGTTAAACCACAGACGCTGTGTCACGCTGCGACCCACCGATTTATAGACTTTACGAATGCCCGGAACTCTTTCTAAAAACAAGAAAAAAAAAAGCATTACCTTCCACGCTGCATATAATTTCCACACTGCATATAAGGCTTGTAAAACTAAAATAATTTAATTTGATCTTATAAAAAGCACAAAAAAAACACAAAGAGAATAAAAATAGAGCTCTAACTTAGTTCTTAGATTTAAGATACATAATTGTCTATCTTAAAAGAGGAACTTATTTGTCTACAAATTAATAAGAAAGTGATAAAACATTGCAACTTAGTACAAGTACTATGAAATTGCAAGTTATAACTTAAAAGAATGAAATAACATAGTAGTCTTACTAATATTATAAATGCGAAAGTTTAGATGGATGGATGGATGAATGTTTGTTAGAGTTTGTAGCCTAAACGGCTGCACGGATTTCAATGAAATTTGGTATAGATGTAGAGGATAGTCCGGAAGAACACATAGGCTACTCACTTTTTTTTAAATTCCACGCGGACGGAGCCGCGGGCGAAAGCTTGTAATATATAAAACAAAGTATAGTAATTATTATAATAATCCGTAAATACTGTTTTAGACACACTGAAAGTTACAAATGACCGCACATCCTAAGCTCTCGGCGGCTGCGGTTCTACTTAACTCAACTTACCACAATATTTACAAAGTTCACAAGCCTTTGACATAATATAAAGTCGGCACTCGTTAAGAATGGAATATTTGCATATAACTATAATAATATTTGATTTTAGTTAGTAACTAAGTAGTAGTTTAACTTAATTTTTTTTTGACCGACTTCCCAAAAGAAGGAGGTACTCAATTCGTCTGTATTTTTTTTTATCACATTTTCATTTTTTTGTTGATGACGTTGTTTGGCGAACAATTCCAGACTCCATTGTTAAATTTTTAATCCATTAAAAATATTTTATTTACAATATTTCAAGCTGTTAATATAATAAATCGCCTGTCAAACTTATTAATAGACATATTTAACTATAGCAGACGATGTTAATTACAGACCTGTCAAAGATATGATCAGAAACCTACTAATGGAATCTATTAAAATTTTTGTCCAAAACGGTGAAGTCTACCATATAACATGCGCATATTTTTACGTTCCACAGAGTTATAAATTATTTAGATTTACAAGTTATTTATGTATCAATATTTTTTACCGGAAAAGTATTAGGTTACTAAGAATTCCTCGTTTAGTTTAATAATTTAGATTTATTTTTAATAACGACATTAACCATGTTTACGCTATTTTCTTGATAAGTAGTTTATACATTTTGTCTGAATATCCTGAGAACAATATACAGAAACATGTGCTCTAAAATCTAAAAAATAGTAATCGTTTTTTTTTTACTTGAATTTGTAATTTTGTTACTAATTGACGTAGTAAACTTTACTAGCGAACTTGACATGAATGTTTGGAAATCTTTGTTGTATACAAAACTATATGTATTTTCCTACTTGTATTACATTTTATTCGGGTCAACTCTCGACCTCTATAGAGGGTAATGGCCCAGGGTGATAAGCCTGTAAGAATGGTGAATGATTCATTTTATTTGAAACTAGCTGTTGCTCGTGACTTCGCCCGCGTGAAATTAAAAAATATAGCCTATGTTACTCACAGATAAATTACCTTTCTAACGGTGAAAGAATTTTTAAAATCGGCCCAGTAGTTTTTGAGTTATTTCAATACATACAAAAATATTATACAAAAATACAAATCTTTCCTCTTTATAATATTAGTATAGATATATATATATATAGATAAAAATATTCATATTACAACATTTTTTCGTACACTTTTTAAAGGATCTTTATAAAGGAGGACGACACAAGGTCGGACATTGAAATAGAAAATATTACTTAGTAGAGTAAGTTGTAGTACAATAAGAATATTGCCTAATAAAGGTCTAAATCTATCTTTCGCCCAAGACTCCGTTCGCGTCGAATTAAAAAAAACTAAAGTAGGTGGCCCATGTGTTCTTCCAGACTATTCTCTACATACATGCCGAATTTCATCGAGATTCGTTTTGCAGTTTAAGGTACAAACTTTAACAAATAGCCATCGATTCATCTAAACTCTCGCATTTATAATATTAGTAAGATAAGATTAATAATATTAGGAAGTTAAGAGTTAATAATTAAAAACAGAAAAATTAAAACAGGTCCAGTGTCGGGAAGCGAGGACATTAAAATTTGAGCCGTGTCAGGTGTTAAGTCCATAATTTCCCAGGGGAACAATCCGCCAGCTCGTTTCAAGGGTTTCATGAATGCCAACTTTAATTTCGTCTGCCGCTTGCTTTATGCAATTATATTTGGGGTTATCCACGAATATTATTTGTCTCGACTGCAAAATCTTTGACTTGAATACTGTAACTTTTTTTCTATTAACCATAGTCATAGTATACATATAGTATATTATTAGTATTATTAATATTATAAATGCGAAAGTTTAGATGGATGGATGAAAGGTAAACTAAACCTTCGAGTTGAAGGGTGTTTCCCATTGGGCGCATCGGCCTGCCGATTACTTGTTACACTTGAGTTGAGATCATTTTTAAAACTAAATAATTTGTGCGTCTTTTAACTAGCTTACGTTTCGTCCATCTATGTATACTAATATTATAAAGAGGAAATATTTGTATTTTTGTATGTATTGAAATAACTCAAAAACTACTGGGCCGATTTTAAAAATCCTTTACCGTTAGAAAGGTTAAATTTGTGAGAAACATAGGCTATATTATTTAATATTATTTTTTTCTCATGCGGGCGAAGTCGCGAGCAATTGTTATACTTTGTTAAATCGTTTTATCTTAGATTTATCATTTAACCACAAAACATTTTTTCAGACGCATCCGACAAAAGTGAACAAGTTTAAGCTCCAAGTTAAGCACTTAATATCCACTTGCACCAGACTGCATAAAGGACACTTATCTTAGCTTACCTGTCCCGGCCAAGTATTTTTTCACGCGTAACTTTGTTAGCCAACGTATACTGTTTAACAATTACAATTTTAACTTAATAAAAATAGACATAAGTGCATTGTAAGTTGTTGCTTTGTATCGAAAATTATAAAAATACGAGACATATATGGTAAATATTAACTCTACAAAATAACAACCGTTTTTCACCGTTGATTTCTCTCGCATTCTTCCTGCAAAAAATGCGATAGAAAAATGTTTCTACATGGGTTTTCAGCCTTGAGAAATCAAGGTATAGATTAGTATGTTTGCTGCAATTGAGTTGAAACGGCTGGGCCGATTTTGACGGGACTTTCACTGAAGGGTAGCTAACATAGACGGGCATATTATAGGCTATTTTTTTTTAAATTCCGCGCTGTCAAAATGGCGACCGGTACGCTATCTCTGGAAGGGGTGGACCGATTTGGATGGGACTTTGACTGGAAGGTAGCTGGTAAAAAGTAGATGCACGCGGGAATCTTATAGACGACCATTTTTTTTAAATTCCACGCTAACGAAGCTTACGGACGACAGCTCGTCTATAATAAAGTATTTATAGCAGTTGCATAAGAAATCTGGTCATAAGATTCGAAGCAAAGACGAAAGGGCGACATTTAATAATGTAAATATTCGTCCTAAGACTAAAGTAACAAATCTCATTTGTTTTGTACCAGTAATTCCGCATTCCGGCCGCCCGATCGCAAACTTTCCGCGACCCTGTAGAATTTCAATAAAGACCCTACAAAAAATATCGCCAATAGGGCGTTCCGCACCGTAATGATCGTATACGAGACTAAAGAAAGATTTCGGGGACAACGTGCTGAATTTTATTAGGAATTTTTATATGGCAATAACTTGTGTGTCATAATTTTCATGTTAACATCCCCTGAGCTATAATTTAATGACATATGACATAATAATAATAATAAATCCATTCATAAGGCAAACATTACATATTTAATTTAATTGAAAACAAATCTGATTAAGGGAAAAATGTTACAAGCAAAAAACGACACATAAATATTTATATATATAGATACACACATTAGTAAATATAAAAGGTATTAAATCGCTGTGTATTTAATACATCGACTTAACGATGGGCGAGAATACAGACAGTAACTGGCACACTTGCATGCCAGCGAATGCCACGTGTTTTACAAAGTTTACAGGTATAAATCTTTTCTAGAAGTTATCACGAATCGATAAAAACAGATTCCATTGTAATTCCCATTTGTAATCTGCCGCTCGACATCGATTGAAGATTCCAAACGTCAGCGCGTCTTTTAACGACCAATCCATGATACGAATTTAACCCTCCAACGCAAACCCCCTCAATTTTTCCGCGTTTTGATTTCCCTTGATTGAGTTTAAAATGCCCTCCCGCTATTTTGATAAGTCCAACAGCAAATAACTCGGACGCTTTATGTTATTATTTTTGTTGAATACTTTATGAGTCTTAGCAAACCCATAAGTTTTCTTATTAAAAATACATTTTTTATTAAAAAAAAGTTTAATTTGAGAGATGAATTTTGTTAAATTTTCAACTTAATATAAACTCTCGACATTTCGAGAACTTTCCAGTACTTCTGGTGAGAGTTCAGGCCCCTCGTGACCGCAAAATCGTATTGCGAAGTCCTTGAAATGTACTTACATCATTTTAACCATTGTTATAAAATTAATTTAAATCTGTGCATATTTTTTGGATACTTAGGCATTATAAATATTTACAAAAATATTCGCTCGTAAAAGGACGAGAAAGAAGTCGCGGAAAAGTTATTATGCGATGAGAAAAATCTGTCATATTTTCACGTTGTTAAAAAGTTTTTTAGATTCTGTTCCATCATACTTGGCCTTTAAGGTCGAGTTGAGCGTGTTTGGGGGAAATGATGCATGTTTTCATTTTGACTAGGTGACAGCGGAGGGGAAACATGACGAGCGTCCGCCAAAATCCAATATGACAAATTCAGAAGTACGTGATTGGAATGTGGGACGAGAAATCATTTCTGCCACGAGCGGATTGCCAGCCACCACCTGAGTTCTTAACAACGTGAATAAATTGTATTGATTTCTTTGGTAGCATTGTATATATTAAATTGATGTAAAATCGTTCAAACACATATTTTTGCACTTTTGAACCATAAATGATAAATTTAAAATAATTTACTTTTATTTTTCAAAATTTATAAAAAGCATTTAGATTTACAATTTCGCACTCAAATAAGTTATCTACATAACGTTTAGTAAGCAAACGTTAAATATTAACTCCCTTGTGTAATTATCGTGCTTTTTGTAAAGCTTCCGTATAAAATAAATATTTGTTTGGGGTCTTTCCCGGAGCATTTACAGGGTAGCGGGGAATCAATTGGCAAATGTAACACTAAAAGCCTGAGGCAACGGCCGCGGGCACAGCCAGCCGGCGAGTGAAAGATTTAGTGGCAATAACGTGCGATGTTCGCTCCCAGCAATTTCATCTCATTGTGTTCGATCGGATTAGTGCCTCGCGTGAATCGGTGGCGAAGCCGACTGTGTACTGAGACTATAAAGAATGGTACGTCGTTTTTATAGGCACTAAAATAGGATAACTCACTGGGTCACTACATCCTCAGAATATAGTAATATATCCTTAGCATACTCAGAAGTACACATCACCTATAGGTATACTTGCCTTTCCTCGTAAAGAAATCTTGAGCTGAATGCTAGTACGTACCATTAAAGTAGTGAATATAATAAACCTGAAAGGAGATGTCCCTTAGTGGTCTTTGTTTTTGATTTTGGTATGGATTCTTTTATATCTAAATCAATGCAGCTTGTAAGTCATTCAGTCATTGTATTTAAAGATTCGACGGCAGAGGGTGAGAATGAAATTAAATCGTGAATGAAAGGAAGATCTTTCTCACTAAGCTAAAGGGGCTTCGCTGTGAATTATGCCCTTATGATGCAGGAGGGGCCCAATAGAACAATAGTGTAATAGCCCAATTAAATATTAAAATGGATGCTAAGCGTCGCCTAACAATTTGAGGAATTTTGAAGATTTGTTGCCTATGTAAAACACGTCACCAAGATTCGCTCGGCGTTTCAGGAATGTCTATTATTTAAGTGGAAGGATTACTTGCCGTATAAATTAGGGTTTATACAATATTGATTCAAATCAATTAATACTTGGCTACTTATATTTAAGTTCCTAACATTTATTACTTTGCTTGACATTCTTCATCTCTAAAAATGTAATCGTATATATAGTTTTTCTCGTTTTTGCGATTGAACTTTCTTTTAAAAATGTCGCTAATGCTGTTTTATATTTTATTGTAGACGAGCTGTCGCCCGCAAACTTCGTTACCGCGGATTTAAAAAAAAATCATCTATCACATTCCTGCGTGCATCTACCTTCTAGTCAAAGTACCGTCCAAATCGGTCCACCCGTTCCAGAGATAGCGGTCCGGTCGCCATTTTGAAAGCGCGGAATTAAGTAGCCTATAATATGTCCGACTATGTCAGCTACCCTCCAGTGAAAGTCCGGTCGAAATCGGCCCAGCCGTTTCGGAGATTACCCGGAACAAACACGGCTTGCGGACAAACAGACAGACAGACAGAATTTTTTTTAATGCGATTTTCGTCATCAGCAACGCATATACATCATCTTCGCGAAATCTGGAATTTTTCCTTTGATGTTACAAACAGACACTCCAATTTTATTATATGTATAGATGTCGGAGATTTGTCATTACAATTATGTTCATCAAAAAATGAAATCTCGGATTTTCGAAATAATTCAATTTGCAAAGATCAGATTTATTTGTATTTGGAACGTCTCCAGAGGGCAAATTGAATAACAACTAATGAACTCTCTGAGACCTGATCTAATTTGTATTGCGCAGGACTGCCGTTTTGATTTAAAGACGCATACCCTCAACCTCTTTTGTGAGCTTATTTCATTACGATCAATGTACAAAAAATGGATTTCTATTTTAACAAAGCTTTACCTTTATCTTTGTTTATTCGTGTACATTCAGTAGTCATCGAATCAGGGATATTAAGCATTTTGCGATATAAATAAATCTTCGGAATATGCAAATTGAATTTCATTAAACCGGGTACGTTTAGGCAATATTGGGCGAGTGAGTTATAGCAGGGTCGGTCTTGGATTAACTAATGGCTCTTTATCTGGCATAGGTACCCTGCTAATGGACCTCTACACGTGTTTTGATTATTAATTTTGATGCACTTTATCTTTATTTAATATACCAAATGAGATATTTAATTGTAGCGATGTGTTCGTTTATCTTAATATTAAGTTTTCTTCGTTAGTGGCGATGTTAATCATATTAATATTATAAATGCGAAAGATTAAATAGATGCATGGATGTTTGTTAGAGTTTGTAGCCTAAACGGCTGAACGGATTTCAATGAAATTTGGCATAGACGTAGAGAATAGTCTGGAATAACACATAGGCAACTCTGTTTTTTTTTTAATTCCACGCGGACGGAATCGCGGGCGAAAGCTAGTTATTTATATTGATTTAGACTATGATAGTCGAATTAAACAAGTGTCAAAAAGTTAGCCGATTTGCTATCATCAGTTAGACTTTCCTTGATAGATTTTTAGTAGTTACATTTACTTACTAAAAAAAATTAAACCAAAATATAGACTTAAAAACATGTGGGTTACGTTAGTGGTTCCTCTAAGGCGTTCTTCATATTCTTCTCAACGAAATTTAATGTCTTCGTAGTGTTAAAAATTCATATGTATGTAAGTTTTACAAAAAGGGCGAAAGGGAAAATAATCTTTGAAGGTTTTTTCCCGTCGTCGATGTATGAAAGCAATGTTCATTCCGACAAAGGTGTTTCTCCGCATATTCGTATGTGACAAGGCTTTGGCGGGAAATATACTGCTCTTTTCGCGATGAGAATGCAACTGTTTATGTTTTTCTCGCGGTGATTAAAGCGAAGTGTCAAAAACAAAATGGCATCGCAGCGGCGGCGCGGGGTTGCCGACGTCTTTGTACAACACAGTGGGGGGAAATGGGAAGGGGTTTACTCTTTGTTAACTGAAAATATGGTACATTTTTGTCTGGCTTATATAATTTTATATTCAATCCTTAAATTGTATTAGTAGACGAATAGAGTTGGTATTCTTTGCATAAGTAAAGTAAGCCTCTTCTGTACTTCTAACCAAATTGTTGCACTATTATATACCTTTTTATCTATACATATAAAATTGGAGTGTCTGTATGTTATGTCAAAAGAAAAATTCCAGATTTCGGGAAGATGATGAATTTGCGTTGTTAATAACGAAAATCGCATTTAAAAATTTTTTGTCTGTCTGTCTATCTTTCTGTCCGCAAAGTAGCTGTTAAAAGGTAGATGCACACGGCAATGTTCTACACAAAACGAAGTTTGCGGGCGACAGCTAGTGTCCTCTATAATGTTCATAATAGGATTTTTACGTCATAACTACCTACTCTCTTTTATGTATTTTTAGAATAGTTACAATATTGCACTAAAACTTCTGTGTGAAATGAATTTAAAGTAGTGTGCGCAGGTTATCAGAAAGACGCAGTTCTTTTGAAAACAAAAGGTCTCCCCTACTCGACATTAGGGTGCGGTGTGCGAACTAAATCCTAAGAGATTATGTACTGAGTGATTGCTCTTACCAAACTGTTGGTATCCCGAAAGTGAATGTTCAGGTTGACGCATCTCTTGATTTACCTACAAGAAATTATGTTTAAATGCCATGGAATTTTGTGTTTCTCTGGTATTGTTTTAGAGTTGATTTTGGTGAAGCAAATTTGTGCAAAAAAATTTTAGAAGCATCATCCATCTCTACGAGTATTTTGAAATGGGAAAAGTTTTGTTATTATTTTTATTTATTAGATTTCTTAACTGCTTGTAGCTTACCTTACTAAAAGTGTTCTAAGCATTAAATCTGGACAAAAGAAATGCTAACTCCGTTGAATTAATAAAAAAAAAAAAAAAAAAAAAAAAAAAAAAAAAAAAAAAAAAAAAAAAAAAAAAAAAAAAAAAAAAAAAAAAAAAAAAAAAAAAAAAAAAAAAAAAAAAAAAAAAAAAAAAAAAAAAAAAAAAAAAAAAAAAAAAAAAAAAAAAAAAAAAAAAAAAAAAAAAAAAAAAAAAAAAAAAAAAAAAAAAAAAAAAAAAAAAAAAAAAAAAAAAAAAAAAAAAAAAAAAAAAAAAAAAAAAAAAAAAAAAAAAAAAAAAAAAAAAAAAAAAAAAAAAAAAAAAAAAAAAAAAAAAAAAAAAAAAAAAAAAAAAAAAAAAAAA